>CM047393.1:30962828-32171321 GCA_026123125.1 Chironomus striatipennis
GTGATTTTTGGATGAATATATTTTATACAGAGGAGCTATTAAATAGGAAACGATAATTTTTAAAAATATATTTTTTAAATTTGAATTCTCCATGTTTCGATAATGCTCTCTTCATTAATGGACCTTAGTAAATATAATATTATTAAATATATATGTTAAATGTTATGCCTCCTAAAATCAGTTTTTTAAAATAATCAAATTAAATTTTTGTATTTTTTGTATAAAAGAGGTTGCAATATTGTAAAAAGGCCCATTTTGATCGAATTTACAAAACTAATTAATTTTGAGTTTTTTTCGAGGGGAAAACAACATGGTGAGAAAAAAATAATCAATTTCTCACCGATTTCTCACCGCGGTGAAAAATTTTTCACCGCGGTGAAAAATCGGAGAAAAATTTCTCACTTATAGAATTCGACTCAAACTCTTCTTATTTGAGATGAAAATCTCTTCGGAAAAGCAATTTTTTTATTAATTTTCTTATTTGAGGCGAAAAACCCCTCAAAAAAGCCATTTTTCGCCTTGATTTTCATATTTGGGATGAAAAACCCCTCGAAAAAGCCATTTTTCGCCTTGATTTTCTTAGAGAGTATGAAAAACCCCTCGGAAAAGCCATTTTTCGCATTGATTTTCATAGTTGGGATGAAAAAATCCTCAGAAAAGCCATTTTTCGCGATGATTTTCTTATTTGGGATGAAAAACCCCTCGGAAAAGCCATTTTTCGCCTTGATTTTCTTATTTGGGATGAAAAACCCATCGGAAAAACCATTTTTCGCCTTGATTTCCTTAGTTGAGATGAAAAATTCCACAGAAAATTAAGAGATTTCTAATTCAAAAAATTTTTTAGGATTAAATTTTAAAATTTGGTGAGAAAAATATTGGTGAGAATTCGGTGAGAAATCGGTGAGAAATTTTTCACCGCGGTGAGAAATCGGTGAAAAAATTTTTCACCGCGGTGAGAAATCGGTGACAATTTTTTCACAATTTCTCACCAAATTTTTTCTCACCATGTTGTTTTCCCCTCGGTTTTTTTTAAATAAAAATTTTTAAGGAAGTCAAAATGTGATTGAATTATCTAGTATCGTAATGTTTTACACAAATTATCCATCTATATGAGTCATTTGAATAAACCACTTCCTCAAACTAACACAAATCTAGTTGATACATTAATCAAGTAAATTTGTATAATTATTTTTTTAAAATTCAATTGACTCGATGTTGAAAGGACACCTCATCATCATCATCATCATAATCACTCAATTTAAATGACTATTCGCGTTATTCTATCAATAATTCAGAATCTATTGCACCTCCTGAAGAGTGACAGCATACACAAAGATAATTGCTATCGTCATCACAAAAAACTGTCTAAAAATAGCACTTCACCATCCTTTCATAGATCAATTAACTTCATTGACAAAAAAAAAGGCAATAAATTTTTTTCCCATACGTAGACTCATAAACTCACCTCACAATGAATTCAAATGTGAACCACACAATACATATTGTTTCAATCATAAAAAATGGATCTGTTAAATCGGGCACTTCATCCTCCTCTATCTTTGTCGTTTTTATTGTCGTGCTAAAGATCTTTATGAACATAGTATGTTTTGGATAGATATACGTTTATAGATAGTCATAATAAAATCAATAAATACACAAAAAGAAAATGAAATAAAAAAAACACAAGAAAATTGTGCCAAAATAGAAAGAAAAGTTTTTCTTGTGCATGAAAAAAAAAAAATTGAGACACAAAAAAGAGAACAAAGTATTTACAAACCTTATAATGCTTAAATTTGGGTAATGTTTCAAGGCAAAAGATAACAATTGATAAAAGAATGACGAATACGCTAATTATTGCTACAACACGGGCTGCCTGCGAACTGTCAGGATGTTCGAACAGCAGCCACACTTTTCGTTGAAGTTCATTTTCCGGTAGTGGACGCTCCTCTTCCTTTATAAAACCTTCATCCTCTCTATAAAGTGTAATTCATAGTATATGGATGAGAATGTTTTTTTGTGTGTATAATATGAGAGACATATGTGTGTAAGTGAGGACGCATGGAGGAGATTTTTTTTATTTATTTTTTGGAGGAATTTTCAATGGAAGGAGGTTAAGAAGTATGAGTGAGTTTGGAAAGGAGAAAAAAGAGAAAAAGAAAACAATAATATAGAATGAGAGCTTATGAAAGATTCTACATCAGAGAGGAAACACTATGATAACAAACAGTCATTTTGTGCATTTTTCTACAAATATGTGAATTTTAAAGAATTTTAAATTTTAAAGAATTTTTTTTAAAATAAATTTATTTTTGTGATTTTTTTTGTACAAAAGTATGGTGTCTGTTCGAGATTTAAGTTTTAAATGGAAATCAAATATTTGACGTCTTTAAGTGTCTTTGAATTTGGAATTTTGTCGATATCCTTTTGGATTTTATGCATCCTTCTTTATTTTTGAACTTAAAACTTAGATTTTTTATTTTTCAATATCTTAAACTTAAGTTTTATTTACATTCACTTATCACTAAATTTTCAAAAAGGATCTTAATCTGATTCTAAATTCATTTTCATATAATAATTTTTATATTGATTCAAAATTGAAATTTTTATTCATACTTCAATAAGGGGCCGTTCACTTATTACGTTCGCTTTTTATGGGGAAGGAAGATTTAGGATTTTGTAGCAGGTTAAACAAAAGAAAAAAAATTTCAAACAAAAAGCGTAACGAGGGAGGAGGGGGTCTTAAAAGTCGTTTTTTGTGTAACGTACTAAGTTAACGACCCCTAACATATTTTTGCATAATTAATTGTTCAATTTAATTTAATTTAAAATTTTAAGGGGTCTTCGATTTGTAAAACAAAATTTCCACCTTACAAATGTCTAAATTTTAATATTTTGTAACGGAAATTTCGCAGGAATTTTTTTCGATACCAAAATCGAATTTTGCATATCGAATATCCACTGTATAACCTGAAAAGCATAAGTCGGATAATCGAGATAAAATCCGGCACCAAGCTGTAGTGAGACCAGCACCAATCCGGCTTAAATCTTATGCCAGTTTGGTGCTGGATTCACTTCGTCTTGGTGCCGAATTTCATCTCGATTATACAATTTGTACTTTTCGGGTACCTTCACATGAAAAATTGAATAAAGATCCTTTTCTAAAATCCAAAAATTCATTTTTAACAAATTTTCTTTTATTGAATAATTTCATAAATATTTACTAAGAAAACTAATTATGATCAAGAAAAAATCAATGTTCAAAAATTCAAAGATCATGTGAAAATATTTCCTTTTATAAATCTCTCACAAACAGACACCTTACTTACATCAAATCTGTTTACATCTCAAATCTCAATGTTAACATTTTCAATGATTAATTTTACAATTAAGAAAAAATAAAAATTAAAAAAGACACCGAGATGTGAAATTTAATTTTCATCTTGTCATCATCGTACAATAATAAAACTTATAGCCAAATGTGATCCTTGAAATAATTTTTTTTTTAAAAAAAAAAAGATTTTATTTTTGGCACAAAATGACAATTATGATTCTACATATATTTTCGGCTAATGAACTATTTGCTAACCATTTAATCATCTAAATTACTAATGGCTAGAATTTCCTATAAAAACTTTAGTCTATAACTAAAGATGCTAAATATTTTAAAGTGTAATTATTTTTAATTAAAAAAATTAAATAAGCTGCAAACACTTAATAAGTTTATATATAATATATATTTTTTGGTATAATATATAATAAAAATAATCGTGCATTATCTACACAAAAAATTACCTGAATTTATTTATTGCTTGTTCACCTAATTCGTAAAATGTAATTTCTTCGCTAAAAACATCTAATGGAACATTGACAGGCCTTCGCAAGCGGCCACCTTTAAAAATTCATTGTGTATTGTGTGGATTTTATTGTGTTTTTTTTTGTGTCAAAATATTTTTTTGGTGTGGTGAATAAAAAAAAAATTATTAAAAAAAGTAAAAAATTACAAAAGTGCAAGCAGATAACAAAAAAAAAAGAAAAAAATATGATTTTAATATAGCAATATTGAAGTCAGACTTATTTGTGATTTATTGAACAAGTTATTGTGATCATCATTTATCAGCTTATTCAATAAACCATAAATCACACAACATTGAATTATCGTTATTATTGTTTATTGTCACATATATAAATTAATGTTTTCAATTCTCACCACTTTGGTAATAATAAAGTATCGCATCAAAACTCGGACGGTTTCGATCAAAAAAGTATTCATTGCGGAGCGGATCAAAATATCGTATGCGGCGGTTTGGATCACCAAGTAGCGTATCGGGAAATTGATTCAATGCTCGCAATTGGGTTTCGAATTTCAAGCCGCTAACCTATAATATTTGATTTTTATGTTTCTTTGATTTTTTTTTGGTATTTTTTTAAGGGGAAATAGGTTTTTCTTGTAGCTTTTGCTACTTTTAAAAATATTCAAATTGGTTGAACTTTTTGGTTTTGAGCAAGTTTTAAAACAAATAAAAGACTTAAATGGTTCAAATTCTTGGCTGCATTTAGTTGAACTGTTAAAAAACTAAAATACAATTTTTTTTAAATCACAATAATTTTGTCTTGTACGCTAGTATAATTTAAAAAAAAAAAAAAACAATTTACATGATTTAAAAAATAAAATAAAAAAATTCATTAGAACCCTACGATTCAATACCGCGGTCTCAAATCTGATTTAATGTAGGAATTGAACCTACGTTCTGTGCAACATGTAATTAAACTTATTACGTTCTCTTTTTCCAAATAAATTTACGATTCAGGTTGGCATAATCAAAACCTTATTCAAAATATCCCTAACATCATCAACAACCAAAAAGTTCAAACCCCTTTGACTTAAATCATTTTAATTAAATCATTATGAAAGAATCAATGTATCTAAATGACATCTATGCAATATATCTAATTTGTTCAAATCTACAATATAAAAATAATAATATACAAAACTAATTCCTTGATACTTTCACTAATATGATACTAATCTTCATGAATTATTGAAATATAATCCCTACTTACATTAATAACAATACGTTCACAGAAATCGTGATCATGTGGAATGGGTTCAAATTGTGGCACTTCTCTTTTACGTGAATCAGTACCGTCGTCATCATGGCTACTCAATTTCGGTAACGATCTTAAATAATAATAAGAAGAAAGAGAAAAAAATAAGATGAGAAAATGTTTTTCCTTTTCTTAAGATTATCAAATCGAGAATGAAGGAATTGAAAATAGGAGAACAATAAATAGAATTATGGAAATGGCAATAAATTTATGTTGCTATCCCATTTGACTTGTCGTTTTCTTTTCTCGTTGATAATAGATGAGAAATGAAGGAATTTTGTTTATCTGAAGGCAGTGTTGACGATTTTGGTGATTAGGGTAGTTTAGATTATGGTCTGGTATTTGGGGCTACTGACTTCAAAGATCTTACTGGATGTAATGTAAAATTTAGATTTTAACAATCAAAATGACTTAATCAGGACAAATATCAGCCCAAATGTCAATTTTCGATCAAATCAAACCATATTTCATTCATGAACCCACCCAATCTCAAACCCCTCCCAAACATTCAACCACCAACACTGCCTAAGACTAAATCCAACTGACGTATCTATTTTTATGACCCACGTGCTTCTTACTTTGTGATCATATCATCAAAGGAAAAAACTAAAGTCATTTTGACTGTGAAAAATTGACTGTCATAATTATGCGTATCAAGCTGTACACCCAGTCATTTCCCTTAATTTCCATTCTTTCTCTCTCTTCCTTGACACTACTTAACTTCAGTTTTTAATGTGACACGTTAGATATGAAAGAAATTACTCGTTCGTTATTGCTAATGAAATAGAATGTATAATAGTCGATGCGGAAAGATTTTTGGCAAACGGAAGCAAAATAAGTTTTTTTTTGAATAAAATAAAATAAAAAAAGATTATAGGTGAAGGAGACAATTTTTAGGAGATACATTGGATAGATTTATGTGCTGTTTCTACTTGCTGCCTTCTCATGTTTTTAGATAATTTTCTCTAGTTTATTGGATTAATCGATAGGTATTTTGAATATAATTTTAATGTTAAAGGGTTAGGAAGAAAATTTTTTGGGAATGACATTCAATTGCTTAGAGGTAGCTATGTAGATGAACGTAGGATATTTCTAGAAATGCAGATGTAAGATTAAAAATTTGGTAGTTGTGTTTAGTTAAAAGTCATTGACAGGTAATTTATTTACAGATTAAGGAGTTATGTCTAAGATTCTTGAGGATTCGTTCTGGCTGCATAGGTATTGATTTATTTCTGTAGCAGTTTTTCAACGGTTTTATTTTTGAATTTAAACTAGGTTTCTTGATAGCGAACATTCGTTAGGTAGTCATTGGCAGTTCACTTATGACGTTCATCAAAAAGATGGATTTTTTGAACCAACCTCCCCCCCCCCTTTGTCATAAAATCTTCACTCAAGGAAAGTTTTATTGTTTGAAACAGCCACAAAGCTTCAGACCCCCCTCCCCGTAAAAAAACATCATAAGTAAATGACCCCTTAGGTTAATTTTAATGATTAGTCTACAAAATTTATTTATGCATTAATAAAATACATAACGGCATCAATACTACAAAATAAAATCACTTAGCCAGATTTCAAGCATAATCTTAACCTTTAACAGCATTAAAATCAAGTTTCAAGATAAAATCAAGCTTAAGATAAAATTAAGCTCAATACAAAATCAAAATCAAATATTTTTACAATTTAAAAGTCAAGAATTTATTTCCCCCAACAATCTCAAAGAAAAGTTCCCCATTTAAACTTGAACTAATTTTCCTACCTGAATTCCCAAGTTTTCCTCTCAAAGCCAACATTATTTAGTTACAAATCATCAATCAGCAGCAGCTTTAAAAACAAATCGAGAAAGAAAAAAAAAATATTTTTTTTTCAAACATTTCAACAATGGCACTTTGAACATCATGAAATATCGATATTTAAGCCAAACATAAGAATTGTGAATATTGAATATTTTTCCCACTGATTTTGCCTTTTCTTCAGCTTCAAAATTATTTTTTTTTTTTATTCTTTCAAAGTCTTTTAGACGTTTATTATGATTCATCGAATAACAATGACGCCACAATGATGCGATATAAAAAAAATTATTTTGCTAAGGTTGTCTTTGGATGTATTTGTGTATATTCTTTTTTTGAATGCCTGATTTCAATTCAATGAGTTTGGGGCTGCATTTTTTGAGATAAACTTGTGTCGGAAAAAAAAATCGAGAGAGAGAGACAAATTTTCGCATGAACGCATTTGAAATATGTGATCTCAATATTATTGAGACATGACATCGATTATTATCGGATTAATGTTAATTATTGGGATTATAGTCTATTAATGTTCGTAGGGTTGAATCTCTGGGAATGGTTTTTAAGCAGAAATGTCATTAAGCCTTGAAAATTCAAAATTAAGTTAAATGTTTAAAATTAAGTTAAAAATTAAGTTAAAAATTTAAAATTAAGTTAAAAATTCATCAAACCTTAATTTTGAAGCTCTACCAAAATTTAATTCCACCATAAAAAATTGCATTACATTCAAACTTAAATCAATAATCAGATTATTCCGTCTGAATAATCATCGAAAATTTTTGCAAGTGCTATCCTCACGCCCATTTCAACACTCATCAGATGTTGCAAAAAAATTATTTTATTTACATTTACATTTCAATATGATCAAATCAATTATAAATAAAACTCTTTCCTCGCTTCTAAATATTTTCACAATTAGTGCTGAATAAATATTGAAACATTTTTTTCTTTTTTTCGCTTTTTTTTGTTCCATTAAGAAAAAATAAATTGGGAAGAATCAGTTCACACAATCGTCAATTTATCAGGAAAAATAAAAGAAAAAAAAATTACTAAAAATAGAGTATTTTCTTTCCTTAGATTGCCAGCACACGCAATTAGTTTACAGCGATGAAAATGGTCAAGGTGGATTAAGTTCATTGTGATTGTTGGGGAATCGGCTTTTTCCTTTTCCTTCTTTTATTTGCTTGCTTGCTTGAAGGTAAATATTTTTTTTGTCATGTTGCTTTTGAAGGTTTCTTCTACACTAGCATTTTCAGTATTAAAATGGATTTTTTTTGTATTCCTGTGCCTTAATAAAATTCAAAATAACTTGAACTTGAGACTGTATTGAAAAGTTATAGAGCAAGAATCACAAAAAAAATGCAAAACTTTTATAAAACCATGCATAATAGAAGCAAGTAAATTATTTATGGAAGCATCTGTGTTTCTCAGGCACATTATTAAGTCAGAATATGTGACTTTAAGGCAGAATTTCGAGAACGTACGGCGTATATCATTATTATTGTAAGATAAACTTGCGTTAGATTCAATTGAGCATTTTTGTTCTGTTCATTCTGTTCTGTGAAGATTCAAGCATTACGTAAATTTTTCGTACCTGATTTACTAAATTATTGACTACTGATTAAAATAGTTCTTGATAAAATTGAGGTTAGAAATTAAATTTTTATAATACTTTTCTTTAATTTTTTTAAAGTTTGTTGAAAATTGAACACTTGTCTTTAAGAATTAATGATTTTGGGTTATTTTTTCATACTTTTTGACTATAAAAGTTTTAGATACTAAGCTACTTTTAAGCTAGATGGCGAACGACGTAATTGAATTTTTTTCTTGATAAATTATTAGAGTTTTTAGAATTTTCTTGTTTTTATTAGTATAGAGCAGTGTTTCTCAAATTAAAGCTCGCGACACTCTTGGAGCACGTACCGTGATCTCAGGAGACAAATGAATAATTTGGTATCCTCAGATATCATCCATTTTTTATTAAATAACATATTGCATTTTTTTAGAAATTTTTGCACCAAAGTAATATCTAGAATAAAATTTAGAGTGTCACGAGCTATAAATTGTGATTATTAGTATAACATAACTAACAATTCTCTAATATTAGAACTTTCAATTTATAAATTTTTACTAAACTAGCCCAGGTGTGCAAATAAAATCTCCTTCAATCATCATCATCGTCATCAAAATAATTCCTATAAATTCTAATTACATTTAATAAAATCATTGAAAACCTAAAATTAAAAGCAAAAACAAAAAAAGAATCAATTAAAATTCAATTGCAGTTGCTCAAAGAGTTAATTTATGATGCTGCACTTCAATAAAATAATTTATTTGAAATACTGAATAACGCAAATGTTCTTTCTTTTCCTCATTTTAAATGCGATTTTGTTTTTGCTTCTATTTTTATCAGCATCAATCATTAGAAAATTTAATTAAAATTTTTCTGCCCTCTCTTCCGATGCACAAATTTTTTTAGTTTTATTTCCTCACAATTATAAAATGTTAAAAGTCGCAAAATAAAAAATAATTTTTTTTTATCACATTCCATGTGAGTGAGAAAAGTTGAAGTTGAAAATGTTGTTGTTAGGGGGATTGTTTGCATGTGATGTAATTTTTTCTGAAAAATTGAATTTGAAACTGGATGGAATATTGAATTAATTTCAGTTCTAAGCGATTTTAAGGTAACTTTAGTTTCAAAAACATGTCTAAGGTACCCTAAGTGCAACAAAATGGCCTTATCCAAAATTTAATAACAAAACCAGACACAACCCCAACCACATCACTTTCCCATACCCATCACTTCCAAACAGCCACCACATCCAAGTCCCATAATACAGTAAATCCTTTCGAATCATGTCATTTCCTTGCATTATCGTTCCAACCATTCCATTTTATGTCGTTACCTTGCCGAGTTTGCGATAAAATGAAAAATAATTTTTCCTTTGTTATGTGTGTGGTAAAGTGAGGTAGGTCGCGGAAAGTGCAAGTTTATGGTTTGTAGGAAAAAAATGAAAATAACAGAGAATGAATGACGTAGAAGAACGAAATTTATATGCCATTGCTTCTTCTTATTGACACATTTTCTCTCAATCGCTCACAAATGTATTTTTTCTTCATAAAAAAATCTGTGAGCACGTGATTTTGAGAAAGGGAATGGTCTGATCTCTTCTTCTTATTCGTTCATAATAAAGCATAATTAATTGCATGTACAGTTGCACAAATATACCGAAAATTATATTTAAAATTACGCAAAATAAAAATAATAAGTAGGTATAAAAATTTTTTTATAGAGACGGATATTTTTTAATGTCTGGCAATGAAAGTGAGGATTTTTATTTTTAATTTGCAATAAATTTCTTTTTTCGTACCCAAGATAATTGTATGAAATTGTAGAAGGCTTGTTAGCACATAAATTCGATAAAAAAATTCTCAAGATGTCATATTCATTATGGCACAGGTGATTTGTGGGAATTAATTTCCACATCTTGCTCAGAGAATGAGTTGAGGAAGCTATGCCAAAATGTCTGTAAATAAGTGCATTTTCTTGAGAATTTCATATGGTAATAGCTTTAATTTTATCTATATTTGATTCTGACTCTTGCAGGGGCGTAGCCAGAAATTTTTTGAGGAGGGGGAGGGGGGTTGAGATTTTTTCGGTATGGAACGAAAAATTTAGAGGGGGTGGGGGGTTGGAATTTTTTTCTCAAAAAACCCTAGCAAATTGAATAAATTTTTCCAAAAAGAGGGAGGAGGGCAAAAATTTCCAAACCCCCCCTTCCTGGCTACGCCTCTGGACTCCTGTATCAAACAAAATTCTATTAAATTAACCTAAAAACCTAACCTTAAATTCAAATTATACTCCTAAGCACATTATCCTCAATAAGCTTCCATCCCCAAAATCACATGAATAAAATTAAAAACTTTTTAAAAACAATTTTTTCTACTCGAGAAAAATACCAAATAAGGAAGAATGAAATTGCCAGCATGATATCATTGTATGCTGCATGAGAGAGAAATAAAAAGTCATAGGGATACTGCCAGCAGCAGAACGATGAAAAATAAGCAAAAAACGCTGTCATTTGCTGCTCTTTTAGAATGCCTGCATGTTGACGTTGAGAGAAATGGAGATTTTTTTAAGCGATGTAAATTTTCTCTCATGTAACTAGTTTCATTTTTTTGGTGTGTATAGCAGAACTCAAGGTATACGAACTTTTTCATCTGCTCGGATGAGGAAAGAAATTTCTCCAAAAATATCGAAACACAAATCTGATCTGTGGATAATCCTATTTTTACACTTTTACATGATGTTTTTAATAGAAAATAGAAGAGAATGTGTAAGCACAGATTTTCACTGTCAGGGTCAAGTAGAAGATTTTTTTACTAATTACGATCTGACCTATTTGTTCAAGTTTATGACGTCTGGTATTGTATTTTGGTTTTGATGGGATTTGAAAAATAAATTGAAGGATTTTATCTCTTTTAAATGATTTTTTGCTAAAATAAAATTTTCTATAGTGTTTCAAATTTAATTAATTTTTCTGGATTTTTAAAAAATAAATTTTAGATTTTTAGTTTGAAAACATTGATATTGTTACAAATTTGACATTAAAATTGTCAGAGACACCTACTAAATACTTTACTAAATATATTATAACAAATATAAAATTAAAATTTACCACTAATCTTGATTAAAAACTGTCAAAGAATCTCCCAAAAATTAAAGCAAAAAGGATAGTGTCCAGGATACGTCTATCAAAAACTTGGATTTTTAGACCCCCTCCCCACCCTCTTTCACAAAATCTTCATTCAAAAAAATTGTATAGTTTAAAACTATCACACAGCTTTAGATTCCCCTCCTCCCTAAAAGTCGGGTCAATGAACGACCCCTTATCAGCTTTACCTCAATTTTAGTCACTTAACATTGAATAAGAACATTTATAATGTTACATTACAAGTAAAAGAACCCTAGAATCCTTAAATAATCATTATGAAATACCATCACAAGTGACCATCCCCATCCTCAACAATAACTAGACATTTTTAATTTGCACGAACTTTTTTTTAACCTCACATAAAATTTATTAATGCACCTAAAATAAATAATTCTTCTAGGTCAATCTATTTCAAATTACGGTCTATGCCAAGAAATGCGTTTCAATCAATGCGTCTCCCCGTGTATGTTCAAAATATTTTTTAATTTTTGTTTTTCTCGAAAAATGAGTAAGAAAAATTTTTTTATTTTCTTTTTTTTTCAAAAAAGAAATTTTTGTAAGGTGAGGTGAGAAAATTTTTCTCATAATGAGAAAGAAAAGACAGAAAAAATACACATAAGCAAAAAAAAAGACAAGGTTGGTTCCTTTTCGAAGATGTTGAAAGCGAGTAAAAAAAAAAATGAAAAAATAAAATTGAGAAGACCGCAGCACGAAAAAAGAATTTCCAGCTTTAAAAAATTAATAAATGAAAAAAATTCTCCTTCACACATACGAGATGCTAGCACATCTCTTTTTTCAAAAAAAAAGCTTATTTTCTCTTCTCATACATATATGAGTATGCTATAGATCCAATGTGCTGTATGCCGTTTGCCGTTTTCTTCTTTTTGTCCCAGTGAGGAAAAATCAATAAAAGTGTTCCGCATGAGAGAGAAAAGGAGAAAAAAAAAAATATTTTTCTTTTTTTGGCGACTGGACCCTACAAATCTTCCTTTATTCCGCTGAATGTGCTACTTACAAATTATCGTCCATCGTCTCATAGTAATCCATAACATTAAAATAATCCAATCCTATTTTGTCATAACATCCAAAGCACTGAAACCATTTGTTACGATGCATGATCCAGCATCGATCATTTTTATGATCATTTTATCGATTTTTCATCATTATTATTATTTTTTTAATGTGTAGCTTAATTAGTTAACTGTTTCTAATTCACACAGATTATATACAAATTTAAATTTTTTTATATCTTATTTTTTTCCTTTTAATTCCTTCTTCTTCCTTCTGCTGTTTTACATTTCATAAAGTTTTTATATCTCTTTTTTTTCTGTCACATCTTATAGCACCGCCGCAGCAATAAATCACAATCACATTCTCGGGGCCAGGATAGAAATTAATTTCGTTATCTAACTAACATTTAAACTATTAAGTGCACTTTAATTAACACAGAATTTTCTTTAATTAAGATTTAAAACTTTTTTTTTATTTTAAATTTTTTTAAGGTTGGCAAAATTTTCTCGCAAACGCAAAAATTATAAGAAATGAAAATTGAAACTGAAAGGAAAGGCAATTTTTTCTTTCTTTTTTTTGTATGTGTCTCGCTGCGACTGACAGAGAAGAAACCGAAAAATAATCTAAAAACTGCAAAGCTCTTCCATCGAATGAGGAATGAGACGAATTTTCATTTTCATGCTGCTCATGAAAATTTATTTTTCTTTTTTTTTTGGTTTTTCACGCTCACTTGAAGGCTAGATGAGTGCAGTGCTGTTTTTGAATATTCTCATTGACTCTTTGGTCTGAGATTCTCAGATTTTTTTTTTATTTTGTCAATAGGAAGAATCTTTTTTTTTATTTTATTGTTGGCTATTTTTTATGTCCCTTTTTGGGTTTGCTTGACTTTTATTTGATTTGATTTATGACAATTCTCTGTGTTTATGCTGAATTATTTATTTGGTTGCTGGATCTTTTAACTTTATTTTCGTGCCTTTACAATTTAATGGACGTTGTCTTCATTGATTTCACAATCTATCTACTCCTAAACATCAACACGGACCTAAATATCCACTCAAAACTTCACAAACCAGTCAAAAATTCTAAATTTTCACACAAAATAAAAATTTTTTCACACGAAAGCAAAAATCCATTTAAACATAAACTCCATGCCAAGAATTACTCTCAATGCTCAAATATTGCGAAAAACACAATTTTCCTCTCAACCATGTGAGTGAAAATTCTCTGAGAAAAATTTGTCAGAAAGAGAGTTCTGCACAATACTGCACAACGCACGTTTTTCATTGTGTATACAGAAATATACTTTTCTTTCTTTCTTTTCCACATTATCTCTGTATATACGAATTATGTTGTATTTTCATTATTTATGCGAAAAATATACGTTTGGATGATTATATAAAAAATTACAAAAGTCCTCGTGTTTTATATCGAGGGACTTTAGCGCATTTTTGGCGCAGCGATTAGCAATTGATTTAATAGAAAAGATGGACAAGTTTTATCACTCTATTGCTGTTTCTCTAATCATAATATTACTACAAAAAGTTTAAAATTAATGATCAAAACTCCTTTTCTAAAATTAATGATCAAAACCCTTACTTTCTCTTAAAGTTTATACATTAAAATCGATTTTCATAACATGCAATGCAAAAAATATTCTTACGATTTAACGGTTTTCTGAAATTCAAATTTTTCAGTTAGTTTTACCGTTAAATTTCAAATTTCTGAACACACTCATATTTTTTTTGTATGAAAAAATTAAAAGTTTGATAATTAAGCTGTTTAAACTCAATTTTAAGACTTCTAAATACATTTGCCGCAAATAATTTTATAAAACGAAGCTAATAAAACAAACTCGAGCTCTCTACGATGTCTAGATCATGAGATCTCAATCATCGATTTTTTGCTGCCGATCAAAGTGTATGATTGAGCTTCCTTTTTGAAAACAAGTTTCCAAAAATGCGCTAAAAAAAATATCATGAAAATAAAATAACTTCCTGTAAGTTCTATGAGAAGGTGTAGTTCTGAGTATTGTTGGTATCATTTGATATTCTTTGAATGTGTGAGATTAGTGCGGAGGTATATAGGCAGTAGAATTTTGTGTCTTAATGGGTTTGAGTTGACTTTGTTCGTTTAGTATTCGATCAGTTTTTGATTTTTTAATTGAGATTTTAGAAATTTATCCATTGTCATGAGCCAGTCATGATATTCTGCATCTTAGAAACTGTTGACACTCTTTTTGTCAAAAACTTTAGTTATTATGATGTTTATTGTTTAAAGATTAAAAACAGACTGAATATTGTTATAAAGGAGCCTACTCCTTGAAAAATGGGTAGTCAACTTTTTCCAGTAAACGAAAATAAAATTCAAATACCAAATAGCTGTTAATAAATACTCAAGAAAATCATCCTTATCACTTCTAATTTTGAAAACTTTTTGCTGAAATTAACTTTTTCTTGAAGTTCAACAATAATCTGGAAAGAAAAAAAAATGAAATCAATTAACTTTTGCATACCACATGAAATAATTCCTCGTTCACATTGCAATGAAGAGTATCTCCGCCTAACATGAAAGTAAACGGAAATAATACTAAATAATTGAGCATTTTACTGACTCAAACATATATTTATTTCATCTTTTGCTGTTATTTTTCATTCATAACATTTATGCATAATTCATGTTATCAAGAAAAGAAAATTAAAATCAATAATTTAAAGTATTTACCACTATTGACCATCACACAAAATCAAAAGGAACCAAAGCAATTTCTTCTGATTTCTTTACTAACTTAACTTAACTCAAATCCAACTCCACTCTGTATAGAATAAAGTAGCTTTTCTTTCATCGTCACTTCATCAGCATAAGTCGGCAGTTTTAAAAGATTCATACAAGTTGAAGCGCTTGCTAATCTATCAGCATCATCGCCCGCATTTTGTATGCAAAACGGTGGATCTAAATCCTTAAAACCTAACAGTGGTGGACGTGAACAGCTTGTAACAAACTTAAGTAATTGTCGACGCTGCAAGTCATTAAAATTCCTCACAACATTCCAGAACATTTTGATTGTGTCATGGTCTGGATTATAGTCACCGCCATATCTTGTGTGCTTCATTAAATCCTCAACATCAACAGGAATTTCTGCACCTGATATGAGGACTTGAAGTTCCTTCGTATTAAACATGTACAGCCATGATATTGAAAGGACATTTGCTAAGCCTTGACGAAATGCTTTGCATTGTTCGTGAATTTGTCGATTTAATTTAAAATCAGCCATTGCCTGAATGTATTCAATCCAATTTGAAGAATTGACCGTTATATTTGAACCATCTGGTTTAAGTTCCACAACTCGTGTATCACCGAGATCATCACAAACAACAGTAAAGTCTAGTCCAAGTTCTTTAAAGTCATTCTCTGTATAACTTTTGAGTTTCATTAAATTTTTATGCATGTCTGGATCTAATGACGTCAATTGGTGAACATCAATAATGTCTTGATGACGGCCAGCAAGTTTTGATAAGAAAAATTCAGCAAGTGGAAGTTCAACAAGAAGATTCTCAAAAAGTGCTTTGCCAAGCATTCGTCCAATAAAGTAATAGTGCTGTTTATAGTTCTCATGAATAATACTGGCACTAGGATTGGGATACAGCATGTTATCCTTTGTCAAAATAAAGAATCCCTTATTTGGATCAAATGATGATTTAATCAATTCACTGAGAAATTCACGAAAAATTCCACCGCCATCAATTCCAGCTTCTTCTAAGCCTTGTTCATTAATCATTTGAACACGAAACTTTGTCCTTAAGTTTGGCTCATTTTCCGGTGACAATTTATCGAATGCATCCTCATACAAATGAGTACGACGGACAGTTATATGAGTTTGTGGACCTTGAAGAAATCCTTGCATGTCACCTTGACTTCTGAGCTTTTCGGCTGCCAATAAACCTTGAAGAACTTCATAGCGTTTATTGAACGGCACCACAAATGGAATTTCTTTTAAAATTGTTATCGAACGAATTTGTTTTGTTGATATTGGTGGACCTTCCTCAAGATCCTTCTTTGTGAAGTCTCTAATTGGTTGGAACGGTCTTGGTCCACGTCTACGTGAAAATGTCAAGTCATTGGGTCTGTCAAGTGGAATATTTAATGTTGGTGCTATCCAATTCTCTTGTGGACAAAAGCCACAACGTAAATCACGCGTATGGAATTGTCTTAGAAGCGATACACAAACTTTTAATAATTGTGTCCAAATTGTCTTCTGTTGATTAAGAATGGCATTATCTAAATACTCTGAATCATTTCCTAACAAAATGCTTCTATAATGATCTCGAATTGCTGATCGTGTTTCTGGAAATGCCAATTCAACAAGTCCAATTGATAATTCCTTTAATGTTAAGCACATGTGAATGATATCCTTAATGTGGAAAGGCATTACATTGTTAGCTATCGGTTCTATATTCTCAGTCGATACATCTGACATGTCTGAATGTGCATCATTGCCAAAACTGCAGTAGTAAAATTCACCGTCATGAAGTGTTGATAAAAGACGTCCAAGTAATGCACAGAATGTTGCAAGGATCGGAATTACTTTGTCACTTTGATCTTGTGCTGGAAATTCGAAATAATTAACGGTTATAAAAAAATTGAAAAAAGATGGACACAGAAATTTGAAGATTAACGGTCATATGAAATTTGAATGTTTTAAAAATGTGAATAATGTGATTTAAAATTGAAAAAACCGTTACAAATTCCAAAATTTATAAAACTTACGTATTGTAATTCCTCTGGACAATATACTGATGGAAAGTTGATCATTATCCGTTTTGGAAGTCAATAAAGTATACCAAAGTGCTCTAATAAATTTTGGCTTGAATGCAAGAAGATCGAGTAATCTAAAAAAATATCACAAAAATCAATTAATCAAAAAATCCAACAAGTCTAAAATCTTCAAAATCCTCACCTATATTCATTCATTGCAGCACGATTATAAATCATGAGATTATGAGCAATGACACAAATACTATGGATGACATCCGGAAGATTCAATACCGAATCAATATTCTTCACTATCACATTCACACGACTTTCATCATTTATCTGTTGTATAACATCCAATAAAATCAGTCTTTCAAATTGTGGTTGCATTTCCTCATCCTGTTCATTTTCATCGTCACTCTCATCACTGTCATTTGTATCGCGAATCATGTCATCAGAATCATCAAAATTGCTGAATTTTGTATACTCATTTGCTTTTGGGAGTTTATAGATGCAGTTTGTCATGATGCCAATGAGTGTTAGATACTGTTCTAATAAGTTACGGCTGATAATTTGATCGAGATAGTTGACATCAAGATGTAGAATTGCGTATAAGAGATATCCATTGAATTTTATACTTTTAAAGGACTTTCCGCCTTCACCTCGATTATTATTGTCAGTTTTGGTGATTTTCTGATGAACATTGAACAGGAAATTGATTAACTTGACAAACGGAAAGAACGACTTTGATGCTAGTGACGGAATTATGAAATTACAAATTGTGTAATTTGAATCTTTTGATAGAATTTCAGTGACAAATGAAGCGAGAATCTTTGAGTCAAATTCCTCATCGTAACTCAAATCATTCACAAGTTTTAATGGTCGTTCAATCATTTCCAGTATAACTTTAGACATTTCAGTTCTCGGCATTGTCGTAATTTCATCATAAGTATCATCATTAATTTTCTCATCCAACATCTTGCGGACATTTTGGAAGTAATTTTGTTCAATCATGTACGAGAATTCTCGTTTAAGGAATCTCAAAATTTCCTGCTCATTCACATCCGGTGGTGCTAATTTTCTGATTGAGTCATAAGAAGTGAATATTTCGATTGTCCTCATTGGAATTGCTATCGATGATGTTGATGCGAATATTTGCTTTAGACATAACGTAAGTAGCTTCTTGACACGAAATTGCCATTGAATTTTGATATTTTCGTCATTTGACGTAAGAATTAGTTCCAAAAATTTGTTGATATTTTTGATGATAAATTGACAAAGTGAAATCTGAAATTTTTAAAAAATTTAATTTTTTTCATGATTCATTGGTAATTTTTAGCTACTTACCAGTTTTGCACTGTCATCCAATTCGTAGAAATAAAGTAAACGTTTAAGAAGAAATTCCAAATCTTGAAAATTTTCCAATCGATTTGTTTTTAAGTAATTTTCATAATTTACTCGTTCTTGTCGTTTAATCACTTGTCGATGATGGAAACTCCTGTAAATGAGTCAAAAATTAAGCCTCAAAATCCAAGAATAATCCACAAATGTCAATTTACCTAATCAATTTCTGAATTTTAATAGTTGATAAATGTTTAACTCTTAATTCTTCGCGTTTCTTTCGTTCTATTTGAGCTTTTTTGATTAATTGATTTCTATCTGTTTCTACAGACGATCCACCTAATGATTGAATTGGCAGTCGCCGAAAAGAACCATCGAAATTAAACATTTTACGATAAAATAAATTTTTATGATTTAATTCTTGACAAAAAAAAATTGAATGAAAACAAAGAAGCGTAGTTTTTGTCCCCTCGATGAGAAAAGTTTGAATTTTTTAAATAACGGTTTTTGAGAATATTACGTGTTGATTCTTTGATATCTTTTTAAAGACAGATTTTTGACGTTAAACGGTTTGTTAATTGGATGAATTTATAATCTGTAAAAGTTTCTATTTAGTCAAATTATTTATTTATTTACTTTCCAAAGGGACGGAAACTGTTTAAAAAATTTTTAAAATCAAAATAAAAAACGGTTCCTTTGATTTAAATTTTTTACAGTTAAAAACTGTTGACAGGAAATAAGACAATGATTTATAGGTGAATAAATTTCCATCTTTTAATTATACAACCACACATTTAATTTGATTCCATAAATTACTGTCAACTGTAATGAATTCAATCAACATATTTAACCCATCACTAAATTCGTTAATTATTATATTTGCTGCTAATTAGTGGCGATTTATTTCATTAAAAAGTCATGAATAACCAAATGATCCATAAAAAAGTCAATTATTTATTTAACATTCATTTTTGGGATGAGAGAAAAATAATTTTTTAATTTGTAGGCGTTTGGTAGAAATTTTTAAGTTAATTTGTTTTAGGTATTTTCTATTTTTTGAAACTTAAATTTTTTCAAACTCTCAACTTTTTGAATTTTAAATGCTTGAAATGCCTTACTACTTGAAATGTTTTTCAATACAGTTCTGAAGATGACGCTTAACCGCGTCGAAATACGGATTAACGAAAAGTTAATCAATAATTATTCAGTTATTGAAAATTGTTTTTCAAAAAATCAATAAATATACTAAACTGGATAGAAAATGAACAAAATTTGATATGGATATTGAAAAACTTTATTTAAAAAATTAAAATTTAAAAAACTTAAAAAGTAAAAAATTAAATTTTTGCAATTTTATAAAAACACCTCAATTAGGTAATTAAAAAATTTCCACGAGTGTAAGCACCAATAAATATATTAATTAATTAATTAACTTAATGTGTGAATGAACATATTTGAAAAGAAAAATTGTGAATGAAATTATCTGTCCTGAATATGTTATGATTGCCGTTCAGCCATTTGAGACATGTCAATTAAAAAAAATCTCATACACATGCACATAAAAGCCTTTGATTTATTTATCTCAATTTGCTATGAAATCTCCCGCGACTGACTCAACACAGCTGAATATTTTAAACATCTATCTAATTTTCATATAATTAAAATATTGCTGAACGAGGAGAATTAAATATTTTGGAATTTATTAGACTATAAATAGCAGTTTGGTGACTGTTTTCCAATATTTTTATTTCATGCTATAACTTGAATCGACATAGATTGTAACTGCTTGTTATTTTGTTATGAAGCTATATAGAGTAAAATAATGGACATTCCAGAGGGAAAGGTATGAACGCAATAAGAAGAAATGACTAGGAAATGTTCTCGATTTAACGGCTTCCTTATTGTCCTTAAGGGAGATTTTTCTGTGAATTTGTTTGTCAAGCTGACTTTCTGACATAGATTTTTATGGAAAAGTAGCACAGAGAAGGAAGTCTTCCCACTCCATAACAAAATGTGTTCACCAACTTAGAAAATTCTTTCCTGACTGAATCTGCTTAAAGGCTCGAGTGGGATGGAGGGATCCACACTCATTATAAATATTGTTGCAGTAAATCAGATTAGAATAATTTTTCTTATGAATGACTGAGCAGCGATAATGAAGGAAATTCGTAAAATTCTTGACTGACGAGCAGATAATTAAGTGGAAAAGTTAATCTGTGGGTTTTAAAAACTTCACCACTGTTACAAGCATAATTAAAATTACAGAAAATTTTGTTGTTGTTAAATACTTGGAATTAATACTTTAAGGATATTAAGGAAATTGCAATATAGGGGGTCCTCGATTTGAAAAACCAAAAATTTCCCATAGAAAAATTCAAATTTTCATTTTTAACGGTCATTTTTCATACGTTTCGATTTGAATAAATTCGGTTTGTATAAAAAAAAAATTTGAATCAAAACAACTATTCAAATCGAAGACCTCATGTACCTAATAACTTTCAACATTTATCTCATAGGAAGCAAAAAATCATTTCACATCGAGCAACTTTACAGGTTAATTTAATATCTGTTTCATCATCTTTTTTTACTTTCAGAAAATTCTGTTCAACAAGTGTACTTCCAGCGCTGCAAGCATCTCAATAAAAAAAATTATTTTTTTTTTTGGATGTGTCGCTTGTGTATCTTTTATGCGACAAATGCGATCACCGCTTATGACGCGTATTTTTTCATTAAAGCGGGAATTTTTCCAAAATATCGTATGCTACACTTAAATGTCTATGTAAAGTTCCTCTATTTATAAGAAAATTCATTGCCTGTTTTCATCGAGTACCTGTCGGAGACAGAGGTGGAATTGGATAATTATATTGAAAATTGGATCATTAGTTCATACTGGAAATTTTTTGAAAACTTAATATTTATATTCGATGTTTAAATTCTAAGAATACTAGGAAGAAATACAGACAATAGTCGGAAAGCTCCAAATTCTTTAAAATTTAAATTTTTATTAACAAGTTTGTTTACAAAACTTTACATACTAAGTTCTAAAAAAATATTGTGCAAATAGGGACTTAGTCGTATTTTGCATTACTGTATCATATTTTTTACTGAAAAATTAGTAACTCAAAGTTCAAAGTCAAAAATTCTTTTCATTTTGAATGAAAAACTCTTAAAAAATACAAAATCTTAAAATACATTAGAAATACCAAAATTGCAAATTTAATTTTACTAACCGTGTCAGCCATTTTGTACTAAATTATTGAGTACTAAAAAGTGCTAAAATCCGCCATTTTGATTTTTTTCTAAAGTAAGATCTAAAGGAACGCATAAAAAGCACATTTTAGGTATGCTTTTGAGTGGTTTTTTAGCACATGACAAAATACAGGTGGTCCTCGATTAGAACAGATTCGATTTGAATTGCTTGGATTTGAATAACCAAAAATTTTCCATGCAAAAATTTAAATTTTCATTTTTAACGGTCATTTTTCATACGTTTCGATTTGAATAAATTCGATTTGAATAGAAAAATTTCGGAACAATACAATTGTTCAAATCGAGAACCTCCTGTAACTTTTTAAGTTATTGCCTTGCAATATATATATGTGGTCATAAAAAAAATGACCGTTAAATTTTAAAAATTTACTAACACTTTCAAAATTTTTTACACGTGAAAACAATGGAAAATTTTGATAGTGTTAGTTTTGTTGGGGGCGATTTTGGGGCGGACTCTATTCATATGACCTCATATATAAATATTGTTTTCATCAAAATCCTTAATTCCACCCCTGAAAAATAGTGTAATGCATATACAACGATGAAAAATATTCAACATGCCAAAAATGCCAACGATTGAACATTTGGGACGAGAGCGATATAAAAGCCATTTCATTCCGCGACATCACGTTCATTCGCAGTAATTAACTTGTAAGAGCTAGGTGAAGTGATTAGATTTTCTGTGTAAGTTTGTGAAATCGCTTTGAGATAGAAAAAAGAAAAACCAAAAATGGAAGAGAAATTGGATAAAGTTAAGGCATTTTACACTGATAACAAACCATATCGTCCACCAAAGCAAGTTAATTCTGATGATCCAGCTGACATTCAGGATTTAGATGAAATTAAATTGCACGAATTAAAGGAGGTGAGGTGGAAATTTTTCGTGTACATTGTGTGTGGGCTTAAATATAAATTTGCCTTCATACCAGCGGTTAAAATTAAATGTATTATATTCTGGAAAATGTTCAAGTTCACAGTCACCAAATATTGTCAATCCCACACAAATACACACACACGTACAATCCAAAAATATCAATTTCATCAATTATTTTCCAATTTTTTTATTATCCTCTCCTTTTTTTATTAATCGCTTCCACAGTGCTTCTCCTTATTCGATCAAAATAACGACGGCTATATTGATGCAAACGATTTACGTAACACGTTTAAGACAATGGGTATGGAGGCTGACGATAAGGTCATTGACGAAATGATTGCAGATGCCTCACAGCCAATTGATTTTGACAGTTTTGCGATGATGATGTGCTTTAAGACGATGGAATTAGAACCAGAGATTGTTTTGCTCGAAGCTCTTTCAAAATGGGACGAACGTGTTCAAGGTGTTATAAGTTTAGAGAGGTAAGTGGATGTGATGTGATCAGAGTTGGCATGCCGATGGCGGCAATCGGCGAAAGCCCGCCGATTGACACCTGCCATCGGCGGCCATCGGCCATCGGCAGCCCGCCGATGGCAGGTGTCATCGGCCATCGGCAGCCCGCCGATGGCAGGTGTCATCGGCCATCGGCAGCCCGCCGATGGCAGGTGTCATCGGCCATCGGCAGCCCGCCGATGGCAGGTGTCATCGGCCATCGGCGACTTGCCGGTGGCAGGTGTCATCGGCCATCGGCGGCCTGCCGATGGCAGGAGAAAACTGCCGCCGATCGCCGATTGTCGGCCATTTTTTTCCAAATTTATTTTTTAAAAAAATTTTAAGACCAATATAATTTAAATAACACTAGCATAAAAATCAGAGATCGAAACTAATACTTTCAGCCTATCTAATTTTTTGCTAATTTGAAAAAATTAAGTTATTTAAAAAGTGTTTTAGATATTTTAACTATTCTTTGGTTTATTTTCTATGATTCTAAATCACATTTCTGAAAATTGGGAGAATTAATCTCAAAATTTAATTTTAAAAACTTTTTAGCAGATCGACATATTTTTTGGACGATCGACATATTTTTTGGCTAAAAAGTTTTTAAAATTAAATTTTGAGATTAATTCTCCCAATTTTCAGAAATGTGATTTAGAATCATAGAAAATAAACCAAAGAATAGTTAAAATATCTAAAACACTTTTTAAATAACTTAATTTTTTCAAATAAGCAAAAAATTAGATAGGCTGAAAGTATTAGCTTCGATCTCTGATTTTTATGCTAGTGTTATTTAAATTATATTGGTCTTAAAATTTTTTTAAAAAATAAATTTGGAAAAAAATGGCCGACAATCGGCGATCGGCGGCAGCTTCTCCTGCCATCGGCAGGCCGCCGATGGCCGATGACACCTGCCATCGGCGGGCTGCCGATGGCCGATGACACCTGCCATCGGTGGGCTGCCGATGGCCGATGACACCTGCCATCGGCGGGCTGCCGATGGCCGATGACACCTGCCATCGGCGGGCCGCCGATGGCCGATGGCCGCCGATGGCAGGAGACAAAAAATGGCCGAATTCCGCCGATTGCCAACTCTGGATGTGATTGACAGGATTTAAGATCAATTACTTAGCCTTTATGCTCATGGATTATGGATGAGATTATTTAATTGAGTTTGGTACTTATGGAGTGACTTGATGCTTAGTTAATGGAAGTAATAAAGTCTAGTGTCATATTCTAGACTCTTGACCAGCATTAATACATTTCATCCATAATCCAAGGCTATCAGAAGTAAACAAGTTCTCATCAAATATTGACATAATATTTTTTGAGAACATGACATGAAAACCTACATGCAAGCTAAAAAATCCATTACAACATCACTAATTAGTTCCAATTTACTCCTCAAAAATAGATTCTTCACGCATCTTACAACCTACAATGTCGACAGATTTACACTAGAGGAAGCCAAGGCTGTGTTGAATGAGGCACCATTAGTGGAAAAAGGTGAAAACTTTAAAGGACTTGAAAGTAACACAGACAGTTGGATTGATTATCTTTTATGGGTTGAGAAGTTTGCAGGATTTAGAAAAGCACGACAGGCAAATTACTCAATGTAAATTGGATCTCAGAAAAAAGATATAAAAATCATGAAATTATTTTTGAAATTTATTGGATTTTGTGAAAAGAAAATTGCTCAATTCTCACATATGAGATTGTAATAAAAATTTTAAGGATCTAAATTTTTATGATTATTGAGGTTGGTAACATGTAGGAATTTTTCATAGAAAGAATCAGTTTTTTTGAGGCCAATCGTAAGTGATGTCAAATTTTTTTAATGGAGGAATTTGATGTGGTAAGTAGATTCACTTTGTATAAAAGTTTAGACTATAGTAAAAATAAATAAAACTAGTAGACGTCATTTACGAACAACCCCAACTTCAAAATCACATATTTTTAAATATAAAAAGAAGTCAAAATTACTTTTAAAAAGGAGGGAAATAAACTCGTTTTGAAAAAAGATGGAAATATTTTTTTCTTGTCAGGGATTATTAAAATACAAATTTACGACCATAATTGAATTGTGTCATTAGCATGAATTATTGTGTATAAATATACACTGTCGAGTGGGAGTAAAAAAAATTGTAATGAGGAATAAATTTTTGCGTCTAATTTGCAATTTTATTGATGAATTTTAAAAGAAGTAAAAATTTTCATAAATTTCATTCAAATGTACAATTTTGTCATAAATTACATATTTTATAGAAAGTAAGTGTATCCAGAAAACTCGTAAGTTTGTGTGTGTGCAAATTTATAATTTCTGCTCTTTTCTTTTGCATTCAATCATTAAGTCGTGTGCGTTAAAAATGGAATAAAATTGTGATTGAAGGAGAAGAAGGAGCTTAATTGTTAATTTTTATAAAGAATAATAAAATGTGGAATTTCATGTCTAAAGATTCTGAAGAAACTGGAAAACTCGGTGTTTTAAGCAATTTAAATAAATTTTCAGTTTGAACATTTGAAGTACGAATGTTTCAGCAGTCAATTAATACCTATAATGGTAATATTTTACATTATAATAATTATTAAAATAGTAAATTACTAGATATTCATACTTTTCTAAATCTTCAACCTTTACTCTGAATTTTTCGTTATTTGTGATAGCTTCCTCATATTCATTTGATTCGTGATTAATAAATGCGATCTCAGAGTAAAGATTTCCTTGACGATAAATTCTCATTGGCTCTATAATATCATTTTCTTTGTCTTCGTCACTTTGATATCCATCTCGGTCATTATTGTTATTTGGATAAACTTTAATTTTTTGAAATACCTTTTTAATTTTTGTTAAAATATATCCACAAGCATTGAAGCATATCTCAAATGCAGAAAGTATTGAAAAACCCAAAAACAATCCAGCAAGACCACCACAATCAGCAATAAAATCATCAAATTTATAAGTTACATAATTTGTTGTTTCAACAATTTGACTGAATGTGAATTCAATTTTGGTTTGAGCATTCAATCTGTCTTCACTGTGATATTTGAAAAAGAATTCATGATGAAAGAATTTAACGTAAATAAATTAAATCTTATTAAATTAACTTACCCATCGAATTCATTATTATCGTAATTATCTTGACTAATTATTTTATACTTTATTTCGATGCAAGTAGGTAAGCAATTGCAAGGATAATTAGGAAAATCAATTTTATTACTATATTGCTCATAATAAAGTGTCGGCCATTTATTATAGATTTTTCTATAACATGGAAAATCATCAAATCGACAAACTTTCATGTCATTTGATCTTGGTGCAGCGAAAAAGACACATCCACAGACACTTAATGTGAAATTTGCAATGCATTCTTGTTCACAATTTGTCATTGAATAATATTTAAAGAATCTTAGCTGCTTTTCACCATCAAAGTAGCAATTACGAATTTCGAAAGGATATTTTTTCAAGCTATAATCAAGTTCATGAATAGATGCAGAGATTCTTGTTGTCTCATGTGCTTTAAGATTAAATGTTGTGTAATCATGAGTATAAGATAAAATTTCATTTGGCAAATGAATCACTATTAAATATAAGTTATGATAGTATGGACACATATTTGGTAAATCAGTCTTATCTATTTTAGTTCGAACTTTCAAAAATTCTGCTTCGGTTGACTTTAATGGCATTCCAAATTTTTCATCGGTGAGATATCCTTCTTCAAGTGTCCATATTGGTGATTTATTGCCAGATTTTGTCTTGTAAACATCAAAATCAGATGCGATTTCTTCATTAAATAACTGATCATAGTCAAGTAAGTTAAATGTGAAACAATAACCCGCATATGTTAATGAAAGACTTAATATGTTTTCACAATTATTGTCAAGTGACGTAAAGCATTTATCCATTTCAAAAGTTTCATTCAATTTAGGTGCAAATTTTTTCATAATTTTCATAAAATCTTTGTCAATTCCTGGTTTACTCTTAATTTTCATATTTAGTTTGTAGAATGATGAACACGATTGACAAATTGACGCAAATAACATTCTGTCATGATCCGAAATCGTTATATTTTGATCGAAATCCTCTTCAATTTTTGTAATATTCAAAAACTCAGTTTTAATTTTTAATGGCGAACAGATTGTGATGGCTGGAAATGGAACCTTATCACGTGAAATATAGCGTTGATTAACGAGGATATCAGGTGATACATTGAATCTTTCATATAATCCTTTGATATAATATATTAATCCTAATATTGAAAATATTAAAACAACTATCGAACAGACTGTTTTTAAAACTTTCTTTGATTTAATTTGATGCAAAACTTTCTTTCCAGAATTCATTTTTTCTTTCTTAATAAACTCTTAAATTTAAAAATCAAGTTTGAATGATTTAAAGTTTCAACACGAAATGATTTATTTTAATGGAAATTACCTCTCGTAACTATGAATTTTTTTCTTAGTTTAATTAGATTTAATTGATACTGGAAATATCTAGTTATAATTATATGCACGATCCTTTCAATTAGGAGACTTTTAAACTTAATAAATGTGAAGTACATAAAAATTCAATTTGTAGCATAAATTATGATTGTTTGAATCAAGTTTTAATTCATTATTGGTGTAAATTTAAAAATACGTAAAACCGATTTTGAATTTCCAAGAACTGTCGTTTAAATATTTATTAATTTCAAACTTTACATTAAAAAAATTATAATGAATAATTTTACACTTAACCACAGCTAGTTTTTACACGAAACAAGTCATTTTTTGTAATTTTCTTAATCAAATAATTGAAGTTATGCATGTATAATTTATCAATAACATTTTCCATAAATCTTATATAAACTAAAATCATATTTAAATTTTTCAACTTCTTATATTGACTATAAAAATTATCGTCTAGCCCCACTTCATTGATTTTCATAAGTAAATTTCTCATGAATCATAGTCACAACTGTTCATAGCAGGACGTCGACTTCCATTCATTAAGCTTGTTTATTTTGTAATAAATTCATTAAAATTGAAATTTAAACAAAATTCTTTCGAGTTTCAAATAGCAAAAAAAGCAAAATCCACCCTTGAAAAATATTTTCCATTTCCATTGGACATATAATGTGAAAAATGTTGTCGTATCGAATGACGTAAGTTAATGGCAATTTTATTCGTTTATTTTCATCTCTTTACCAACAAATTGTACGAAAAAGTTTACTGAAAATTTTTTACCAACAAAAATGATCATTTTAAAACGCAAAAACAAAATATAAATTGAGCAATAATGTGCTTGTGCCAACATCATTTGATGAGGTTGTAAGTTAAATTTGATTGAACATTATCCATGGCATTATTGATATTTAGGTGTAATTTGAAAAATGTGACATTTTAAAATTGGAAAAAATTTTAATTTCATCAATTTTGGAATTTTATTTGGCAATAACATTGAGAAGGTTAATTTGAAAATGCTGGAAAATATTTACAAAATTTAATTTACAAGTATTTTAATTTTCCTTAAATTTTAATTTTGTGAAAATTGTCTTACTTATTGAAAAGAAATATATTTTTTTTAAAAACTTAATTTTTAATTTTAGACAAAATCATGAAATTATCATTAAATTCTAAGAAAATTAAGGTTTTGGAAAAGATTTGAAGAAATTTTGGAATCAAAAAAATAATTTACTTTATGATTCTATTCAACCAATTTTTCAAACAATTTAAAAATTATTTGCGAAAGAAAAACATTTGGTTGATGTCAAAAAAGCATCCCTTCCTCATTTATAGAACCATAAAATTCTCAAATAAATTCATATCTAGAATTTTATTTTTTATTTCGTCATAAAATTTTTAGCTCCTAAAAGCCACCTAGTATTTGTTAGCATTAGGTTGCATAATAAAATCCTGTAAGCGTCCTTACATTGTTGAAATTTCTATAAAAATTTCAGTTTGTACTGATTTTTATTAAAAATCTTTAAAACTTTTTTAAGAAATTTTTCAATTTTGAAAATGCATGACAAATTAAAAATAACTCCAGCAGCACCCACATGATAAATTCTTCTAATTGGTTCATATGAAAATATATTACAAATTCATATCTTGTTTCATCATTTTTTTTTTCAAGTTGAAATCTATTTTTAATATGGTCGATTTAAGTAATGAAAAAGTCATTATTTACAAACACATCATGGGTTATGAGTGGGAAGAAAGGCTTGTGTTTGTGATGGATATTTTTGTACAACATTTTATAAGTTATTGAAAATATTGACTTTTTATTTGATGCTGAATTTATGAAATTTTTGGATGTAAATTAATTTTTAATTAAAGTAATTAATTTTCATCAAATTCCTAGTATTTTGTACGTCAAAAAACATTTAATCAATTCCAAAACTTACTTTAAAATGTTAATTTAAAATGATACAAAATTTATAAACTTAATTTCACTTTTATTTAAAAACAAATTTTCCATATCATTCAATAACAAGAAAAGTTAATTTTTATTTACATTTACTTGCTTCTGTTTCACATGTCGTACATAAAGTTTGATGAAACCACTTTCATTACATACACAGTTCAACTTTTCCAACTACCTAGGTTGATTCAATTCTGATGTGGTTGTTTGATTAGCAAGATGATATTTTGTCTGACAAACAAACCGTGCCCTTATGAAATTTATTTTAGTGATGACTTCTTTTTCTTGCTGATTTTATTGCCTTATATTTGTATAGCTATGGCATATGTTCAAATATATCATGATGAGTATTATGACAGCGGGAGTTTTATTCGTGAATTTATGACAATATTTTTAAAGTTCGTATGAATTTTTTTCTATTTTCTTATTTTTTGCAATTTTAATTTTAAAATTTGTTGTTTACTATTTTTCGAATTTTAAAACTTTTAAATAAATTTTTTAATTCTTTAAATTTATTGTTTTAAAATTTCAATGTTTTTTAAAAATTTCAATCTCTTTTATTTTTTTTTAATTTATTTTCTTTTAGATTTGATTTTTTTTCCTTATTTTGAACTTTTTAAAAGATAAAGTTTGATTTGAAGAAAATTAGCTAAATTTAAAATTTGTAAAAAATTTTGAAATTGATTAACAAATTTGGTTATGCAAGATACATTAATTACTTTGTCAATCCTATCAATTCAATCTACATATCATCCATCATTCCTAGAATTTCAAACTAGCGGTAATTGAATCAATTATAATTTGCGGTCGTGCCATTTACAATTTAAAATTTCAATATATATATATATATATGTATTCATATGGAAAAGTGACCGTTATTTTTTTCAAATTTTTGAAAAAATTCACTAACACTATCAAATTTTCAATACAAAAAACTGAGCAACTCAACTGAGCTATGGTCGTCGCATGGTCGTCGCTCAGTTGTATGAACACATATATATATATATATATATTGTAAAATTTAATTAAGGATAATTCAGAATAATTCGATTGGGTTAATTAATTTGATAAGCATTCATCCAACACACAAAATTGCACGTAGATAATTATAACAACAGCATCATCATATAAAACATTTCATGATTTCGTTTCCAAAAAATGATTAACAAAATTAATTGGCTTGAAAAATTTGCGATACGATAACATTGTTTATGTTTGCATATTTCCTCATTTTGTTGATGTTTTCAGAATAAATAAGAGGATAAGGAGAATATGTTTTTTTTTTTGCTTTAAGCATGTATGAAAGGAAATGTTCCAAAGTATTGCGGGCTGTAGTTGCTTCAGGCTCGCTTTTTGATCAAAATTGCTTTAAATTTAATTTTTGCATAAAAATTTTCTATTTTGAATATGAATGTTTTGTTATACTTTTCAAATTCAAAAGTTTACTTTACAAAGCTTATTGTATGAGAATTTAGAAGCATATAAATTTATTGTACAGAAAATGAACAATTAAAAATAAATTTTCAATGTTTGGCTTTTAAAAAAGTTTGAAATTTTATGAATACATTTTTATTTTAAAATTGAATAATTGAATTAGACTGAAAAAGTTTATTTACAATGGAAAATTTCTATACTGAACATTTTTTTGCCCAAAAAGCATGATTATTTTTATGCTTTTTAATGCTTTTTATTTGGATTTCAAATTATTTTTTATGTTTTATTTTTTTTTTATTTATTGAGATAGAAATTTTTTTAAAATATTATGTTTAAAAAAACTTTTAAGAATTTAAAAATATTAATTGAGATAGTAAAGACAAAAGATCCCAAAATACCTGATAATTGACGTCATTCATCAACAATCCATCATATAAATCTTCTTAATTAATATTTTTCAATACGAATTTTCGATTAAAATGAGAACAGATAAAAAATAATGAAAAAATCAAAACGATAATTTTTTACGTTTTTTCTCGTTAAATCCAATCTGTTTTTCAGTACAGTGAATTACATAAAGGAGATGATTGTCTGTTCTTGTAGAAAATGAGTTTTATGCTTTACATGAATGCATGCTTTATGCGTATGATGATTGATAAAATTTTATATCTGCGATGTTTTATATTTTAAGGTAAATAAGAAAAAAAAATTTAAGGATTGAATTTTTTATGTACCAAAAGTTATTGAAATTTTATTCTTGAGTAACTTCATGTAACTCGTGTACAGGAAGTAGAAATGGATAAATTCAAAAGGATCTCTGAAACTTTCACAGTTTTCCGAGACTATTCCGAGAGAAACCGAGAGCAAGTTAGAATTTTCCGAGACCCCGTAGTTTTCGAGATCTGGAGATGGCCCAAATCGTATAATATCCTCGCGTACTTCCCATAGGATAGTTTTCAAAAACCACCGAAAACTAACAAGTTATATATTAAAACACATCTACTTTTTCCGAGAAGATTCGAGAGCTAAAAATTTTTATATCTCGACTTTTAGTTTTCGAGATATGAGGATAAGAAAATTTTTAGACGAGTTTTGCTTGGGTCAAAAAATAAAAATTCCCAAAAATGAAGCTTATAATGAAAATTATACACCAAAACGCATCTACTTTTTCCGAGAGGAAACGAGATGCAAAAATAATTTTTTATTGATTATTCTCTTTTGAGTTATAATGGTTTGAAGTTTTCGACGAGTTCAAATTTTTGCCAAAAATTTCTAACTTTACGAGAATAAATTTTATTTTACAAATTATATATCAAAATTCATCTACTTTTTCCGAGAAGTTGAGAGAAATAAATATCTTTTGAAAATTATTTTTGAATTTTGAGATATCGATCGTCAAATTTTATAATAGACCACTACGAGTTTTAGAAACTTTCCAATTTTTCGAGATCAAGTTTTTATATGACATGTTATATATCAAATTTCATAATTTTTTAAGAGAAGTCTAGAATTTATTATTTCTTAAAAAATTAAACGTTTATTTTTCAATTACACGCTTTTAGACATATGCAGTTTTGTGAAACTTGAGTAGGTAGAAATTGCATAAAAAAAGTTTTTTATATTATTTAATGTTAAAATTATAATTTTAAACTTTTTGGATTAAATTATTAATTCATATATTAAATATATATGGAGGTATTTTATTAAGTTGGTGAAATAAATTATAAAAAAAAAATAATAATCCTGATAGTTAACACATTTTTGGCAAAAATTTGAACTCGTCGAAAACTTCAAACCATTATAACTCAAAAGAGAATAATCAATAAAAAATTATTTTTGCATCTCGTTTCCTCTCGGAAAAAGTAGATGCGTTTTGGTGTATAATTTTCATTATAAGCTTCATTTTTGGGAATTTTTATTTTTTGACCCAAGCAAAACTCGTCTAAAAATTTTCTTATCCTCATATCTCGAAAACTAAAAGTCGAGATATAAAAATTTTTAGCTCTCGAATCTTCTCGGAAAAAGTAGATGTGTTTTAATATATAACTTGTTAGTTTTCGGTGGTTTTTGAAAACTATCCTATGGGAAGTACGCGAGGATATTATACGATTTGGGCCATCTCCAGATCTCGAAAACTACGGGGTCTCGGAAAATTCTAACTTGCTCTCGGTTTCTCTCGGAATAGTCTCGGAAAACTGTGAAAGCTTCAGAGATCCTTTTGAATTTATCCATTTCTACTTCCTGCACACTGTAACTCGGGATCTATTACAAATATCCATCAGGTTCCAAAACCCAACTTACATAAAATCTATTAGAATTGTAATTTGAATGCAAATTGGAATTTAATTTATCATTCATTCAGAAATTAAATTCTTTCTTTCCTTATCTTGCATGCTGCATAATAAAATTCCTTTATTGCATAAAATATTCTCTTTTCTTTATCTCTGAATGGGAATAAAATTTAATTTTCTACTTATTTGGGCTACTGGATGTGGTGTGACAATGAAAAAGTTGAACTCATGTGGGATGTTAGTTGATTGGAACTTTATAGCTTCAAGTTGTGAAATGGAGCTTTAAGTGTGCTTGATTCAGGAAATTTGGTTGTGGAAATTAAAGTTCTTTAATAAAAATTGAGGGATTGTTGAGAATAGTAGAATTTCTTGGATTCTTATTGTTAGTTTTTGCAAACTGACTGTTGATTTCAGACGTCATTTGTGAACGGTCCCATAGATATTTAAAGAAATTGCTGTAAAGTTTCAAAATTTCTCAATACATCTCTCAAAAAATCTTTAACAATTTACTTTATTGGAAAAAATATTTATGGTAAATTTACAATTTATCATAGTTTCAAATAAAATAAATTCCTTTAATTCCTACAAAGTAGTTTAAACTTTTCAATTTTGAAAATTCCTTTTTAAATTGAATAGTTTTCATATAAAATTTATGCAAAATTATTCGATTTAACTGAAATCATTTGAGATTGAAAAATATTGGAAAAATAGTTTCCCTCAATTAAAATTTATGAAATTTGTAAAAAGGAAATATCTTCATAATCGATGAACAGATTTGTGCCCTAGTTTCATATGTTTAATTATCTTTATTTCTTTAACAGAAAATGACGAATGTGAAAATTTTTATTGAGTTCATGAGCTCGAACAAAAGATCAATTTTACAATGAAAAACATTCATTTATTGATGTAAAATTAGTTGACAAATAAGTTTTATTTATTTATTTTTTTTTTTTTAAATCTTCTTTGACTTTTAAAATTTTCAATTTTTAAAATTTTTAAATTAGTAAAAATTGTTTAAAACTAAATAAATTTGAGTCTTTTAAAACAATTTTAGGACACAAATTTCAATAAAATTGTTTTAAAATGTCCTTACCCCATCAAATTTACATATTTCATAAAAAAATATTCATACTCCACCCAAAAACTTCCAATCAATAACATATGCATGCTCTACTTTTTCCAATTCCAAAATCAAACTTGAACTCGTTTTACAACAGCTAATTGATGTCAAACAGTACAAAAATAGAAGAACTCAAAGTTACAAAAGAAAATAAGATTATTATTTAGTTCATCAAACACGTAGCTACTCATCCTATATGTGTCGAAAATTTCATAAACACATTTATTAATTGAAGCGAATAAATCTGTAAACTTCGTGTGAAAATGATGAGATTAAATAAACATAACTTAATCAATTAATTAATTTTCTCTCATCTCTTGATTTATTCCTAGGAGTTGAATGAGTTTACACGAGGAGGAAAATTTTCTTGCTAGTTGAGTAAAAAAAAAGTTTTTTGTTTTTGTTGAATGATGGGGTGGATGAGATGTTAAGTAACATCTAAAATTTTAGCTTTTATTCCTATTTAAAATAAATTTTAATTTTTTATGAAAATTTTTGAATTTTTCAAAATTTAAATAAATATTATAGTTGACAAAAAAAGATCATATCACATCTCAGTGGCAAAGTCAGGAGGGTGAATGGGTGAATTTTCTTCCCTCTCTAAAAAGTTAAAGAAATTTTTATAATTATGAAAAAAATCGAAAATTCATCCCCCCCACTAAATTTTCCACACAAAAAATTAAATTTTAACTCCCTCTTAAAAATGCATGGTTACACCACTGTCACATCTAGTCATCCCCCAATCTCTCACAACAACTACAACGAGTGTTTTTTCCTGACTGACATAATAGCTTTTTGTTTACCACAGACATTTTTCTCACAATTTTTAATTTAGACATTTTTTGTTCCTCACATTTTTTTTTTCATTTTCAAAGTCGTTGACTTATTGCTTTCTTTCTTCTTTTTTCTTTCTTTTGTTGTATAATTAATGAATGACTGCATTCTCTTCCTTGTTTGATTCAGAGGTGTTGTCAGGAGAGGTAAAAGGGTTATAAAGTTAAATCCATATAATTTTGAGAAATTTATTCAATTTGTGAGAAATTTTTACCACAAAACTCAAAAAAATCGGTTAAAATTTGAGAAGACCCCACAAAAAATTAGCTACATCTCTGAAAAAATTCTGTGAAATTGTCTTTATCATCACAATTCATAGATGAAAATATAAATTTTTTGCTCTTTTGTTTGCCATTTTTAGATTTTTTTTTGTTCCATTCAATGAGAAAATTTCTGAAATATTTTTCATCAGAATCAGAAAATTTGTAAAACGTCTGCAGTTTTGTAAAATTATTCAACCTTTAATAATTAAAACACAAGGAAAGTTTTTTTTCCTCATGCATGCTTGCATATGTGTAGGACTTTATTCTAGAAATTTTGCATTAAATAAATTGATTTGGGAATGAATGAATGCTTGGTATTTTATGGTTGAACTATATGGATGAATTGTCTTTTAATTTTTGTTAGTATAGAAAATATAGGAGTTAAAAAGTGGTTTGGATTTGTCTGTCTGACATGTCCACCTACACTTTTGGGTTTTAATATTATTTTAGCATCATATTCTAGCTAAAATATTGTTGCTTTACATACAACATGATGCAATTGATAATAAATTAAATTTTAAGAAAGATTTCAAAGTTCACAAGTTGACCTTTAATGCAATTTCCAAATCTCATCACACAATCTTCAAAAATTCCAAATTTAAATGAACAAACCCTCCATTAAAATAAACTTTACATCCTTTCTACACAATCTACTCAGCCCACAAAGAAAATTCCTCATTTTGCATAACAAATAAGTTTTTATAAAAATATGTGACATAAATAATTCAAATCAGTGAACCAACAGCATTCTTTTTGCAAAGGCTTTGAAAACTTTTTTCTATTTCCTCTTTCAAGCTTTCATTCCTTCTCTTTCATTTTGTGCTCGAAGGGCTTCCTCAAAGTGATTACTTTTAATGCTGAAAACAACCCTCAAAGGAGTTAATCATTTTCCATTTTTGCGGTACATTTCGGTCTCTGTGACGTTCTTTTTTCACTTTTCATGATTTATTGACACTTCACTAGTGTTTCAGATTCTTTTGACACATTAACATTATTTTTTTGCTCATCTTTGGGATGTGTTGGAAGTAAATCAATATTATCTAGTTTATTTTTGAAATTCATCCTAATTGAAATTCTGATTTTCTTTTTCATCTTCAATTGAGGATATGGCATATCTGAGAGTGAGTGGGAGTTAATTGTCATTTCGGATGTGACATTTTTTAGAATAAAATTTGATATTTATGATCAAAAGCTGAAAAGGTCATCATGTAAATTTGGTAATAACTGAATTTAAGATTTTATTGTGTTCATGAAATGTAAGATATGGTAATGATTACTATTCATAGTCCTTAAAGGACCTCAAATCTGTTACAGATGCTTCATAAAAATTTCCAGACAATTACTCAAAGTTTAAAAGATTCCTTCGTTAACATCAAATTTCTCGCATAACTTTGCCAACATCCCAGCAAACATTCCAGAAAAAAATATAATAATTTATTCCAGAAACGTACAGTGGACTGATATTGAACATTCTTTATAATGAAGACGATACGCTCGATGGTTTTATTTCATACCAAAATTGAAAACTTTTTCATCACGAATACCACAAGACAGAAAAAATAAGAATTTAATTTTGAGGAAGCATCGTAGCTTAAAACAATTCCGATAAGGAAGCCACGTCTGCTATTGATTCTACTAAAAAAATTATTTTCGGAAGCAGCTTCAACTTAAACATAATAATTTTTAAAGGTCTTCTTCCTATGCCTTTAATTTTGATCCATAACCTTAATTCAATTAATCATCAGTTTATTAACATTTCATCATATGATCCAATATAAAAGGTTCTAATCAACTCAATTTTGGGATATATATTAATAAAAATGAATTCAACCTTACCCATGGGAAATTTAAAATTAAAATCCTTCAAAATTGAGATGCTTGAATGTCGGAAGTCCACTTTTGCTCCGTTTACCCCCATTTGTGTTCGGGTGCTGCTGTACAGTTAAATTAACAAGACCCTTTTCTCTTATGATAAATGACTACACAAAGCATTGTTAAATGAGCAAGTGTTGTAATGAACTAGCATTTAAAGCTCAGCAAAGAAGAAAATTGCTACGAGACGGGCTGCGTTTAAAAGGACTTATCAAATTATTTTCTTTTTACTTTTCTTACATTGAATTTCATTTGCAGTTCTTATGAACGATAGAAAAAAAGGTGTGAAAGGATCTAGAGTATGAGGATGGAGAGCGAATTTTTGTTGTATTAGTATTTCAGTGTTGTGTTTTAACGGTTTTCTAAAATTTAGATTGTATTTGAATTTAGCATAGTTCTTTACCCTTTGTTAAAAAATATTCAGTCTGTTTATAATCTTTGAAGAATAAACATCATTTAGTTGTAAATAATTCAATTAAAGGTTGAATACTGTTAATAAATAGATGAAGGGACAAACCGACGAACAAAAGAACTTTAAATCAGTCTACCAAGTGCCAACCCATATAACCAAAGTATTCCATATGTATTACATTGACCTTCCTTAGGAACATGAATGGAATACATTAGGTCGATTTTGGTTACTAGGGAAATCCACAGAAGAAAAGCCTACTAAAAGCAAACAAACAAAATATTTGATAAAAAGTTGGAAATGGGATAAATAAAAATACATGAATAGAGATTCTGACAGATAAATGAACAAAGCTGATGATGTGAATTAAGAAACAGGCACAAGGTGAATCAGACAAAAGAATTGTAAATATATAGGTTAATAGTAAAGTAAATTAATTCGGAATATTTCATAAATCACGTCACGGAAAATATGAAAGACAACAGTTAGTAAAGTATCCAGTCAGTCAGTCATTCTCACTAAAAATTAACCATTGATTACCACACAAAACTGCTACAAAAATCTTAAAGCAAAAAGGAAATGGCAATAAAAAGAGAATTGAATGCTTTTTCAAGTCACTGAGAATTGTATAAACAGAACTGAAGTGAGAAAGTTTGCGATAAAAAGAATGAGACACAATAAAAAGATTTTCATTCTTCTTTTTGCGATGCGAGAAACTTTTTCCGACTTTTCTTTTCTTCATCTTTATTTTAAAAGTGGAAAATTTTCAATTCCACTAAATGTGCTTATTTTGTGTGCGTATGTCGAGTGGACTTTATTTTTCCGTACCCTACAAATTGGATTCTTAAGATAAAGTCCAGGAAATATTTTTTAATTTTAAAGTCTTCTTAAAGCTGTACGAATTTTATTTTCTGAGAAAAAAATTCTAGCTGAATATAGACTCGAGTAAGACTTCATCAAACAGAAAGTTTTATTGAGAAGTTTTTGTTCTTCTTTGAGTTTTTAATATTTTGAAATCAAGTTTCTGAGAATTTTTCTATTACTTACTTTGAAGTCTTATAATGAGATTTTGTAAAATAAGTTCTTCTTTGGAATTTTCAATAGGATATCAGTACTCATCTGTTGAATGTTCTTTGGAAATTTTAATAAAGTTTCTTTGAGCATCGGAATGCTTTATGAGCTTAGAAGTGAAATAAATGTATTTTTATTGTATTTCTGGGATATTGCTTAGGTGTGAATTAAGGTTTATTTAAATTCTTTTAAGAAAATTCAAAATTAAATTTTTCAAAAGTAATTCATTGCAAATCAAAGCTTCAAAACAGCAGTTCCATTTACCTTACTTTCTGCTAATTTTTCTCAAATTCTCACAACACTAAATCTTACTTCATGACTCCTTTGAGATTAAAAAATAAATCTTCTAATTAAACTGAAAATTTCTCTCTTCTTAACTCCAACTTTAAACAACTCAATCCAAAGCTTTTAAATCTCTTTTGTTGATTCTTCAGTAACAGTATGTACACATTTATAAAGAATTGCCATAGTAAAAGAAGAAAAAAAAAAGATTTTATGATATTGTAAAGCTATCACGACCCAGAACGATGTATTTTATCAACTACAATTCCACTATGAAATGTTTATAAGGATAACATCCATAAAATTGCTTTTTTCTTCACTCTAACAGAATAATATGCTACTGACTGTATCGTTCATATATAATTTCAGCGTTAGTGCAGAAAAATGAATTTAATTCTTACGACTGAGCAGAATAATAAATCATTGAGTAAATTAGATAATTCTAGCATATATGCACGAGCGAGAGGAATTTTTTCTACAATTTTCATCATGTGAATTCCATTGACCTAAATTTGTATACGATATGATTGCATAAATTGTCAACAATGACATTTTTGAAGAATTACATGGCATGCTTTTCAAAGCAACAATTGGAATGTGAAAAATTGAAAGAATGAAGGTATCGATAAACTAATTTAGGGTTTGGGGGTCAAACTGACGTAACTTGCCTGCTACAACCCACTCATTCATCTCATACAACTCAAAATTGACAGTTTATTCAACATGAATCTGAAGTATCTTATAATCAACATCCTGTTTCTCATCATGCACATGATAGTCAGCTAACTACGTTCATTTTTCATACTAAAAAAATTGAGATGATATTTTCTCCATCACATAAAGTTCACTTCTTTTTCATTCTCTTTTTTTAACAACAGCCATTCATCCATTTATTCATTCATTCATGCTTTATACGTTGGTGAAAATGCAATGCGAGGAAATGTTGAATGACTTAAAAATGTGTTGCTTACGGATGTCGCAATCTGATGCATCCGATTGAAAGAATGCTCGTGAAAATTTTCAAGGAATTTGAGTTTTTATTTTGTGAATGCAGTGGAGTTGTTATGTGCAGGATTTTAATGGTTTTAGATGTTATGGAATTTGTTAATATGAGAATCTTATTTGTGAGAATTTTGTGCTGATCCTGTGAATTTAAATTATTTAGATGGGAAATTAAAAAAATAAATTAAGAGTTTTAAAAACGAGAAAAAAGTCTAAAAATCTGAAAAGTACTACAAAATTCTCTTTAAAATCTTAAAATGTTCCAAAATTTTCTTTAAAATCATAAAAATCGATAAACACCCCCGAGAAATCGTAAAAAAATCTTCAAATAAAATTCTTGACCATGGAAACATAAAGGAACAAAGTTTGAAACTAACTAAAAATATGTTTCTGATGCTGAAGTTTTGATAGCAAAAATATTTTTTTTTTTTTATGTTGAAAGTTTCTAAAAACTTTTTCGGAGCTTTAAAAATAAGTTTTAATGTCAATGAACATAAAAAATAATTGTTTGCCCTAATTTTGAAGTTTAAAAGCTTCAAAACAACCTACACACAAAAATCATCAAACATAAATTTCCAAAACACAACTTCTTTCAAATTTAACTTTTCAATGTCTTCATTTCCTTTCAAATTATAAAAATAACTCAATTCTCAAGACTTCATAAATAGCTCCATTAACGGGAAATTAAGAAACAATTAAAATAATCAAATTTGTCAACTAATGTTGCATCCCATCCCATTTCATTACTAATTTTTCACTCGATTAAAAATAGAAAAGTAATTTGAAGTTCATTAAAATAATTTCCTCATTTAAACACAAAATAACAAATAGACTTCATTGATCGGCAGAAAATGTAAATGAATGTCAAGACAGCATTTTAGCTCTATTTATATAGACTCACATTCATTTATTTCAATAAGACTTTCTCGTTGATGAAAGATTTATTGTTGTATTTATATGTAATTAGATTCGTATGAGTAAAATTGATGTGTGGGGGTTGAGGAATTGTGATGAGAATAAATTGTGAAAATTTTTGGATTTTGGAGGCATGAAAATAATTTTAATGATTATTGATTGAATTTAATTGAAAAAGTTTTTGGGTTGTAAAAAAGTAAGATAACTTTTAACAATTTGAAAAAATTTAATTTTAAGTTTTAAAATTAAAAAATTTAAAAAAAAATTAAAATTTAAAATTAAAAAGTTAATTTTTAAAATTTGAAAAAAAGTAAATTTTTAAAGATTTATAGAAAATTATTTTTTAAAAATTTTAAAAACATTAAAAATTAAAAAAGTTAATATTTGAAATTTTAAATAAAAATATTTATTTAAAAAAAATAAAAATTTTCAATTTTAAATAAATTCAAAAAAATAAAAATTTTCAATTTTAGATTAACGTAAGGTACATTTTAAAATTTTTGAAATTTATTTTTTTTTTATTTAAATTTTGAAAGGATTTCTATTTTTTTCAAATTTTAGTATAATTTTAGTAAAATTATTTCCAAGTTATTTCAACTCTTCCAAATTTTATTTTTATACCCTGAAAAGTTATGAAAAATAAATCTTGTCTAAAAATATCTCACAATAAAACCTTCTTCATATCTTTTAACTGCCCAAAATAGCAGATAACATAAATTCATACAATAACAAATAAAATAAAATAAGGTTTAATTCTTTCATTCAGTTCCTAACAATAAAGCCTACTGAATGAACAAATACAAAATATAAATCATTTGATAATAATAATTCTTCTTTTTATTTATTGATTTAATGTTCGAAGTACATTTGATTATTTTTAACACCAACCTTATCGGTTTTAATTTAAATACAATTTGAATATTATTTTGTTTGTTGATTTTGATTGTAATTGAAAGTATTTGGATGAAAAATTTTTAAAAAAACATCCTAATTTTTTTTAACTTATATACTAATAACTAATAAGACTACAACTAATAAGACTAAAACTAGTAAGACTATTGACTAATGAGACTATCGAGATTACTCATAGCGATCTGGGTTTCGGTAATTTATGCTTAACTCTGAATTCCAAGGAGTCATACTCATAATTCCCCAGCTTGGAAATTAATTCATTGTTTATTGATCTATTGGAGTTATAAAATCGTGAGGTTAATTTTAATGAAAATTCTCTCACTGTTGGGAGGTTAGCACGTCGATGGAGTGAATCATTAGTTATGAAATCATCCCATTTGGTATTAAAAATTAGACGTAGCATTTTGTTTTGAAATACTTGAAGCTTATTGAAGTGGGATGCGGCAGATTGACAAAAATTGGACAGGCATAAGTGAATACCGGGCGAATTAATGATTTATAGATTCTGATTTTTGAGTCTATTGACACACTCGACTTTCTACTCATGAGACAATAGAGTGTTTTGAATGACAATGATTTGGCTTTCGATAGAACCGTATTAATGTGGTGTTTGAAAAGAAGTTTATTATCTAAGTGAACACCTAGATATCTAACATGAGCTTTCCAATTGAAGGTGAGTCCATTAAAATTGATAACATCTGAGAGGCACTTATTTAACATTATGGTGGATTTTGTAAATAAGATAAATTCAGTTTTTGAATTGTTTAGCTCAATTTTCCAATTATTGAAAAATTTTTTGAAATGATTGAAGTGCTTTTAATAGTGAGCTTTTAATATAATTGAAATTATAGTTTTGGGCTTCAATGAAAAATGCGGTGTCGTCCGCAAACAGGGCTATTTCACCACTGCTCGGGATAGGGATGTCATTTATGAAGATGTTGAATAAATGGGGAGCGATTACTGACCCTTGAGGGACGCCAGCGAGGATTCTAAATAGCTCAGAGACTGAGTTATTGATCGATACAAATGCTGTACGTCCAGCTAGATATGATTGAATAAGTTTAATCAAGTATAAAGGATACTTATATTTGATCAACTTGTGTATCAAGGCATCATGCCAGACAGAATCATAGGCTTTTTTAGGTCAAGTAAAACGACTCCCAAGCTCCTGTTAGTATTGAAGCCCAAGGCCGCTTTTTCGGTGAGTCTAAGTATTTGCTGAGTAGTTGAGTGACGAGATTTAAATCCGAATTGCTGTTTAATAATGATTTTATGATCAATTTCAAACGAATTAAGTCTTATTTGGATAAGTTTCTCGAAAACTTTTCCTATCGTTGAGAGAAGTGAAATTGGTCTATATTCTGAGGGATTGCTTGAGGCTGGGGCGGTTTTTGGTATTGCTACAATTTTAGCTAGTTTCCAGTTGGTCGGAAAGTAAGAATATTTTACGCATGCATTGAATAATGATGTGAGTTTTGATATGAAATTGTTGGAATTAAGTAAGGCTTTTAGGACACAATTGGGTATTGTGTCAGAGCCAGCAGCTTTGCGAGTTTTTAGATTCGAGATAACAGAAATTGTCTCTTCATTGGTAAAGTACTCAAAACTTGGAATTTGATCCTGTTCTAATTGCTCTATTGAGTTTTTGACTATTTGCTCCAAATTTGAGTTCATAGAGGCTGAATTAGTGTGAATTTCGCAGAATTTAGTTGCAAGAGCTTCAGCTTTATCCTTATCTGAATAAGCGTAGTCTTGACCTGATTGGATTGGTGGAATGTATTTCTTGCTATTTTTTAAGGACTTGGTATATTTGAAAAGAGAATTATCTTCGTATGTTAAATTTTCGAGTTTAAGAGAGAATTCAGCTTTTCTCTCTAAAGCTAATTCGCGTTTAATCATACGATTTAATTGATTCACAGCAGACTTATGAGAGTTCTGAAGTGTTCTTTGATACAAGTTACGGAAGTGATTTCTGTGCTTAATCAAGTTTTGTACATTTGCTGAAAATTTGTGTCTCAATGGTGGATTTGTGTTGCATTTTGGAACAAATTTATTTATTCCACTTTTAATTATTTCATTAAGTGCACAGATGGAATTGTCAATCGACTCTTGAGACACTAAATTGAGATTTAGGGAACTTGTGTGAGTCTCTATGTAGGAGCATAGTCTTTTCCAATTTGCTTTAGAGTAATTGAAAATCGCATTGTTGGTGTGTGAGATATTATTGGAATGAGAGTCGACTGTAAAGCAAACTGGAAGATGATCTGAAGAGAGTTCATTCACTGTGATTAGACTTGACATAAATAGTGAAGATCTATTAATTGCAAAATCTATTGTGGTGAGCTCACCGTGATATGGTATGTGTGTTGGACTATTTGGAGATAAAATATTGAAGTTATGAAAATTTGTGAGGTTTAGTAAGTCTCTTCCTTATGAGAATTAATTGAATTATTCCACGCTTGATGCCTGCAATTGAAGTCTCCCGCAATCAGGTGTTGGCCGGGAAAGTTTAGTATTTTACTAAAAAAGGCTTCAGATTGCGATCTGGAAGCTGCTGGAGAGATATATAGTGACGTGAAGTATACGCAACTATTGTTGAATTGGATATTTACAGTTACAGCCTCAGCATAGTCGAACTGTGTTTTAATCAGAGAATTGTGAGGAATGTCTGACCGTATAAGTAAAAGTGCCCCTCCTTTTTTCCTATCCGCTCTGTAGACATTATAATTGTGAATATGAAATTTATTATGGGATTCAAGCCAAGTTTCTGATATAAATGCAATGTCAATTTTATGATTAATTAGGAAATTTGAAAACTCCAAAATCTTATTTCGGATCGAATGAGCGTTCCATAATAGAATTTTAAGTTCCATTATGAGATGAAGAGGGCATGAGAAGTGCTACTTCGTCGAGATCATTTTGATCTGGAATTTTGAGATCGCAACAATATTGTAAGATAATATAGACACGTTTCTTATCACATGTTTCTTGATTTAGTTTCTCAATTAATTTTTGAGGAGATTGAGGATTTTTGAATATTTGGCACTTCTTCTAACTTTCCAGCCAACTCAGTTAGCTGGGTGAATTTAGAGTATGACTCATTGGAATTATTAACAGCACTAGTTTGCTTAACTTGCTCTGCATATGTTGGTCTTTTAATCTGGTTTGAAGCAGCGGATGTTGTTGGAGTTGCAGGACTCGCTGGACTTGCTCTTGTAAGATTTGGGAATTCTGCTCTGCTTTGCACTAATCTATCTTGCAATTGCTGATTTGGACGTGCTTGTTGAGCCTTTTTAATGCTCAGTTTGTTCATAAAGTCTTTGAATGACGCACATTCTTTATGATTAGCTGCATGATCGCCTTTACAATTGACACATTGAGGTGATCCTTCAGTTCTTGTTATTCTCGGACATTGGCCTATTTGATGGCTATTAAGGCACTTGACACATCTGAATTTGTAGCCACAACCTGTTGCTGAGTGACCCCAACGTTGACAATGATGGCATTGTAATGGCACATTTGATTTATTTTTGACAGGTTCCCATTTCACTGAGATGTCATCAATTACACGATTTGCATGATTTAGTACGTTGCAATTGGTGCTGTGTTGCTGAAAAATTACCAAATATAATGAATAATTCTCATTTTTGAATAGAGTTTTTGCTTTGGTTGCTGGAACATTCTCTTTTTTCAAGATTTTGAGAAGCTCCTCTGGCTCGATGTCATAAAAGCCTTTCAATACAGCACTAAAGGCTTTTCCGTTTTTTCACAGAACGTATGATGATCCACTTTGCTATCTTTAAGTGCTTGGATCACTTTTTTTTTGTCATCAGCTGATTTACAAATAATTTGCGTCGATGAATTGTTGCTTACTTTGTAGGTTGGTTTAGCCTCAAGGTTGAGTTTTTGGCATATTGTTCTTACCACGTTGAGTGCAGCAGCAGTGAATATTGGCTTGGCAGCCTTACTTGGAGTGTCTATATCATCTCCTCGTTGAATTGGAATTACATTTTTATGCGATGAGTTCGCTTGTTGACTTTTTTGTTGTTGTTTTGACTTCGCTTGTTGACATTTTTGTTCGTTGACTCTGGGTTTTTTCGAATCAACTCTTTGTGGACTTCCCGGGAATGGTATTCTCTTCCTAGAAGTGTCCGGAATTTCCATCTCTTCCTCACTATCGCTCATTTTAGTTGGTTTAGCACCAATAAACTATTTTTTTTTTTAAATATTTTTTTTATAGAAAATTTTTATTACTTTCGCCCTTGTGGCAAAACGTGAATGATATAAATCATAAATCAGCTCACATGATAGAATAAATTTTGATTTAATTTAACATCATACCGATGAATGAATACACATGCCAAAAAATGAGCATGAAAAGGGAATAGAAATCGCTTATTCAAGATATTTTTTTTTCAATAAACAAGATTCTTTTGCTTTTGTTATCGAGAACTTCAATTTTTCATCCTTTTTATCCGAAAAAATTCCAAATAGCCTTGATCTGTGGAAGTTCAATATCATGTACATAATATGGAATATGTGTGTTGATCAGGCAATGCTCACACGGATTACATTGTAGTGATAGAAAAATCTTTTAGCAATTCAAATAGGAACTTTTATCTAAAAAGATAAAAATTCCTTAAATATTTAGATTTGTTGGGAAAATTTTTTGTTGAATTTTTGTTTTTTGTAAAAATATTTTAATGGATATAAGTTTTTTTGGGGTAAGGGATCTTTTATTTTTGGGATCAAAATCTAATTTTTCAAAACCAAATTTTTGAATTTTTCCAAATTTAATTTGTAAATAAAAGTTTTTGAATACTTTTCAGTGAAAAATCTATAAAAATTTTGTCAAAATAGAATCAGAAACTAATAACAGTAAATACGTCACAATGTTAAAAAACTTCACTAAATATTTAAAAAACATTCATCAGAAATCATTAAATCAAAGTTTCATCGAATTTGTAATGATTAAAATTAGCAGCACATCCGGAGGTAAGTATCAGCATCTTCTTCTAACCATAATGTCAAAAACATTCATCAATCATTGTTTTGAATGTAATTTGAACTGCTATTATTATCTTGGGTATTTTCACCTCCAGACACATCAACCCTCTAAGTTATTGGAAATGACAATATGAAATTTCAGCCTACATGACTTTTTTATTTCTTGTTTTGACGACGATGAAAAAATTTACATTATTTTCATCTTGAATGACGCAATTTTTTACTTTTTTGAATGATTAGTGATGGATGTATTTATGACAATAAAGAGTTTTGTTATTGATGGGGTGAAGGTTGAATTTAGAAATGAGAATAATTGCTTAGAAAAAATTTAATTTTTACAGTTTTAGACTAAGTATTTTTTGAAGAATTTTATTTAAAAAAATTTAATTAGATAAATTTTTGAAATTTTTAACTTTTTTAAGAAAGATTTTTTCATATTTTTTCAATATTTTTCTAAAAAAATTGCATTAAAAATTTAATAAAATTTTTCAAATTTCATAGATTTCATAGAAATAAGCCCACCCCTACTCAACCTACTCCATACATCCTTCTCCCACCAACAAACTAGCTCAAGTTGAGAACAAACAAAAAAATTCCTTCAGCAACAAAGAAGAAAATTCCCATTAAATTCACTGAAGCACAAAATAAATCCACAAATTTTCTATAAAACTTTAATTGTTCCGAAAAAGCAATTTTCTATGAGCAACAAATAAGATCAATAAACCAACAATAGTAGTTCGCAAACCTTTATTGTTTGAAAAACTTGTTAGCAATTCGAAAAGGAACAAAAAAAACTTTTCATTCATCTAGAGAGTAAGTCTGTTCAACCTCATGACGTATAAGCCATAAAGCAACTAAGAAATTGTATAAGAAGAATTTTTAGACTTTATCCATCTTCCAAAATAATTTTATAAAGTTTATGGAAATTGTTATGCAGGTAAATCCTCAAAAAAAACTTTTACTATATGCCTTAAAATTTTGTTCCATATTATTTAGATTTTATTAAAATAAACCACCGACGAGGCAATGACACAGACCCGTATATCCATTCAAAATTCAATTCAGAAGGGATAGACAGAGAAAAAAAATTATTTCTGAGCTCAATAAAGGTTTGAGGAAATTGTTTTATAACCATTGTTTTATTTTAAGCCGCAAGGGGACTAAATGAAAAAATCTCATCCAGTTTTTCAATCAGATGGCATGCAAATTATTCATATGAAAAATTTGCATGTCTATTTTCTCTCACAACTTTACGCCTAACTCAATATTTCAATGCTATTATAGTCAAGTTTATTCAAGTTTTTCCCATGTGCTTTTTCAGCCTTTTTTTTATTGTTATTCAATTCATTGAAAGTATGAAGCATGAGATTATTTTTAAAAAGTGAGAGAATGTGCGCATTATGTGAAAATAATAGAAAAATACTGCGCACTATGCACGAGAAATTTTTATAAATTGCGCATTATACTCAAAAAAATCCATGCGAATCATTGAGAGTCGGAAAATTCATCATCAAATCATCGAGAGAGCGAACATTTTTGTTTCTATTCCTGAATGAAAGTTGTTGCTGTTCATGCTTTACAATATTTTTTTTTCTTCTCCGCTCGAAGAGAACTAAAGCAGAAGAAAGAACGAAAGAAGCACAAAAAATGAAAATGAAAACACAAACAAGTCAGAATATTTCATGTTATAACATATTCAGTTGTCGTGTAGCTGTTGAAGTGAGAGCAACAGTATCGTTTACGGTTGATGCTGAATATAAGAAGATCTTTAATGGATTTTTTTTTAATTTCTTTTGTGGATGATCATTAAGTTCAGAAAAAAAGGAAATAAAAAATAAATAACAAATGAAATGAAATAAAAAACGGAAAACTTGTGTCAGTCGTGTGTTTCTAGTGATAAGACATTGTATATATGTTTCCGTAATTTTTTTTCTTCTCATTCGATAATAATTGTAACTGTGTCTGCTGCTGTTGTAAAAGTAATTGGAGGAATAAAAAAAAATCAAGGCCCTAGAACTAATTGTACTTTACCTACACTCACTACTTTTTTACTCCTTTTCTCCTCCTTTTTTACTGATATTTTACTACACTTAGTACACTTTGTATTACAATGCTACACTTTGAACAATTTCACTAATTTTTTAATGCACTTTACTACACTTGTCTAAACTTTACTACACTTGGCTGCACTTTGCTAAACTTTACTACTTTTTGATACTTTTTTGATGCACCTGCATGCACTTGTATGCACTTTACTAAATTTTGCTGTACTTTGATGCACTTGACTCATGCTTTAATGCACTTCATTTAATTCCAAAAAAAATGAATTAAAATGCCAAAAATTTATGAATATTTTGGAAAACTAAATTTACTGAGCAATTTATGACAGAACTTAAAAAATGAGTATGAAAAATTAAAATTTAAGTTAACATTTCAAACAATTTAAATTATTTTCTTAAACAAACCTGAATTTCTTTTCAATTTTTTAAAAAATGCACGAATTTTATTAAAATAGGTGCTTAAAAACTTTAAAAAAATAATTACATTTTTTTTAAATTTATATTATCTTTACTTTACAGAATCATTAACGGGATTTGAAACCTTAAGATTGAGTTTCAACTATGGATTCATTATTTCCCGAATTTGTATAATTTTCGGGACTCTTGAAAAATTTCAAACTCAAATATTTTCCAAACTACAAAAAAAAATTAGTTTTTTATTTAAAGCTTTATTTGATGTCATTTACTGATAAAAATAATTTAAAGCAATAATTTTAAAAAACAATTTTTTTATTTTTCGAGTTATTGTAGTTTAAAGTTTTGATTTATGTCCCGAAAATGGACGGGACGGGAAATCGTGAATCCCTACTTTCAACACTAGAGTTTACAGACTTTTAATATTTTCATATTAGCATTCATATAGACTAATAAGCAGATCAAGATGATGCAGAACCACCTCCTCAAACAAAAGTACTTCCAATTTTTTTATGTTCGAAAATTGTACAAATTTTTTTTTGTGATTTTGTTTGTACAACTTTCAATATTTTTTACTTAATTTAATATTTTCTAATGAAATTTTTTATAATTTGAGCAAGAAACAACAATTGTTATTAAAACTCGAAGTTTTTTTCTTTTTGATCATTTACTGATTACTGCATCAAAAATACGCTAAAAACTCTCAATTAAATACGATAAATTTTGCATTTCTTAAAAAAGTTAAAAATTTATAAAATATAAAAGTTTATTTTATGGATTGAATTTTGTCCGTGTTAAGCAGTATTATGCTAATTTGATCTAGTTATCAACTTTTCATTGTTTAATTAACAATTATTTAGTTTTTTTGTCCCATTAAAGTCAAAAATAAAATCACTACACTTGCTGCACTTTAACTACACTCTCACTAAATTTGCTTCACTTTGATGCACTTTTATGCACTTTGATGCACTTTACTACACCTAACTAATTTTTACTGCACTTTGCTGCACATGGATGATTTTTCAATGCACAATTTTGGGAGTTCTATGGCCTTGAAAAAAATTTGTGATAATTTTTTTTTTGTCTTGTCAAAGACAGAGAGAAAAGTTGTTCGAAAAATTTATAGACATTTGGAACTTGTATTGGCGCATAGATAACGATATTGAAGTAATATTTGTGAGAATTTATTTTCTTCTCGTAAAAATAGAAAAATATCTTTGGGAAAAAAATTCAAGGTCGGAATATGGAGTGGATTTCTTGAAGTTTTTTTTTTGTGACCAAATTGAATTGAAATTAGTTTTGGAGTAAAAAATTGGTGTTTGAGGATTTTTTTAAATAATTGAAATTTAAGAAAAAAAATAAATTTTTTCAAAATTGTTTTTTAAAATCTTTTGAAAGTTTTTTTTTTTGAGATTCTTTTAATTTAAAAAATTGAAGTTTAAATTGAAAATATAAAAAAATTGAAGTAATTAATTGATGAAAATCAGAAAAAAAGTTTAGAAATGTTTAAAAACCAAATTGGAGATCTTTAAAAAAAAGTTATTCAAAAATTTCTAAAAAAAATTAAAAAAATTAGAAAAATAATTTAAAAGTTTACAGAACAAAATTAAAAAATTATTTCAACAACTGGTTGTTTGAATTATTATTTAAATTCACTTCTGAATGATAATTTTGACAGTATAAAATCCTAAACATAAACATTTAACAGACTAATTTATATACTTTGCTTAGATAAATCTGATTGAGAAATTTATCAAAATATTTATTGAACAGCAACAAGAATAATAATCTTGTAATGAAATATAAACAAAAAAAAATAATGCTGAAATAATTTGCTGTTGTAAAATTCCAATTTCATTGAGTATTTTTATTTTGAATGAAAATAAGTTGCTAAACTGAAAAAATAATAAGTTCTAGGAAGTCTAACAAAGCAATTTTTCATTGAAGCAATTCCATAATAATTGAATGTAAATATTATTTACAATCTAGTAAATTAGCGTATTTTGCGAAAATTTTATTTTATATGAATGATTTTGATTGATAATTGTTTAAGAATAATGTTCAATATTCCATAATTTGACAATATTAAATTTTATCAGGTAGATGTGCATAAGACTGGTCGGTCCTATGCACCACAATCAATTTTTCATATTCGCACCAATTTTAAATTTAAATTATTATTATTATTATTTTTTTTTGTGAAAATCAAAATAAAATTTTAAAAGAACATTGCCTAATTTTAAATCTAATCAATATGGATCGCAAAGTAAACTAATTGAAATTCAAAACCTAAATTGAGCCAAATTAAAATTCAACAACAGCCAAATTTTAATTAAACATCTAAACACTTCAAATTATTCAATTCAAAATCAATCAAGCACATGATTGAAAAGCATATTTACATTCCAATATTATCAATCTACACCAATAAAATATAAATTGCTATATTGTGGATAATAAAATGTTTATTGACCTACTGATGGTTTTGATGATTTCCGAAAAAAAATGTTTCAATTTGAGTCAATTAACTATTTCACCATTTGATGACGCGCCAAATGCAAGAAGAAACTTCCATATTTCTACATAAAAATCTCGTTAAATTTATTTATTTATGTGCTGTCTAAAAAATGATAAAAATAAATCTCTCTGAGAGAAATCCACAAAAAAAATAAAGTTCAATTTATTAATAAATATTCGTTTATTTTCCTAAGACATCATCATTACGCAAACAGTAACAGGGAGAAGAAATTTTATATTTCGTCAATAAAAATAAGAACTGAATACGATTGTGCAGAAGGAAATAATAGAAGACGAAAGATTAGTGCAAAAAATAAATTATTTGTGCTTTATTTGAGAAAATTATACAATGAAAGCATATTTTAATGTCTGTGGCTTCAATCAAGTGATTATACAATTTATTCTTTCTTTTTTTTGTGAATGAGTTCAATTAATTTGAATAATGTTGAGTTGAACTCTACGATGAAAATTTACAGATGAAGATTCACTTTTTTTTGCTCCATCTTTTCTGGTTTTAAGGGGTTTATTCATTAATGATGTACTTTGAATAAATTTTTGAGATTTCGACCAAATTTTCAATATCAAAATTTTATAAATTCAAAAAAAATTATAAACTCCCAAAAATTGACGTCACTAACGAATAACCCCCTTTAATCCACTAAGAAAATTATTTTCTCAAAAATATTTTTTCAACAAAAAAAGAAGAGCGAAAAAAATGTGAATTGACGAAGAAAAGGTTGATAATTGAAGAAAATTAACGAGAAGAATAGCTTCGAAAATTAATTTTTGTCATTGGAAAAATTTTGCGTTCATTCCTTTACAATTGACTGGATTTATCCAATTATCGAGTACTTTGGGAATCATTAATTTTAATAGTCACGCACAGCCTGTCACTTTGTATCCATTATTATTTTTTTTCTCTCTCTTATTCATAGATTTAGGAAATTATATCGTGACAGGTGTAAACTTTTGGTGATGGAAATTAACAATAGAAATTTTGTTTATTATTGGATCAATTTAAATGAGTCGTTATTAATGGACCGTGTTTTGTGGCTGTGGTGATGAATTGCTGATTCTATTCTTGTATTGTATTATATGAGTGCTTTTGCTTCTTAGACTGATAATTTATGATGATGTAAGGACGTAAATCGATATTTTGGGTCTTTTAGAATTATTTATGGTAGTTAGCTGGTAGGGGGTGTGTTTTTGGATTGAAAATTTGCCAAATTGTCAGTCTTTCAGTCTTTGTTGTATGCTTCAGGCAAATTTTGCCATTTTATTAATTTAAATTTAAATTTAAAAAATTCTAAATTTCTAAATTAAATTTAAAAAATTCTAAATTTCTAAATTAAATTTAAAAAATTCTAAATTTCTAAATTAAATTTAAAAAATTCTAAATTTCTAAATTAAATTTAAAAAATTCTAAATTTCTAAATTAAATTTAAAAAATTCTAAATTTATTAGCTTTAATATTTCAATTCATAAAAAAATTAAAATTAATTTTTTGGAGGCAAAAAGCTATTCTTGACGTCAATACCAAGCCTTTTTAAAATCGCTAATTTAATTAGCATATATTTAATATAAGTTCAATTTTTCAAACTAATTAAGCTAAAAAATTGGTCTAATTAAGTTTAATATTTCTAAACATTTAAAAAATTTTAACACTTTTAATTAACAGCTGTAAAAACGAAAGATTTAGTCATTTTTAGAGGTTGTTTTCAAATAAAAAGCTCAAAATTTTATTTCGCAACTTTTAAAATTTTTAAGAATTTTTCAATTTTCAAAATAAAATTTTTCAATTTTCAAAATAAAACTTTTCAATTTTCAAAATAAAATTTATGAATTTTTCAATTTTTAAAAATTTTTAAATTCGAAATTTTGCAAATTTTCAAAAGTTAAAAATTTGAAAAAGTTTAAAATTTTTACTATATTAATTAAAAGATCTAAAACTAACTCAAAGCAACCTTTGAAAATTCAATTCATTCACCTTCGTACTCTTGTTAAATTAATCTTAATAATCAACCTTTAATTACTCATCCGTCTAATTCTCTTTAAGTTGACAAAGACAACCAGACAAAAGTGCTGATTCTTAATTAAAGAAAATCATTCACAGTGAAAATAAATTTGACAAAAAATAAATTAAGAAGTGATAAAAAGTTTTTAAAGTGTTGAGTGTGAAAAAGTAAAAAAAAAAGTGAGAGAAAAATTCACATCCAGCAAATAAGAAGCTCGTCAGATATTTTTCGAAAGGTAAGCATTTTCTGATCGTTATTTCATTGAACAAGAATTTAATACAGGAATTACAGATTTTTTTGCATTAATTACCATCACTTATCTCTGTTTAATCTCTCCAACCATCGAATACAGAATTTTGTTCTGTATTTTATCTTCTTATCGCTGCGCTGGCTGTGTGTTCATGTTGAATACATTTAAGCGATGCCATAAAGTAAAAAAGATTTTTTTCGCGTCTGATTGCATAAACAAACATTTTGGGAGCATTTTTAAAAGCATCTAATTAAAAACACTCGAATTTTGTTTATTATTGAGTTGTAAACTCCGGGCAGCATATGGGATTGTGTCAGGGTTGTTGTCTTTTCTACTTTTGCTTATTGAAAAATCTATTCGAATTTGAATATTTTTAAATAATGCAATGTTGACTCGATAAAATTTAATTTAAGTCTGCTGATTATTCGTTGAATTTTACCTTTTAAATTTTTTAAATTCTAATTTTGATTGAAAAAATTTTTAGATTTTTTCAAATTTTTAAATTTTTTTCAAGGTTTTCAAATTTTTTGAATTTTTCAAATTTTTTACATTTTTAATTTTTTAAAATTTTTCTAATTAGGTCCTAAAAAAACTTGAAAATTTTTAACTATTGAAAAAATTTTAACATTAAATTTAATTTATTTTGAAATTTTTTCGGGAATATTTTTAACTATTTTTAATTTTTTTTTTTGAAATTTTTTTAAATAATTTTCAATATTAGTAATTAGTTTAGTTTCTCGGTATAGAAGGTCCAATTCACACATTCAAAAAGCGAATTATGCATGCTATATTTTTTTAAATAAACAAATTTGAATATTTTATTTTTGATTTATCGGAACTTCATCGTGCGTGTTGAGAAACTCTTAACCTTCAAAATTAAATTAATTTTTTTTCTCATCTTTCTTCGAAATTTCATCAATTTTTATTTTATTTTTTAACACATTTTCCAATCAAAAAAGAAAAAAAATTAATATTGTTTTTATGAATTCATCATGAATCAAAGGAAGAAGAAAAGAAAATAGAAGATTGATGATAAATAATTTCCGCCAAGAAATTTTCTTTATTTTTTGCCTGATTTTCATTTGATTTTTGAACTTGAAAATATTTTTATTTTACGCTCTCTTTTGTAATTTATTGCCGCATAAAAATTAATGCTTCTGGCATTTATTTTTCTACAATTTCTTATCGTATCGTGCTGTAACCAACCAAGTGTGTCTTATCTATTTGTAAGAGACATAATGCTTTCCTCGAATAATGGTAAAGAAATGTCAAAAAGATTGCAAATTTAAAGTGAATTATTGTTCAATATTGTATGTTAAGAATTGGATTCTTTGCGATCTAGAATGTCCATGAACTGTACAAATTAACGAGATGTAGTTCTAGCATCTAGCATCTAGTGAAATAAATAAATTTTAAGAAGAAAAGATAGTAAATTCTTCAAGATTTGCCATGTGTCATGAAATATTCAATGAATCTGTTTCTAAAATTGAATTGGAAATTTCATTTATTTTATTCCCTTTAAATCTGTTGTCTGGTTTGGGAGTCATTCATCAGTGATATCTTTTTGGATTTTAATATATTAAACTTAAGATTTTGCGGTCTTTAAAGGGGTTGTTCTAAAATAATGTCACAGGATGTGAAAGGTTGAAAAACCAAAAAAAAAATTAATTTTATGAAACAAAAATTTGCGTTAATTTTTGACGTCATTTAAAAACTAATACACTGTTTAAAAATTGACAAGGATAACGAGCCGTTCACGTATGAGGCTCATCAAAAACATGGATTTTTAGACCACCTTCTTCACCCCCTTTATCACAAAATCTTCATTGAAAAAATTTTATCATTTAAAACTATCAAACACCCTCAGACCCCCCTCCTTCCTTAAAAATCTAACTTCATAAGTGCCATCATTAGTCAAATCTTGAATCTAACTGCCAAATTTTTTCACATCACTTCCAAATCCCCCGACAAAACATCCAAAACGGATTAAGCTTATAAATCATTTCAAAAATTTCCCAGTACGTACACAACAAAATTTTCAGTTCATATTTCTGTGGCATTCACAGCCAATTCACCGAAATCACACGCACATTTTTCGAGTTAATAAATTATGTCTGTCAATTTGAACGATATTTTAATTTTACTAATTAAATTAATTCGACTGTTATGGACTAATGAAATTTTTATTGATGGATTGATAATGAAAATGGATAGGATTGCGACCCACATGCATTAATATTGCTGTTGGTGAACAAATAAAATTGATTTATTAATTAGTTTGAAATAAGTAATTTGGGGGGTAATTGACGGTTATGGTGTTTAGTTTGAGGATGATTTTTTTTTTATTTGATGACCTTTTGATTTGTTGAATTTAATAATTTATTTTATTTTCTGAGAATCTAGTAAATTATTGAAATCAACAAAACAAAAGGTCATCAAATAATTTTGTTTAATTTTTATTAAATATTTTTCTTCAAGCCATAAACTTATCAAAAATTACCATTAATTTCAAAATGATGCACTAAAAATAGCTCCTTCAACTTTCAAAAGCTTTTTCATGAAAATCCAACAAGCTTAACATGTCAAATTGTTATGCTTTTCGTAGAGCAAATTTTTATTTTCTTTAATGTTCATTTCCATCTTCCAATAACAATCTCCTATACTTTATACGAAAACAGAAGCAAAAAAAAAGAAACCGCAGCAATATTAATAAATATGTTCTGGGAAAAAAAGTATTTTCCATGTGTCAGTCAGACCTTTTTAGTAGTCGAGTGTAGAGATGCTTTTTATAGAAGCATTTGTATTTCCACTTGTCAGTCACATGACCACAATGGTCTGAAATCGAAAAAAGTGTCCAAAATTTATATTTTGTTGTAAACTTTAGAGGTCGCAAAGTTTTGGTTGATTTTCTTTATTTTGTAAGTGTTAATAGCTTTGTCATATCTTAATTACACATCTCTGAAAATATGAGCTTATAAAACGACAGATAAACATGATTTTTCATTAAAAATTTGAAATTGTTTCCAAAAAAATTTTGTGCACGATCAAATTTGTATGGAAAAATTTTGAAAAACAAGTGAAATTAAAATGCAAATATCTCGAAATTGGCCTACTTTGGACTTACCAGAGTATGATTAGAAGGTAAATTAATGCTCAATCTTACAATGTATGTGAGTTTCAGAGGTTCATTCAGGTGACAAAATAATTAAATTAGCATTTAAAGTTTTGGAAATTTTCAAAATTTTAATTGCAATTTCCCTAATGATAAAGCATTTGGCTAATGTTTTAGAAGTTTTAACATAAAATTTGAGCATTAATTAAGCTATTGACAGTGATTACAACATAAATCAAACAATAGAAAGTGGAAAAATATATGAAAACTTTATCATGGTGTTTTTGTAAACAAATTTTTCATGACTTTGGATAATGATTGAAGGAGTTAGACAACGATTAGAAGCTTGATATTTTCACAGAAGATGCGTTAGTTTATGTTTTATAATACTGCATTCAAATGATGAGGTTTAAAAGATACGACTTAAAATAAATTTTGGACACTTTTTTCGATTTCAGACCATTGTGATGACTTCGATTGTAAACAATTAATATTGTCTATTCAGATGAAAAAATGCTTTTTTTGTAGTAATGACGAAAAAATAATATTTGTTATCCACATAATGGCTATTTTTGTAATGAAATTTGTGTTATTGTGTCATGCTTATGAGCATTCTAATGAAAATTCTGTTACGGAATTAATTGGTTGTTGGGGTAGGATGTTGTTTAAGAGGTTGTGTTGTGGATGAAATTGACATGTTATAAGGATGATTTTTGCTATTTGATATTTATTGAAATTGTTGCTGAATTTCATTTTATATTAAAATTTATTGTATTACAGTGTTCCCAAGATCGATCAAAAAATATTTGAACAGAATCGATTTAAATTGTTTCGATTTGAATAAGGGCATTTCCACGGATTGATGGAGTTTCTTAAAAATCGCTTGCAATTCTTCTTCTACTTGAAATTTTTGAACTTCAACAAATATCGATAATTATACACAAATAGCTCAAAATAAGTTAATATTACAGTTGATTATTAAGAAATATCATCAATAAGATCACAAATGAGTTTAATTTAGCGTTTAAACAAGTCAAATTGATTATTTTTGGTATATAATTTAACGGTTTTTATCATTTTCAAATTTTTTAAAAACTCAAGTAAACGCTTTTTGTTGGTACATTTCATAAAAATTTCACAAATTTTTCATTTTTCTTCTTAATAAATGCGTTTAAAGTGAATTAAAGCATTGAAATATATAAAAGTAAACACCATGTGCATGAAAACGACAATAAAATGTTGTCTGGAGGTCTAAATAGTGTAAAATTTTAGTTTAAAGTTAAAAATTCCACATTTTGAAATGTACCAACGCTCACTAAAACTCAAATATTTCATCAATGAATACATTTGGAGGTAAGATATAAAGAGAAATAAGCAGAATTCAGCGTTCTACTTGACATAAATTAGTCTTTTAATCGTCTGGATAGCTCTTTTAAGAGAAATTTTAACTCAAAGACGAAATTTTTGAAAAATTCAATCCGTGGAAACGCCCATAACCAAAAATTTCCTAAACTAAAATTCAAATTTTCATTTTTAACTGTCATTTTTTCCACGTTTCAATTTAAATAAACATGATTTCAAAAGAATTTTTTTTTGAACTTAACAATTGTTCAAATTGACGACCATCTGTACAAAATTTGATAAATTTTAGCCCAAACCTCAAAACATTTCTCTAAAAATTATTTCACGACAAAATTCTCTGTATCTCATTGATTTTATCATTTTTAATTAGAAAAAAAAGTTTAATTAAAATTTCAAGCATGAAAAGTTCGGAAAAATGTTTACAACTACTTAAATATAAAGATTACTTCCGAAAACTTGGTTGAAAGTTTTAGAAAACACCCCCACAATAATTTTCATTAATTATTTTTGTATCGTATTATCAAACTTGTCGACAATCAATGGAAAATTAAATTTAAAGAGTTTTTACAAGTTCGCGTCACAAAAATGAGAAAAATCAAATTCTATTAAGAGGATCGGGTATTAAAGAGCAGAAAATGGCACATTAAATATTTCAATGTACAACACCATAAAAAATAAACTAAAAGCATGAAAATTTAATCCTTAATGAAAACAAAATTTTAATCAACGGCTCGTACCGTCGCAAAAAATAGGTTATGCTTGTGAAAAATTTTTAGTATAATTAAATCTGACATATCATGAAAATTAAAACAGACACATTTAATATTGTTCACTGCTATTCATTTATACACAGAAAATGCGATTACATTCGTTCTAAATTGTTAAGTGTTCAGGTTCTCTGTAATTATTGTAATTTATTTAGCATGATGATGATGAAAAAATGTGGGACAGTTTTTACAATTTTCTGTTGCTTTATTCTTGAATAAATTTTAAATTTGTCACTATGGAAATTTAAGGTAATTTAATTTAATTTCCACGTGTGAGTTTCGATTCGATTGACTTTTAAAAAATAGCTTTTTATTGAATTTATGACATTTTTTGAAATTGGAGGCATTTGATACTGAAAAACACCTACGGCTTATTCTGAAAATAATATTATCAATTGTGCACGTGCTTAACAAACTCAATATCTACCTCATCCACTAAATGTCATTCACATAAATTCATTCACAAAAAAAAAATTCAATTTTACAAATTTTTCAGAAAAATTTCATTTAAAAAAATTTCATCACATGCATTCAATTATTACAAAAGATACAAATTTTCCAGGAAGGAAAACAATAAAAAAAAATTGAATATTCAACAACATTAAATATCTGTTTACGCTGTATGACACTGATTATATTAATAATGTGTTTTTTTATGTGACTACAAATTTAATTAAGCTACAATCAATAATGAATGGTCTTTAAATTTTTACGTGAAACACAGACATTATCTATAAATTAAGAGGCATGAGTAGGGAAAAAAAGAAATCAGCAACAGACAACGCAAACAAAATCATCTCATTGAGTATTTATAAGAAAAACATTTCAAGTTGAATTTTCTATTTTAGGCAGTAAATATGGTTTGATTGTGATTTTGAGATTGAAGAATTAAGGTGAGGGATGGGAGGTGGATTGATTGAGTTTTTGTGGTTGAATTTTTCTTTGTACCTAAATTAATTTAAAAATTTGAGGCTTCTAAAATTTTTAAAAATTTTAAATTTAAAAAAAAAACTAGCTGCACTTCTGGTGTGAGCTTCTAGGGCATATCCCAGAAATGCAGCCCTGAATATACTTAAAATACAGCACACAGCATCTAAATCGCACACACATGGAATAAAATTATTGAAACATAGTAAGCAAAATATGGAAAGAATATAGGTGATAATTAAGCTTCGCATATAAAAACTGCAATTATCTCACGTTATATTGCACACACTAGACATGATTTTGAATAGAATTCAGATTTGTGCATGCAGTAAAAATTAATTTTTGCTTCCGAGGTGTTTAAATTGTATATTTTTGAATAAAATTAATTTTTTGATTACTGATTGTTGAAATCAACTTTCAATAATTACATGCGATTAATTAATTGAACGAATGAGGAATTAAAATTAAATTTAATTTGATTGATTTTAATTCTGTGTGGAATTTTTATTTTTGGTTTATTGAATTTATGAATTCATTGTAGTTTAAAATTTTGAGAGAAGTAAATCTAGCAGATTTAGAGCTTTTTTAAATTTTTTTCATGATTATCCTCAGTTCCGTAATCTAAACACACAATATCCGACGAGACAATTTTCTCTCTTAAATACAGGGAGTCCTCAATTTGAACAGTTGTTCCGAAATTTTCGATTCAAATCAAATTTATTCAAAAAGAAACGTATGAAAAATGACCGTTAAAAATAAAAATTTGAATTTTTATATGTGAATTTTTTGGTTATTTAAATCGAAACAATTCAAATCAAATCTACTCAAATCGAAGACCTCCTGTAAAATAATTCACATGTATGAAATTTTCATTGTTGTATAAAAGGCTCAACGATAAGGTAGACCTTCCCTTTTTCATCCTAAATTAATTTAAAATTCATTATTTTTTTAATAAAAATATTAAAAAGAGCACAAAAAGATCCTTGAGACTCTGATCCTCATTAAAATTTTATTATTTCTTCTTATTCTTTGTTTTTTGTTCTCTTCCTCTTTTTATGCATGATTTAAGATAATTTTTTTTATGAATGAAAAATTGGAGTGTCTGAAAAATTTAGATTCAAATTTTTTTGATAAAAAAAAATATTTTTAACGAAAATAATAACCAAATTTTTTTATAGACTAATTATCTTCTAATCTCTGTTGATCTTAATCTAAACTTTTTATGTGCAATAACTTAACGCCTGTTGCTCAAATACGCTTTTTAATTATTCCTCATTTCTCGGAAGTCTGATGAAGCAATTTAGCAAAAAAATAACTCGATAATTAAAAAATTGAATGACTTAATTGAAAATAAATTTGATTTTAAAAAAGATTCAAGCAAGCTCCACATGCAATAATTTATTATCTCCACGGTATGTGTGTGTGAATAAAGTTATAAAACACTTTTCGTATATGCAGGGGCGTAGCTGGGGGAGGGGGTTTCTTCTTTTTGGAAAATTTCTTCAATTTGCTAGGGTTTTTTGAAAAAAAATCCCAACCCCCCCCCCCAAATTTTTCGTTCCATACAAAAATATTTCAAAACCCCTCCCCCTCAAAAAATTTTTGACTACGCCCCTGCGTATATGTATCAAGTGTGAGAATAATAAGAAGACATGAAAACTTCTTGACAGGAAAAATTAAAAAAAAAAGAAAAACTTTCTTAATAAAATCATGAGAAAGGAATTAAATGAAAACTTTATACTTTCTCTGTAAAGTGATTTTAATTATTTGAATAACATGCTTGCAGTATGTGAAGTTTTTATAAGTGCTTTGAGTAAGAGTTAGGGACACATTTGTGTAATTAAGAATTTCAAACACTTTTTATGTTTAATTAAAAGTGTCTTTTTGAGAAAAAATTTGAAAGTTTGATGACATTTTGATGTACTTAATAATTTTAAAATGATAAGTTTTCAGACTCACAATTTCAACTTCATATCCAAAAGACATCGCTTCAATCTGTTATTTAAAAAACAAAAAGACAAGAAGGAAAGAGGGAGGTGAGGGGGAATATTGACTCGAGTATTGCCAAAACAAACTCTCACATAAGCTTTCCCGATATCGAGACCGGGATTTCTCGGGATTTTCCGATCCCGTCCCGAGTCCCGAAAATGTATTGGAGCCTACTCACTCACAAAAAATAATCTTTGAAAATTTTTGACCCTCTCAAAAAAAAAATCAAGCTTCTCCTCCTACTTTATTTCAAATTCAAACTTTTATTTTTTTAATTACTGAAATGTCAAGTCTACTTAATGTTGACAAAGTAACTTTTTTGCAACATTTTTTGTTTGCAGATTTAAACGTTCCTTGCTTCAAGGAGATATGGATTAATTTCTTAAGCATTATCATATTTAATTCCTTTCAATCTGTGCAGCATCAAACATCCATTTACATATATTAAATTAAAATACAGACAGTATAGAGTTGGATAATTGAAAAGAAACTAGCAGATGAAAAAAAAGAACAGAATAGGTCAATGACAGAAACTTCAAGGTTAAGATTTCGTAAAGAAATGAAGCTTTAGTGCCGACACATTTGCTGTAAGCTAAAAGGACAATTTAAAAGGGTTTTTATTTTTAGGGAAAAAAAGTTTATAATAGCATGAAAAGTCTGTTGACTTTTCTCTTCATTTTAGTTGATAAACCTTTTAAAGTACAGCTGCATTTTTAATTAATGAAAATATTTTTTCTGAATATTTTAACTTGAAAATTAAGATTGCATTAAATTTGATATTTTATTGCTGAATTTTCATTCACAAAAAACACGACTTACATAGAAAGCCACGAACTTCCACGCCACTTATTGATAGACATTTTAACTGACAGATTACAATATATATATATATATATATATATACTCCACTTCGCTTCGCTTCGTTCCGTTCGACTTTTATAGATTACAGGAATGTCGAACTCCACTTCGCTTCGCTTCGTTTCGTTCGACTTTTATAGATTACAGGAATGTCGAACTCCACTTCGCTTCGTTTCGTTCGACTTTTATAGATTACAGGAATGTCGAACTCCACTTCGCTTCGCTTCGTTCCGTTCGACTGTCATAGATTACAGGAGTGTCGAACTCCACTTCGCTTCGCTTCGTTCCGTTCGACTGTTATAGATTACAGGAATGTCGAACTCCACTTCGCTTCGCTTCGTTCCGTTCGACTGTTATAGATTACAGGAATGTCGAACTCCACTTCGCTTCGCTTCGTTCCGTTCGACTTTTATAGATTACAGGAATGTCGAACTCCACTTCGCTTCGCTTCGTTCCGTTCGACTGTCATAGATTACAGAAGTGTCGAACTCCACTTCGCTTCGCTTCGTTCCGTTCGACTGTCATAGATTACAGGAATGTCGAACTCCACTTCGCTTCGCTTCGTTTCGTTCGACTTTTATAGATTACAGGAATGTCGAACTCCACTTCGCTTCGTTTCGTTCGACTTTTATAGATTACAGGAATGTCGAACTCCACTTCGCTTCGCTTCGTTCCGTTCGACTGTCATAGATTACAGGAGTGTCGAACTCCACTTCGCTTCGCTTCGTTCCGTTCGACTGTTATAGATTACAGGAATGTCGAACTCCACTTCGCTTCGCTTCGTTCCGTTCGACTGTTATAGATTACAGGAATGTCGAACTCCACTTCGCTTCGCTTCGTTCCGTTCGACTTTTATAGATTACAGGAATGTCGAACTCCACTTCGCTTCGCTTCGTTCCGTTCGACTGTCATAGATTACAGAAGTGTCGAACTCCACTTCGCTTCGCTTCGTTCCGTTCGACTGTCATAGATTACAGGAATGTCGAACTCCACTTCGCTTCGTTTCGTTCGACTTTTATAGATTACAGGAATGTCGAACTCCACTTCGCTTCGCTTCGTTCCGTTCGACTGTCATAGATTACAGGAGTGTCGAACTCCACTTCGCTTCGCTTCGTTCCGTTCGACTGTTATAGATTACAGGAATGTCGAACTCCACTTCGCTTCGCTTCGTTCCGTTCGACTGTTATAGATTACAGGAATGTCGAACTCCACTTCGCTTCGCTTCGTTCCGTTCGACTTTTATAGATTACAGGAATGTCGAACTCCACTTCGCTTCGCTTCGTTCCGTTCGACTGTCATAGATTACAGAAGTGTCGAACTCCACTTCGCTTCGCTTCGTTCCGTTCGACTGTCATAGATTACAGGAATGTCGAACTCCACTTCGCTTCGTTCCGTTCGACTATTATATTATAGATTACAGGAATGTCGAACTCCACTTCGCTTCGCTTCGTTCCGTTCGACTTTTATAGATTGCAGGAATGTCGAACTCCACTTCGCTTCGCTTCGTTCCGTTCGACTGTCATAGATTACAGAAGTGTCGAACTCCACTTCGCTTCGCTTCGTTCCTTTCGACTGTCATAGATTACAGGAATGTCGAACTCCACTTCGCTTCGCTTCGTTCCGTTCGACTTTTATAGATTGCAGGAATGTCGAACTCCACTTCGCTTCGTTCCGTTCGACTATTATAGATTACAGGAATGTCGAACTCCACTTCGCTTCGCTTCGTTCCGTTCGACTTTTATAGATTACAGGAATGTCGAACTCCACTTCGCTTCGCTTCGTTCCGTTCGACTTTTATAGATTACAGGAATGTCGAACTCCACTTCGCTTCGCTTCGTTCCGTTCGACTGTCATAGATTACAGGAATGTCGAACTCCACTTCGCTTCGCTTCGTTCCGTTCGACTATTATAGATTACAGGAATGTCGAACTCCACTTCGCTTCGCTTCGTTTCGTTCGACTTTTATAGATTACAGGAATGTCGAACTCCACTTCGCTTCGCTTCGTTCCGTTCGACTGTCATAGATTACAGGAGTGTCGAACTCCACTTCGCTTCGCTTCGTTCCGTTCGACTTTTATAGATTGCAATAATGTCGAACTCCACTTCGCTTCGCTTCGTTCCGTTCGACTGTCATAGATTACAGGAATGTCGAACTTCACTTCGCTTCGCTTCGTTCCGTTCGACTTTTATAGATTGCAGGAATGTCGAACTCCACTTCGCTTCGTTCCGTTCGACTTTCATAGATTACAGGAATGTCGAACTCCACTTCGCTTCGCTTCGTTCCGTTCGACTTTTATAGATTACAGGAATGTCGAACTCCACTTCGCTTCGCTTCGTTCCGTTCGACTTTTATAGATTACAGGAATGTCGAACTCCACTTCGCTTCGCTTCGTTCCGTTCGACTGTCATAGATTACAGGAGTGTCGAACTCCACTTCGCTTCGCTTCGTTCCGTTCGACTTTTATAGATTACAGGAATGTCGAACTCCACTTCGCTTCGCTTCGTTCCGTTCGACTGTCATAGATTACAGGAGTGTCGAACTCCACTTCGCTTCGCTTCGTTCCGTTCGACTATTATAGATTACAGGAATGTCGAACTCCACTTCGCTTCGCTTCGTTCCGTTCGACTGTCATAGATTACAGGAGTGTCGAACTCCACTTCGCTTCGCTTCGTTCCGTTCGACTGTCATAGATTACAGGAGTGTCGAACTCCACTTCGCTTCGCTTCGTTCCGTTCGACTATTATAGATTACAGGAATGTCGAACTCCACTTCGCTTCGCTTCGTTCCGTTCGACTTTTATAGATTACAGGAATGTCGAACTCCACTTCGCTTCGTTCCAATCGACTGCTATGGATTTCAGGGAAGTCAAACTTAACTTCGCTTTGGTTCACTCCGTTCAAACCTTTCAATATTCTATTAAGTAAAATCTAACAATACATAAAATGAGATTCAATGAGCATTCTTGATCATATAATGAGATCAAGTGAGAATTCATTATCATAAAATGAGATCCAGTGAGCATTAATGGTCATGAAATGAGATCCAGTGAGCATTAATTGTCTTTAAATGAGATCCAGTTGGCATTGATGATCACAAAAGGAGATCCAGTGAGCATTCATGATGATAAATTGAGATCCAGTGAGCATTTATGGTCATAAAGTGAGATTTTATAAGCATTAATGATCATAAAATGAGATCCAGTGAGCATTCATGATGATAAATTGAGATCCAGTGAGCATTCATGATGATAAATTGAGATCCAGTGAGCATTTATGGTCATAAAGTGAGTTTTTATAAGCATTAATGATCATAAAATGAGATCCAGTGAGCATTCATGATGATAAATTGAGATCCAGTGAGCATTTATGGTCATAAAGTGAGATTTTATAAGCATTAATGATCATAAAATGAGATCCAGTGAGCATTCATGATCATAAAATGAGATCCAGTGAGCATTAATGGTCTTGAAATGAGATCCAGTGAGCATTAATTGTCTTTAAATGAGATCCAGTTAGCATTAATGATCATAAAGTGAGATCCAGCAACCAATTATGTCAAATAAGTGAGATCCAGTAAACATTTTCTCCTTTTTGATTACATTAAGCATGATCCAATTACTCTTAAGTTTAACGCTGTCATTAAACTTCTACAAATGACTGTTTTCATACAAATTTTACGTACGTAATTTTACGTAACGTAAACTTTACGTAAAGTATGAAAACGTAAACAAAATTTTTTAGATTTTTTGTCAATCTTTTTTATGTTATAACTTTTTATAGAAGCATTTTCAGGAAAAATTGCTACTATATTTTTTGTAGCTCTTATGTTTAACTTTAATTTTATGCCACTTATCATTACTAACAATTAAAATCCAAGCCTGTATCAAAAATGGCGCAACTGTTGCAAAATTTGCAGTTTTTGGCAATTTTAGGTCACTTAATGGACATAAAGTTCAGATTTTATTCAGCACAATTTTGTTTTTAGGTACGATCTATCGAATCAAATAGAAGAAATTCTTAAAAAATGCTTCCTTGAAAAATTTTCCATACAAAAGTATGGATTTTTAACGGTTTTTTGAGTCTAGTTCCAGCATAACGGAAGTGACCGAAACTAAACATGTCTAAGATGATAGATATTTGAATTACCAATCGAACGAGACCAATAACATCACGGTTGGTGCTTCCGTTGGCTCACAAAATCAAAAAAAGTGAAATTTTGAAACTTAAGTGAATACAATAACTTGCACGCTATGCGTGGAAGTTAATTAAAATGCATCAGAAGCTCATTTTTCTGTCAAGGACGCCAACTGTGAACGACTTCCTTCCACATCTTCTCTTGCATTCAATAATGACATCAGAAATATTTCATGATACCAGCAATATATTTTCAAAATTAATAAGCAAGTCGAAGCTCGTTAAAATGACATAACTGGAAAAATATTTCATGTTTATGAAAGCAAAGAGGTCTTTCATAAATTTTGTAACGCTAAATTTCGACATGTTAGATCAATTCTCTGATCGTAACAATTGTAAGAATGATTTTGGAAAAATTTATAAAAAGTGTAACAAAATTTTAGACCCTCTCCCCTCCTTAAGCGTTACAAATTTTTCGAACGACTCCCAAGTGGAATTTCAATCAATTCACAATTTTCTCTCAAGCATTAAGTAGTATCAATGATATTTTAGTTCCAACATCATCATGATACTGACACTTGACTTCATTATGATAAAATATATCATGAAAATGAGCATTATTGATATGCAGGAACTGCAAATTCCTACACATTTTGACGACATTTACGGTGAGATGAGAATAAACATGAAAATGTCATAAGATGTCAATACCGAACGAAAGGAATTCATGCAATTCTAAAAATATTTCCCCCAAATGTATGCATGTGCTGTATATCATACATATGATAATCTTCAAATGGAATATTTGAAAAAAAGTTGTGTCTCTCCATTCATTCATGAATTCAGTGCTGTTGAAGTTATGCATAATGGAATTTGTTTCTTCCTTGAAAAAGAATTGGAATTCGTTTGAATTTCATGTTCAATTCTAATGGTGTCTTGTTGTGAATAAATGTAATTCAAGTATTATACTCTGTCTTGTATTGTATCAATTACTTGTAATTGGAATGTTCGAATTGATGCAATGTTAAATTGAAGATTGGTTTCGTTTCAAGGTTATGTCTTATTGATTGAGATTAAGAGCTGGAATTGTTGATGGAAAACTTTTTAAAATGAAGAAATCTTTTTTAATAAATTTCTGGTTCCAATTTTCACATTTTGTGGTGACATATTTTTTTTTTTTTGCTTGACATAGAAATAAAACAATTAAAACTAAACATTATTTATGAATGACCCCCTTGAAAATAAAAAAAAAATATATTGACATGACATTCCGATCATGCATAAATATTTAAACATGACAAGAAGATGAAATTGATGAAATTTGATGTAAATTGGAGGTTTACAAAAAAAAATAAAAAATAGCATTTTCCCTTACTAGTTCCTTACCTTAAAATAATTCCAAATCCACAATAAAAACACAGAAATTTAACAAGCTACAACTATTTCATCAATAACTTCATAAATTGCAATATTTACGACATTTAAACCTATTTATTGTCTTTATCCATGAGTCAACAACCATTATAATCGATTGTCATGATGTATGTCATCATGATACACATCAAACATGAATGCCTTCGAATTAGAATGATAACAAAAAAAAGTTTTTCATATTTTCTCATATATCTTTTTATTTCACCCTTGACATGACATGAGTTTAGATGAAAGGAAGCAGCAGTAGCAGCAAATAAATGAGAAGGGGAAAAATATGAAAGAGAAACTTTATTTATGACTTGCCATTCTAAAGCTGAGAAAAATTATTTTTTTTCCTACCTTTCTTTCATACTTTTTTATGTTAAATATTCAGATGTGATCTTTCATTTTCAACTTACTTTTATAATCAGTTATGCTTGTCATTATGATTGTCATGCTGCAAAGGTAACGCTGTAAGTTTTTTATACTCTCTTTTGAAAAAAAGTTTTCTTTTTAATTTTTTTTAATGCTGGAAAGGTTAAATTGTGAACCCCCATTAAGTGACGGATTTGAATGAGTAGCAGATTGAAAAGTCATTCTATTAAATATTCAGCATAATATTGTGTCAATAATCCCAGTCTGTTGGATGGTATTAAAATTGAATATTGAATTGGAATATTTAATAATTATAAACAAGAAGATTTGTCTGCATTATTGAATTTACATTAATCCCACATGCTGCACTATTAGGAATTTTGATTATTATTAAAATATTTAGAATATTTATAGACAGTTGTCTGATATTTTCATTCTCAAAAAGTCATAAATATTTGTAATATTAAATTTTTATGACAAGCTTTTGAAATAATTCTTAAAAGATTTTAAAATAATTTTAATAAGTCTTCTAGCATTAAAAAATAAGAATTACACAACAATTCCTCACAGGAAAGATATTCCCGGTAAAAAAAAATTCTTCTCAAAATTAAAACTTCACATTTTATTATCTCTTTTTCAAATAACTCATAAGTTTTTTTCTTCATTTTCTCATTTAATAATTTTTCATTTCACACTCACGACTTTTAATTCCGATATTACATTTCAGTTAATAAAAACAAATATATGATTTTTTCTTTATTCAAACTTTGTAGCATGTTATCAAGGTAACATATTCACATGAAAAAACACTCAAAACATTCATTTTTCAAAGCACAGCATTGACATTTTTTATGCATGACAAATTCTACTGCTAGGTTTACATTTCATCATTAAACTCTCAGAGGAAATTATTATTTTTTTTTTTGAGAAAAAAGTTCTGGGAATTCTTTGATGGTGACAAAATATTTGCTGAAATTAAAAGAGCATCAAATGTGATTTTGGGTTAAGTGTTTGCGATGTTCGAGATGAGGGGTTGTTTGGTTGTGATATCTAATGCTAGGTGACTTGATTTTTGCAAAGTGTCAAAGTTTTTTTTAAAGATTTCAAAAAAGATAAAAACCTCCTAAAAATTTAAGTTTAATTTTTCTCCAAGAAATTTTTAAAAATCTAACCTCAAAGTTTTAAAAAAATATATAATAATGTTTCTGGTTTCATTAAAATCACTAAAAAAATTCAAAGTTAAGAAAATTTCAAAAATGTGAAATTTTAAAATTTAAAAAATTAAATAATTTAAAAAATTTAAAAATTTAAGAAATTTAAAAAATTTAAAAATTTAAAAATTTAAAAAATTTAAAAAATTTAAAAAATTTAAAAAATTTAAAAAATTTAAAAAATTTAAAAAATTAAAAAATTAAAAAAATTTAAAAAGTTTATAAAATTTAAAAACTTAAAAAATTTAAAATTGAAAACTTTTCAAAATTAAAAAAAATAAAAAAAATCACAAAATTAAGAACATCATACACAGACATCCCCTTATACACAGTAATTTTTTCAATATTTATTCATGATCAACTCAACACAGGGGCGTAGCCAGGGGGGTTTGAGGTCAACCCCTATTTTCGCGAAGTTTATACTAGATATTATTGAATTTTTCATATCCGAGCCAAAAAAAAAAACGTCGAAAAGTAGCAAAAACCCCCCCCTCAAAAAAATTCCTGGCTACGCCCCTGACTCAACATTCAACTCACTAGTCAAATATTACTTCCAAAATATATTTTTTCATCATCATCAGCCTGAAGAGTCGCTAAAGCGTGTAAAGCAACAAGTAAAAATTTCAATTCAATATTTACTAAATGTCATGCCTGTATTGAATATTTCATATTTTATTTTCACTTAGTTGGAAGCAACTGTGATTCATTTATTCACTCATAAAAATTCTCATCCTTTTTCGCTCTCATACTCATCATCATCATCATCGCTCAAAAAAAGGGCACAATGGATAACGAAATAAAAAGGCATAAAAATTTATGAAATAGAAAAATAAAACAGAATGAAAAGGAACTGTTGGAAGCCATCAATCTTCGTCAATATTGAAGCTTGCAAATTTGAATATTTGTTTTATTAGAAACGAGCTGAAAAAGAAAAGAATTATTCATGGTACAATCGTGTTTTGGTGTAGGATGTCTATCAAAGTTCTCAGTACAAAAGTGTGTATTGAGATAAAATGAGGACAGATATGATACAGAGATTGATGTGTTTGTTGGTACTCGGTTTATTAAAATCCTTTGGCAATTCTCTTTTATGTTGTGTAAAAAAAATACTTATTTTTGGAAAATTTTAACTTTTATGAATTTTTATGCGGAAAATATATGAATGAATGTTTACAAATAAATATTTAATATGCATGCACGCGTGACATTTAAAGGGAAATAAATCTCGGTATGAATAGATGATGAGTATAAGCTCTTAGTACGCATATTAAATGAATACTCCGTTGAAATAGAATTTCTTGAGCGCAGACATTGCGATTTAAACTAAAGCTTATAAGCGAAACTTTGGAACATTAAAGACTCCGTTCACTTAGCGCGATAAGTTTTTAAGATTTTTTTATGTACTGTTGCAAATTTCTAGTCGAAAATGAACTAAGTAAACGGATCCTTAAATAAAGCAAATTAAAAGTTTGTTGAGAGGTTTCGTTTACCTATGATGTTCGATTTTTAGGAGGGAGAAGGGTCGGAGACTGTTTGACAGTTTCAAGAAATAGAATTTTTTAAATGAAGATTTTGTGACAGAAGGAGGAGGAGGGTCTAAAAATCGAAGTTTTTGATGGACGTCATAAAAGTAAGGGTTCCCGAAGTCTCGGTCTCGACAAATTTTCGAGACCGAGACCGAGACCGAGAATTCCCGGGAAATCCCGGGAAGTCTCGACTTTAATTCTACACTATATTTTTGAAATTTTTTAAGTGTTCTGCAATTTTCATAGCGTTTTCATGCTTGTTACAAATGTCTGATTTTAAGAAACTTCCAAAAGATAATGAATTTAGGTTTTTTTTAACACAAAAATTTATGAAAATTATGAAGATAAAAACTTTTTTCCTTCATATAAATCATAACCCACCTTTCACGCTTATTTTCAGAACATCAAAAATCAGTTAATTTGTTCACTTCATAAGTAGTATATGTTAGTAATATTTTTAAATGGTCACAATAAAAAAAACAATTTTTTTATAAAGTTTTAAGAATTTAACTGTTGAAAATTTATTTTCAGATGTGCTTTTCTCAAAAAAAAGAGCTTAGATTATTATTTGTTTTCTAAAAAACAGAGACCGAAGTCGACTTTTTCGGCTTAACTTATTTTTGTTTGTATGGACGAAATTAAGCCATTTACAAAGTATTTTTGATATTATAACTATTCCTTATATTATTAACTAGCAAATTGTATCATAATTTCTTAATTTTCATTTCAGCCGATTTTAAGCCGATCGGCTTATTTCTCGGCTTAGAAAATTTAAAAGTTAAATTTTGAGCTTAACACTTTTCCAATCTTAAGAAATAAGACTCAGATTGATAGAAAATGACCCTAGGAATAGTTAAAATATCTAAAATACTTTATAAATAGCTTAATTTTATCAAAAAATCCAAAAAACGAATTAAGCCGAAAACTTCGGCTTCGAACTCTACAAAAAAATTTTGATTTTACTTTTTTTAATTTTTTTGTCATCAAAACTTTAATTTTATATTGCCTAAATGTCTATTTAGATATATTCAAGTATCTTAAAAAATTTTCTTTTAAGATTTAAAATTTTTCTCCGAAGAAAAAATAGAACTTTTACAGTGAAATTAATTTTTCTTGGTCTCGGGTCTCGGTCTCGGAAAATTCTCGAGACCGAGACCGAGACCGAGACCGAGAATTCCCGGGAATTCTCGGTCTCGGTCTCGGCATCGGGAACCCTTACATAAAAGAACGGCTCCTTACAATTTTTATTTAAATTTCTACATAGTTATTGAATTTTTTTCGAGGAAAATAAAATTGAAATTATTGTCCAAATTTCTTACCAACATCATAGCTAGCACCTTTGTCCCTTATCCTTATTCACAATCTCAGCTTTATTCCTCAATCTGTTTGAATAGATTCTAGCCTTAAATTTCATTACCTCTTAATGACGCCTACCTTCAAAAAAAAAACTCATAAAGCAATGAATATAAAATTTCAAGTCAAACAATCCCCAAATTTTATTTAACGCATTTTCGTTCACAATTAGTCAGCAATAATTCTTCAAAGTCAAGGGCAAAAGAATATGAAAAAGAAGATTATTGCGCAATGTTTAGATGTACTTTTAATGTTATAGCTATATTGAATTTCATTCGCAATTACAGCTCTTTTAGCTTGCGCTTGTGTGTTTTTTTTAAACACACAACTAATGTAAATATTTAGTTTTTGGCAATTGTATCGGTAATCCATTAAAAATTGTTTTATTTTTTTTTTTTTCAAACAAGAAAATCTTTCAAATTTATCAAAGAAGCAAGACCGGATGAAATATTCAGTATCATCTTGAATCATCATAAAATTTTAGATGAGATACTTAATTTAAAATTATTAAGAGAATAAATCATGTGAATTGTTTATTCTTTCATCTAATTCTGTATGCTTTTATAGGGGGTTATTTAAACGTAAATAATTTATCACGTATTCTATATTCCTAGCAAATTCTGTTCTACTTTGAATGACCCACACATCAATCACCTTCACCTTCTTACTTTCACTTATATGTGAATGCCATGACGCCCATTTCTTGTCCTCGGGGCAATTTGCTTCACTTCATATACATATTTTCTTGCTTTTATTTGGATGGGACGAAAAAAGGTTAAGCTATAAAATTTATTCACAATCATGACTCCCAATAAAATTCGTTTTACTTTTTCTTTTTAATCTATTTTTGAAAAGTGAAATTCTAATACGGAAACATTAAAGTGAATGACATTAAGGAATGGAAGGTAGTGTTTAATGCAAATATTCTCATGCTTGAAATTAAATAATAGTTTGCGCTGCGTTAAAGGAAATGAAAGATAACAATGAAAGAATAAATGTGGATGTAATTATTTGCGAGGATGTCAAGGAAAATGTTGTGCCTTATAAAAAAGAAAGCAGAATTTAATGTTAAAGAAGCTTTCTAAAAGTTCTGGAAATTCTAATTTTTGAAAATTTGTCTACAGAATTTTTTTAAATATTGTTTTCGTTAAAAATTTGATGAACTGTTCATGGTTTATGATATTGAATTGTTCTTCTACTAATTTATAGCGTAATTAATTTTTTCAACAGCTTTAAACTTGTTCAATAATGTAAAAACTGATAAAAAATACAAAAACAAAATTTTGAGTTTTCATATTTTTGTCAGCCATTTTGTACTAAAATGAATAGTACTAAAAAGTAAAAAGTTTGAATTTTGTTCTAAAATAATTTGTAACGTATTTTTTCAAAGCTTTTGAATTATGTTTTGCTGTGATTCGCACTTTAAAACGTTTCAAATAAATTTTTCCCAACATAACCTCAAAAATCGCAGTGCCTCCAGCTCCAAAGGCTGTATCTTTCCACAGTTCATTCATAACCTCAAAAAAAATCCATTAATACTATCTATGATACAAAATCTCATTACAATTAACCATCAAATATTAATTTATCAAATCAAATATTGTCATTGTTATTTCTATTAATTACAGTCTATAAGCACATTGTAATTCCATAAAAGATTAGTCTTAATGTTTGCACATATCATAAGCAAACAAAAAAATGTCCCAATTTTTCATGCCTCATTAATTCTTGGCCAGAGTCTGATACCAAAAGAGGAACTAAATAAGCGCAAAAAATTTTTAATTAATGATCGTATATTGAATGTGTCTGAACATGGAAAAAGAAAATGATAAGAAAATACTGAACAGAAAACATTTTTTTCTGATTCATCGTTAATTTCTACGATGTCGTGTTTCTTTTTATTTTTTGCTTCTGTGGATGAAGGAAAATTTCAATTCAATGAAACTCGATTTTCTTATTAATTAAAGCGAACTTCTCATTCCGAACAGGGTAAAAAAAATGTCGAGCAAAAATATTCTGTTACATAGAATTAATTTTTTCTTGTCATTTACATAAAAATTTTGCTCGTTAAAAGCTTTTAATTTTTATCCCAGAAATTCTCAGAAAATCTGGGATTGTCTTGAGCAGCTTGTGACAATGATTGATGGCTGTAAATAGAGTTCTTATTCATGTTTTTCCTTTTGTACTTTTGAAAGGAAAAAGCTAGTTCTCAATAATCATGATAATTGTGATTCATTGTGAAATAGAGTAATTCGAACAAGAAATCGGAATTTAATATTCTGAAATGTCAAGAAATGCTTTAATGTGATTAAATTCAATTTAAATGATAATTTGGAAAAATTTGGAAAAATTGATGAATTTTTAAAAAATATTTTGAATATTCAAAATTTTGATTAAAACTGACTAAAAATTTCAAAATTAAATTCAAACTTCGTCCAATTAACGGAGCTGTTACCAAAAGTTCCAGCATCTAACTTTTTTTTCCATTCAGTAATTTGCCCAAAAAAAAGTATACAAAGCAAGGTACAAAACCACCAAAAGTTTCAAATATATTTAAATCAAATGAAAAAACTTCCATCAATGCGGTTTCCATTCCTTAATCTAATTTTTCAACCTCCTCATACGACTACTCAAGGACAGCTACCAAATTTACATTTTTTTATCCAGAATAATGAAATAAGGTTTAATAAAAAAAAGGATAATTTAATTAACTCATTTACTTATCCTAAAGCCATTCGTTATGTCATTAGTACTTTCGTAATCTTAATTAAAACTTCTTCTTCATCATTTCCATTTCTCGTCCCTTTAGATTATTCAATGGTGTTAAATGACATGTCTCTTTCTCTCTCTATTGATTTCACTTCCTTCTTTGAATACTCTATTTCTCAATATTAAATCTTTATGGTTTTTGCTCTTAAAAGTAAATTAAAGTAAATTTGTGAAGTTATAGTGATGAAAATGTAAAAGTTTTCTTGCTTGTACTACATCTATGTCCTTGGGGTTGACATAAATCAAGAGAATTGTAAATTTGACAATGATGGTTGAGTGTTTGTGGCATGAACTTTACAATCAGTAACACCTTAGTTTAGACACGTTAAAATTCTTACACTTGTTTGATGTGCATTTTAGCAGGGGTTAAAAAGGTGTTTGGGTGGTGTCATGGTCAGGAGATTTGAATCTTGAGGTTAGATTTCTTTAAACTTTAATTTTATTAAATAAGATGATACAGTTCCATTTAAGGGGTCCCCAGTAACCAGAAAATTTCAAAGTTAGTTAAAAGCTAGTTCTCCGCTAACTTTTAGCTATTCTTTCTATATAAAGTTAGCTTTGAGCTTGCTTTAAACTAACCTTTAAAATTTCTGGTTATTGGGGGGTTGTTCACTTATGACGTTCATCAAAAACATGAATTTTTAGATCTCCTCTCCCCCCATCTGTCACAAAATCTTCATACAAAAAAATTCCATTGTTTAAGACTTTCACAAAGTCACATACACCCCTCCCCCCTAAAAATTGGACATCATTAGTGATGATCATCTTAAGTTTAAAACAAATCCTCGCAGCTTCATCCCTGACACATCCATCACACCACAAGCACAACAGAAGATGTCATGTCAGTATTTTGAACAGAATCGTGTTAAATAAACATTAAAGTTGTCAAGCACCAAACAATATCATGTCATGAAAATGAAAATCTCATGCCTTTTCACGAGAAAAAGGTTCAGTAGATTCAATTGAGAACAAAAAGACATATGAATTGTACAAAAAAAAAGAAGGTGAATACCTTAAAATCTAACTTGTTGAATATTTTCATCCTGTTGCATGTGAAACTTGATTTTATCTCGAGAAATTTTAGAGATTGTTCTCTATTTAATACTCTACTCGTGCTTGACTTCCGCTTTCGATAAATTTAATATCCGGTTGTAGGAATTTTCCGAGTATTGTTTAAGGTATTTGAGATGGAAGTGGATTGATTTTCTTTTGTAGTTTCTGATGAAAGAGTGAGAGGTTATTGTCTTTGAGGATGTTGAGTTAAGGTCATGGTTTTGATGTTGATGTGAATTGCGATGGAAAATTTAAAGAGTTTAGATCGATGGAAAATTTAAAGAGTTTAGATCGATGGAAAATTTAAAGAGTTTAGATTGATGGAAGCCGTGGAAAAATCGACATTAAAGTCATTTCTATCAAAAGGATAAAATAGATTTGTAAGAGTTTTCCAATCAGAAAAAAACAGCATAAATCTCCATAAATTTATAATCAAATCAAAGTTGCTCTTTTTCGCGCAAAAAATTTACAATTTATAAAAATATTGCCAATAACCTTAAACCCCCTATAGCCTTCCAAGAAAAGTAACAGGAAGCGTGTTTCACAAAAATTTCAATAGAAACAGATCTGGGTCTAAAAATCCGTAATCTTCTAACGACATCCAGCGCCTTTATGAAATTTTATTAGATTAGGGAATTTCTTAAGGAAAAAAAGATATTTTTTATGAGATTTGATATTTTTTTCATACGATTTGGGTATTGAACAATACATGCGATATTATTTTCATGAGAAATGGTCCTTTGCCTTTTATGACAGTAGAAATGGGAAATAAGAAGTAAAGTGTGTACACGAAAAACGATACAATTGAGAGCCTCGTGGAAGTATTAAAGCTTACAAATTGAATTAAAGAATAATAAAGCAGTGTTAAAGTTGTATGAGCGCGTGCAGTTAACTGAATAAGGTGAAATTTTTTTGTATGAATTGTGAAAGTATCGTGTGGAGCTTTTGTTAAATGGAAGCTTTGTTTAATTTATTTTGAGGTTAAGAAGCCTTGTTTGGAGTCTGATTGGGTGTATAAATTAAGAAAAATTTAAGTTTAGGATGTTTAATTTGCTTCAAGTAGGAATTGAACCCACGTACTTTCGCTTTCTGTAGTGAACTTTTCTCAAGGCATTAACACTTCGAAATTTCGGGATTAATCCTGAAAAATCCCTAAAAAATCCCGAAAAATCCTGAAAAATCCCTGGAAATCTCAAAACAATAAATTAATTTAAAATGGAAAGAAAATCTTTTTTCTCGTAACTTTTTCATAATTAAAAGCATGAAAATGTTAAAAAATGATATTTCGATGAGTTTCTTATCATAAATAAGATAAAAAATTACAAAAGTCCTCGTTTATATCGAGGGACTTCAGCGCATTTTTGACGCAGCGATTAGCAATTGATTAAATAGAAAAGAATGTCGAGTTTTAAAACTCTATTGCTGTTTCTTTAATCATAATGCATTTCAATAATAAGTTTAAAACTAAAGATCAAAATTCCTTTAAAATTGATTTTTATATGTTCAATGTAAAAAATAGATTTACGATTTAACGGTTTTCTGAAATTCAAAATTTTCCGTTAGCGAAAAATTCAAATTTCTGAACACATCCATTATTTTTCAAATTTCTAAACGCACTTATATTTGTTTTGTATGAAAAAATTAAATGTTAATTAATTAAGGTGTATAAAAGAAAAAAATTAATCCGAAATAACGGTCAAAAAAATTTCAAATTTTTTAACGGTTAGAAAAAATTCAAACTTATCATCAGCATAGCTTTGCCCTGCATTGTTTACATATTTTTTTTTGAAATATAAAATCGATGAATTAAGCTATTTAATGAGTGTTTTTTGACTTTTCAATACAAACGGCGGGAATAAAAACATTCAATGAAGCTATTAAAACAATTTCGAGCTTGCTACGAAGTCTAGATCAAGAGATAATTGGGACCCGAACGACCGAACGACCGAACGACCGAACGACCGAACGACCGAACGACCGATCAAAGTGCATGATTGAGCTTCCTTTTTGAAAACAAGTTTTCAAAAATGCGCTAAAAACCAAAGAATTTGGCATATTCTAGTGATTTTTCACCCGAAAAAAGAAAATTTATGCGTAAAATCGCTCTTTCGACGAATTTTCCTTCCCAACTAAGAACATTGATACCAAAAATCACTTTTACGAGGAATTTTTCATCCCAACTAAGAAAATCGATGCAAAAAATCGCTTTTCCAAGGAATTTTCCGTCCCAACTAAGAAAATCGATGCAAAAAATCGCTTTTCCGAAGAATTTTCCTTCCCGATTAGGAAAATCTATGCCAAAAATCACTTTTCTGAGGAAATTTTCATCCCAACTAAGAAAATCAATGTGAAAAATCGCTTTTCCAAGGAATTTTCCATCTCAACTAAGAAAATCGATGCAAAAATTCGCTTTTCCGAAGAATTTTCCTTCCCGATTAGGAAAATCTATGCCAAAAATCACTTTTCTGAGGAAATTTTCATCCCAACTAAGAAAATCGATGCAAAAAATGACTTTTTCGAGGAATTTTTCATCACAACTAAGAAAATCGATGTGAAAAATCGCTTTTCCGAAGAATTTTCCTTCCCGACTAAGAAAATCGACGCGAAAATTCGCTTTTCCGAGGAACTTTCCATCCCAACTAAGAAAATCAATGCAAAAATTCGTTTTTCCGAAGAATTTTCCTTCTCGATTAGGAAAATCTATGCCAAAAATCACTTTTACGATGAAATTTTTATCCCATCTAAGAAAATCGATACCAAAAATCGCGTTTCCAAGGAATTTTTCATCCCATCTAAGAAAATCGATGTGAAAAATCGCTTTTTCGAGGAACTTTTCATCCCAACTAAGAAAATCGACGCAAAAATTCGCTTTTCCGAGTAATTTTTCATCCCAACTAAGAAAATCGATGAGAAAAATCGCGTTTCCAATGGGTTTTTCATCTCAAATAATAAAATGGAGCTTTTCCTTTAAATTTTTCACTTCAAATAGTTAATTAGTTGAGAAAATTTGCTTTTCTGAGATAATTTTTAACCTAAATACAAAAAAATTATGAGAAAAGTCACTTTTCCGAGTGATATTTCCCATAAAATATGCATTCCTTACTGCTAAAATTAAAAAAACTCATGTATGAATTATTTTAAAATTCATAAATTTTAATATAATATTTTAAAGCTTCTAAAATTTTTTCAAAAATCCTTAAAAAATCCTGAAAAATCTCGAAAAATCCTGAAAAATCCTGAAGAATCCTGAAGAATCCCGAAAAATCCCGAAAAATCCTGAAAAATCCCGAATTTACTACAAAAATCCCGAAAATCCCTAAAAATCCCGTGGGAAAAAAAGAGTGTTAACGCCTTGACTTTTCTAAACTCTTAACCACTGAGCTATTAAGTTCAAGGTTCTCTAGAAAAATAAATAAGCTGCCAACTTACACTATCAATTTACTTCCCACATGCTCTCAAAGTCCTCAACACCTCCAAATATTTATTATTATCAAAACAAGAAGTGACTCTCAAAAAAACCCCATTTAAAATATCTCGAAAATAAATTCCAAAAGCTCTTCAAGTCGACTGCTGCTATAATAAATCTTCTCCTCTAATGAGGTGTAAAATTGATCCTTTCTAAATGAAAATGATTTTTTTTTCTTCAAGGTTCCTTTTCCAAAAAATCCTCTAACAACCGCTCTCATGAGATCAAAATAGCATCGAATTTCGTTGTCAAAATAAATACGGAGATGGCTTTTGTGTCTGAATAAGAAGCACAAAGCAAATGAAACATTTTTGGCAATGCTTTGGGCTGTTTTTGGGAAAAAATGAATGATGCGATTGAATTTCGTCTAAAATCTAAAATAATGGAATTTTTTCATTTAAAATTATTTTCATTCTTTTTCTTTTATTTCTGATAAGACAACGATGATGAGAGCATTTAAGATGTAAGGTAGCATATTGTGTTACGGTACGTGAAGAAATAATGAATAAGATAGAAACAATAGGAAAATTAATAATATACAACAAAGATTAATCTGCACGAAGGAAAAGGCAGTTGCTATGGTGAAGGAACAACAACAATTTTTGTACAATAAGTCAAAATGTTTTATTGTAACGGCAGGTCATATTTCTTAAGAATCCTAACTAAATACCTTTGAGCAATAAACATTTTTACGTATTTTTATGGTGAATTTATGATCTTTTATGTGAATCTCGATAGAAAAATGTGAATTTTTAGTACCGATAATAATTTGAAGGTCTATGGAACTTACTTGTAGGCGGTATTTTTAATTACAAATTATATTAAAAATCATTAAGAAAAAAACAGCCCATTGGGTGGTGGGAAGGGAAGGTGGATCAAGATTTGTAATGGAAATTCAAAGCACTCTTGGTGGTAAAGCTGATTTTCATTAAATTTTTATGATGTTTGTAGGATTTACAGGGAAAAATATTAACAAAAATTTGAGATAGAATTGGGGGAAGTTCACATATAAAACGTTATTAATTTAACGGTCATTTTAAATTTGAAAATTTTTGACCAGTTCAATGCTGATTTTGTGTCCACTTAGAAAGCAAAAACTAATATAATTCGAAAAGTAAACAGAATTATGCAGAATAAATATATGCTATCACTATCTACAAAACGGCAGCTATCTGAAGCTATATGAAGATTTTTTTAAAACAACAAAACTTCGCAATTTCAAATATTTTTTACTAAGAATTTTTCTTTCGTTCACTTTTTTTAATAACATAATTCAAAAAAAATCCAAGCAACACAAAAACTTTACAGCTTACAGATAAGAAAAGTCCAAACTTTTTGAGCTCTAATTTCTTACGAAAGCGACATTCTATATTTACTTCCTTTTTTGCTACTCACCCTAAAAAAATTGATTTATGATAACTTTGTTGGAAATATCAAAACAAAAAGCGGAAATAAATTTTTCGTACTTTTTACATTTCAAGACGCTTCAAAATTTTCCTTTAAGCTATCGCAATGTATATAAATATGTAGCATCTTAACGATCAGAACTTCCTCTGACAGATGAAATTCCATATTCATCAAAGGAAATTTCATAAATTATTATCATTAATTAATGTTCGTTCTACCTTAAGATGAAAAAGTTTTTTTTTGCTTCCTTATCTGTGCATAAGCTGACGTAAAGCTTCAATGTGTTAATGCGTACATATGGTTTTTATCATGTGTTGCTTGAATTTTTGCTTTTGGAGTATAGAAGTTAAGGATTCGTACATATTACTCATCTAGAAGTAAATCATAAGTTTACCATCCCCTGCATTCATAATTCCATACATTGATGATGTTTTCCTTTTATCAGCATGAAAAATATCATCATTAACATCAACACATGGAGGAATAAAGCAAAAAGAAAAACTAATTAAGTTTTCACACATTCTTAAAGCTTACATTAATGCTCTAATTATAGTTATTACTTTTGTACATGAAAGAAGTTGAGTCAGTACGGCAAAGTTTGCAAAAAAAATTGTATCTTTTAATTTATACATCAGTGCTGTTTCGTGGCAGTATACATGAGCTTATCATTACACAGATAGCATTAATTAATGCAATTAAAGTAATTTATGATTATTGAAAATTTCCATCAAAATGTTGATTGAATTTTTTGAAGATTAAAGGAGAACTTAGGGATTGTTCGTAAAATTCGTAACGCCAAAAATTACTACTTTTGACTCCCCTCCCTTAGCCGAAACAAATATTGTATGGGATTATATGAAATGTGGACCCCTTCCCCCTCGCTAAGAGTTACGAATTTTATGAACACCCTCTTACCAGAGTTTAATGTCTCGTCCGAAAGAATTAATTGAAAAAGGAAGCAAATGTCCATAAAGTATAAAATCCCATTTCAATCACATCCATCAAAATCTGTTTCCTCAATTGATTAGCTAAAGATACTTTTCTGTTGACTTTATTCGAATAAAAACCTTATTTTTAAGAAATTTATAGCTTCTCCCTTACTCTCTTACTGAAATGGGAATTGAAAGATTTATTTTATTCTTGACCTACCGCAACACGTCTCACTTTATGACAAAAATACATTTTTTATGAACATTTAAATCTCTGATTTATTTTCACGTATGAGACTTAAATTGTTTGTTCAGTAAAGAAAAACAGCAACAACGCTACTGGGAGAGTGGTTGTGTGCTTTTTTCAAAGAAGTTCAATGTTGAAAAAGAAAATTTCGATTTTTGTTTGACTTTTTCTTTCTCATTGATTCAAAGTACTTTTTTAAGCCTGAGAAAATTGATGGAAAGCCTTTAATATTTGTACAAGGAGAAAGTATGTGAATTTGAGTTTATTTTTTTTTTTTTGCTATTTTTGTAATGTTTGAAGAATGTCAAAGGAAATTGTGCTAATTGGGAATTTGGAATGTTATTGAAGATTGTTCTTTCATGATGCTTAAAAATGATTTGAAATTGAAAAAGTTGAACGTTTAAAGATTATTTGGACTACTTTAAAAATTAAAAATTTTGATATTTGATTTCTTAATTTTCTTCTTTAAAAAAAAATAAAAATTTGAAAAAAATTGGAATTTATAACGGTTTTCTAAAATTTAAACTTTGAATTTTATTTTTTAAAGAAAAAAATAAATGCATAAAACAGATTTTTCAAATTGTAAAAAAGTCAAATTTCATATTTTTAACTTTCAAATCGCAAAGGAAAAAATCTGCTTTTTATTCCATTAAGAAATTGATTCTTTTCCATTCAATTCTCAAATTCTTTTACATTTCATCCCTAAACATAAACAATGATAAGAGAGCACTTTGAGGTCATTAAATAAATTCCTTTTTTTATTTCAAATCCCAAAATAAAAGCTAAATCCCTATCCCAGAAAAAAATGATAAGGCATTTTTTATTAATTCAAGCCCATCTTCCTAATATATTACATCTAAGATTTCAACAAACACAACACATTCATATACATAAACACAGAGGATATCTTCTTTCAATTGTATGTATTGTTATCAAACAATATGACTCTTCAGAACTCATAAGTCGTGCTTTAGTTTAATCCTAAAGGATTTAAGTCATAAGAAGCTATCTATTATTATGACAAAACTAATGGGCTTTTCATGTAATGACATCGATAAGACAAAACAAAAGGCGCAACAATATCATAAGAAAACGATCAAAAAATGCTGAAATTTGTTTTTATTTTGCAAATATTTATGAGCAGGATGTGTTGTTAGGTTGGAATTTTAGGTTAAGCAATTTTTGAAATTCAGAAAAAAGTCTTTGAATTTTTGAATACCTATAGTCGATACTTTAAATTTAAAAAAAAACCGTTAAATATTCAGAATTTTAAGATTTTTTTTTTTTTTAAAATAAATCCCAACCCTAAAGTTTCATGAACTTTTGACGATCCATATCATCTGAGTTTTCAAGCACAATTCAAAACAATGTCACTGCCACAAAAACGATATCTCCACTTTTGTCGATAATGTGATGATGTGAACATAAAAATGCTTTCAAATAAGCATCAATATGGAAGGGGTTGTGAAACTGAATAGAACGACGATTATCTTCAGATATAAAGATTTTTAAATTAAGATATGAATGACTATGGAGATAAGGAACCCGAGAAAAAAAAAGAAATTAGATTAAAGAGGGTAGCTTTATAAAATTTGATAAAAAAAAATATTTCTCATAAAAAAAACTTTCAAAATTCCATTATATTATTTACATCATTTTCACAGTCCTCTTGCCACAATGTGTAAGCAGTTAGGAGAACATTAGCCACAAAATGAACAAATTAATATCTTTCAGTCTTCCCTAGACCACTTGAAGTTTAAACTTTTTTCGAATTTATTCTTCTTTGGATTTGTAATTTGTTTATGTTTGTAAGTTTTTAACTTGGAACATTAGATGAGGAAGAAGTTTCGTTTTTGTTTGAGTTTTTCATGAGGATATTCAAATGAGACATCAAAAAGAAACTTAATTACATTTTTTTTACTTTATGAAAAAAAAGATATTTGGAAGGATGGTGGTCGGTTAGGGTAAAGTATTGACTATTTTATCAGTCAGTCTTGTGAATCATAATATTGTGGATTGATGTGATGGTGCATTGAGAAATATTAAAGTTTAAATGTATATGATATTTATCTATTTACATGTAAAGAAATAAAATCAGTCTTTTGACAGAATTTGATTATCGTTAGTCAATTAATTTGTTATTAAATATGATTGTAGGTTCGAATCCTAGATTTTATATAATATAAAATTACATCTGAAATACTGCCTCCCTTTTGCAAAATATATATATATATATATATGACTAAATTATTATCATTTTTTGTTTCTAATCAAGTTCATTCAACCAATCACATCAAATTTTTTTTATCTCAAAAGCTTTCAAAACATTCCAGCAGCAAGAAAAAACGAAATGTCACAGCAAACTCCATAAAAATGAAATTTATCACCTATAAAACTCACTACAACCCCAAGACATCATCAGCATGACTTGCTATTCCTGTCTTAATAGTCATACTATCGATTCACATGAAGCAAAAGAGAAAGTCTGATAATTTTCTTGTAATTACCCAACAAGAAACAAGAGAATATAAAATACTTACAAGTTGTTCCTTTCCATGATAACATTTCACATGTATCTATGTACCAGTCACTCATGATTAATTGGAATTTAATTAAATGTAGGAATCTTCATGGATAGAAAAATAAGGTAGAAATTTCAAAGAAGAACTGAAAATATCATTAGGAAATACCGTAATTAGGCATGGAAAGAACAAAAGCTTATGTAGAAACAAGTCATTATTAAATTGGGGGAAAATTTCCGTTGAAGAAAATTAGCTTTAATTTTCATGCCAAAAAAAACCTTAGAAGTGCTTAAAAAAAGCTATAAACGTGATTACAAATCTATATCAATTTCACTAGCTATAAACTACGCTAATAAACTCCTTAGGAACCAATCATACAACACGATAATATGATTTATTACATCGCGTATTTACTACCGTGACATGATTATAATTCATTTTTAGTAGGGGCCATAAAAGAAAACAAACTTCAATTTCAGCAACAAGGGAGCAATAAAAGGCAAATATTATGAATGAAAGTAGATCTAATCGGTTAGAGTGATTTTTATTGATATTGATAAATTGTCGAAATGATGTTTCAATATTTGAAGTAGCGGCAATTATGTTATTTAGTCAAATTAGGTGGGAATGGATGAGGAGGAGTAAATTGAAATTGTTTGATGAGTTTATTGATATCGATTTAGTTGAGAGGGTTTGAAAATTTGTAAATTATGTCTTACAAAAGAGGTTATGTTCGAACTAAAGTAATGAATCTTATTTTATATGAATTAAACATTATTTAGCAACAATTTTGTATTTTAAACAAAATTTTCTAAATTATTATATCTTGTTCTTACTTATTAACTTTTGTAGTTCGTTTAAATAGATTGATTTCTAGCTTAACTTAATAATTTTTTCCATTTTTGATTGAAAAACAATTTTATACCGAGATGACTAAATTTTTGAACTGAATATTGCCTAATATTCAAATCTTCAAAAACCGTTAAAGTTTTTAAATTTTAAAAGTTCGTTAAAATTTTTTGCAAGTTTTTTCTTGAAAAATTTTAATTTCTCAAATTTTTTGACTTTAATCATAAAAAAAATATTTCAGTGCGGTCTCTGACTTCTTGATATTGATTACGCCTAACAATAGTCCATTTTCATCTACAAAAACAAAATTTTTACTCTTAAAATTTCTTCTTCCATCTTTAAATTCAATCTACTGAAAAAAATACGTAAAATTTTATTGATCCTAACTATGTAACACAATGGACCCAAAAATGGACTTTTTGGAAATAATTCATAATATTTTGGTGGTTGGTAGCCCTGGTCCTAGGGATCATAAAAATATAAAACTTTTGGCATATAACTCTAATAGCCGCTCAGGAGAACTTGAAATGTGTTTTGGGCACTAGTGATTTTCAAAAAATTCCTGTGCCTTACTGTGTGGATGAAATTTCACAAACTTTTTTTTATTCGTTCAATATTTGCTTTAACTTTCATGGAAAAATACAGAAAATATTTTTAATTTAAAAAAAAGTGGTCAAAAAATTGAAAAAGTCCAAAAAAATGCCATTTTTTTGACATTTTTGCCTCCTGTGCCTACAGGTTGGTCTTAAAAAATCTAAAAACTTATGATTATTATAGCTTATAAGTAGACCTACAAAAAACATTTTATTCATAACTTCCAAAAACGTCATTTAGTGCTTCAAAAATGAGGTCAAAGGTCAAAATTTTCGATTTTTTTGACATTTTTTGGGTTTGGGGGCCTATATGACCCACTAAATGACCACGGCATAATGTCAAGTGACATTATTTTTGTAGTTTCTATGTTGAACTACAAAATTAGGCAAAAAAAAGCAAATTTTTTCCGGTCCCCCGAATCGCCAGGGACCCCCAAAGAGGGCCTGGTAGGGGTGTCTTCATAACAAAAAAATTCATATCTCAAAAATATCTTCACCATATTGGCTGAAACTCTCAAAAATGATAGAAAACATCAATACGGATCATTTTCAGTCATTTCGGCCTAATAAAAATTTGATTTTTGGTCTTTATAGTGATTTCGCTGATTTTCGAGCTTGGTCAAAAATCGAGTTTTCACTTTTCGACTCCTACCACCTCAGAATGACTTTATATTTTATTTCTTTTGATGAATTCTTATAGCTCAGCATAGTACGCATCCAACGAGGTATAAAACATGATATATGGTCAAGATATGGCAGAGTTATGGCCAAAAAACTCAAAAAATGGTCAATTTTTTGAGGGTTTGACAACTTTCATCTTACGTTTTCATTGATATTTCATCAAAATTTCAAGTTTATGTGACAAATTTGGTATTGTTGGAAAGGTTATTGCTTCAGCTATACAATAAAATAAAAATCTAAGTTTGGAAGTTCCTCAGTAGACCAGAAAACTTACAAAAGTTTGCCTTGTCCTCCCATACACAGCAAAAATTAAAAATTTTTATTTTTGTGTTTTTTCCACAGTTTTACACATGAACTTTTATAATATGATCAATAAAAGACTTTGCAGCCATTACTTCTTGCATACAGGTTCATAGAAAAATCATCAAATTTTCGAATATTTTCGATTTTTTCATAAAAAGTTGTATTTTTTCTATGAACCTGTTTGCAAGAAGTAATGACTGCAAAGTCTTTTATTGATCATATTATAAAAGTTCATGTGTAAAACTGTGGAAAAAACACAAAAATAAAAATTTTTAATTTTTGCTGTGTATGGGAGGACAGGCAAACTTTTTGTAAGTTTTCAGTCTACTGAGGAACTTCAAACTTAGATTTTATTTTATTGTATAGCTGAAGCAATAACCTTTCCAACAATACCAAATTTGTCACATAAACTTGAAATTTTGATGAAATATCAATGAAAACGTAAGATGAAAGTTGTCAAACCCTCAAAAAATTGACCATTTTTTGAGTTTTTTGGCCATAACTCTGCCATATCTTGACCATATATCATGTTTTATACCTCGTTGGATGCGTACTATGCTGAGCTATAAGAATTCATCAAAAGAAATAAAATATAAAGTCATTCTGAGGTGGTAGGAGTCGAAAAGTGAAAACTCGATTTTTGACCAAGCTCGAAAATCAGCGAAATCACCAAAGGGGTCGCAATGTTGAAAATTCGCCAACTTGGATTAAAATTTGACTGGCAACAAAAATTTTTGATTTCAAAAAAATTTTGTATTGAAAGTGAGAAAGTGTGCCGTGATGAGAGAAAAATCAAAAAATGTGTAATGATTTTTTGTTCCTTTTATTTACAAAATTAAGCTTTTAAACGACAGTTGGAATAAGCCTGACCACAGAAATGGCTTTATTTCCAACAAATATTTTTTAAAACCTTTGAAAAATCAAATTTAATTTTGACTCATGGCATACTTTCTAATTTTCCATACAAAATTTTTTTAAAATCAAAAATTTTTGTTGCCAGTCAAATTTTAATCCAAGTTGGCGAATTTTTATCATTGCGACCCCTTTGGAAATCACTATAAAGACCAAAAATCAAATTTTTATTAGGCCGAAATGACTGAAAATGATCCGTATTGATGTTTTCTATCATTTTTGAGAGTTTCAGCCAATATGGTGAAGATATTTTTGAGATATGAATTTTTTTGTTCTGAAGACACCCCTACCAGGCCCTCTTTGGGGGTCCCTGGCGATTCGGGAGACCGGAAAAAATTTGCTTTTTTTTGCCTAATTTTATAGTTCAACATAGAAACTACAAAAATAATGTCACTTGACATTATGCCGTGGTCATTTAGTGGGTCATATAGGCCCCCAAACCCAAAAAATGTCAAAAAAATCGAAAATTTTGACCTTTGACCTCATTTTTGAAGCACTAAATGACGTTTTTGGAAGTTATGAATAAAATGTTTTTTGTAGGTCTACTTATAAGCTATAATAATCATAAGTTTTTAGATTTTTTAAGACCAACCTGTAGGCACAGGAGGCAAAAATGTCAAAAAAATGGCATTTTTTTGACTTTTTTCAATTTTTTGACCACTTTTTTTTAAATTAAAAATATTTTCTGTATTTTTCCATGAAAGTTAAAGCAAATATTGAACGAATAAAAAAAGTTTGTGAAATTTCATCCACACAGTAAGGCACAGGAATTTTTTGAAAATCACTAGTGCCCAAAACACATTTCAAGTTCTCCTGAGCGGCTATTAGAGTTATATGCCAAAAGTTTTATATTTTTATGATCCCTAGGACCAGGGCTACCAACCACCAAAATATTATGAATTATTTCCAAAAAGTCCCTTTTTGGGCCCATTGTGTGTAAGTTATATCTGCCCAAACGAGCGTAATTTTCTAAGAACAAAAACAAAAAAATAGCCCATTCTGCAAACATATCAGCTGTACGAATATAAATTTCTCCATGTGGAATAAAAAACCAACATACACATTGAATTTGCTGGCCTTCTCATTATTTTTATTATTGCAAACTATTATTTTTATGCCCTACAATCACGACACCCAGAAATGAGGCACGTTCGTACAGACACATCAATAAATGTTCTTTTTTTATGCAGTACAATGTCATGTGCTATCTACTTCTTAATAGTCCTAGTCATACAGTTTTTTACTTACATTTCATGCGAGCGCTAAAAGGCTTTTAATGTGAAAATAACATGTCAAAGTTTTGCTATATGTTGATGAACGGTTGGAACGTATGCAAAGTAATTGACCTAGTGGAATAATTTATGATATTACGGATAGAATAAGTTGCGAGGAAGAGGAAAGTGAATATTTGGATGACGGGTTTTTTGTGCAATGCGAATTTTGAAGTTGTTGGTGCATGCAATGTGTTGGAAATTTGGAATTTGGGTAATTTATCTACAGGGGTCCTCGATTTGAACAGATTCGAATTGAATTATTTCGATTTAAATATTCAAAAAATTCAAATTTTCATTTTTAACGGTCATTTTTCATACGTTTCGATTTGAACTCGATTTAAAATCGAAGACCTTCTGTTTATTCGTGAGCTAAGGCTATTAAACGATAATTTGAACTTGAATATTAAACATTAACGTGATTAACATCATTTAAGGAGTCAAAAACTCTGTAAAGTCCACAAAATATTTTACAGATATAAAATTCATGTTAAAAAGCTTTAAATTCATCTAAAACTTTAAAACAATCTCTGTTATCTTTTCGACACAATCTAAAACAACTTTACGACATTAATCCTCAACATTAACGCCTCTGATTTTTTTTATGTAAAACTTATTCATAAATTTCCTCTAGCTTCCAACGACAAGCCCAGCAAATAATCTTTCTATTCCCTGAATAATTTTATGTAAATTACTCAACAAAATTATTCAGAGTAAATCACAATTTAATTCATATTAATTAATTTGCATGCCACGCACAGTTAACAGTAATAACAAATTTTTCTTCATGCTACTGAGAATTTCCATCCTTCATCTGCGTAAGGATCAATGTAGTCAGTAATTAAATTTGACATTTAACACAATATTTCATGCAGATTTTTTTTCGGTACTTTGCTTGCTTTGTGACATTGATTAATGAGGCTGTTGGAGAAGATATGGATTGACAAATTTATGGGATGATTAAAAATAAATTTTCAAGTTTTTTGGACTTTAAAAATCTTTAAAAATTTGTCTAGGAAATTTTCAATTTTCCCACACAAAATTCACTTCCATCAGCCCAAATCAATTTGTCACAAAATAATTTGTGTCTCACTTCCTGTTACCTTTCGATTTTTTTCCCACAGACTCTGCAGGCACGACACGCAATCCCACTTTCATCATGCTGTTAGGTAATCTATAAAGAAAATTTATGGAATTACTTTACTTTATTTTTATTGCCAAAACAAATAAAAATTACAAATTCATTTCCAAGCACTAACAAGCTCAAATCTTAAAGCTCTGACTAGCTTAAATTTCATTAGAATTTAAAATCAGAGAAAAAAAATTGATGGGAAAAAAAGCTTCTCCCAGACGACATGAAGAGTTATTGCATCTTCATCTTAAGCTGCATTTCAGGATGCCAAGCGTGGCATGATGATGTTGAGAATAAAATAATCTCAAAGAGAAATATTTTCTTCATTGCACAAAGCTATAAATGTAAAGCTAAAGATAATGTGAATGCACATATTTTTTCATAAGATGCAGGGTTGGTTTTTTGATAGAATCGAATTTTGAAATTTCAGGCAATTTTGATTGACTTTTGAGAGGATTTGAACCTCTATTTTGCCAATTTTTAAAAAGATTTACTTTAAGTACCTAGAAATATGTCCAAACTTCAAAAAAAAAGTTAACACCAGCCACCAACCCTGCACACAGCACCATCTTTCATGTACATAACATTAAAAGCTTGATTAATTCATAAAAATTAAACTGATTTATGTGAAATTGTTTTTATAGCACTAGAGTAAGGAATAATTTGCATAGTTTTTTTAATGTAGATAAAGCATAAAGCTGAAAAGAATGGAGTTCTAAAAAAGTTTCGTGGGTTGAAAAAAAAAACCAGAACATAGACTTATGCTGAATAAAAAATGCGACGATAAATTTGAAAAGTTTCTCCTTTACCACCATCATTATTATCTTGGTTATGATGTTACAATCTGTATAGTCTTCCTTTTTACATCAAAGTTAATGCATATTGCAGGATGCATAATTTTAAGGAAGCAATTTTAAGCACTTTCATTTTGAGTGGAAAAATGAAATTAATTTTTTTTGCAGCGTTATTAAATTTGATTTAATGAGAAAAAAATTTAATTTTTTACTTTAATGGATGGGTTGGGTGTGGCAGGTGCTAAAAGTGGCAGACTTAAAGTAAATGATAAGTTAAGAAGCTTATTGAGGTTAAATACCGTAAAATATGAATTTGTTGATCTGAAATTAGGATTTTGCGCTTAAAAATTTTTTTAAGGTTTCCAATTCTACATACTGCCTCCTACACGAGCTACAATTTACCAATAAAATTCCTTCTACTACTGCGTAATTAAAACACAACACTTCCAAGAAATTCCCTTACAAAATAATTATTTATTGATATTCTGTTAAGACACAACATAAACAGTACTCAAATTTCAATTTTCGTTGTTAAGCTAGAGCTTAAAATTGCCAAAAATGCTTCTCATGGCTTCAAGACACACGTGTTGTACGTCAAAATAAAAGAATATTTGCTCTCAAAACACGATCCTCATTTTACAGTTATTATTATTATTTGTATTATAGAAAAATATTCATTCGGGTACAGCTAAAAGTTTATTCTTCGAAAGCATATTAAAAGTTTTTTGAAAGAATCTAAAGGTTAAACGCTTAAGTAGTTCTCATAATTCCACAATATTTTGTTTTTGAGGGTTAAAGTTTTTGAAAACAAAGTTGTTGAAGTTGTTTTTGGATGATCTAATAATATTGATGTTTTGAGTAAGTTTGATGGAGAAGTTTTTGATTAGTTTAGTTTACGTTTAGTTGTGTTATTTCTTAGTAAAAGGAATTAGTTGAAAATTTAATTTTAATCTTCAAATTTGAAATTTTAACTTAATTTAAAAAAATTTAAATTTGAAATTTAAAGCTTATTTGAACATTTTTCTATGCTGAACAATTCAGACCTACATCCATCCATGCCCCAAATCTCGATAAGAACAAGAAGATTTATTGATGATACTCTAGCAAAAATAACGTCTTCTTACACGTCCTTCAATGTCACCTTCCAGCTTTTCAAAAAAAAAAAAATCCATCAAATTTTTCCAATCAAAATCTGACATCTTATTGATCTATTACAAGATTTATTAGATTTCAATAAAAAAAGAGACTAAATCATTTACAATTTAATAGCAAAAAAAGGCCGAGACATGCTTTTGTGATAATTTATATTGAAAAAAAATGATTCAAAAATTTTGTGATGGAAAAGCTCTTGTTGCCTTTTGGCTATGAAATGAAAGTTTTTTTTTTTTTTTATTTTAAGAGATACCCAAGTTGATATAAAAAATTCTATACTCGTTGAATTTTCAATTGAACTTTATCCTTCTACTGGTTAAGTGCTAAATTTGCTTTCAGAGTTGTTATGGTGGTTATTGATTAGTTTTATAAAGATTAAATTGAATAGAACTAAATTTTGTGTCAAAAAAGAATGAATAAATTGAGGATTCTCGTCAAAAATCATGAATTTAAGATGCCTTTATTACAGGGGGTCCTCGATTTGAACAGTTATTTTGTTACAAAAATTTTCTATTTGAATCGAATTTATTCAAACCAAAATAATTCAAATCAAGTCCAAAAATCTATATTCTATACAAATCAGAGCTTTCAAAATGATGAATATTGCAAATAAATTTCAAAAATCTATATCTTGAACTTCATCAACACTGAAGACCCCAAATGGACTCATAAAAAGAACTTACACCCACAAAATTCTAGTAAATAAATCTTTGCCTAGGCATAAAGCATGAAAAATGAGATAAATATGAATAATTCATACAAACACTTCACACCAAGAGCAAGTTCTTTTCATCTTATTCCTATACATCCTCATTATATAATATCATGTCACTAGAGACGCTCGCTTCCTTTTTTTCTATGGTGAGATATGAAAATAACATAAAAAATAAGAATAGAAATTTAATGAATAAAACATTCTACTGACTGACAGTATTAACGACTTGATTAATTAAATTTGCATCGTAGAGCTCAAGCATTAAATTTCTTTTTGAATTTTGCGGTTTTTTTCTTGTTGCTGTTTGTCATTTGAAAAGAGCTTTTTCGTTTCCTAGTAAAATGAATGAGAGAATTTTTCACGGTTCATGATCAAACGAAAAAAGTATTTCCTTTATATAGAGATGAAATCAACAGTTTTTAATGACGAAAGAGGTTCGTAGAAGCTGAAGTGAGTGAATAATGATTTAAATTTTAATTTTGAGAATTTCACGGTTTTTTGGAGAGCTAGAGGTGTCTGCGGATTTATTTGTGAAGGTGTTGTTTGAGTAGCTTAGAGTTGTTTGGATTTGTTTGTTGTTGGTTGATTCTTTGAAGATTATCTTGATAGTTTTGATGTTATTATTGGTGATTTAACATTAAGAATATCTTCAGACACAACACTTGATTACTTTCAAACTTGAAAAATCAGGGTTTTGGTTAGTTTTTGAAATTACGTTACTGATCTTTCGAAAGCTCAGAGCATGAAATTAAGCATGAAACTAGTTAATCATGACTAATGCCTAAATCATGACTAAAAAAAGTGTAAAATTTTAATTTTTGTTTCAGCCATTTTGTACTAAAATGATAAGTACTAAAAAGTCGCCGTTTTGTACTAAAATAAAGTGTACTAAAAGTCGCCATTTTGTACTAAAATGATGAATACTAAAAAGTCCGTTTTGCACTAAAATAACGAGTACAATAAGTTGTCATATTGAATTTTGTAAAAAAAAGATAACTTTCAAAATCTTTTAGAGTCGGTCAATTTAACGCAGAACTATCAAACTAATACTTGCACTAATGACTCTTCCAGCAACTATACAATTAGAGTGAAAAAACCTTTCTAAAGTATAAAATGCGTGACTGAAAAATTTATCCAATATTAAAAAGACAAATTTTCCCATTCCTCGATAATTGGCACCAACTTAAGTGCTACTCATTAACATTATATCTTTGACACAAATCTCATATCTTTTAACATAGAAATTACTCAAAAGGAAAATTAACTGAGCTTATAATAAGTTCTATCCTCCCTCTCCGCATGTAGTTGGTCCTTCATGACATAGTGACGATGATCCTTAAATGTTTGATGAAAAATTTCCATTTCGTTGGACTTTTTAAAGGCAGGCCTCTCTCTCTCTTTTACATCATTGACATGGAAAATTTTTGAGGCGTGGATGCTAAATACTTTTCATCTTCTGATGATAAAAAAAATAACAAGGAGGAGATGAAAAACTGTTGGGACATTAGATGAGATAAATGATGGTTAATGTTGCGAAAATTCAAATGATAAATCCTCGGAACATCTTTTAATTGCTATTTCTGTTCATTTCAGCTATGAAATTGCTATCTGACTGCTGTTGATGTTGATCATTTGTCGAAAAGGAAACAAACAAAATTCAAAATATAAAAAAAAGTAGGAGGAAGAAGTTGAACAAGCAATTAATGACATTTTTCATCTCGTGCGACGGAAATTAAAGTGTGGAGCTTTACAACTCGTGCTTTATGAAATTTTTTTCCTCATTCGTTCCTACCACTTTTCCTCCATAAAATTCATTTCAAATGACCGCAAGCACATTATGCTCACAGAAATGGCAAAAGTGCTAACACAACGAACTTTTTAATTTAATTCTGTTTTTTTCGTTCACTGTAAAGCATAAAAAAATATTTATTCTTGTTTTTGTCGTTCCTTATCAAAATGTGATGCCATTGGAAGTGGTAGTTAGGATTATATTAAGTGAAAGATTTGAGATATTTCCATAAATGTATATCCAATTAATAGAGATTAAATAGTGTAGACGAAAAAAAAAAACAAATCATGACAACCTTAGAGTATTCAAATTTAAGTAACAATTTGTCATTTGACATCTATAATAATAGTAATGATGATAATGTGACATATCCTTATGATGGTGGTGAAAGTTATACGACCAGCACGGAGTTGGGTGGAAATTCAACTGGAAACAACACGTAAGTAGATTTATATTTTAATTCTTATAAAATATTATTTTTAGAGTCAGAGAATGAAAAATATGCAAACTTAGTATCTAGACTTTAAAGCACATATATTTCCCGTGTATAATGCGCTGCGCACTTTAATGATGAAAAATATAAAAATTTAATGAGCTTTGAAAATTGATTTGTTCATCGTTTTTTTATGAGCTTTAAATTATTTCCTCCGGTGGTTCTAGTTGGCAAACACGATGTTGTGAATTTAGGAATTCATGAAATTTTAATCTGAATAAATTTATTTTGTTGTTTTGTTCATGCGGTGAATTTTCTAAAAAATTCTCAAAAATTTCATAAACTAAGTAGCCGTTCATTTATGACGTTCATTAAAAACTTGCATTTTTAAACCCTCTCCCTTAACCCTCTGTCAAAAAATCTTCAAACTAAAAAATCCTATTGTTTAAAACTGTCACACAGTCTCAGACCCCCTCCCCCTTAAAAATTGGACATCATAAGTGAACGATCCCTAAGAAAAATTCAAATTCAATTCAACTTCAAACTATGAATTTTTTGAGCTTTTTTAAAAAAATTTCAAAATCCTTTCAAATATATGAATCACAAATTCTTCCAATAAATTACCCTCCCTTAATCACCAAATTTTCCCATAACCATCATATTCTTCAAAAATAAACCTCAAAAAACACAAAATTCTCACATTTTATTTCAATTTTTGCCTTCATCATTAATTTAATTGATTCCCAAAAATGATCTCTGAAAGGCTATAAGGGTGGAGATTTCACACAAAATTTGAACCTATTCAAGCATTCTTTATTGTAAAGTGAGGATTTTGCAGCGATAAAAGAAAATTATACTTTTTTTGATACCAAATGGATATAACATTCAAATGAGTTTCGTTATCATAAAATTTTTGAATGAAATTGAGTCCATTATTGATCTCTAGTATCCTATACTTCATTGATTTGCATATTTTATGAACCTTAAAAAATATTTCCATTGAATGGCCTCGACCGTCGATTAAAATAACAAAAAATACATTTTCGTACAGAACAGCAAATAGATCTGTTATTTTAAATTGCTGGTATGAATTGCTCTTAAATTGATGGGAAACTCGCAATATCTATTCAATTATTTCAGCATTAGTTCCTGTTTAATTGATGTCCTGTCAAATGAAATTTCTATTGCTACAAATTTATTTTAGCAATTTATAAAAATTAGAAATTGGTAAATTAGACAGGCTTAATGTCTCTTTGAAATGGTACTTACTAGAATTTATATGAGCTATTTTTGTTTTGTAATAGTAAGGTTGCAACTTGTTCAATTAAAAAAAATATTTTCAATGTCAAAATTCTCGAAAATTATAAATCAAACAGCCCTCCTAAACAGAGACTGATAATGTCACCAACTCAATTCAAGTACATCCCTTCATTTCCCTGTCAAATTAGCGAAATAAATCTACCACCAGCACACCTTCATTTTCCAATCGACATGACAACCTTGCAATAAATCTACAGCAAAAAAATGTCAATTTATTCCAAATATTAGCCATTTTTTAGCACTTCCAACACACCCATTTAATTTATCGACTGACAAAAAAAAGACAAAATAAATTTGAAGACGGGGAAGTAGTGTCAGAAAAAAATGTGAAATAGATTAAATGTTTTTTTTAAAGTAATTGATTTTCTGTTTTGACGGTTTTTATGTACAGATTTGACACTTTAGAAGCTTGTCAAATCCTCTTAGTGATAATCTCATGAGACGATACAAAAAAAGTGCTTTTTTCCCTTCCCAGAATTAAATTTTTTCTCGTTCTTTCTTCTTTTTGTAAAAAATATTGAGTTACTTTAAATGATTGTGTAAAACAAAAATAATAAGAAATGCTGTGTAATGATTGTGTATGAATTGGAAGTATAGAAATTTAATTAAAGGAGAAAATCGATATGGATTTTGTGAAACTTTTAATGGCTTAAAGCTGCTTGGTTGTGTTTTTGAGTCGGAAAAATGTTTTTCATCTTTTTTCAATTTTATGAATTGAATCTAAGAATTGATTTTTTTAAAATTTTAAAATTTACTGGTTTAAAACATTCTGAATCAATTTTAGAAAAAAAATTAACATTTTTTGATATCAATCACAATTTATTGAAAATTCAGCACAGGCCCTTTTTGTAATGAAATTACCAAAGTTATTTTTGATCCGATTACGATTCTTAAAACCAAAATCTACCCAATTTGTGATCTTCAAGTTCAAACTTTCAATAATATCTGACAACATCATTCAATCTAACCTTCTTTGCACAACGAACCGTAAAATTAGAGTAACTTTTTAATTCTGGCACAAAATTTCCTTTTTATTCAGTTTTATTAAACTTTTTATAAAAATAATTTTCAATAAGCAGGTACGGTGTTTCAAATGCTAAATAAAAGAACGTTGCAATCAAGATACAAGGGAACAAATCACCCGAGAATGTATGTAGCTGTAAAAAAAAACAAAAAAATGCAGAGCGATAAAAATTAATCAAGTTTGATTCAATGTTCCCGATCGACACTCAATGGCAATTGCGTTGAAATGGCTGACTTATAATCCTTTCGAGGACCATAAACTGTTTAGTACTTGTCAACATAAAATTCTTGTCACTTAAATGCCATTGTTCAATTTCATGTCAATCAGATCTAAACTTTATACTCACAACTGTCCAAAACGAGAAAAATGGAACTTCCTTCGTATTCATCATAGTGAACATCATATAAATCAAATGAGTAATGTACAAACTTAGTCCCATTGTTCCAATTGGCTTCCAATATGGATGCGATAAAAACCATCTAACGATTGAACCTCTACGTTGATTCTCGCATGTAAAAATAATATATGCCAGTGCTAATGCCCACAAGATTCGATGCAATGCCATATAAATTGCATTTGACAGAAGCGATGAACTGCTACTAATGTACGGTGTTGAAAAAATATGTGCACTTAAAATGATTACCGTTAATACAAGCAGGGATATAAGCAGCAGACATGAATCAATAATGCAATTGACTTTGACTTTTTCGTTACGTTTATTGTGTAGTAGAAATCCAAGTGCCATCCCAATAAGCCATGACTGAATTCTAAAATTAGAAATATATATTTATAAAATTGAATCATTTAGTTAGTTAATCCTCAAGAGACACTTACCTGGCATGAGTAGGATGATAAATCCATCTATGGTAAATTTCACCTTCAGCTTCTGTACGCGGTGTTTTGTGAACATCAAAAACAATGGAAATCATGAAGATGTAAAATGAACATAGAATGACTAATACCGGTATTATTAGAATTAGTTTCGCATATCTCTTAATTCCATAGATTAGAAAAGGACTAATGACGAAGAGTTGAAAGTCAACTGAAAGATACCTAATTGGATGAAAAATCAATATGTTGGTGTATGAATAGAAAATTTATTAAATTATAAATGTCATGTTAAGGGCGTTTTAAAGATTCAAAAATTTTAAAGAAATTTGACCGTTTAGAATTCAAATATTTTTTGATCGTTATAAGTTTAAAATTTTTTTGAACATTACAAATTCAAAGGTTTTTTGACGGTTACAAATTCAAAATTTTTGTGACAGTTACAAATTCAAAGGATTTTGACGGTTAAAAATTCCAAAATTTTTTGACCATTAAAAATTCAAAAAATTCAAAAAATAATTCTCACCAAGTATGGTTCAAGCACAATTTATCAGGATTAACGTAATTTTGTACATGCAATAATGCAGACCACCAATAATTGACGCATTTTTCTCGAAAATCACCAAACTCTAATGGTCCTGACGTACAATATCTCGGCAATGCAATAGTACATAATACCGCAACTCCAAGAACAGGTGTATATCGTAAATATCGATGCAATATCATCCTCAAAATATTCAAATTATTCTTCTCAATGGCACGTAATGTTGACATAGTTAAGAGAAGAGCTCCCATTAAGAAGAATGTATCGACAGCAATTGAATATGCATAAACAACAACACTATACCATTGTTGATAAAACTCAAATAATTCATTATTGTTTCGATATGGTAGACCAAGTTGATTCGTAATACGATGTCCAAACATTATCCAGATTATTGACAGTGCACGTAATCCATGAAGTGAATTGATTGAGGATTTATTTTCGGTCATATCGAACAGTTTTTTGCCATTTGTATAGACGGAGAATGATATAAGCAATTTATTTGGCTCCTTTGATTTTTGATGCATAAATAAATCATAGATTGTGCTCAAAACCATCAGAAAGATTGATACAGTGAATATCAAACTGTGAAACAGAAAAAAAAATATATTTATGATTTATTTGATTTGAATGCATGAGCGGTATTGATGGATTTAGTTGAGTAATTTTTGTAGTTGAGTTGAATGTGAGTTTTTTGTGCTGTTGGGATTATTAAATTTGTTTGGAGGGGATTTATAGTGACAGAGATCTTTTTTGACGAACCTGATACTTTTTTGTAGAAAAGTTGTGCTCGGATAGCATTTAAATTGATTAAGATTGGGTTGTGCTCTAATTCTGGTAATATACTTCATGTAAAGCAATATTCAGAAGATCAGGGATATTTTAGACAATTAAGAGTATTTAATAAAGAAAAGAACCAAGAAACTAAAATTTTGAGAATCTCTAAACTCAAAATTTACATCCCCAAAACAATCTAATCCATCTCAGTCAGTTCCAAAAACTCACTCATACTCATCACAATAATCCTCTCAACTTCCAGCATTCATTTTATACTTCAATAAAATCTTCTTCATACAATTGATGCAACTCACATCAAAGCTATGTCAACTGATTGCAAGCCAGTAACATCATCCACTTCCATGCAAGTGCCATCGACAATAAAATCTTCCAATAATCGAAAATCGTTGTTCATAAAATCGATGATCTGTGTAACAGAGCATGATGCTGGCATGCAGATTGAATTTATTATATGTGTATCCAAAAATCTCGCAATTTTTGAGCTAATAAATATAAAAATAAAAAAAAAATTGTGATAAAAATTCAATCAAAAAATTTAATAACTCACATTACACTCCAATCGAATGAGTTATTGATTGCGTTATCATGTTCAGTTATTGTCGCCTCTGGTATCGCTTCAAATGACATATAACATTGTTTTCCCTTTATCAATCCCACCTCATTCGTTGGAAGTAGAAATTTTGTGCACTGATTATAATCGCCCAAATCAATGTAATTTCCAGAAAAATATCCTGATTGAATTTTTGACCACGAATCGAAAACTGAAAATTTAATTTTGAGTTTATAAAAAAAAATTATTTTCGTTCTTAAAAAAATGATGAGCATCAAACTTACAATTTAGAGCCCAAATCTCATTTCTGTTGTATGATTGAAGAAAATAATCAAGTTGCTCTTGGCACAACGTTTCATTAATTGACTTTGACATTGATTTGGCTTTACGACTAGAATATTTCTTTAACCGTACCGAAGGTGCATATTCTGCTGTTATCAAATGAACGAAGCAAAGAAAGAAAACAAACAAAATGTGAAGTTTCATTATGAAAGTTGCACGTATAACTGAACTCTTCTGCTGTGTTTACCTTAATTTTTTTTTCGAAGTTTTTCGTTTCATTTCATTAATTTTGAACATATGAAGACTGTGTATACTTCTTTGTCTATTTGTCTGATGAAATGTAAACAACTAGTGCTTGCTGAATTTTTTCTTTGAAACTTAATATTGAATTTTTTTTGTTAAGAATACTTGTGCATGCTTGGCGTAATCAGTTTTTAGACGAATGCACTTACAGCATTGCATATGTTATGGTATGTGGATTGAATGTTATATGATAAAGTTATTTAGAATTTCTGTAAAGATATGAACATTCAGGAAAGGTTAATATTATGTTCTTGGGAACTCTTCCTATTGCCATAATAATATTATGGATTCAAATTGGATTGATATGTAATTTTAGAGCTATTATTTCTTGGTAAAGAAATTAATTAAAAATCTTCATATAACTTGCAATATTTTATTGAAATTTTTATAGTTGATTACCTCGAAGGACATAGCTCATACATAGCATTAGTTCAGGTTTTATATAGTTCTATCAATTTTTTATCTACAATTTTTGTATCTTGTATAGACTTAGTAACCCGTAAAAATAATTCAGAATTAAATATTAAAAAAAAAGAATATGATCCAAAAATAATCGAAATTCTAACCTCAAAATTTAAAATCTAGGATTCGAGCCTTAAATGATCAAAATTTTGACCTAAAACTTAAAAATCTAGAGTTTCAACCTAAAATTTTCAAATTTTATCCTAAATATTAAAATTTGGATTATTAATTTGAAACAATCATAATTTTGACGTAACTTTTTTTTAAAAAAATTAAAAATTTAAAAACTTTTTCAAAAAACAAAATAAAAAAACTTGATTGGAAATTAAAAATTTTATGATTCGAAATCTTAAAACTTAAAATTCCAGTCTAAAATAGTGTAAATTCTCTAATTCCCTATCAAAAACTGCTTCAAAGAGTCACTCAAACTTGCCTGTTAATTTTTATCAACTAAGAATGTCAAACATGTGTTTCTCTTTTCTTGATTATCATTACGGAAATAAGATAAAAGGAAGCTTCTCGTTATGTGTCGAAAAAAAAGAGTGAGAAAAGTTTTCACAATTTCTGAGACTTAATTAGAGGACAATTTGTCATAATTTATTCTCACACCATACTGTCCTCATCGTACATAAAATTTATTATTGCTTCATTATGACATGTCATTTTCACACGACTAAACAATTCTGCGTTGAAGCATGAAGCCATAAATAAATTTAATTTGTGATTGTTTTTATTTTATTTTATGAATGGGAAAAAATTGTTTTATTAAATTTCATCTCGCGCTCTTTATTGCTTGAAAATTGCCGAGAGATGTACCACATATAACTATGTCAAAACAATGTAACATAAAAAAACTTTTTATTTATTATTTTGTGTGTAAGCTCACAGTCATTTCTTTTCTGTGCCTCTCTGCTGTGTAGACACACAAAAGAATGAAGCATCAAATGGAAAATAAGAAAAAGAAAAATTTCTTTCAATTTCTTCTTGGCACTTTTTCCTGACTCAACTTGTGATATAAATGGCGAATAAAAAGGGGTTAAAAAGTTTTCACGCGTCGATCAGGCATGAGAGAGAAAAGAAAGCTTCCGAAAATGCCGGAAAGTTTTTGCACTTCCCGCCATAAAAGTTTGTTTAGATTCACACACATGACTTGAACTGAATGAAGAAGCTATTTTTGGTTGAGGGGTTTTTTTAGTGCCAGAGATGAAAGAAGCTTAAAATGATGATTTTTAAACTAGATTTAGTCTGATGTGTGCAATTCAAACATTGTGTCCGTTACAGTTTCCAAATAAAAGTTCAAAAATGACAATTTTGTCTGTCTGTCATGCAAAATTCGAAGTTAAATGCCCCTTGTTCAAAAATTCGAAAAAATTTAAATTCAAATTAAAGCATTATCGTGTGGAATTTATCAAAGTAAATGATTAAATCCATAATTTAGGCCTACAATGATGCCAAATAAGTGATAAAAATCTAAAAAAGTTATCAAATTCAAGAAATAGTGTAACGTATTTTTTTAAATTTTTAATTTCCGAATATACATATTTGAATACCCCTAGACTTTCGATAAGTCTGTCGAACATGAATTGCGCACATCAGGATTTAGTATTAAAAATTTACATAATTTTTTGGTTAAAAACTGATGCTATAAAACTTTTTTTTTCTAGAAATATAATTTAGTAAATTTCATTAGATTCAGTAAAAAAGCTAAAAAATCAAAATTTTTGAATATATTCCATTGTAAATTTAACGATTTCATCTAAATTTGACCAAATCCACATCATCTAGTTCATCTACCCTGCTCAAACCAATGATTTACTACCAAATATCTTAATAGAGTGTGAAAAAGACAAAAAACTTTTATCGAAAATATTTTCATGTAAATAACTTCTTATTTTTCGATTTCGTGTTGCCGCCATGACATACAATATTGATAATAAAAAAGAAATATTTCTCAGACAAAATGTGATAAAAATGCTCTCTTCTTATTCTTTCTTACTTTTATAGTTATAAACATACATATTTCACTTCCTTACATATATTCAAAGATGTATTCAGACGATGAAATAAGATTCAATTTGTCATTTTTCACTGTTGCGGTAGCAGATGAAATTTTATTTTATTTTATTTTTCAATATTTTCTTTTTGTCATATCTTTGAGATATGAGCACGTTGATGATTGGATGAGATGCATAACATATGAGATGTGTATGGCTTGTTAGGATGATGGGAAAGCTTTCAAATGATTGAACTTTTCCTTTAATACTATTTCATTGTATTAGTCATAGATTTGTCATAGATGCAAGTTGGAATTTTGAAGTAAATGCTTTAATCCTTGTTTAATACTGAAGTCATATTTTTTTAAGTTAAAAAAAAATTTGCATGCATACTATCTCTCTTTTGATCCAATTAAAAGATCTTAATGGAGATTAAGGTCATTGTTGAGATCATTGTAAAGTTTTTGAGGTCAGATTGCTTAATTTTGTCAAAAATTTATTTTATTAATTGCAAAAACTACTAAGGCAGAGTGAAAAGAATCTAGAATTAAATTTTGCAATTTTCATACTAAAAATCCTGCTTTGACTTTAATTAATTTTTTCATACGTGCGTTTAGAAATTTTAATACGATTCCTTTAGCGATAAAAAGATTTTCAAGTCTGAACATTTTTAAAACTAGATATAGAGAATATTTATATATTCAACAATTGTGGCATGTAAATCAAAATACTTAATTAATTCTTAAATTTAATTTTTAGTGAATTTCGCTTCTATCGTTACTATTGCGATAATATATTACACAGTTTTTTTTAAAAGAACTAAAATATAAATTTGAATCAAAAAAAAAAAAAAAAAAAAAAAAAATTATAGTACTGGAGGGCCTCGATTTGAATGATTATTTGGCTCCAACTCAAATTGAGACCCCCCTCCACAGTATCTAAAGCAACAATCATCATTTGATTTAAAATAAAATTAAATTTAATGTCACAAAATATCATATTTTTCATCTCAAAGACACGAAAATGATTACGTGACTTATTTTCATCCAAAATCCTCAATCTCATAACTTATTGCCAGAACAAACATCCGAAAAAAATATTAATTTTTAATAATCCTTTATTAATGTAAACATTCAAAAAAGAATTCTTATTCATAAATTCAACAACCTAGAAAATTTTTAATACCCACACACATTATGTTTTATTTTCTATGTTTCCACCTAATAACTCTCAATACGTAACGGTTTTCCTTATTTTAGTACAAAATTTAAATAAGGAATTTTTAGTATTCCTTATTTTAGTACATCGTGTCCGTTAAATTTTTAAAGAGAAAATCTCCAAAAATCTCATTTAATTCAGATTTAATCTATGTTTAAAGTTGATTAATAAATATAAAAGGCGTAATTTAATTAAATAAGCAATTCTCAGTTGCTAAAACTAACTAAAAGTGCAAATAAAATCAATAAAACAAAATTGAACTTCACATGGTTGTGTTAGTGCGTATTTGTGTTGGTAATTTTTTTAAAAAAATTAAATAAAAATTTTGTCAATTTTAATGCTTTTAAACATTCAAATGTTAAGAATAAATGCAACGAAAACCTAAGAATTTACTTTCATACATAACAATTGCTTAAAATCATAATTTTTTGCTGTTTTAATTCAAAATTATTTGCTTGTGTGTGTAAATTTTTTGTACACACAAGAAATTCAAATTCAAATTTTTGTACTCAATAACGGAAAAGTTATCTATTGAGAGTTATTAGGTTTCCACATATTTATTATTAAATCATACAGTAAATTGTACTATTGTTCTATGCTTCATAATAAAAAATGATTATGTTGTTTATGAAAAAAGATTTTGAAAAAATATACAAAATTATTCAAAAAGATGAATGAAACGAAATTCAAGCTTATTGTAAAGAAAAAGTTAATTAATTCAATTAATGGATGATGAAAAGAAAATAATAATTTTGCTTCATTGTGATTGAGATTCTAGCATATATCAGGGAATTCACATTACATGCAAAAATGGAAAGAAGCATGATGACACACTCATACATTATACTTTAAATTAAATGTGATTTTTCATGTCAGATATTTTATTTTTTTTGTATTTTTTTTATCGTCAAGCTCTTTTATATTCTGATGTATGAGAGAGTAATTCTTTATTTTCCTTAAAGCAAACTGTTCCTGAGAAAAACATTTACATTTGTCGACTAAGAAGGAAAAATGTTTTGTTTTTGCATGAAAATTTTTTGATTTATGAATAAGACAATGTGAGAGACATAGGGATCGTTTACTTGTTGTGGTCCTTAAATATTGAGTTTTAAAATTTATTTAAATTATTTCACAAATTTTGTAATTTAATTTTTTTTTAAATAAAAATTTTGAAAGAAGAAAATAATTTAAGAGTTAAAGTTCGCTAATTTTTTTTTTTAATTTAAAATTTAGTTTTTCGTGTTTAGGAATCAAAAATTGCGTTTGTATTCCATTAGAACCATTAAAACAATAAAACAAAAACCACTTCACAATTGAAATTATTCCTCAGAATGATTTATTATGCAATTATAATCAAGCAAGTGCATTTCTATCTGAAGGTATGCAGAGAGATTTAAAAGAATGACAAATTATTTCTTTGAGTAATATTAATTGCGACAAGAAAATCTAACTCATGTTGTCACATAATTTGATTTTTAGTGAGGTTAAAATATAAAATTTCTCGCTGTTGAAAATTAATTATTTGTTATTTGCTACATTAATTGTGAAATTTCTCAGAATTTTAAAAGAAATAAAAATATTAAAATTTTGTCAAAATTTCAATTTTTTTGTCAATTTTAATTTTTTAAAAGTATTTAAAATCATTTTGAACTTAAATTTTGAACTTTTTATTAATTTTATATTTATTTCCCTCTGTGAGGTAAAATTTTAAAAATTTTAAATTTAGTTAAATTTTCGATTTATTTTCTCCTTTAGTCATGTTTCAATAGCTTTAATTAGATTTATATAAAATACACATACTAAATCTTGATAGACTTCCTCAACTCTCCAATTATAAGCTCATTTCAAGCTTAGAATAAATTAGAGCAACAAATTTAAAATTCAATCAAAACAACAGCAGCGAAATAAAAGTTTTATCATAAAATTTAAATTCATATCATAAAAAATAAAAATGAGCATAATACTATGAAAATATCTTAGCAATTATTAAAATTTTATTCTTAGATATTTTTCACTTCATTTGTGATTCAAAATTGCTTTCATATCTTCTTCGTTTTTAAGAATTAAAAGCTCAGAAAAAAGTTTATCGTTTGGATTTTATTTTCATAGAAAGATGGAGGGAGAAATAGAAAGAAATAAGAAGATTTATTAGATGAATATTAAAAAATGCCTATGGTGCTAAATGTTCTTTCAATTTATTTTTTAAATTGATTTTATAAATTATCAGCAAAAAGCTTTCGATAATCTTTCAATAAATTTCAATCGAGAATTTATAAGCTTTTCCAAGTATGTGACTTCTTTTTGGTATGGAAATTGAAATATTGGATTTTCATTAATATTTTTTGAATGTGAGAGAAAAGAAGCTTAGACAGAGTACTATTCGTATCTGAAGTCTAGTCTATCTTTTCAAAAAATTGTCAGAATTTAAACTACAATTTACGAGATGTAAACCTTAAATTTTACTAAGTTGAATTTCTCTGAGATTTCTAAAGTAACTTTAAAGTCTAACTTATCTGACATTTCCAAACATCTCTTAGTAGTATAAAATGTACCCTTTACGTTAATAGCGATTTGATTGGCGATTAATTGATTGATTGAAGTTTTATTGATTTTTTTTAAAGAGTAAAACACAAATAAAATTTTTATTTATTTTTAAAATAAAAAAAAAAATAATAATAATAATCTGAAAAATTTAAAAGAGTAAAACACAAATTAAATTTTTATTTATTTTAAAATAAAAAAATAATCTGAAAAAATTAAAAGAGTAAAGCGCAAATAAAAATTTTCTTTATTTTTAAATCAAAAAAAAAAAAATTCTAAAAAATTAAAAAAGTAAAACACAAATAAAAGTTTTCTTTATTTTTAAAATAAAAAAATAATCTGAAAAATTAAAAGAGTAAAACACAAAAAAAATTTTCTTTATTTTTAAAATAAAAAAATAATCTGAAAAATTAAAAGAGTAAAACACAAAAAAAATTTTCTTTATTTTTAAAATAAAAAAATAATCTGAAAAATTAAAAAGAGTAAAACACAAATAAAAATTTTTCTTTATTTTTAAAATAAAAAAATAATCTGAAAAATTAAAAAGAGTAAAACACAAATAAAAATTTCTCTTTATTTTTAAAATATAAAAAATAATCTGAAAAATTAAAAAGAGTAAAACACAAATTAAATTTTCTCTTTATTTTTAAAATATAAAAAATAATCTGAAAAATTAAAAAGAGTAAAACACAAATAAAAATTTTCTTTATTTTTAAATAAAAAAAAAAAAAATCTGAAAAATTAAAAAAGTAAAACACAAATAAAAGTTTTCTTTATTTTTAAAATAAAAAAATAATCTGAAAAATTAAAAAGAGTAAAACACAAATAAAATTTCTCTTTATTTTTAAAATATAAAAAATAAAATCAAAAAATTAAAAAAGTAAAACGCAATTTAATTTTTTTTTATTTTTAAAATAAAAAAAAAATAATCTGAAAAATTTAAAAGAGTAAAACACAAATTAAAATTTTTATTTATTTTATAAAATATAAAAAAGTCTGAAAATTAAAAAAAAAAAAAAACAAAACAAAAAAAAACATATACTTTTAATTTAGAAAATTCTCTGAAAAATTATTTAAATTAAAATAAATTTCCATGTCTTTATTTTAAAGTTACTATTTTTTTTTTTTTCATTATTATATCGATGCATCACAGTGAAAATTTTATATTTCATTAAATGTTTTCTAATTGCATCATCCAAATATTTTTATGAATTTAACTTAATTTTCATATGCCTACATATCTTACACACATAATTGTTGTGCATGAGATGTTTAAAATCTATAGATCCCACAATCTGTAACGAAGCAGCCTTTTGAGCTGGAGCAATCGCAATTATCTCCAAAATGAATCTACTGTAGTGAACCTAGAATTTATAGTGAATTCTGAAACATTTGAAAACTCTCCATATTACAAAGATATACGCAAGGTGGTGTTATAAACTCATTCAGATACTTGTATATTCTTGCAAAAAGATCATATATGCCGAAGTTCTAAAAGCTGAATCCAATATACGAATCATGCTTCCTAGGAACTTTTGTAAAGAAATACAACGCTCTATTTCTTAAACAAAGGTTTTCTTACTTTCTTCAGCTAGATAAGGGAGCCTTTACTTATTATGTTAGATTCACAAAAACTCTATTATTCCTTCTCCAACCCTTCATCATAATTTTGCAGATCTATGAGATCCATAGTTTCACTAATTCGATTCCTAGTTGATGATTGTTTAACGAGTAAGGCTACTCTCGCTAGACAAGTGTACTCATTTGAAGCTACTTTTTATATCCGAACCACTCCTTTGAAGATACTTTTAGATGTTACTGTGTGCAGCCTACAGACGAAGGCTGTGACTCGAGTTTTTCGCTAATAAAGGATTCGAGAAACAAGAAGTCGATTTCTGATACGCTTTGCACAGAATGTAGACCTTAGTCATTAGGTGTTTTATTTCACCTGCCGAGACTCGATATCATTACCGCTGTGTTGAAACCTTTCATGCATCTTTAAGTTGCTATTGATTTAATTTTAATGTGTTTATTTTCATATTCCGATTTTTTTTAAAAAAGACTCTAAAAGTAAACTAATAAAAATGTGTGTTTTGATGCGGTACAGAAGCGCATTTCCATATTGAACCTATGTGCCGGATTTCAAGTCATTTAAAATTAATGCACAAAATTCATATCAAAAGGCAAATTTGTATGAAAAATATCTGGAAAAGAACTGAACAGTTTTAAAATTCTTTCTTCAGCCTCGTTCCACATAAAGAAGTTATCACTCCCATGAAACCAAAACGTTGCATTCATTTTCCTTTGACATCAATGGAAAACCGAATGTACTATCATAATTTCCATTCAAAATTTTGATACATATAAATAACAAAAATATTACATTCAAGGATAACTGAAGGAACACATAAGTTCAAACCCCCACCCGGGGGTTAAAAAGTCAAATAGTTTTCGAGGGGGGGAGGGGTTAAAACTTTTTTATATAGAAAAAAAATTAGGGGGATAGGATTTCTCGAAAACCCCTAACAAATTAAAGAAATTTTCCCTAAAGAGGTGGGTCAAAACCCCTGGCTACGCCCCTGCCCCTACAAATTCCGAAAGATCATCCAAAACCAATCATTCTTCTTGATAAAAATTATTCTGGGTAACTGTGCCTCATGCTAAATTTATCACCCATAATTAATAAGTGTGTTTGCCATAAAAAAATTAAGTTCATTAAAAAGCTTTGCAATTTTTTTTTTTGTCTTCGAAAAGAATTCCTCAAAAAAAAAGTCCTTAATTAACACATAAATTTCGTGGGTAGAAATTCAATTAATTTTCATTCCATCAGCAAACACTCGACCTTATTTTAACTCTGCAAGAATTCAAATGCTCCATTGGCATTAATCACTTCAAAATAATTGCCATTTTCTCTGAGTGAGGGTCTATCACAATTTTTTTGATGCCGTATAAGCACTTAAAAAAGGGAGAAAAGTTGGCGTCAAAAGAGCAATCAATGAACTGTTGAATATTCATGAGTCATTCTATCAATGGGGTTTTTTTTGTTCCACTTGAATGTCATTTTTGAGAAGTCTGCAAAGTGTTCTGTTTGGTATTATTATCTTTAAAATTAAGTGTCTATTTTTTACAAAATAAATTTCTTCTTGTTCCCAAATTTAGGATTAAATACCCAAAATTTGAACAAAATACCACAAAATACTAAGAATTCAACCAAATATCTATGTCAAAAATCATTCAAACCACAACATCTCCCACAAAAAAATCTCTTATTAAAGACAAATTCTTTTCCGAATTCATTCAAAAAAATATTTACTTCCCCACCCATTAAAGTGTGCAGCCATAAAATACATAACTTCATTAATCCACCTCTTGAAAAAGTTGTTCATATTTTTTTTCTCTCTCAATTCTTTTTTTCCTCACAGAGACGTGCTGAATAATATTTACATTCTACCAGTATGGCGACAACTAGTATGGAGCGTACTATTTGCTGGTATGATTGTGGTTGCAACAGTTGGCAATCTTGTCGTTATATGGATAGTATTGGCTCATAAGCGGATGAGGACAGTAACAAATTATTTTATAGGTATGTATTGTGGAGGTATCAAAGTGTTATTAAGTATAATCCTCTTTAGATCTTGTCCTTAATTACTCGGCAAACAGTTTTGTTGTCCCACTGAATATTTTTGATGATGTTCATGTGGATGTGATGAGGGTTTTTCTCATGAAATTCCTCGTAAATTATGAATTTTAATGAGATACAGGGTTTGTGAATGGCGCAACCTGAAAATTCATTGTAGATGCTGTCAAATTCAAATTTAAACGTCATTTTGCAATGACCCCATCCCTCAGTATCTAACTTTTACAATTGCTTCATAAACCATCCTTAATTACAATTAATCTATCATTTATAAAGCTAATGAACTCCAATTTACCTTTTCTTTCTCTTTTTCTTCTTGTCTTTGCAGTAAATTTATCAATAGCTGATGCAATGGTATCTACATTAAATACCGCACTCAACTTTGTATACATGTTGAATTCAAATTGGCCTTTCGGAACGCTGTTCTGCAAAATATCACAATTTGTTGCAAATACTAGTATATGTGCTTCAGTATTTACATTAATGGCCATCGCTATCGATAGGTAATTAAGTTTCACGTCCCTTTTATTTAAACATTGGGACTCGAGCATATGTTCTCGTTTTTTTTATGATGTTGTTTGCGAAAGGGATTGAATGCGATTAAATGGTTTATGAGAGAGAATGTATAATGGTAAATATTTATGCTTGTCTGTGTTTATAAAGTGCCGCGAGATGAATGAGTCCAGAATGTTGGATGATGTTGATGGGGTATTTGTCCTTTTTAGATTGTCATTTTCTATAGGAAATCAGAATTAAAGATGGACTCTTTAATTAATTTTTAAGCCTGATTGCTTTAAAAAGCAATTTTGACAGTTGAAAATCTCAAAATTTAAATTTTTGTTTAAATTTTTAAATTTCATTGGAATTAAATTTTGTTCTTAATTTTTTGTAAATTTGAAATTAATATTTAGATAGTTTAAAGCAGAAAGTTAACATCAAAACCAGTTCAACACTGTTAAAATTGATAGAAAGTGCAAAATTTTGAATTTTTAAAAAAATTTATGTCAGTCATTTTGTACTAAAGTAAGTTGTACTAAAAAGTCGCCATTTTTAATTTTGTTCTAAAACAAAATGTAACGAATTTTTTGTTCAAAAATTCAAATTCAGACATAAAGACACTTTACTATTGTTTACTACATTTAAGTTATAAAGTTAAAAAGCATTCCACACAATTTACAGCTTAATTCAAATATCATGTTGCAATTTAATTATCTCATTATTATGTAATTCAAAACCATGATTACAAATCCTATTCATAGTTAAAATTTGATTTAATTGCCATCAGTGTCATGTCATTTTCAATGTTAAATAAGAGATTGATGAATAGTAAACAAAACAAAGTCATGGCAGTAAATATGTGACTTGTGCTGTAGATAGACTTAATAAAGGACAATAATGAAAATTTAATGCAAATCATAATATTTTCAACACGTAAATAAAAGTTGAAAATTTTAATTTTGATGCTTCTAAATGAATCTCAAAGGTAATTAGTGTGCCTTCATAAAGTTTTTTGAGTGAAGAGGCGAATGGAAAGTTTTTAGTTTTTAATTGCTAGGGAAGCTTGTGTATAATAAATAATTTTGAAAAAATAATTAAGTTTTGTGAGATGAGTTAATTTATAAAAATATGTGTTTGACTATGATAAAAGTTTTCATGGCTTAAACTAGAAATAAAGGCTATTTGGTCTGAAGATACGTATTAAATTCCTGTCTGGATAGTAAATTCATTTGGTTTTAGAAAACTTTTACTAAAAATTAGTTTTACAAAATTTAAAACACTTTGTAGCTTTTTTTCTGCATATACATTGTAACAAATTTGTATGGTACTGAAATTGAAAAACTATCATATAATTAACCATATTATTCTCTTTCTGAATGTTTTCAAAATATTTTCATTGAATCAATTAACATAAAAAGTCAATTGAAATACTATCAACTTTTTGTAAAAACATTTTTTCAACAAAATAACAACAAAAATCCATGAAATCAACTCAAAGTATGAGCTCTACAACTATAAATTAAATTATAATACATGCATTGAGTGACAGAAAACACATCGTTTGAATGATGGAGCGAAAATGCATTAAATTGATTTAATTTCGTAAAATAAAAAAAAATATGAATTAAAAAGGCATTTAATTCTGGTGAAATTTTTATAGGTTTTTGTGTGGAATGAATGGAATGTCATATGTTTTCAGTGCATATTCATGATACCTCTGCCACATGCTAATTGTTTCAACAAAAAATATCTGAATGAAATTCACAAGAAAAAAAATGAATTATTTTTGAAATCAAAAGTCGTCATGAATAATGGACAAAATTTTTTAAGGTAGTCTGAAACACCATCAAGCTGAAAAATGATAAATAAAAAATTTTCCAACACAAAAGAAGCTTTTATGAAATGAAAAATGAAGTTGTCATCTCCAAATTGCCCAACACATGGATTGTTGTTGTGGTCGTTCTATCTTTAGAGAATAAAAATGACATTTACTTTTTTGGGGGGATGTTTGGATGTTGGGTGGGAAACTTGTGGGAACTTTGATGACTAATGTTTGTTTTGGCTCAGAAACTTGTGTAAAATTTTGTAGAATTTTTTTTGGTGGGATTTGGTAGTTCAGAATTCACTATAAATAATAATAATAATAATATATAATTTATTACCAGAGGTATTTAAAGAAAATTGACAATTAATATTTCATGGATTTAATTCTTTGAAAGAAAGAACTTTTGAATTATTGACTATTAGTATTTCAATGTATATTATTTAATTTAATTAATTCAAGTATGACGTGAAAGCTTCCACATACAGCTAGTTAAAATAATAAAAAAAATCCTAAAAGCAAGCTGCATTGCGGCGCTTTTGCATCGATATAGCATTTGCATAAATTGTAGGTCTACTGGGCATGATACAATAAATTTAGCCCTAATTCAAGCGCAGTGTCTCGTTCTCAAAAAGTTGGGCCCCTCCCCCCGATGTACGAATTAATTTTTTTTTGGTGGGATTTGAATTTTGATTTTTTATTTTGTGACCTACAAAATACCATTTAGTAACACAAAATTTCCGAACAAACCCAAATAAAGCTCAGACAATAGACCAAAAAAAAAATTAAAAGAGGAAAAAAAAGGAGAATTTATGATTAAGATAAAATAATTTTATGAAACACACAAAAAAATAATATTCTCATGAAATGTCCATAAAATTTGTAATTTTTATTGTGTATATGAGATTTATTTTAAGGATTCATACTGATAGCATAAATGGGTCTTTAATGACCATTTTCTCTCTCAAATTTATCAAACTTTTCTTACTCAATCTTCATGTTCTTCAAATTACCTTCCCAAACTTTCTCTCTCTGTGGAATTATTGAATCATAAAGTTTTAAAGCTCTTTGCCACACAAAAAAAAAGATATTTTATTTTTTCTAAAAATTTTCCAATTATGAAAAGTTTACCTATTGAGGATGTAAGTTTTCATCACATTACATTTTATCTTCTTATTTTATTTTGTCTCTCTTTTGTACGATAAGATCTCAATTTTGTGTTTTATTCTTTGTATAGCCTTTAGGCTAGTAATGTTGATTGTGTGAGATAAAAATAAAAGTTAGGATGGAGTGAATATTTGAGTTGTGGGTTAAATGTGAGCATTTTTTTGGAGAATTCTAGTTGTTGTATGATTTTGGGATTAAAATGGTAAAGGATGAAACATGGTTAGCTGTATTAATGATTATTAAATTTGATATTAGTAAGCATGAGAGCACACAGCTAAAGGGGAAGATAAAATACTGAGTACGGGAAGTGAGTGAACCTGGATAGTTGCCAAAATCGATTTATTCTAGTCTCACACTGTATTACAGGGGGTCTTTGATTTGAATGGATTCGATTTGAATTCTTTCGATTTGAATAACTAAAAATTTCAAATTTTCACTTTTAACGGTCATTTATCATACGTTTCGATTTGAATAAACTCGATTTGAATAGAAAATTTTAGGAACAAAACAACTGTTCAAATCGAGGACCCCCTGTATACAAATTATTTTGGAGATTGTTAAATTTCTTAAGCGAAAATTCCAAAAATTTCCTATACAAAATTTCAAATTTTCTGAAACAAAACAACTGTTAAAGTCGAGAGCCCTCTATCCAAATTTGAAACCTTCAATAAGCTTAGTATTGATACATTCCTAATATAGGTCACGTTTTAATGCAATTATCATAATTTCAACTATAATCGAACTAAAACTAAGAATCAATGCATACCCCAAAAATCTCATACTTCCTCCATGCCAAGAACTACGAGTAACAATTGGAGCAAAACTATCAAATCAGTATGTATAAAGCGTAAACTCTAGTTTTCAGAGTCGTACAAAAATACGACACAATTCCACTCTACTTCCCAAAAATACATGCTCAAAAGATATAAAAGAAGATTTTCTTATTCTTCTCTCATCATCCCATACAATAGAGTTCATATAAACATATTTACGAACTAGCATAAACAACAAGCAGATAAAAAAAGGGAAATCAGGAAATGAATTAAGGAGAATTGAATTACAAAAAATGATTTTTTTTTTCGCAAAAGAGATGCGATTTGATGGAGATTTACTATATGTTATGCTATACAATGTCAATAAATCTCTTTCTGCTTTCAACATTATTATTCAGTCTTTATGCTTGTTGTTATGCTGTTTACATTTCAAGTCAGATTGAACGCAGATATTTTGTGCTGTGGCATCGCATTCAGAATGATAATTTTGGTGAATGTAACAAAACTTTTTGGCTTACATTTTAATCTGTTTAATTTTCAGCAGTTGTTGAATCTACTTCCAAAAACAGTGTGATACAAAGATGAATGAGTTGGAATTAATTTTTGATAATATATGTTTACTGATGCGGAATTTGTTGTTAAATCAACTCATAATTCAGTTTGTAATTACGTTTTAGGAATGCAAGATAATCTCGGTGAATTGAAATGTTGTATCAGTCAAATTAATTAATTATTGTGGATTTTGTGTTTCAAGGATGATGAATGCAGCATGCATGAATACGATATTGTAAATTCAATATGAATTATATCGAATTGGGGATTTAGTGGCTAGTAATCTGTGGTTTTGGAATTTCAATGCTAGTTTTTTATTAAATGTTAATTTTTGGCTTCTTATCTGCTTCTAGTTAAATTTTTGGTCTAAAATATGATTTTATTGAATTTTTTTAAAAATCAATCATGATTTTTGTAAGGGGCCGTTCACTTATTACGTAACACTTAAATTCGGGTTTTTTACCCCCTCCCTCCGTAACATTTTTAACAAAAGAATCCTCCTCCCCCTCAAATGTTAGGTAATAACCCATGTAACCAAATGGAAGATCGATGTATTCCCTAAGAATCTTCCATAGATGATACGTATGTATAATATTAGATTGATGTATTATAAATTTTGATGTATTATAAATTTTTCCATACAAAATTTAGCTGAATGCTCTTGTGAAGTATATAAGAAAATCAAATTTAGAACAAAATATCTAATTTTTCTTGAGATTCGAACTTATGCGTTCCTTCAGTTATCCTTGAATGTAATATTTTTGTTACTTATATGTATCAAAATTTTGTATGGAAATTATGAATAGTACATTCGGTTTTCCATTGATGTCAAAGGAAAATGAATGGAACATTTTGGTTTCATGGGAAGTGAACTAAAAATTTTAAATTCAAAAAATATCCAAAAACTATAAAATCAGCCAAAATCATCAACAAAAACGCATAATTCTTCAAACATTCATTAATTCCATTCCAAAACCCTCTAAATCACCCCGCCAAAATCCCACATAATCTCAAAAGCGACATCAAATTCATTACTGATGATACAAAACCATTAACCATAATAAGTAATTCTGTGTCAATATACATAAATAACGCAATTTTGGCACCAAAATTTACATTAAAACCATCATTAAGTTAATGTCAAAATTATCTTCTTTAATAATACATTAAGCAGATTAAGCTGAAATTGATTCCAACACAAACATTTTTTTCTCTTTCAACCATTATCCCTTAAAATTACATACATTGTGATTTTAATGATACTTTCAATGAGCCACAATATTGTACATAGATGCATAATATTCACATATTAATCATGTTAATGTGGAAGTAAAAATTTTTCTCTTTTTTTATGTCCCTTTAAAAATTATGGTAAAGCTATGCCAATATTTGCAGAGATTTATGAAGCATAAATTTATATTTTTGGTTCAATTTTGCCTTCTAGAAAATCTTTACGAACTTGCCAAGATCCACAAAACCGCAAAAATAATTTGCCTAAGTCAAACCGAAATGTTTATTCCTTTATGGAAGTATGAATATGTGTGTGTAGGATGAAAATCAAGCAAAACGACTCGATTGCAGTAAAATTGATGATAATGTATTGAATAAATACACAAACCGAATGCAGATATTATTTGAGTATGAACATTTGAGAATGTAAATTTTTATGTAAACATTTGAATGCCTAGACTAAATTTAGAGCACATAATTAGTTCTGTTTATTTGAATATGTAAATTTGGTTTAATGTATTTAGTCTAAATGGAAATTATTTTTTCAGGATGTCGAATTTTGATTGTTTAGAAGTTTTATTGAATTTTTAGACTTTCTATTTTTAAATTCAGACTCTAGCATTTAAAGTCTTCGAAATTTTTTGATAAATTTGAAGCTTCTCATGAATATTTCAAAGCTATTCAAAATTTAAATATTCACATCCAAAATCATTATTAAAGACACAATTTCCTCGAATTTCATCTGATTCATGTGCCACATCCAAACAATTTTCACACGTGAAACATACGAGGTCATAACCTGCCACTTATCAAAATACATACTTCTTAAAAGCTTCATACATTCTTAAAAAAAAGTTTCACCTGAAAAATTGCTCATAATCAGTCATTTCATACAGCCTTAAATCACATTAAAGTAACGAATAACCGTGCAATAAAGCAACATACACACAGGCATTCAACAAAAATGTAAATTTATTTACATAAACCTTTTCGAATTCATTTTCAATCGATTTAATATAAAAAAAATGTGTAAAAGTTTATAAAAAATTTTCAATTGGCATTCGCGTGACAGACGTGCGGTTGAAAAGTGAAATTTTGTGCAAACATTATTTTGGCAATCGTATAGCATTAATCGGAGTGAGAAGGCTGTTTAGTACTTCATCTATAAAAAAAAATATTGCATTGAATAAAGGAGAATAAGGAACGCAAATAATATCATGATAAATTACAATAAAAACCTTTTTGTAGTACTGATAATTTACTTAATGAGGGTAAATATCAATTTCCGTTGAGTGCCTTAGTGATTTTTTTTTGTCTGAATTCGTGACTTTATGGAGAATTGGAATTGATTTAAGTAAAAATTTGGAGTCAAAATTTTGTGAAAAATTTTTTCAACAAATTTAATCTCAGTTTTATCCATATTATATGATTTTATGGATAATTAGTTTATTTGCTGTTTTCATTAAAATGAATAATTCCTAAGTGAATAACACAGTGCAGCTAATTTTGCAACTGAGTTCTCTAATTTCATATAAGATTGATTTAAAAAAATTAAAAAAATCAAAATATATTCTTCAATTAAAAAAGAAATTTTGCAACTGAATTCTCAAATTTCACAAAAAATTTATTTAAAAAAAGTGAAAAAAAACCAATATATTTTTTTAATTAAAAAATATAAAGATATAAAATTTAGGAGGAAAAAAAATATTTAGAAAAAACTAAATTTTAATAAAAAAATTTGAGAACTGAAAAATAAATTTTAAAAAATTAAAAATAATATTTAAAATTTCTAAAATTTTAAAAATAATGTTTCAATCTTTTAAAACTTTTAAAAAAAATCTCAAAAATTTACACAGATACCCGCAATAAATTGTCAGTTCCACACCTACTCAACAGCATCACATTCAATGCGTCCAATTTGGAAATTTTCTTCATTCTTCCAAAATAATGTCCAATATCAATGCTATCAAAAATGCATTCCTGTTGTACAGCCACAGCCACAAATGATGCTCGATTTGTGCAACAAAGTCTGTCCATTTAATCCAGCCATGCCTGATTGTATAAAATGTCCAAAAATTCTCTCACAAGCAGCTCCAGTAATGACTATTGATGAAATTACAAAACGACTTGATACAGCAGAACCGGAAATAATTGTCATTGAGCCTCAATCACATGCCATCTTTTTCAAGCCAGAAGTTGTTGTGGCTGGTTATGAAAGGAAGCAATGCTGTTACATGGATCAATGCGAGACAGTTCCAATTCATGCCAAGTGTGAATCACGATGTTATGAACCTTGTGATGCTGTTTGTACTAATAAATGTCGACCGAATCCTCAATGTCCAAATCAATGTGAAATTGTGAAGCAACAACTTTATAAAGTTCAATATAAAATGTGGCTTGCTAATAGATTGAATGAGATCAAAAAGAAGTATCGTGCATTGGCAATTGAATGCTTGTTAAGAACTCGACTTGCATTCGTTCAGGAAGTTCAAAAAACGCAAAATGAACAGCCAACATTTTTAGGTAATGAAATACCTGTTCAATCTATACAAAATCAAATTGTTCCAGCTCAACTTGTTCAAGCACAAATAATTCCAACGCAAATAATGTCACAGCTACGAGATGAAGAAGATGATGAACCAGAAGCTGTAGGAATAAAGGCTGAAGATGATGAAACACAAAGTAATGACGATGAACCTCCTTTTGAAAATAGATTCCGCAAATTTAATAACAACTTTGATGATGAATACAATTCTGAATTAGGTACAAGTAATGATGCTTTTGCCAATCATGAATATTTTAATGATAATCATGAAAAATAAAGTTTCAAATATGATGTGATTTGTTAGGGTAAAAAATACAAAAAATGGACATATTTAATTTTTTTTTGCAGGAGGATCATGGTTTTTTTGAGGTTATGTCATGTTTTTTTGCAAGTTCCAGAAATTTCAAAAATTAATCAACATGAAAATTAGATTATTATATTTGATCAAACAGGAACCTACGTCAACTTTAAGTAGTAATGTAGACAGATTTTTTTTGGTATTTGTATGGTTTTGTATGAACAGTTTATGGGGTATGGGCGTATTTGATTTTAACTAAAAAAAGGAAACTAATTCTGTTGAAAATGTGAATTTTTCCCTATTCTCCTGAATTCGAAATTGAGAAAAAAAATTGCATCTTCAATTGAATCAGTACCCAAAAAGATTAATTTAGTTCCTTAATATTACAACTTGAATTTAAAATTCATTCAAAATTACATTAAATTTGTGTCACATCCACCCAGTATGTCAACACGACACATACACCAATCAACTCAAATTCAACACTTCATCATGTCAAACTCATCAAACTTTCCACAGTGTTAAAAGCAAGCATCCAACTGATTCCTTCCGGAAACATAAGCAAAACTCTTCATTAAATCAGCATTCATATCATTCACGTAAACGAGTTAAAACCTCAACTTGTAATGAATAATTTACACAATCTGAAAATTTAATTATGCAGAAAATCACTTGAAAGGAATTTTTTATGAACATCGTTGTTGAATAAATGAATATGAATGACGCAGAGTGATATGAAGAAAAATTATTTTATTCTTTCGAGAGATTAAAAGATAAAGTTTAAAGAGCACAAAAAAAAGTTTGAAAATTAATTAGATTGAATGAAGGATAAAAAAATCTACAGGAAAAAGACAGTTGAGAATTTTTTCCGAAGACTCAGCAATAAAAAGGAGGAAAAAAAAGTTTTCAGAACTCCACAATAAAAAAATCATTGTTGGCAAAAGTTCAGAAAAATTAAAGTTTTTCCTTTGAGTGTTGAAAATTATTGATTGGAGGAAAAATAAATTAATTTAACATGAATCTTCAGTTTTTGTGAATCAGCAGTTTAATTTTAAACTAAAGAATTAAATTAATGTTGTGAAAATAATTTTGCAGGAAAGAATTTTTATGAAAAACTGTTCCTTTGTTCTCGGTGCTGATTCATAGAAAGCTTAAAATATAAATTCAACATTGTCTGGGAATTTCAACTAGGTATTTTCATTTAAAACAAATGCATTTGTGACATCAAATTTATGTCGTTCACTGGAAAACTAAATATTTGTCATTGTGAAACTGTTGTTATGGAGCTTGAATTTTGGAGTAGGGCAGCTAGAAGTGTAGTTTTTCAAAAGAATTCAAAAATTTGACAAAATGTTCTTAGTATTAATTTTTTTAAAAATTTTTAAAATTCGAATTTTTTTAAGTTTCGAATCCGATTCCTAAAAGAATTTCTCAAGAAAAATTCTTAAAATTTCCATACATTTCTGACTATTTCACCATCAGTAAAACTCAAACGTCATACCATTCGCAAATTTTTCACAAATCAACAAAACTAATGACACAATTACTTTTGCACATCTATCATCAAGAATACATAAAGACTGAAGCTTAAATGACTTGTTCAAGACAATTTTCAAAAACACTCAAATGACGTCAAGTAATAAATTTTGTGCCATGTCAGGAAGTCTATAAACGAAGCAGTCTCTTCTAATGTTATAAAATAGGACACATTTTGTAAAAGTCTGACAAATATATAAAGGAAAAGGAAGATGAATTTCTGAGCGAATTACAGCATGAAGAGAAAGAAAAAGTTTTGCGGCAGGCAATCTGAGTTGTTCCTTTCTAAACTGTCTTAAATATTAAAAAGCATTTTTTTGCATGTCATTTTTAATATAAATTTTTCTTAATAATCCCTAATGATTAAATCATTAAAAAATCACGACTTTTTTTACTCAACATCCTCACTGAGGATCATGAAAAATAAAACGATGCGAAAAAATTATCTCAATTATTAGAATGAGATTTTATTTTTGAAAAATTCATAATAAATATTTGCAGAGCGTTTTAAGGCTTAAGATGTTCTTAAAAGTGCTCCTTAATAATTCAGTCTTTAAAAAGAAAAAAGACATGATTTATGAAAAGTCATGCTCTTCGCTCTTTTTATATTATTTTCATAATTTTTTTTTATTTTTTTGTCATGATACTTTTATGTTATGAATTAATTGACATTTTTATTATTTTAAAGACAATGGCAAAGAAGATTATTTTGAAGAATAATAAAAATTTAATTTTGCGTCTTTTTGGTTTAGTGCAATTTTGTAGCTGCTTCAGTTTTTGCATCTATTTGGAAGCACAATTCATTGCATTTTTTGAATCGCGTCTTTTTACTGAACACAAATTTGATGCTAAATTATTCGCATCTTTTTTTACAAACGAGATTTTCAAGCTAAATTTCTTGCATCTTTTTCGCAGTTTTTTGAATTTGGGAACAAAAAGTTTGCATCACTTTTACTGAACACATTTTTGACGCAAAATTACTCGCATTTTTTTTACTGAACTTAATTAGAAGCAAAAATTCTTGCACCTTTTTTTATTAAACTCAGTTTTTATCAAACAAAAATGTAAATAATTTCAGCCAAATTTAATTTTGATGTAAACTTTTCGCATCTTTTTTACTGAACGCAATTTTAAAGCGAAAAATTTTCGCATCTTTTTCTACTAAACACAATTTTGAAGCATGTGAACAAAATTTTAATAAAAATTCTTACAAAAGCCCAAAAAAGTAATTTAATAAATTTAAAAAAATAAATTATTTCATAATACATTTATGTATGGCTGCATTTGCTGCATTCAAGTTCCTATTTCCATTTCCCTGATGTCAAAAACTAGTACAACATCCCATACAAATTGTGCATGAAATTATTTATCTCCACATGACTAAGTTTACTGAGAAAATTATCCACACATGATTTATTACTGCTGTTGACTACAAAGCTAGTCTAAGCAGCTTAAAAAAATTAATAATTCAGTAATTGATAAGCAGTGCAATAAATCGTATCGATGACTCTTAACATTCATATCAAATGCACTCAAACAAGTAATCTTTGCTCACTCAAGTGGATTTAGTGCCATTTAATAGCAACTGAAGTGGAAACAGATTGCAATTGAACTCAATTTTCTAATTCTCAGAAAAAAGAGAAGAAAATGAGCATCCAAAGATTTATTTAATGAACTTACAAAAGTATATATCTCAAATTAACTTAGCCAACAATCTGCAATGCACTTGCAATTTAACAATTTATCTTTCATCTCCGTGCGGTCATATATCTTGATGTGGTATCATTAATAGCAAAATGTACAATGCACATCCTTCCTTTCCATCTTCATTCTCCTATTCTGATGTTTTAAGCTCCTTATTTCCTTCCATTCAACGTACTGTAAAATGCAATAAAGCAATAAAGTTTTTAAAGAAAAATATGAAATAAGCTTAAAAAATTCATGCTGCTCTATTGTATTATAGAAAAGTGTAACATCCAGTTGTGATTTATCATCTTGTAAATGCATTTTAATTTTCTCAAATGACGTTAATTCGACTCGACTGAATTAATGCCTTACTGTCATATTTTACATCAAGTAATTTTCCTTTTTTTGTTGTTGAGCATTAAATTAATTTTTAGAAAACAAGATGCTAACTTTTTTGTCTTGATTCATTTCTCTTTTTTTGTTGCTGTAAGTAAATGCTACAAATCTGTAAGAAGAAGGAATACAATTTGGCAGTAATTCCATTGATGGAAAGCACTTTTGTGTTGTTCAGAATGAAAAAATATTTAGCTTCTTAGAGAAGCTTTTCATCCATAAATTGACGTACATATGCCGAACTTTTGTTTGATTACAAACAGTAAGACGTAGCATAAAGATAACCGAAAATTCAGCTGTAAATAATCCTTAATTGCACATTTTACTTCTTATTCCGGTTCAGTAATAAAACTTTGTCTATTTGCTACAATATCTATTGGTTATTCAACTGGTCTAACTGTAAATAAGTTCACTGCTTTTTTATAAATCCCACAAGAATAGCTTCTTTAGTTCTGTGGAAATTTAACATCACATATTGAAAAGGAGAATTTTATAATTGATGTAATAAATCGCATTGGCCTATATTCAATGTATGTGGATTAATTATTTAATTAAAATTGGATTAAGGCTTTTATGAATGTGGAGTGGATGCCGAATGGGAACGAAAAGCGCTGCTGAGAGAAAAACAGACCAAATCGAATAATTTACACGCTGTGCATGGAAGTAAAAAAAACTGACCAAAATATTTTCAGAGTCTAAATCCTTCAATTTTATTGGAAGCGCAATAATGTATTACAGTAGCGTGTGTGAGGGGGAGGTTTTAGAATTTTTTTTAATCTTTTCAATGGTTTTGTTCATTATTTTTTAATTTGACAATATTTTTATGAGTTCTTGAACATTTTATTCAGTTTTTGAAGAATTATGTTCCAGCTACATAATGATCATCATTTTATCTTGACTGGCAAAAAAAACTAGAGATTTTTAGCAGGAGCGTAGCCAGGGGGGGGGGGGGGTTTGGGGGTCAACCCCCCCCCTATTTTCGCGAAGTTTATACTAGATAGTATTGAATTTTTCAGATCCGAACCAAAAAAAAACGTCGAATAGTAGCAAAAACCCCCCCTCAAAAAAATTCCTGGCTACGCCCCTGATTTTTAGTAATACGTAGATTCTAGGATGTTGTAGTTTTAAGTGCAAAAAAGTTAAACTCGTACATTTTTAAGGCTCGATCAGCATCATCTCAGCCCCAATCTTAATAATAGCCCTAAAATCTCAATCAGTTTATTATTCCACCTCTTCTCTCTGCAATAATAGTTAAAGTAATATCCATAGATGTAATAAAACACCTACAACAATAATAAGTAAGAATAAGTAGAAAAAAAAACTTTAAAAGACGTACGGAAGGAAGGAAGTGAGATTAATAGGTTTTGCAATGTAACACTTTTTATCATCGGAAATATTTTATATTCTTCACGGAGCGCAAACAATAAAATAGACTTAAAATACATTCATTTTCATTTCTTGTTACATCTTTTCTGTTTAGACTTTAAATCAATATAAATGAGCGTTAAATAAAAATAAAATTTATGCATTGAGATTTTTTTCTCTATTCCAGCAGCTCTTGTCGATACTTTTCTTTTAAAGATTGATTCTCATAGAATGTTATCAAGATGTCGAAGAGTGGCATGTAATAAATATATATATTGACTTGTAGAAATTGATGACTATCATCAGTGTCGTCTTATGGATAAAAGGTTTTAGCTAGAATTTTTATTTTATCGAGCTAAAATTCTTTCAGTATCACGTGAAATAATGGCAGTGTCATCAATATGAGAATGTGTTTAAGATGTACGATATAATATGATGTGAATGTGATTGCATGTAGCGTGTGTAAGTCGTGCAAAGATTTTATACAATAAACGGCTTTAAGCTGTCTCATGTGATTGTTTATTGTGTCACGTTAAATTTACTGTCAAGGTGTGTGCAGCTTTTTGTTTGGTTTAGTTACTTTTGACTTTTTGAGATTTTTCCAAGATTTTTCAAAATTTTTTTAAACTGCCAAGAAAATTTTAAAATTTGGAAAATGATTCAAATTTCAATTTTTTTAATATAAAATTTTGAAAATGATTCGAATTTTAATTTTTTTAAAAGAAAAAACCCAAAAAGTTCCCACACCTTGACATTCTACAGCACATTTTTAACAACTTTATCTTTTCAATTTTCTCTATTAAATTCATCTCATTTTACACATTTACAGGTACATGGCTATAATGAATCCTTTAAAACCTAGAATGGGGAAGAAGTTAACACTTTGTATAGCTGTGCTTATATGGGTATGAAGATTTAACTCTTTAATAACATTTTGATATGCTTTAAAGCTTCTTTATCTCCACAGATCATCGGTATAATATCATCAAGTCCAAATTTCTTCTTTTTTACAACATTTGATATACCAATGGAGGATAGAGTGGTGTGTTATGCGGAATGGCCTGATGCAGATCGAGAAACAAATCATAGCATACAAGAATATGTGTAAGGGGATTAATATTTGATTAATGAGCAAATGGGGTGGTGGTTGTTATGATTTGGATGACATTTGATAGAAAATGCATGTTATAAGGTAGAAAATTCAGTTTTGCTGCAGATTTAAGCTCCTTAAAAAAATCTTCAAACCAGATCAATACATTCAAAATTCCTACAAAATCCATTTCCCATGGATCTCAAAGGCAAAAAAATGACTCAACACAAAATATTTTCACATCCAATTTAACATGCTTCTTTTCTGTTATTCCACATCAAAATAAGACATGCTACTCCCACCCCAGAAAAAAAAACTGTTATTTTATTTATGAGAGATAAAAATCCGTTCCACGAAAAATAGATTCTGTCTCTTCAGCCCTTTTTTCTGGTCTTAGAGAAAATGAAAAAAATATCCATAAGCGAATCTGTTCTGGGAATTGAGTTTTCTGTTGGAGTCAACCAAATCCCCCCTCGACTTATAGTCTGGAGATCTGTTGTTAATATTTTTTCGCATACTCTGAATTATTCTAAAAATATAAATAATAGAGTCTAATTCATGTTAGATGATGCGAGAAGAAACTGCTCACGCGACTAGGAAAAGAATGAGATGAAATTTGAATGACTTGGAGGAGTCGTTTGAACATGACGTCATAAAATGATCACTGAATTTTTAAAGTCGTTTCATGAAAAGTTCTCCAAGTTATTTTGCTTAAAATCATTAATAATTCAACAAATATTTAGTTCCAAGCAGCACATCACTAGCAAACAATTCCCATATGTAAATAAACTACACTCGTGCCTATAAAAAAGAAGAATAAATTCTCAGCTCGTGAAAATCATTAAATAAAGTCATTCTATCTCATGTTACAGCTGAGAGCGTATTGTGAATGTTTTATTTACTATCAACACATAATTTTGGAGGAATTTACACAAACAGTAAATTTTTCAAACTACTGCTGAATGATATAGTTTGAATAGTGCTGAAAAATTCAATTACGGAAGTTTTTTCATGGCTCGTGCTGAATGATTCGACAATTTTAGAAAAGTTTATTCTATTTTGTTTTTCAAGAAAGGAAGCAATTTAAATGCCTAATATTGTTATGGAGTGGATTTCCTTCGAAATTGTTTCAAGGAAGCGCATTCTTTATTTTATTGTATGTGTAGGCAATGTGAACTTCCTGTGCTGAAAGGAAACATAAGGAAATTTATGCACGAGTCTATTCTTTCAAAGATATTAAAATACTTTTTTATTAAAATTGATTTTCTTTCGAGTGGAGGTTGTGTGAATGTTTTGGGTCGCTGAAATTCAAGTTTTGGCGGTTCTAACCTCAAAAGAAGAATTTTAAAGCTAGTAAAATTTAAAATTGTAGCGCATATCTAGGGAAGCTAGCAACAATGCTGCGACACAGCAGTATTGGTTAATATGTAGAGCAACATAAGCGTCACATCGCAACGTTGCAGCATTTTCTAGAGCAACAAAAAATTGCACAATACCGCGACACAGCAGTATTGATATCTATGTCACATGTCAGCGGCATGTGTACCATAAGTGCATAGTTAGCTATGCTAGCTTCGCGCTTATGAGACTCATGTCGCAATGCATGGACTAGTTTAGGGTTAAAAAGTAGAGGGAAAATCGCGATATAAAAAGGGACGCAAAAGCTCTACATTGAGTAGTCTTAGTTCGAGCAGTCTTAGTTCGAGTAGTCTTAGTTCGAGTAGTCTTAGTTCAGTTAGTTTACAGTAGTTTTTTTGAGTTCGTTTTTAGTTACTTTCGGTCAGCCGTACTTAAGTCTATTTTTCGGGCATTATAGTTATAGTTTACTAGAGTGTATAAGTTATAGTGATTAAGCAAAAGTTTGAATAAAAGTTTATATTTTCGGTGATAAAAGAAGACATTCAGCGTTATTACTTTTCTGCGATACCATTACATTCACATTCCAGTCAACATTCACATTTCAGCCACCATTTACATCCCAGCCACTACCAAGGACGCTACATTGGTGACCCCGCCAGCACAGAACACGCAGATCAAAACCTCAGACGACGTAGTCAAAATGGGAATGTAAAAACGGTGAAAAGTGTGATTAAAAATAATACAGAGGCCATATTTCGTCACTTAAAGCAGACGAGAATTTTTTTAAAAAAAAATTCACACGACATGACAGCGACCAAACTATCTTAAAACAATTTCGGAAAAAAAGCAACCACCAATCAAATGAAACGCAAAAATAAAACCTTCAAAAACGAAAGATGGAGAAGACAGCACCAACAGCGCTGTATGCACCAAGCGCAAATAAAGAAAATAATTAAAATGATAATGTAAAGTTTATGTGTGCCTGTTAAATTGAAAAATATAGTGAAAATGTTTGTGTGTAAAAAAGTGTGTAAAAGTTTAAAAAATAAATTTAAGAGCAAAAATGATGAAGAATACAGTTTTCTGGTCGATAAAATGGATCATTTTCTTTCTGCAATACCACAAATGGGGGAAGAATATGAAGAAAAATTCAAATTTCTGCAAATGGCTGAAGAACGCTACAAACACCTTCAAGAAAAATGCGAAAATTTATGCGAAGTTGAGAAAATATTTGTTAGAGCATTAATTGCTAAAATTCCATCAGATTTTCCATTACACAAATCACTAGTTAAATCAAAAGTGAAGAAATATGCAGATTTTTTTGAAGTAATCACCGAATTTTTAATGGCAGAACAACACAGAATTATAGAATTTCACAAAGTCTTAATCATAAAAGTGGATCGATTTCTTTCTGGAACACCAAAAATGGGAGAAAAATTGGAAGACAAGATCAAATTCCTACAAATGACGGAAGAACGCTACAAGCACCTTCAAAAGAAATGTGAAATTTTACATAAAGTCGAAAGTATATTTGTGAGAGCTTTAATATCGAAGATCCCACCAAAATTTCAACTACACAAGTCACTAATTAGATCAAAAGTGAAGAAATATGCAGATTTCAGGAAAATAGTTTTCGAGTCATTAGTAGAAGAAATCCACAGATTGCCAGCAACGGATGAAAAACTGAATAAAATAATTAAGCAGGAGGATTCATATTACAAAAGTCTCCTGAGCATCTTTGATGAAAATGATCCTCTTATAAAATCTCTAAATAATTGTGTCGAAAAGCAACAACGAACAGAGCGATATCCATCTAGCATCTTTGAAAATTTCAAATTCATACCAACAGAAATTCAAACACCATCAAGAAACGTAAGTGGAAATTTAAATTCAAAGTTTAAGCTGGCGACGAAATGCAGAAAGAATAAAAACCGGAAAACTTTTAAAGATATTCTATTAATGGATGTCGAAGAAACATTTGACATGGATTTTGAGGTTGCAGATTTCAAAAAAATTCAATCAATGAGCAAAAATAAAATTAAGAAAAATTATTTAAAAGGCAGAGTAACAAAGATCACCAGAGAAAATATTAAAAGAAAAATTTCCAGAAAATCTCACAGGAAAAATGCACAAAGAAATGGTTTAAATCGTCATCAACATGAATCATCAACAAGCACCGAAAAAATCAGCATTTTTCAAAATTTCAAGTTCATAACAACAGAAGTGCAAACATCATCAAAAACCGTTAATGGAAATTTAAATTCAAAATTTAAACTGGCAGCAAAATGCAGAAAGAATAAAATGCGGAAAACATTCAAAGAAAAACTTTTAAATATATTAATAATGAATATCGATGAAGATTTTATGTTCGATATTATAGATTTTGTGAATTTTCAAACAATGAGCAAAAATAAAATCAACAAAAGCTATTCAAAAGGCAAAGTTTCAAAAATCAACAGAGAAATTATTAAAGCAAAAATTTCCAGAAGATCTGTAAAGAAGAACGTACAAAAATGCAGCGAAAATGGTGAAATTGGTCACAAACATGAATCATCAACATGCACGGAAAAGATCAGCATTTTTCAAAATTTCAAGTTCATACCAATAGAAATAAAAAATGGCGCAACAAAATGTGAAGTCATCAATACAACACAAACAACAAAGTTCAAAGCGGAGAAAAAGTTTGCAATTCAACAAAGAAAAGCACCAAAAAATGCACAAACACCAGATTACAAATGGGTTCAAAAACGTAGCGGAAAAATTAAGAGAAGACAAAGTATTCGGGATGAAAGTCATAAAAATATTGAAATTGACCTTACTAATTGTAATAGTGTAAGGGATCTCATAGCAAAAATTATTGAATTGAAATTTATTAAGCATGAGAAGCGTCGAAACATAATTAAAGAATCCCTTGATAGAATCCTCTCAATAACGCAAGTTGAAATTGGAACCACCGAAAATTGTGAAAAGTGCGATAAAAATGGTGAACAGAAGAACATAAGCAGCAATAGCATACTTGTTAACATGGAATACTCACATGAGTCTCAAAACGACTTCACATTGAGTCAGCAAAAATTATCAAAACAAAGAACAGCTGAAGTAAATGAACTTAACTTTGAATGTGAACCCCAAAATTCGTTCACGAAAGTACCAGCCTTAAATAAAGTTATTGATCGCCAAAACACAATGACATTAAATCGAATCTTACACGTTTTGGAAGAAATTCACACGACAACGCAGACAGTATTTAAAATCATTGAAAATTTTGCCACAGATAGCCACAAAAACTACGACCAGGAAAACATAATTAATAATTGCCCACTCAATCAAGTAATTCATCCAAACAACTTTACACTACGTCAGCAAAAATTATCGAAACACACAAAAATGAAACAAAATCATCAAAACTTAGCACACAAAAGGCAAAAATCATCTACGACAACACACGACTTGAACAAATCAACAGGCAACCAAAAATTCAGGAGGTATCTCAAATCAATCATCAACACATGGGCCAAAATCAACGAGAAAATTACAAGAATTTCAAATAATCAGGACGAGAAGCCAGGATTCGATTATCAGATCCGGTACAGGGGAAAGGTCAAAATAAAAGAGCCATAGTGGACTCATTCAGCATACATTAAAGGACGAAATAGAACGAAAACCGTTCATTAAAGGATTGGTAAAGTAAAATAAATATAATAATACTAGCAAAAATCAACAGAAATTTTGTTCAAAAATATTTCAAAGTAAATCATTGCAATTTAAAATTACTTATTTACATAAATAATTAAGTTAATCAAAGAAGACAACATCTGCAGATTCTCTATGCCAAACGTAATTTTTTTTAAGAAATTAACGAATTGAGCAACAAAATTTTTAATTTTGATTTAAAATCAAACTTAGACGTTTTCACGGAAGTGAAAAGTTGATCACTAAGTTGATCCAAAAGATGTTTCATTGGTTAGTAAATGAGAATCACAAGATGTTTTATTCTTTCTTGGGGACAATAATATAAGATTTCATTAGTTAATGGGGTAATATTTAAATCAATAATCATGTTCAAATCTTATTAAATTATTTAAAAAAAATAGTTCTCTGGATAAAACTTCGAAAAGAATATAATTTATTGAATTTATTAAAGTTACAAATTTTGGAAGAAAGTCGAAATCAGCACACCCACTAAAATTCGAAAATTGTTTTTTAGAAAAAAGATTCCTTATCGGAAAGAAAAGAAATTGGTAAGAAAAAAAAAATATGAATATGCTTGCGAAAACGATTCCTCCTAATAATGTTTTGCCAGAAAAATAATAATGTTGCAACCCCAAGTTTGAATGATCTCGCATCGCAAAAAGCGAGAGTTAAAAAAATATAATTAATCTGAATAGTTGCAACAAGAAATTGAATTAGCTCGCATCAAAACGAAAAATTGAAAAAAAAAGAAATTGAATTAGCTCGCATCAAAATGTAGAAATTGAATTAACTAGCATCAAGAGTCGCCAAAGCGAAATATAGTCATGAAATTATCATGAAATTTGTTCTGAAAAGGAACCTTAAAAAAAAAGAAATAGATGCTAGATTAAAAATGGTGAAATAACGGAGGAACCAAGCGAGCTGATAGCTAAGATTAGTAAAGAATGGATAGGAACTCTTGTAAAAGAGCTCTGATTGAAAAGAAAAGAATTTGTAGAAGAAATTAGGAATATGCTTGCACAAATCTAAAAAGATTCCTCCTTTGACGTTTTGCCAGAAAAATAGAGAAATGAATAGATGCTAGAGCAAAAATGGCGAAATAACGGGGGAGTTAAGCGAGCTGAAAGCTAAAGTTGAGTAAGGAATGGATAGGAATTTTTGTAAAGAGAATCCTGATCGAAAAGTAAGGAAGTTGTAAAAAGAAAATAGGAATATGCTTGCACAAATTTAAAGAATTCCCCCTTTAATGTTTTGCCAGAGAAAAAGAAATACATAGTAGAAACACAATTAATTGTAAAAAAAGCAAGATTTGATGTAGTCATGATACGGTCATGAAAATAGTTCCAAAAAGGAACCATAAATAGATGCTAGAGCAAAAATGGTGAAATTACGGAGGAACCAAGCGAGCTGAGAGTTAAGAAAAGTAAATAAAATAAGGATAGGAATTCTTGATGGCAAAATGGTGTGAGTAAATTTTTAAGCAACTAATTTTTTTTTTTTTTGTCGAAAACAAAAATTTTAACTGGAGAACAAATTAAATTGAAAATTTTTTAGATTGTAATTTTAATACATTTTAAATGTAAACGATTTATAATTTGTTAATATAAATTGCAATATTTTTTTAAAAAAAAAAAAAGTTCAGACACCATAAAATGGTAGTTTAAAAATTAAGCGTTTAACAAAAGTAACAAGATTTAGTTGTAAAAGAAGAGAAAAAGTACGGAAGGAACTAGAAGTAGAAAGAAAGTAGACACGCACATTTTATCCTTTGTTTAGATCATATATCAGCATTCAAAACATTGAATACTGATATAAGATCATTAAAAAAAAGTGGTAAACTGTAGCGCATATCTAGGGAAGCTAGCAACAATGCTGCGACACAGCAGTATTGGTTAATATGTAGAGCAACATAAGCGTCACATCGCAACGTTGCAGCATTTTCTAGAGCAACAAAAAATTGCACAATACCGCGACACAGCAGTATTGATATCTATGTCACATGTCAGCGGCATGTGTACCATAAGTGCATAGTTAGCTATGCTAGCTTCGCGCTTATGAGACTCATGTCGCAATGCATGGACTAGTTTAGGGTTAAAAAGTAGAGGGAAAATCGCGATATAAAAAGGGACGCAAAAGCTCTACATTGAGTAGTCTTAGTTCGAGCAGTCTTAGTTCGAGTAGTCTTAGTTCGAGTAGTCTTAGTTCAGTTAGTTTACAGTAGTTTTTTTGAGTTCGTTTTTAGTTACTTTCGGTCAGCCGTACTTAAGTCTATTTTTCGGGCATTATAGTTATAGTTTACTAGAGTGTATAAGTTATAGTGATTAAGCAAAAGTTTGAATAAAAGTTTATATTTTCGGTGATAAAAGAAGACATTCAGCGTTATTACTTTTCTGCGATACCATTACATTCACATTCCAGTCAACATTCACATTTCAGCCACCATTTACATCCCAGCCACTACCAAGGACGCTACAAAATGTACCTAGATTGTCACATAAATTTCATTCAAAACCCCTTCAACACGTTTCGCTTATGGACATAACCATTATTGATGTTGATTATTGAAGATCCCATTTTCAGTCGTAATATTTTCATAAATTTTTATATTTATTGTCCTTTCTATCTTTCTTTTATTTATCTTTCTAGATATAATGTAGTTTTTATGATTCTTACGTATTTTGTACCAATTGGATCGATGACGTATACATATACACGTGTCGGTCTTGAGCTTTGGGGATCACAAAGTATTGGGGAGTGTACACAAAGACAATTAGATAATATTAAAAGTAAACGAAAGGTAAGTTTTGTTGTTTTGGTTTGGTGATGGCTGGATGGGGAAATTGCTTCAAAATTGAAGATTTTCTTGGAAATTTGTGCTTTGAAGGCGCAGTTACAAATGAATATAGAAAATTGGTACTTTCGATCAAATATCTAGCTTATTTCTTGGTTAAAACTAATTCAATTGTATTTTATATATAGGGGGTCTTCGAATTGAAAGCAAAAACTTATTGAAATCGAAACGTTTAAAAAATTTCCGTTAAATTCAAAAATTTGAATTTTGTGTGAGAAAATTTTGACTATTCAAATCAAATCTGTTCAAATTAAGGATTCCCATAACAATTTTACGTCAAATCCACTTTAAAGTCAATCCAGCACAATTTGGTAGCCAAAACTCATTATATTCAAATCTTTTGAAGCTACTTCCCCTATCAGCCACCATAATTCAAAATAATTCACATTTAACCTTCACATTTTTCACCTTTACCTTCCATTTGTCCATCGCCACACATTTTTACAGAGAAAAAGTTTCCACACGACAATTAAATTTTTTCGTAATATCCACCCTTGAATCGGCAAGTAACACATTGAAATGTCTGCATAGTCTACTGTATTAAATTGCGTGTTTAGATTTATAATGTTATTAAAATTAATTTAGCCTTTTTTACACACAGCTTTTCTTCTTCATAACAAGCAAACTGTCAGAATCAATGTTAAAGGAAATGAAATTTAAAGTCACGCAACATTTGTTAAGTGGCACATATGCTGACTTTTCAAGCTTGCTTTTTTCTTTTTTTTTATTCTATTTACGAATGAAATTGAGTAAGCAGATTTTTCTGGAATTGAGTGGAAATTTTTAGGAAATGATGACGAAAATTGATAAGAACATATGGAACTGAATGAGACCATGTGACATGTTAAATGACGTACAACAAAGAAAGTAGAATAAATTGAAATTTTTCTATCCAGCTATAACAGTAATGCATCATAATATTGTCATGTAAAGCTCCTTATTTCATCCCACATACCAAAGAAAAAAAAATCATCCAGATTTTATCTTGTCGAACATAAACGAGATGAAAAAAATCCATGAATAATTCATCAAGTTTGCTTATCACTAGGAACTTTATCAATATTTTATTTCTATCAGCATAAGTACGTCACGAATTATCGTTCAATTCCAATAAGAGAGAAATTTTTATTTTTTAATTAAAAAATTCCAGAAAAGATTTCCATTTATCTCATTCGCCATATCGAATGCTTCATTCAGAAATTTCATCACGTTTGTTCTGTTCCACAGGACTCGTATTGCTATTTTGCAATGGTGAAAAAAATTCTTGATTGATTTTTAAATTTTTAACTTCATCTAATTTTCATCAAATGTGCACTTCGAGGCACAAGTTTTTATTGCAATCAATAATTTTTTATGAGATTGTCGTTTAGATTATGAAACTATGTAATGAAAATTGTTGGGGATGCAATTATTAAATTTAAAGGAATTGAAATTAAGTTTTTATGGATTTAAATTTTAAATTAATATTTTTGAAGAGATTTTTTAATTTTAAATTTTAATCTTTAACAAATTATTAAATTTTCAAATTTTCAACATTTTTATAAAAATTTTAATGAATTAAAAAAAAAAAAACATTTTTTTTAAAATAAAAAAAAATTGAAAATACCTAAAAAAAAATTTTTCAAAAAAAAAAGAAATCACAATTTTTTTAAAAAAATAACAAATTAGAAAAAAAAAGTTGATTTCTTCTTAATTTCTCAAAAATTTTCTCAATTAAAAAATGATTATGCTCAGCTCAAGCTAAGTACCAGGATAACAAACCATAAAAAAATTCATAAAGTGAAAACTTTCAAATTTCCCAGTGGTTTTCACACTGGTCTCTAACTTACAATTAGAATTTTTTTCTCTTTGTGGCTAGCATCAACTAATTCTTCTATAACTGAGATATTAAAATTCATCTCGTAATCTGAATGCAAAAGAAAGAATTCAGGAAGCAAATGGAGAGCTTTTAACAATAGAATTGAGGAAACTTTATCTATTCACATGACTGCATACAACACAAGAAAATTAAAAATGAAGTCTAATTGAAAAATTCTTAAGTAGAAATTATCTTCAATAAATATGTTTCATGCCATTCTTGTGTTCCTGTTCACATTTGCCATTTTTTCTGTTCTCTCTCTTTTTGAATTCTGTTCTAGTTGGAACATGAATACTAAATGTGAAAATGTAATAGAATAAATTACCGTATCATCATCGCACATTTTCTTTCTCATTTCTCTTTTCCTTTTTTGAGGAGATCATTAATAAATTATGTTAAAAATGAGCATCGTCAAAAAAATTAGGTTTATGAGAAATTAAAATTTAAATAAATTCAAAAATACGTTAAATCATAAAGTAATCAAAAACATCACTCATGAACATCCCCCACAAACACTTTACATTGAAATTTATTTTGATATATCCATTAATCTACATACATTCTCGTCTATAGGTTGTTCTTATGATGATCATAGTCGTTTTGATATTTGCCGTTTGTTGGCTACCACAAAATGTTTATTTTATCGTCACATCTTACTATCCATCGGTAACAACATACCCATATATTCAGGAAATTTATCTGGGCATTTATTGGCTTGCGATGAGCAATTCAATGTACAATCCAATTATATATTGCATATACTCAGATAGGTAAGTGTCTTATTCTATATTTATATATATTTATTCAATTTGTACCATTTTACCTCCTGTGGTTATTAGACTTCTCGAATTTTGTCTGTACTGCGGGATTTTTTTTTTGTTTTCTATTATTGCATATTTTGATTCTATGCCTGTGAGGGATATTTTGTGGATTTTTCATTTTATTCAATTGAATAACAAAATAACATGTTAAGATGTGGTTGTGGCAAGAATTTTATTTAATATCAACAAGTGGTGATATAAAAATAGATTTCAGCAATAGATACGATACTTGAGGATGTATCGTTCTTTTTTAATATATGAAGCATAAATTAAAGGTTGATAGCAAACAAGACAAGTGCTAGATAAGAATGAAAAGTTGTTATGGTGCTTGCTTAAAGGAAATAAACACAGATAAAGGATGAAGAAGAATGTGAATGAAAATATATTTGCAGACACGATATTTTTGAGACAAAATGGATGAGGTGTTGTTGTCTGGGGATACTATCTTGGGATGCTCAAAAAAGATTGAAATTTTTGAGATTCTGTAAATTTATTAGATCAGTCAACAAGTGTTTTGGATTGAATATTCAACATTAAGACAATCCACAAAATTCTTTAAAATATTAAATATAATCAAACGAATAATTTAAAATTCTCAATTAATTTTCAATTTTAATCCATCAATTTTCAAACGGTTTAAAAATACATAACCTAAAATTCCAAATCATTTAAATCTTTAAAATTAAATTTTCATGTAAACAAATGACCATGAATTCCTAACAAAATTAATTTCATGATTGAATTAAAAGCTACATTAATCACATGTCACTCTTAATTTTAACAAATACACAGAAAATTAAATTACATAGCTTGTGAAAAATATAGCAAGAATTAAATTTTACATCAAATATTTCATCCAAGATGAAGTAAGTTTATGTAATTAGAAAATTAAATTGTATAATTAAAATCTCAATTAATTTAATGGTCCTTTAAATTTAATATGTATTTTGTATGGATATTCATGTAAGAAATTAATGAAAATTCTCATTAAGCGTAGTTCACTTATGGCGTCTAGCAAAAATTTGAATTTTTAGACCCTCCTTGTCACAAAATCTTCATACAAGAAATTTTCTTTTGTATGAGACTGTCACACTTCCTCAGACCCCCTCCCTTCCTTAAAATTTGGACATCATAAGTGAATGACCCCTTACATTAGTACCTATGCAATGGTTTATATGGATCAAGATTGTAAGTGAATTTTGTAACAATTTAATTTCGGTTTATGATTTAAATGTAATTATTTGATAGTATTAAGTTTCTACTCCATTAAAGTCTTTAAAAAAATAATTATTCAGATTCTATCCTCTTAGTATCTTCCGTCTTCTTACAAAACCTAGAAAATAAATTATTCACAGTAGAACAAGTAATCAACAAACTCTACACAACAATTTATGCATTTCATTATTGCACTTTTCATTAGTGTTCAAGGATTACATGTTGTGAATAAAGCTTTTGTTTGAAATTTCTGCTCATCTTTATCCTTATTCTTTCCTTGTTAGCATGCATTTTCTCACAACAATATGTTCGTCGTACATATTTATTGTTCCATTCTAAGTGCGGTAATCAAGCATTTGTTCTTTTTTTGAAAAGTATATTCATATTCTACATGGATGTATGCAGGCAAGTTTTTATCGTCTAACCAAAATTTATTCAATTATTTACTATAATAAATTAATCACTGGTCTTGTTTGACACCAAAATTACCCTAGATACAGGCTTCAACCCTTCAAAAGTTATTCTAAGTACATCCTCTTTACTGTTGTGAAAAGAATATTTTTTTTTCAGTGTTCATGCTTATAATCCTCACTCATGCATCCCATTATTTATGCTTTTTCAAGTGGTATGTTAAAAATATGAAAATATTTTTCCAAAAATTTAAGAAGAGTTTTTGGTACGTGTAATGTTTTATATGTTAGTGCTATTAGCACTTTGTATCTACGTGATACGTTTTGCACATAGGATTATGATTTTTGAGAGGGAAATTTTTTTGTTGTTGATATTTTGAGCAAATTTTGGGTGTGATCAAAGAGTTTTTATTGGGAAGAATAACTTCATTAGGCAATTATGCAATCAATGAAAAAGATCAAGCAATTCATTCAAAAAGAAGAACTTAATGATAAATTTTATTTATTTTTTGTAGACTAAGATTCATGCAAAAAATGCAAACTGTATACAGTCAAAAATTGTATCAATGTCATCATTAATGAATTGTTATACTCAAACAATGATGAACTTGATTTTAGTTCCCAAAAATATCATTATTAAATTATTCTATTTCATGATAAATACCCTCATTAATGTATCAAAAATCAATTTTCATTTAATAATTAATAAAGGACACAGATATGCCTTTGACGATGATATTTAATGCATTTCATTGAGGTTCAGCACAAGTTCAACATGATATTAAATTTTTTGTTTGATTTGTATAATTTGCTTATTTTACCGCTCACTAAATTAAATTATTTACCGTACTGAAGGTGATATAGATTGTTTCCACAACGTATTTATTATTTATTAATTATTCGGTGACTGAAAGGTTTTTCCACATTTTGTGAAGATTGATGCTTATTAAATTGATTGTAAATGAGTATGTTCGCTTTTTGTGAGAAGGGGAGGTCTAAAATTTTATAACAGTTCAAATAAAACAAAAAAATTTTCATACAAAAAACGTAACAAGGAGGGAGAGGGGTCTAAAAATACGTTTTTTTTGCGTAACGCACTAAGTGAACGGCTCTTTAATATCATTTCATAATTAATGGAATATGCAAATTTAACACATTCAATTTATAGATGTCTCATCTCCTAAGATAGGATTAGTTGACCCCTCGATATTTTAATACAAAATATTGATCAAAAAATCAATTAGGGTAAATGATTTTGAAATTTGCACAATGTTGAAATTTGCACACTTTTTAAAAAACGAAAAATCAAAAAATCTTCCGAAATATAAGTTTCTGTTGACACTTTCTTCACAAAATATGTGTACAATCACTGTATGCATTTTTCTGTATCACTTTTAGTCCTCTAAAAGGAATAGGAAGCTGAAAAATCCTTAAAATTAAAATCACATACAAAATCAAACATTTTTTGTGATAAAGTTTTGAAGTGTACAAAACAGCTTAATTAAAAAAGTTGGTACCAAAAATGCAGATCTTGTGTTGCTTGATATAATCAAAATACTTTACATCCAATAAAACAAATGGAAGTGCTTAAAAATCAATTTTTAAAATCGTTGTTTTTGAATGTTGAAATTTGCACAAAATTTTCGTGAAATGTTAAAATTTGCACACTTTTTTATCGTAGGAATCACTTGAAAATTTCATGTAAACATGAATTATTTTTAATTAAAATTTAATTATTTTATGCCTCAAATGAAGAATGCTGATGAATTAGATGTTCAAAAAGGTCAAAAATCATTCAAGAAGCGTTCTGGAATGAAATTCAAAAAAACTAGAACTTTTTTAGGAGTCAACATTTCAAAGTAAATGGAGTTAGTTCTTGTTTTGAGGCATACTTTTATTTTATTTTTAGGAGCAACTATTTTGGTTTTTTTTAAAATAAAAATAATAAATTGAACATGCTGGATTTAAAAATGTACTTTATTTCTTTATTTAATCATTCGTGACATTCAGAAGTATTAATTAGATGCAAAAAATTAATTTGAAGCAAATGTTGATGCAAATTTTGTAAAGAAGGCATCAATCTTGAATTTCAGTTTTTTTTAAGCTTCACAGGATACTTAAAAGCCTTAAATTAAGCACAACAGAATATTTTTGAATTTTTTTTATAATTCCCCTCTCATTTGACACGAAAATAGTTGACAACGATGGTAAAATTCAAATAAATATGTTTGAGAATTTTGAAGATTCATTTTGGACGTTGTTTCGCACAATTTCTTCACTAAGCAATTAAAAAATAATTATTTGTTTACAAAAAACATTTGAAATTTGTCATGGCTTGCTATCAAAAAAGTGTGCAAATTTCAACATTTTTTTGTGCAATTTTTAACATTTTCTATGCAAATTTCAACATTTGAAATTAAATGTTTGATATCTCTTCCTGTACTCGATGCAGCCTTTAACATGAAGTCTGAATTAAAAGTGTTTATATTCTGCTACATTTTAAAACTATTTACGGATCTTAAAGCTTAGCCATTGCTGAGTTTCAAGCAATCAAAGTTGTCAAGAAAAATTTTGTGCAAATTTCAAAATCATTTACCCTATTGCAAAATTCAATAAAACTTTAAACCTCCTTAAATCCTAACCTCCATTCTTTTCAAAATAAAATTGTAAATATCCGATAAATTGCATTTAATTTGTAATTTCCTACATCTAATGAAAGTTCATGCTCAGCAAAGCAAAAAAAGTTCTAAGTTTCTTTAAACTCACGTAAAGCTATAAATTCTCATGTTATGCTCATTTCTTACAATTTTACAAACTCTTTATTTTTTCTTCTTTTTTTATATGAGACTAACTACCATAAACTGTTTTTCCTTTCAATTAGCTTATGGAATTTCTGTTGCAATAAATTCTGTTATGGTACCATATAAATGCTTGTATTACCAATGAAAATTGTTCTCTTGTGTTGTTTATAATTTTCTGAATCAATAGTGAATGTGAGACAGAACAAACTTAATTTATGAGCATGAAAAATATTATTTTTTTGTATACTTTGTCTTGTTTTTTGGCATATCCTTTTTGGGGTTGTTTAGGGGTGAGGTTTAATGGTTTGAAGACAATTGAACTTCTTTGGAACTTTTTTGTCAACTAAGAATCATTGATTCAATAAATATTATTTATAAATAATCCCCAACATCTATAGACTTCATTCCATTTTAATGCACGATTGATTTCCACTAACATGGTCATTTTGGAGACGAGGAAGGAAACCGTTTGAGTGCTAGAAAAGAAGAAATTATGTGCTTTTAGATATATCCACAAAAAAAGAGACCATACATATGTACATAAGCTTATACTGAATTCATAAGCATGACACCGAAAAAAATGAGAGAAAATTTTGCTTAGTCTCTTAAGGGAATGAATGTAAACGATGATGATGTTTATGTCAGTCCTAATTGTGCCGCAAGGAAAGACTTTCATTGACATTCAATAATTATGTTCTTTTCATGCCGAAATATGAAATTTCCTTAGGATGACGATGACCGAGCATAAAATGTTTAACTTTGAAGATATGTATGCTGAACATTGAGGACATTTCGGTTGATGGAAAAATTCCTGCTTAAAACTTATCCATTTCTTCTTTTTATATTTCTGTAATAAATGAAGGTTGTTTACTGCATTGAATGTATGAAAACAAACGGAAGCTTGCCTCTTCAGAGCTGTCAGCGATGAATATTAAAAATTTATATAAAAGAGCTAAGGCTGGACTGGCTTTTAGGCAGACAGAGGATGAGAAAGTTTTTTGATTATTTAATTTAACTTTGGGAATTAAAATTGCTGTTGAAGCCTAAATGTATTAGATTATAGAAGAATTTTGATAATTTTAGTCAGCAGAAGGGTTAAAGATGCACATGCTGTTGAATCTTAATAAATCGGATCAAAATATTAGGAATGGTACCTTTGCCGAGTACTTTTACTCAAATCCAATAATTTCGAGTCTAAATTATTTTTTTTACTCAACAATGCCCTTAGCCTAACCTTAAAAACTCAACAGCCAACTCTGAACTATCTAGCATGCCTCCATAACCACTGGGCGTAAATGGAATAAAAATGCAACGCCTTGAACTTATGCAATGAAAATTTATGTGAAAATTCTACATGCGATTCCTTATGGCACTTAAGGATAAGGGAAATATGCTATGTGTAGACTATAGTCAATGCTATCTTACAGATACAAAGTTAATTGTATATTTCAGGCATCCGAATCAATTAGTAAAAATATTTTTGTCCTTACTAATTTAGATTCCTACCTACTGCTGAAAATCTATTTTTTTTGTCTTCATTAATGAAAATTTTTTTCTTGCTCGTCAGTAATAAAATTCAGACTTAATTATTATTACTAGTTTGGGAAGTCACGTTTTCATACTTACAGTTAGTTAGACTACAGATGTCCTTAATTAATTAATTACATTTCTGTTGTTTTTTTGCATTAAAAATTTACTAATTTTCTCTGTCCTCACTTTTTTTGCAGATTCCGAAGAGGCTTTAAACAATTTTTCCGATGGTGTCCATTCATTCATGTCGGTCCAGAAGTTTTAACAAGAAGAGAGGTTGTATCGAGGTATTCATGCTCTGGCTCACCCGATCACCATCGAATTGTAAGAAATGGTAAAAGTACGAAACGCCTATCATTCACCTTTTTCAAGAAAAAAATTTGGATACAGCAAGAATTGTATCGCTGTTTCTTTTTTCTTTCTGTCTTTTTCTCTCCCATGTTCCTCTATTCTTTTCTCTCTTTTTTAATACTTTAATAACTTTGAAATTAAAAATATAGATACGGAAAGGTCCTTTTTATATTCATGCACTGGCTCACCAAAAGGTCACCGTAAATCACATGGTAAGTTGAATTTAATATAATTTTATGCATTCATTCACAAATGACGTCTGAATCTGCTTCATTTTATCCCTAAAAATGGCTAAATCTGGCCCTAAAAATTTACAAATTTAAGATCAAAGTTTTTTTTAAAAATTTTATGAATTTTTAAGTTCAATCATTAAAGCTTCAAACCTCATCTGTGAATCATATCCATGACATCTTCATGCTCGATAGCTTCTTTCTCATTATTACTTATTGAGAATCAATTCAATGCCAATTTATTGTTTTTCACAAGAAAATTTATATCTGAAGTAGTCTGCTATGATTTTATGAGTTTTTCAAGATCAAAGTCATTTTATGAAAAAACGTAGTAACGTAAAAACTTTCTATGTATGTACGTTACTACGTCCTTTGATTTAGATTCCTTTGAAATTGTATCATATTTCATATCTTTTGAGAAGTAATATTGATCTTATTATGGAATGTTGGTCTTTTCATGTATTTTATTAATTTTATATAAAGGAAGTTCATTGAAAGTATATCGAGTGTGTCCAGGAAAAGATAATATTATATTCAGATAGGTCTGGTAGACAGACACAGGATGATGTAAATTTTTTTGGAGAGTTATTGAAATAATTTTAATGAAAAAATTGAAAAAGAACTTTCAATAAAGAAGCATAAGTCAATTTATACCTTTTGATTACTTTTTAAATCATCAGCTACAAAGTTTAATTCCATAAATTCAAAAAATCAAATACCAATCAAATTCACAGTTCAAAGAGCTTACATATCATGCTCTGTTAAATATTAATAAATTTCTGAATATGCAAAATAAATTGAAGGTCAAAGAATTATTGCTGTACTAGTGTTTTGGGGCCCGTCACGGGCCCCGTTGCGAGCCCGTTGCATTTGTCTTAAAGCTATCGGACATCTCATTTTAGATCTTTCAAAATACTTAGCTAAACATTTTATATTTTACCAATGACTCTTACTTTTTCGTCCAATTTCATAAAATACTTATATCTCATCTTGAATTGAATTCAAAGCACATGAAATTTTACTTTTGAAAGAAGTCTTGAATGTGGCAGCGGAAATTTTGGATAAGCTGTGCTCCACTTGACTTTGTTTCACTTTGCATTGCTGAGCAAAGTGAAGCGAAGCTTTGCTGACCCTTTGGAGACTTAATCCTCAATCTTATGCAAAGCGAAGCTTTGCTGACCCGATGGAGACTTAATCTTCAATCTTATGCAAAGCGAAGCTTTGCTGACCCGATGGAGACTTAATCCTCAATCTTAGGCAAAGCGAAGCTTTGCTGACCCGATGGAGACTTAATCCTCAATCTTATGCAAAGCGAAGCTTTGCTGACCCGATGGAGACTAAATCTTCAATCTTATGCAAAGCGAAGCTTTGCTGACCCGATGGAGACTTAATCCTCAATCTTAGGCAAAGCGAAGCTTTGCTGACCCGATTGAGCCTTAATCTTCAATCTTATGCAAAGCGAAGCTTTGCTGACCCGATTGAGACTTAATCCTCAATCTTATGCAAAGCGAAGCTTTGCTGACCCGATGGAGACTTAATCTTCAATCTTATGCAAAGCGAAGCTTTGCTGACCCGATGGAGACTTAATCTTCAATCTTATGCAAAGCGAAGCTTTTGTGACCCTATTGAGACTTAATCCTCAATCTTATGCAAAGCGAAGCTTTGCTGACCCGATGGAGACTTAATCCTCAATCTTATGCAAAGCGAAGCTTTGCTGACCCGATGGAGACTTAATCTTCAATCTTATGCAAAGCGAAGCTTTGCTGACCCGATGGAGACTTAATCCTCAATCTTAGGCAAAGCGAAGCTTTGCTGACCCGATGGAGACTAAATCTTCAATCTTATGCAAAGCGAAGCTTTGCTGACCCGATGGAGACTTAATCCTCAATCTTATGCAAAGCGAAGCTTTGCTGACCCGATTGAGACTTAATCCTTAATCTTATGCAAAGCGAAGCTTTGCTGACCCGATGGAGACTAAATCTTCAATCTTATGCAAAGCGAAGCTTTGCTGACCCGATTGAGACTTAATCCTCAATCTTATGCAAAGCGAAGCTTTGCTGACCCGATGGAGACTTAATCTTCAATCTTATGCAAAGCGAAGCTTTGCTGACCCGATGGAGACTTAATCTTCAATCTTATGCAAAGCGAAGCTTTGCTGACCCGATGGAGACTTAATCCTCAATCTTATGCAAAGCGAAGCTTTGCTGACCCGATTGAGACTTAATCCTTAATCTTATGCAAAGCGAAGCTTTGCTGACCCGATGGAGACTAAATCTTCAATCTTATGCAAAGCGAAGCTTTGCTGACCCGATTGAGACTTAATCCTCAATCTTATGCAAAGCGAAGCTTTGCTGACCCGATGGAGACTTAATCTTCAATCTTATGCAAAGCGAAGCTTTGCTGACCCGATGGAGACTTAATCTTCAATCTTATGCAAAGCGAAGCTTTGCTGACCCGATGGAGACTTAATCTTCAATCTTATGCAAAGCGAAGCTTTGCTGACCCGATTGAGACTTAATCCTCAATCTTATGCAAAGCGAAGCTTTGCTGACCCGATGGAGACTTAATCCTCAATCTTATGCAAAGCGAAGCTTTGCTGACCCGATGGAGACTTAATCTTCAATCTTATGCAAAGCGAAGCTTTGCTGACCCGATGGAGACTTAATCCTCAATCTTAGGCAAAGCGAAGCTTTGCTGACCCGATGGAGACTTAATCTTCAATCTTATGCAAAGCGAAACTTTGCTGACCCGATGGAGACTTAATCTTCAATCTTATGTAAAGCGAAGCTTTGCTGACCCGATGAAGACTTAATCTTCAATCATATGCAAAGCGAAGCTTTGCTGACCCGATTGAGCCTTAATCTTCAATCTTATGCAAAGCGAAGCTTTGCTGACCCGATTGAGACTTAATCCTCAATCTTATGCAAAGCGAAGCTTTGCTGACCCGATGGAGACTTAATCTTCAATCTTATGCAAAGCGAAGCTTTGCTGACCCGATGGAGACTTAATCTTCAATCTTATGCAAAGCGAAGCTTTGCTGACCCGATGGAGACTTAATCCTCAATCTTATGCAAAGCGAAGCTTTGCTGACCCGATGGAGACTTAATCCTCAATCTTAGGCAAAGCGAAGCTTTGCTGACCCAATAGTCGAACGCGGAATCTATTGACTTTCTACGTAAGTCGTGTTTTTTTTCTTTAATTTGTTCTGTTCAATATTTTTCGGAAATGAAAACTTTTTTTGCTCAAATATAAGATTACTTAAAATTATTTAAATTTACTTACCAAAAGTTTTGTCAGAGCTTTTTTTGAAATCTATGAGCCGCTTTCACTAAGGTGGATAATCTTATCCGAAGATAATCCTCTTTTTTGATTTTTTTTTTACGCTTAAAATTTCATGAAAAATTAAGAAAAATTTTATGGATTGATGGATTTCACTAAAAAAAATTACCCATGGATAAGGATTATTCTGGATTATCCATACTGAAAATCGAAAATGTTAAACTTGGTCTCTCCTAAGTTTTACATTTTCAGGATAATCCACTGGATAATCTCTGGCCACTTTACTGTTTCTATGAAATCTAAAATAGCAGTCAAAGATTTCAATCTTTCAATGATTTGAGCGTTCGCGCGTCAGCGCGAACGCGAAAATTTTAGATTATTAAGAATTACGTATTTGAGAAGAATTCACATGATTCATCATTCACATGATCCACTACCCAAATTTTGGCAAAATTTTATCCACATGGCAAACTTCAGTTAAAAAAACTTTAACAGCTCGGTACAGGACAAAAATTACGTAATATAACCTCAAATAACTTCAAAATCCAAAAGAAGGAATGCTGACTATTTACTCACTATCCATATGACCCACAACTCAAAAATCAGCTCATAAGACCTCAGCAGATCACTACAATTGCTAAAATTGCGATTCTTACCTCAAACAGCATCAAAATTCAAAAGTAGGTATACGGCCTATTTACTCATCACCCAATCGTTCTACATGCCAAATTTTAGCTCTTAAGAACTTAACAGTTCACTGTAACACAAAAAATACACATTCTAACCTCAAATAATCTAAAAATCAAAAGTAGATATACAGCCTATTTACTTATTACCCACATGATCCGCGTGCTAAATTTTATCTTCTAAGATCTTAACAGTTCACTACAGTACAAAAAATCCGAATTCTAACCTCAAATAACCTCAAAATTCAAAAATGACTACACAGACTTTTTATTCATTACCCACATGATTCACATGCCAAATTTCATTCCAAAATACTCTAACAGATCACTGTAACTTAAAAAATACAAATTCTAACCTCAAATAACCTCAAAATCCAAAATGACCATACAATCTTTCTAATTATCATCCACATGTCTTACATGCTAAATTTCAGCTCAAAAAACCTTAATAGCTCACCACCACAACTAAAACAAAAAGGCAAAAAACCGTCATTTTTGAGGTTAAATCAAAGCTATCCTAACCTCAAAATTTTCGAAAATTTTTTTTTTTTGCATGCGCTAATCATCAAAAGCCATTTCCCACAATATAATATCAAAAAAACTTCAAATAGAACGAAATCGAAAATAACCGTCAAAAAAAATTTAAATTTTGATCACGGAATCACGGAATCAGCATTTTAGGTTTTTATAGTATTGATGTGAAAAATAAAAAATTGACAACCAAGAATTTCCCTTTATTTTTTACTCTATTTCTTTTGTTTATTAGGAACACGTTTGTTTGATAAATTGAATGTGTTTACAATGTTCTTATGGGACCTTGAAAGTAAACAGAAGACAATCTCAATATTTATTGTGGGAAATAGAGTGTACGTAGCTTTAAAATCTAGGTTCTATGAAAAGTAAATTCGAAGGATTTGATATTTAAATTTGTGAATTAATTCGTTTGCAAAAATATTAAGAATGTTTTGAGATTAAATGAAATTTGAAGAATTAATTTTTTATTTATATAAAATTGATCAAAATATTTTTAATCACCAAAAATTTAAAGATTACAATACTTAAAATAAAAAAAAATTGAACTAAAATAAAAAAAATTAAATTAAATTAAAAAACTAAAATAAATCAAAAAAGTTAGATTAAATTTAAAAAAAAAAATAAATTGAATTAAAAAATTTAAATTGAATTAAACTAAATTAAAAAAGTTGAATTAAATTTTAAAAAAATTAAACTAAACTAAAAAATTAAATTCTAGGTAACTTAAAATTTAAATCAATTTAACACTAAAAATTTTCAAGTTTTTTTCAATAAATTAATGGAAAATTCATAAATCATAAAATTTAACGTCAAAAATTTCTTTATCCTTAATTGCGTTTAGAAGTTTTTAAATTCAAATATAAATAACTATTAAATTTATGACGATAGTTGCAGACACCAAAATCACACCAATAAATCGCAAAATGTTTAAAGTTTTACAAAAAGTAATAAAAAGAACCAAAATTCAACAAAACAATACGTTGCAATATTTCTTATCAAAATCACTTAATTTCCACGAGATTTGACAAGATTTATATCTTTCAATAAAAATTTTCAAAACTTTTAATCCAAAGATAAATTTTTTATCCAAGTAAAAAAGAACTTTTTTGCTTCTTTACGACATGCATAGACTTGTTCAAAAAATCAATATACCTTCAACAGTCTATAGAAGCTTCGAGTTTCCACGGTTGACGAACTTAGTAAAAAAGGGAAAAAGAATCTTATTTATGTTTATTTTTTGTTAAGCTTTATTTTATCATGTTTTTGTGGTCCAATAACATCGTATAGCGGAAAGAAGATGAAAAAAAAATCTTTTACTTCCTTTTTGGAATTTGTTAAAGCACAGAAAAACATATTTTATGAATAAATAAAGTTGGATTTAAGGCTTTGTTGTTGATAACACAAAAGTTATTTCTTCTGCTTCGGAGCAAGAAAACTTGGCGATTAAAAATGTGAAAAATTTAAATGTAAAGTTTATGTGTGCATAAAAAATTAATTTAAAAGCGGAACTTTTTATTTGTCATGAAAAAGAAGATACGGGAGCATTTTGCATGTGGGAAGTTGTATGTTTGTGTCATACTAGCAAGGAAAAACGTTTTTTATTTATTTTTAGAAATCTTAGCAAAAATATCAAATTTTGAATGTCAAAAAAACACTTTTCAACAAATTTTCAAAATAATCCTTTTTCGAAAAGTCGAGAGCTTCATTAGGATGAGGCAAAATAAATTTTATTTTAAAATCTTCAAGAAAATCCTTTTGAAATCTATAGAAATTTTCAAATTGTCCTCCAGTAAAATACAAAATGTTGTTCACAAGTTTCAAAATTTTTGTTCAGATTTCCAACATTTATTAAGAGGATACTAGAAAGTATATTAATCCTATTTTTATTTTTTTTATACTGAGAATTGATACATTTTTATGACATTTAATGCTTATAAAGTATCAATGTGAAGATATAAATATTAAGGTTCAATTTATGCTCTTTTGAGTTTCCTTTCATTTTTAATACTTTTAAGGGGCCGTTCACAAAGTACGTTACGCAAAAAAATGACTTTTTAGACCCCCCCTCCCCCCTCGTTACGCTTTTTGTATAAAAATTCTTTTGTTTTGTTTAATCTGTTACAAAATCTTAGACCCCCCCTCCCCCCTAAAAAGCGAACGTACTAAGTGAATGGCCCCTAAGTGAATTCACTTGAATTTGACATATTGTTGCAGGAATTAAGGTTGAAATTAGGAATGTATACATTTTTGAAATTTATTGGTATGGAATCGTTCATTTATGATGTCCAATTTTAAGTGGGGGAGGGGGATCTGAGGCTGTGTGACAGTTTTAAACAAAATTTTTTTTCAATAGAGGAGGGGGGTCTTAAAAATCCAATTTTTTGATGGACATTATAAGTGAACGGTCTCTATTTGATTTATTAAAAAAAAAAACAAATCTAGGAAAAATTTAGAGTTTCTTCTAGAAATTACATCTCTAATGAAATTGAAATGTCCTTCCTTTAAAATCAGGTCAAGTAGAAAATATTAAGGCAATAAAATAATTTTCTTCAATTTATAAAGAAATTTTTTCTTTCATCCTTGTAAAAGACACGGAAACAACATTTTCATCCCTCTCATTCTGGATGAATAGGAGTAGAAAAAGAAAATCTTAGAATTTTTTATTCTTTTTTATGTTCAATTTTCAATCAGTACCGGAAAGATGCTCAATGAAGCAATAAATGAGAAAATTGAAAGCTATCATCAATACATGAAGCTCATAATTACATTTTTATCATCATTTCCTTTTCATTCATTATTATCAATTTTTTTTTATATTTATCACAATCTAGGTTCCGTTCGAATGCCACTGCAAATGTCAAAGTGTAATCACAACACAAATTCCACTTATTTCTCGATGAATTCATTTAATAATAATAACAATAATACAAATATGACGATACAAGGTGGTGGAAATGACGAGACGAATGTTACGACATCCGATAATCTTTTACTACAATCAACAACAAATAGTAGTCAACGGTGGGCGACAACACGAAACTTAAATGGTAATGGTCAACGTACAACATTATCTTGACATGTCAACAGGGGAAATTTAAGTCTTAATCTTAATGACAACATTAAAGCCACAAATCAAAATGACAGTGACGACCTGACCCCTGTCAACGTAAACAATGGCCAAACAAGTCCTTTTGACTATCAAACGAGATATCGTAAAACGTGGATATGAATCATGTTTTTTTGATATAGAACCGGAAATATTTTTGCTGATGAAAATGAAAAGATATTTTATGGCTTTTAAAGATTTTTTTCACACAAACACAAATAGAAAAAAAAAACTTTTTAAAAATAAAACAAGAAAATTAAATAAAGCATAAAAAATGGTTTATATATAAATACAGACAGACTTATATATACATCATAAGAACTGAAGACGAGAGCATCAAAAATGGTGATAAAAATGAAACTTTTAATGAACTATATAAAAGAAATAGAGAAAAAAAATCCATTAATAGTTATTTGTTGGATAAAATGTTTTACAGAAATTGCGCATTAAAACTTAGGTGTTGCAATACTTAAAAATAATTATCTGCTCGAAACTTTCTCCTCCATTCTTTATTTTTTTTTTTCAACTCAACATAAAAATGATTGCTTTATTGAGATGAGTACAAGAAAAAATTATAAAATAAAGTATTTAAAGAAAAAGTTTATATTGTAATTAAATAAAGTAAATTATAGTTCAATTTTCTGTAACATTTTATCCATGTAAATGACTTTATGAGTAATTGAGTAAGTAAATATATAGATGATGAGGATGGTGAGGTGCTTTACTAGATGGGATAACTTTTATGTGTTTCAATTTGAAGGATTTTCCAATAAAAAAATGAACTTAAAAACTAAACTTATTTTAAATTTCAGAAAAGGGATTCAAATTAGGTTTTAGCATAATATTGTAGTTTGATGGCAACTAATTTTAATTTTGAAAATTTATGAATCTTGATAGACTAGATCTTGATAAGAGGAATGAAAATTTCTGATTTTAAAAATAGAATTAAATTTGATTTTCGTTTATTTCTTAAAATTGCAAAAAGAATGCAAATCTACTCAAATCTTGTCATTTTGATGAAATTAAGACTTAAATTTTAACTATGGTTTAATTAACTTTTATTCGAGAGAAAAAAATTAATACATTTTTAATCAAATTTTCAAACAATTTTTATAATCTTATCTTAAAATTAGGTTCATCTGAGATCACCAGTTTAAAAACAACTTCCGATTTATTTTCTTCCAGCTAACTGCTTAGGACTCTTTAATCAAATAATTGATTTTTAAATTTATTTCAAACTAAAATAGTTAAAAATGAATTTAAATTAAAAAAGTTTAAAAATAAAAAAATCATAAAACACATCTTTTTGAAAAAGATTTTAGAGATTAGAATCATAAAATTCATAAAATCCCATTTAGTGAACGTGACAACTTCATCATAACTGAACAAAACTAAAGCTGTATGTATAAAAAAAATTATCTGTTAAGTGTTAAATAAAAAAATGTAAAAAAATGAATATAAAGAGAGAAATTTTCTTCAACTTTAAATAAAAAATAATTTTTATTAGCACAAAATATTAAAAGAAGAAAAAAGAGGTGAAAAGGATAAAAATTCTAGGTCGCTTCCATTCATTGTAAAAAATTCAATCGGTTGAAGTGAAAGAGCAAAAAGTTTTATTTTTCTGCATAATGATGCAGAACTATAAGTTTTACTCTTTCAATAAGCTAACAACTAGCAAAAATTATAAAAGAGGAAAATTTTCTTTTCTTTTCAATTACATTCTACTTTTTATAACTGGCTGAATAAAAGGAAATGAGAATGTCAACAAATAGTATTACAAAGTGGGCGAGTGGTACCAATTGTTGAGCTCTCAGATAGGAGAAAATTTTCCTTTTCTTTCTTTGCATAGTGAAAGGGGAAAAATATTTTTTTTTTGTTACTCAAAGGAAAGTTTTTTTTGCTTATTTTTAGTATTATAGTAATTAATTATCATTAGTGAAAATTCGTATTATTGGTGGAATAAAAGCTATTGTTTTGTTTAACGTGCCTGAAATTTTTAAAGAGTTATGTTTAAAAACTTTCTATAATTAGATCCCAAAATGCCTGTGAATGTAATTAAAGAATCTCAATATAATTAATTTTATAATCCATAAATAATGAGAATTTTATTTTAATTCTTAAATTTTTTATTTTCTAGAATCATTTTAAAAAATTGATAAATCCCAAAATCTTGAAAAATTCAAATAATAAATCCCAAAATTAGGCTAAATAACAATTTTCATTTGCTCTTACATACCTTGAATTTCAATTCTATTTTAAAACTTAGCCTCTTCCCTAATCATTTAAAACTTTATAAACAATTAAATTAATTTGCATGATAATTATCCACCTGACTCCTAACACGCATAAAAATTATCTCCCTGAACATACAACATGATCCCAAAATAATAACAAAAAAATCTTTAAATTTTTCATTGAAGCTTAATTGCATACAGGAGTTACTAAAGAGTTATGTACTTCGAGGGTTATGATAGTGATAAATTATGTACCTTTAAAAAGCATTACTTAGATATAAAACGGTCGAGTGTATAATTTATGAAGCCGATTTAACACAACAGCTAAATAAATTTTATCCAGTGCCGCTAATTTATAAAGAACATTAGAATCATTAAAGCTACATGGAAGGTTAAAGAGGATGAATTTTTAGATGTTTAAGAAAGAAAAATTGAAGTTCGAATTTTAGAAATTTTTAAAGGCTCAAAAAACTTTAACAAAAAAATATTCATGCTCCTCAAATATTTACCAAGAAAGAAATCCACCAATTCACAGTCAATAGCTTCACGATCCTCTACAAAAAGAAAAAAATCTTCATTTCATTTCAATTTTCAATCGTGCAGCACATCATTAGCATTTATTACAAGATTATCAAACAACCTTGAAGATTTCCATGCGACGACCATTGTTATCTGTACCAGACAATTTTTTTCGATTGCCTCGAGCCGCACATTCAAAAAGAAATTTTTGAGAAAATCTTTCAATTTTTTGTATCATTTGATTCCGATAGAACGCAAATTATGTGTGTGACATGAATTAATGCTGCAATATTTGCGAGAATTCTCAAGAAAATCTCAATGTACTTGACCTTTTCGAATGTCAATCGATCTTGTTAAATTGTCAGTAAATTTTCTGAGAAGAAGCTTTAATGGGATTTTAAGAGAAGATGGAAATTGGACGATAAGAATATTTTTTGTGGGATTTAATAGCTTTAGAGAAGGTTTGAAGGCTTTTGTGAAAGTTCTCAAAATTCAATTTATTTTTAAAGTTTTAAAGGCTTCAGAATACTGAGAAAGAAGTTCTAGGTCAGAAAATTTACAGAATAAATAGAAATTTTTCTATTTGATTGGAACAAATTTGTTCTAAGAACAATAAAAGTCAAATAATTCCATAAAAGAAATTTCATTATAAATTTTCAGATTAAAGCTTTGAATTCATATGCAAACTTTTAAATCCAATAAGATTTTCCAAGAATTTCTTGATTGTTTAATTTGAAAAGTTGAAGTTTAAGCTCAAAAACATTTCATTCAGATTTTTTCATGAACATGCATGATATGTTATAAGTTTTAAAATTAGTTTTATTCTACACATAAAAAAGCCTTTTGAAAAATGTACAAAATTTGATGAAATTTATTAATGAAAAATGTTCTTTTCTGTGCTATGAGGGCATATTTTTGTGTTCGTTTCGGAAAATATAATTTATAAAATTAGAGGAAAATAAAAATTATGAAGGTTTAATGATAAATTACTCTTCAAGCAACTGAAAATTTAAAAAAAATTATTTTTTTTTTCTAAAATTCAAAAATTTTTATTTTTTAAAAATTTACAAGAATTTTAATTTTCTAAAATTCACAAAAATTTTTATTTTTTAAAAATTTACAAGAATTTCAATTTTTCTAAAATTCACAAAAATTTTAATTTTTCTAAAATTTCAAAAATTTTTATTTTTTAAAAATTTAAAAATTTTTAATTTTTTACGCTTTTATTCTAATTACCTAGTTACTCAAATTATTTCAAGTAAAAGCTAATTTTTAAACTAAATCTTTATCTCATTATTTGAAATTTTCCAATGGACTTTTATTAAACTAGAAAAAATTAATTTCTTTTCATTGAAAACAATATTAATGGATTATAATAGTCAAGCAGATTATACAACTTCCAGTTTAATCTCTTTCTTATAAAATTTCATTTGAAACGTAGGAAAAATCATAATTAAAATTTACGTTCATACATACATGTGAATATGAATGAACATTTTGCAATATAACTCAAATTATTATGATCTTTACATAGCACCAAATATGAAAAAAAAAATCATGCATATCAAAATGAAAAGAACAAAAATAACTTATTTTTCCCCTTTCTAACGTCGTATAGGTAGTGATGGAAGCATCAAATGAATTTTTATCGCTGTAAATTTTATAAAAGTAAATGAAATTTTCATTTAAGTAACAAAAAATTTCTCTAGCATTAAATAAAATAATGTGAAAAGAGCTGATATTTTTCTATCGTTTACTCTCTGCATACAATTCACATAATTTTCCACGAATATTATTTTCCATTTATGTTATGTGAAAATCAACATTAAAGGTCTTAAAATAAATTTATGTTAAATATGAAGAAGAAAATATTTTTTTTTGTGTATTTTTTTCTCACTTATTTCCTTAACACTTTTATCGCTTAATTTACAGCTCGTTGCATTTGCTGAATGTGTTGAAATCTCCTCTTTTTTATCATGAAATTATTATTGCGTGTAATCTGTAAGGATTGCACTGAATGGTTGGCTACCTGCCTAAGGGTATAAAAAAAGTTCTTATTTCTTTACTGAGAAGAAGATAAAAAGTTTTATTTCTTGACAAGTTGCGCAATTAGTAAGGAACTATGTAATTAAGTAAATGGAGCAAATTGAAATAAACTTAATAAATTATATTATTTATTAACGAAAAATTTTATTAAATTAATTTTTATTATTTGTAGTTTTGCTCTTATTCCGGATTATTTTGGTAAAAATTCATCCTACCCCCAATTTTTCATCCATAGAATAAAATCTTCACAACCCCTTCCTCCTTAAAATGCCTGGTTACGCCAATGTTAAAGTGATTTTTTTAAGTTCAGTATGAAAGACATGATTTTTGAAAAATAAGTTTGTATTTTTAATTCGCAGGGTCAAATCCTATAAATCGTACTGTCATAAGTCCATCTTAAAGACATTTTGTTGAACAGACTTCAAATTAAATTTTCAGATAATTTTATTCTAACAAAAATTCAATCATAAAGTATTAATTTTAGCAAATATTTTTCATCTTTACCATCCAATAAAACCATAATTGTATTGAGTGTGAAAGCTTAGATAAAATTTTAAAATTAAATCTCAAGCTCAATATTTTTGAATAGTTCCATTATTACCATTAAAAATTTTATGTTTTCGAATTTTCAGGATAAAACAAATTGTTCTGCAAAAATTCACTAGTACTCTTTTACTTCAATGAATTGTGAAAATAATTCCAAATTGATAAGTGAAATCGGCTTTCAAAATTTTTTTTCAAGCAGCAATATACAAATTTTTTTTATTCAATTCTTTTGTTCTGAATTGAGCGGAAATGGATTTTATGGATCATTGACGAAGAGTGAATTGGAACATAAAATACACCCACAATAATCCAGATCTTTCAACGATGTACTTGAATGTGGAATGTGAAATTTGGATATTTTTTTTTTTTTTGTTTCCACTAGATTTTGCAATGATGATGATAATCAAAACTAGGCAGAGAATTTTGCAAATGAAAACTATTCAAAGCAAATATTGAGAAATTTATTTTGTCTTTCAAAGCTTGTATAAATTAAAGTCTGTACATCATTTTGCAGCACTAAAATCATTCATTTTTTAAAAAAGAAATAAAAGTCTCTGACGTTTATATCCTATTATTAGAATCTTCATATAAAAATTGCAAATTGAGGTCTACATTAAATATTCATAAGCGTAATTACTTTATCATATTATTTTGTATCTGAAATGGAGGATGTCGGTGAATGAAGAAGAAGTCATTATAATTTTTCCGACCGTCTGATTTGATTAGCATACAAATCAAAATTTTTAGGCTTTTTATTTTTGTTTTCTTATTACTGTTCTTAAAGTTTTATTTTGGTTTTGTATGAACGAAACAATTTGCCTATATTTATGCTACCTTTTTAGGTAGCATAAATTGCTAATGAAGTTAGTAATGAGTATAATATCAAAATTTAACATGCTAAAAAATGAATTTTTTTTTTCAAATTCAAGAAATTTGAATTTTAAAAATCCGTTAATTTAACCAAAATTTTAAATTCATCATATTATGAGAAAAAAATCGATTTTTTGGCCTTTCTCAATCAATATGATTTTTTTTAAAAAAAAGTCTTCATTTTCTTAAATTCAAACTTTTCATTCTTTCCAAAACAAAAAAGAAATTCTTTTATTTCAATAATAAAAAATTTAAATTTTCCTATTATTTGAACGTGAATTCCATACGCACATATCATACGTGCCTATACACTTAATAGCATCACATATGTGATATTATCAGATATATAAGACATAAGGGAGATGAATAGCATATCAAAATATAAATATTTTACATTTTACACCATTCCTGCATGCTTTATACTGAAAAACTTTTCATTCTACAGTTTATGATGCTCATCTGAGAAACTTTATCTTTATCATTTTCAACAGAACTTTTTTGGTTCGTTTATAAATCATTAAATTAACTTTTTCATATCACTATCTGAATTAACTCTAACAATGCTTTTTTTGCATGAGAGTAAGCACACTGCATGGTAAGAAGTGTGTGAATAAATATGTAGATATTACTTTTGATCCATTAAATTTAAAATATTATCATGATAAAGAAAAAAAAATTGTCGTCTAGATGTGAAAATGTGATGTGACATGAAATAGAAAATTTTGTGCTTTTGCGTGTCATTTATGGAGAAAGCTGTATGTTAAAGTGTTCGTTTAAAGCTGTAAGCTTTTGGTTTTTGAGTGATGGAATAATGGGTGAACTGTCGGAAGCTTGTGGTTTAATATTTTTGCTACTACATGATTAGAAATCTAGGAACAAATTCTCAATTCTATATCAAAAAAAGGTTCAATTCTCGTCAAAATTTGATTCCTCAAAAATTAAATTAAAGATTTTTATGCTCTATCAGAAAAATTAAGGAAAATCTAACGACCCTTAAAGCTGACTTACATTCACATTTCTCCTTCAACAATACACAAGAGTTCATAGATTAATGACTGGTCTTTTACTCTAACAAGTTTCATTATCTTCACAAATTAAACTCTTAGAAGTGTTGAATAAAAAATGAGAATCTTAACTGCGTATTATCATGAAATACGTTCAACAATGACTAACGGAATTCTCGCCTTAAATGTTAACAATGGAACGATTACAAAAAAAAGTGATGAGGATAGAAATATAAAAATATTTGACTTTTCTTTATTTAGATAATTTTCTAGGTCTGTAATGTTCTGTGGGAAAATTAAGCACTAATTAAGTTCTAGATCTAATTTGCTTTTACATTAACAAAGGTAAATGTGATTATTGAGTCTAAAAATACAGAACAAAAGTTGATAACCGAGTAAATGTGAAGTGACAGTCTTGTTTCCAGTTTGTCACGCACTTGGTAATTTGGTGCTGTTTAAGGTTAATAATCTCATGTTCATGCTTATAAATATTCCAAATTGTTCTTCTTCACACACAAGAGATTAAAATTTTCAAGATAATAATGCAATTTTCTCATTTAAATCCTGACATGTTAAACAAGCATGTGAAGAGCATAAAATGAAGATTTTTGTTTTTAAATGACTGTTAAATTTCATTTCTTACCCTTATCGATTTTTTTTTTGTTGCCTTACCATCATGATGTGTCTACATATCTATGTCACCTAATTTTTGGTAATATATTTGTGCCGTCAGTAAAGGCTGTCAAGTTTATATCGCATCTAATTTTGTTTTGCAAGTGTGGCAATTTCCTTGACATAAAATTTTTGAAATAGGCAAAAAAAATGAGTGGCCTTAAAGAGAAGTGGAGAATTATAAAGGAAATGGGTGTATGTTTAGATTCTTAAATATTTTGAGGGTGTTAAGCTTCATTGAAGAGGATTTTCAAAATTTGTGGATTATATTTGGTTGGAATTTTACTTTACATAAATGCAATTTAAAACAATTTTTTTAAGCTTAGTTTTATGAATGTTTCAATTAACTGATTCAATCACATCTATTGGGAATCGAACATCCTCCCAAGAAATTCTAGAAAATCCATCAAGATTCTATCGGATCAAGATTCTACCTTGAATTAAAATCAACCATACTGTAACATCCACCCCAACCTCTGTGGTCGGTACCCTTTAATTTTATTATTTAATTCTTATCTACTGTCTTTACATGTTACTGGCTATATTCTATCTGAATAATTATTCTCACTTATGCATACGATTATGCATAAATGAGAATAATGGAATGAGAAGAGAGTAACTGTCTTACCTCTCTCCTACACTCACGTACATCCATAACACAGACACCCTTAAGTTGCATTCATGTATTTTTAATGCTTCCTTGAACTTTTCCTCAATTTCAGATAAAAGCTGTAAAAGAACCAAAACAAAGGAAATCATTCGTGTGGTTTTAATTCTAATTTGTAAAAGAAAATGATAACAACTTACATTTCAATCTTTACTTCTAACTTTCTGGAAATGTGCATAAAATGAAAAACTTTAGACGAACATAAAGTACAACTAGTTGTTGTGGCTTCAACAAAAATTTAACAAAATCAAAAGCCAAATAAATTTTGGTTATAAAAACTTGAGGTTTTTAAGGGAAGTCAGACAATTTTACGATTAGATAAATAATTTAATGCAACTCAATGGTTGAATATAAATTTTGAGGAAGAAGCTTTAGCTTTTATCTTACTTTATGAGCTTTTATTGACGCTTCTTTATTCGAAAAAGCTAGTCTGAAAACTCTTCTAAAATTAACTTGTAAAGATTCATGTCGAGAGCAAAATGCAATAAAGTTAACCAAACAAGCTTTTCTATAACAATGCAGAATAAATTATAACTTCTTGATATATATTCTGTGTTGATAGTAAGGGCGTGCACTGAACACCTAAATCTGTATTTTCAATTTTCAATGTGATGATGATGTATCGTAAAAAGAAAAGCTTTAGAGTGTATGTGTCAATTTATTTTATTACTAGATGATACACTTGTAATGAAAGATACATTATCAATCATCAATCACAACAATAGATTTATCGTAAGTAAATATTTTTATAAACAATAAAAAATAAAAACTTCAAGTGCCTTTTTAAAGGAAGAGATTTTCAATAAAAGGCGAGAAAATTGTGAGCAGCAACTTCAGTAGTCGGTTTAATTAGTGACAAGTGAATTAGAATGAGTTTAGTGAAAAAATGAAATCTGTGAAATTTTTAGTGATTGTGTTTATATCATTCAGCATTTTTGCTGATACTAATGGAGAATTTTGTGATTCTACAAGTTCTGTTGATTGCTTAAATGACACTAATCAAGTTTTAATAGCTAGTGTTCGAAGTACCACAATTAATTGTTTCCTTTGTTCAGGATTAGATTGTTTTAATGTAGTGAAAGATGATACTGCTGAAGTTGAGTGTGATTCTTCATGCTATATAGCAATTGATGGTAATTTTAAAATGGTTATAGTGGAAAAATTATAATTTTGTTTAAAATTTTGAGAATTTTGGAAAAACTGAGATTTAAGTGTTTGAATCCCAAAGAGTCAAGAATTATTTTAAAACTCTCCAAATTTAATGAAATTTGCAACTTAGTGATGAATTTAGTGTAATAACCTTCAGTCATACTAACCACAATTTTAATGTATCCTCCACTTCCTCTATCATTGCAACTTTGTATGTTCAACAAAACCAATCTAATGAATTGATTTACATTTCATCACCCATACACACATAGATAATGGCCTTATCAACAGAGGATGCTCTACTGAATACGGAAATACAAAAGCCTGTTCAAAAGATGAAAATTCAATTAATCAATGTTTCACATGCGACACCGATTATTGCAATGCAATTCTTTATCCAATAAAAGGAAGACTTCAATGTCATACATGCCTCGATGAGTTTTGTCAACCTTCTAACGACGACGTGCAATATTGTTCGAGATATCATTCGGATGAGAAATGTGTAACAATTTATTCACCAGACGTTGATGCTGTTGAGTCACGCGGATGTATAAGTGAGGTTGATTCTCTGGATGAATGTAAAAATAGTAGCGATAATTGCTTGACGTGTTCAACTGATAAGTGCAATAGCGATACATCTAAGGCTCAAAAATATTCATGCATTGGATGCAATACTCTTGATGACCCAGCTTGTATGGATAATAATTTTGCAGCTACAAAACGATGTTCAACAAATCAATGTTTTACAAGAATGGTATCAGATTTCCAAAATAATCAATATCTTGAACGAGGATGCTTATCAGATATAACAGGATGCAATAATGGCATCTGCGAATCATGTAATGGAACTAATTGTAATAATGCCCTCTTTCCGGATGATAGAATGACATGCAAATTTTGTGTTGGCGATTCATGTACAACTGGCCCATCCAAAAACAAAATTTGCAATAACTATCTCTATAACAAAGAATGTATAACATTTTTCGGAACTAATGATGAAGTCATTTACAGAGACTGTTACGACGATGTTCCATCTGAAACAAAAGAAATTTGCGATGATCCTAATAACATTCAATGTACAAAATGTTCAGGCTCATTATGCAATACAGCCGTTGAGCGTCGCGGTAACAAGTGTTTTCAATGTTCAGGAATCGATTGTTTTCATCCCACAATCGCTGATATAGTAGACTGCTTATCAGAATGCTTCATCGGTGTTAATGAAAATGGAGAGACTGTGAGAGGTTGTGCTAATAATCTCAATACCACTTCATTATGCGGTAATAGCACTCCTAGTTGCATGAAGTGCAATGATGATCTATGCAATGGTGTTGTATATCCTGAGAGAAATAGACTATCGTGCCTTAGTTGCAGCGATGGAAATTGTTTAAATATTGATTCATCGAAATATTGTGAAGTTTTTGGCACCCATGAAGCTTGTGTTACAGTTTTCAATTCATTAAACGAAACAAGTGAACGAGGATGTTTATCGACACTTTCAAGTACTCAATATTGTACAAATAATCAAGCAAAATGTATTCAATGTCAATTTAATAATTGCAATGTTCAAACGTCACTCGATCAAAAGAACTATTGTGTCTCGTGCAATTCAAAATTTGATAGTGCCTGCGTGACAAATCCAAATGCTTCACAAACAGTCGGATGCAATGGAAAATGTTATAGTCGATTTGTAACTAACGATAATGAAAATATTGAAAGAGGATGTAGTGATTCAATCGGCACATCATCATGCTCATCAGGCAGTTGCGTTGAATGCGAAGGCGAACGATGTAATTCAGTCATTTTTCCATCAAATCGACTATCGTGTTACAAATGTATTGGAAGTGATTGTGACGTTAGTGATTTGGAAATGATAAAGGAACCGTGCTTGAGTTATCATGCAAATGACACTGCCTGTCTGACAATTTTTAATGAAGGTAATTTTTTTCATTTGTAAGTTTAAGGGTTTGTTGAAGATTCTAGCAAAAATTGATGATTTTTTTTCCAAGCTGATCCACCAATAGTATCGAATTAAATTCTTAATATTTAAAATTCAATAAGCTTTTAATTTCTCTTCCCCATTTTAGACTCAAAAGTAGTCTTTAAAGGATGTCATAGTGACGTAAGTACAGAAACTCAAACTTTATGCGACGATTCGAATGACATTTCATGCACAAAATGTAACGGAAGCAATTGCAATACAGATCGACAAAGACGTGGAACTAAGTGTATTCAATGTGTAGGACTTGACTGTCTTTCTTCCGGATATCCGGCAAATGTTGTTGACTGTCAAACAGGTGGATGTTATGTAGGTGTAGATGTCAATGGTTTGACTCATAAAGGCTGTGCATCAGACTATCAAAATACTACTAATAATTGCTCAGTAAATGTCGACACGGAAGCATCAACAACGTGTTTAATATGTGATAAAGATTTTTGCAATGCAATTGTCTATCCACTTGAGAGTCGTCTTATCTGTATGGATTGCTATGGAACAGCATGTGATGCTTCAACTTCAATTAATGAAAAATATTGTGAACTCCTGAGTCCAAATGAACGATGCGTTTCAATTTTTAATACTGAAAATAGAATCACAGAAAGAGGCTGCCTATCGACCATCCAAAACTCTGCAGTATGCAATCAAAACAGCACTAATTGCCTGAAATGTACGACAAATCGTTGCAATACCCAAACATCAATAGATGAAAAATACTCTTGTGTATCATGTGATTCAAAAACAGATCCAACCTGCACATCAAACAATACATCGCCGAATACAAAAGGATGTACAACAAATCAATGCTATTCAAGGTTAATTCCAACAGACAACAACTGGAATTACATTGAAAAAGGTTGCGTATCTGATCTGCCAAGTAACAATCCTATTTGCACAAATTGCACAACATGTGAAGGTTCATTATGCAATAACATTGTATATCCAACTAATCTCATCTCATGTCGACATTGTAGCGGTTCTGAGTGTAAAACATCAACAGTTATCAAACGATGTTCATTATTTAATCAGGAGAAACAAGCTTGCATCACAATATTTGCTGACAGACAAAATGTCAATTATCGTGGTTGCCACAGTGATGCTGCAATTGGTACTCAAGAAGTTTGTGATGATTTTTCAAATATTGCATGCACAAAATGTAATTTAACAAGTAACTGCAATACAGATCAAACCAGAAGAGGTTTCAAGTGCTATAAGTGTAGTGGACGAGATTGTTTTATTCCAAGCCATCCATCTGATGTTATCGATTGCCTATCAAATTGCTATGTTGGATTAAATAGTTACGGTGAAAATGTACGTGGTTGCTATGCCTCGTACTCAAATCATACATGTGGAATGGATGAAGATAGTCGATATCAATGTATTTCATGCCAAGATGATTTCTGTAATGGAATTACATATCCAGTTACTAATCGTTTGTCATGTCACATATGTCATGATTCAAACAATTGTCAAGGAGTATCTGATGACAATATCAATTACTGTCCAAATTATGGTCAACAAGAGAAATGTGTGTCAGTTTTTAATGCCGATAATAAAGTTATAGAACGTGGATGTTCTTCATCCTTAAACAACAAGCTCTACTGTAGTCAAAACTATAAAAATTGTATTGAATGCGGAACGGCTGGCTGCAATAATATAACATCTGTCAGCACAAAAATGTGCGCCGTCTGTGACTCAGTGACGAATAAAAATTGTGTTTTAAATCCAAAAGCTGTGCCTACTAAATATTGCAACAGAGGCTGCTACACAAGACTCATAAACGGAGACTTGTACCGAGGATGTTTGGAAGACTTAAATAATTCATCTTGTACTGATGCTACGAACTGTGTATCATGTACTGATTTTGATAAATGTAATGTCATTAACTATCCAAATAACAGAATGGAATGTCTAACATGCAACAACTCCACGGACTGTATTAATCCGACGAAAATGTCTTGTGTAAGGCATAGAGCTAATGACACATGTGTTACGATATTTAATGGATGTAAGGGAAAATATTTACATGCTTGATAGGGTGTTTACTAGAAAATGACCTTCATTACATGCTTTTCTTGAAATTTGCATAACTTTAGATTTAAGTCCGTAATTTGCAAAGAGAACTTCCAATAATTGTCCAATTAATTTTAAATTTTAGTAAAAAGTTATTCAATTGTTAGGACAAAAATAAGTAGCTAGAACGGGTGTATAGGGTATAACCCTAAGATAATTATACCCTAGAAGCATACCTAAATTAGATGAAAGCACACATTTGCAATCATTTTCAAGGAAACGCCCAATCAACATGCAAATATTAAGTATTAATTGTATTTTTCATTTTAGTCCGAGTATATAAGAAAGGCTGCTATGCTGATCAATCCACGACTGACCAAACTGTATGTTCTGCAAATAATAACACATGTTTGTCTTGTTCCACTAGCAATTGTAACACAAATAATGTTAGACCTGATGAAATGTGCATAGTATGTAATTCCGATATTAATCCACAATGTGCACAAAAACCAAACGAGTTGTCATCAGAACAATGTTTGTTGCCAAGTGATGGTGAATGTTATGCAAAAATATCAGGTATGAAGTGACTCATTAAAGTAGAAAATTGTTAATTATTGACAAATATAGTTAATGATGTAATTGATATAGTCAGTTTATTTGCGGATTAATATCAATTTCATGATAATAATTTTTTACTCGTTAATTAGATGGTAAAACGCTCAGGGGGTGTAAAGGATCACTTTCATCATCCGATATCAATAATTGCCGTAATAATTCGGTATCATCAAGCTGCTTAATTTCATCTGGCCAAGGATCAAATAACAAATTAATTCCTTTAGTGAGACTACATTGTTACTATTGTGACAGTACGAAGGACAAAAATTGTGTAAACGAACAGAAAAATATAAACGAAACACTGCCATGCAGAAATTACAAACAGCCAGAAAATTGTATTAAAATATCATACTCGGATGGTAGAGGTAAGTCCACGTGTATGTAAAAAAAATCTATAATTTCTAGTAACAAACAAAAATTCCTTTTTTTGACAGTTGTACGAGGATGCCAGGCAGATTTCAACATAGAGGATACTTGCTCGTATGGACATTGTGAAACCTGTCCATCAGATAAAATAACAGATGGTTGTAACTCTAGCTTTGCAAGCAAATTAGCTGCTTCCATTGTTTTGTTTGCTCTATCGATTTTGGCAGTTTTTGTGGTGAAATAGAACAAGAATAATGAGCTTGTTGGTGTGGTTGAGTGTATTAATTTGTATAGAAATAAAGGATGTTACTATTTGAATTATATTAAGAGGTAACTTTTGTTCATTTTGCGTATTGTGCATGGATGATTCAATAGGTTATTAAAATTTCAAATTTCATTAGTTGCAAATTAACTGTAAATGCATATGGATTCATGAGTCATACATTCAAATTATATAAAAATTAAATTTTAAATATATTCAAATTACTATACGCGAATGTCCTTGAACTTTTCTAGTAGATTTAATTATGAATAAATTAAATCTCAAACAAACCCCAAAAACTACTCCTTTTCCATCCTACACTCTAACAAACCTACAATTTCAGATCAAAATATCCCCCATAATCCCATCATGTTCTTCTTTCCATAAGGTCAAAACTCTTTGAGTTTCTGTTTGAACATTACATACAAAAAAATAATAAAAAATAATCTATGCACATGACATGATTTAGATACTTTTGGTTTACCCAAAACATTCACATGATCACACATGACTTTATTAAATGAAATGAGTGAGGATGAAAGAATTTTCTGGTTATTATTTCCATAGTAACGCATTAACAATTTTTTTTGACATTTTTCTTAGTCACATCACGTAGAACACTTTTGTCCTTATTAAACCATAATCTTTATGAGATGCTCTGTTGCCTTACTTTTTCCATGTCATTTTACCTGTTATTGTCAAATTTATATACAAAAAAAATATTCACTGATAAAAAGTTGTAAAGAATTGAATGAAATTCTTGTTGCGGAAGTGTCGAGTTGATTCTCAAGTGTATGATTATTATTTTCGGATAAATGTCACGTGTAGATACTTATGACATGAGTATATTTTTTCTAGATGAAATTCTAGGATCGTAAACATGTAATTTAATTATTCCATTTGAATACATTTTCATTTCCACACGTTTTATTGCCTTTCAGATTTCCATCGTGTATCTCTTATCGCTGTCATTGATGCGAGAGGTAATTGAGGTACGATTTTGATTTTTTGATCAATTGTCTTTAAGCTTGTATTATTCGGAATTTCAATTATTTTAAGCCTAAGGTTTTAAACCGACATCTCCATATAATGCTGCATATTATAATAATTACAAAATATTATTTTTTTCCTAGAAAATTAATATTAGCATTCATGTAGGATTCCCATGTAACCAAAATGTTCCATTGGTTTTCCTTTTCCTTCAATGGAAGATCCAATGTACTATCAAATTTTTCATACAAAAAATTGCTTTACATGAAAGTACCAAAAATGTTCCATTGAAGGAAACACTTCAACGCGCATAAGTTCAAGTCTCAAAAAATTTTGATTATATACTTTACAAGAGTATGCAGAAATCACTTTTATATCTGGAATTGAAATTTGAATGAATCTTTAAACATTTAATTATGTTTTTAATGTGTGTGATGAAGTCTTTTGATTTCATCAATGTGCAACTTAGCTAAATTAAGTTGCTTATGAATATTTTTTTAAGTATTAGTGTTTGTTAAATATTTAAATGAATACTAACACATTAATAATGAATCACATAAAAATATAATAGAAATAGAACAAAAGAACACGTGGATTTTTTCATTTTTTATGTTCCATAAGTATTCCATCGAAGTATTACATAAGTAGTACTTATGTATTACTTTGATGTATTACATCAATGGAAAACGCGATCGTCCCTTTATCTTCCATTTCCATAGGACAACATGTTCCTTAGGACGGTACATGGACGGTACATAGGGATCGTCCATGGAACATTCTTATGGAATACATTGATATTCCATTTGGTTACATGGGTTTGCATTGTTTCATAATACAATTATACTTTATGTAAATTGTTGGTGCATTTTTCCATATCTTGATATGCTCATAATGTCTGGTGCATGATTAATTATGGCTTTTATTACGTAAGTATAGGAAAATGTAATAATTTAACTCACAATTTACCACAATGAAATATGAAAATTTAAATTTGCTGAATCACCTCAACCCAACCTCAATCATCATTCCTTCCACATAAATTCTAAAGAAATTTTCATAATTTCTAGATTTTTAATATGTTCGTGGTTTAAGCTAACATTTTATTTTAAAAAGTGAAATAATTTTTGAGAAAAGAATTATTTTTTATTCATCTATAAATCTCCAAAATTCAAGTATCATCTTCAGTTTTAGGGGCCGTTCACTTATTATTTAACGTTAAAATGAGGTTTTTTTACTCCCTCCCCCCACTTTCTGTAACGTTTTTATGTTTTTAACAAAATAATCACGCGCTTGAAAACAAAAGATAATAAGTGAACGGGCCCTTATCCAGATTTATGAAAAATTTTAAACTTTTCAAGATTATTTATAAGAAATTGTTACAAAGCTCAAAATTATGAATTCAAAAAAAACACAATTTTATGTTTTAAAACGAGATCAAAAAGACATTAAAATTCTTCCATGAATAAAATTTGCAGTTTAAAATTTATATATTTTTTCATATGCGCCAAAAAAACGTTTTTTAAAAATTAGATTTTTAACCAAAAAATTCAATTTGTCTCGCTAATGTACCTGCATATCCCAACGTACACATAGTATGTAAATAATAAATGATGTGAAATGAGGAAAAATACGAGAATCAATTTTGAAAGCCTGTGTATATATGCTCAATTCTCTCATGTGTATTTCCTCACGGGTTTTCGTGTCTTTTTAAAATAAATTTAGCAAAAAAAAATTTTTTGTTTATTTTGTAAATTTTTTACTTTATATTTTCGAGGAATGTAAGCAAGTACACTAAATAAATACTAAGGCTGTTGAAAGGTGAAATGTATTCACATAATGAAGATACTTCAATTTTCGCATTCATATGAGTAAAAAATAAGTTTTTCTTCAAATGTTTTTGTATTCAAAAATTTGTATACGAGGAATGAATAATTTTTTGTTCGAAATTAAGTGAATCAAGTGTCTAATAAAACTTATTTGAGAGCTTTCGAAAACATGAAAATATGAAAGTTTCATTTGAAAATTTAAGTAGAATAGGAAGTGGTTATTAATCATTATTAATAATAAGATACTTGATATGCAATCTTTTGATGAAAATTATAAAAATTGAGAACTAAAAAAAAAATTTTCAGATTCCTTTTAAAGCTTATGAAATTATTGGAAAATATTTTATTCTATAAAATTGTTTTTAATTGAAAAACTTAACCTAATTCTAAAATTTTTTTCATAATTTTTCCAAAATCTAAAATTTTAAAACAGAATTCAAAATTTAAATTAATTAACTAAATATCCAAAATAAATTCTTCAACTGCAAATACATCAGACAGAAATAAATGACCTCAAATTATTTCAATCCTGAAGCTAAATATTTAAAAATCCAAAAAAATAATTTTTAAATTTAACCTTATTCAACATTTTCCAGAATATTAAATCAACATTTAAATTATATCTACCTGTCTTAATATCATTTACTTCTCATCAAACACTCAGACACAATACCAATAAGATACACAATTCAATATCATTTACAATACAATAATCCCATGTTATTCATTTTAATTCTCAATTTCATTTTGCACATCAAGAATGCTTTCATCAAACCAAACCCTTTCGATAACATTTTCTGACTCCTCTTCCTTAAAACCAATTTCACATTATTGAAAGAGATCTCAAGATATCTTTTTCGTAAATAAATTAACATATGAAGAGAATATATTTGCGTATATAACACATTCAATCATTGTAACCGGTTGGAAAATCAAATTTGAATGACGAGTGACTTTTAATGCTATACAAGGAGCTTGAAATGAGAAATTCTTTGAGTATGTTTTTGTTATGACTTATATTATTATAGAAAACTTCACACAAAGACTTTTATGATGATGATGGAAAGCATTTGAAGGTTTTGCTCCTTTTTGTAGTTGAATTTTAAGAAAAAGCATCCACAATTTTGTGGTTTGAATGAATTTACGATGAATTTTGTGTGCTGGTTGTTTGTAATTGCATACTTTAAGTGTGGATTTATGTTTACTGCTAAATTGGATTTTAACAATTTTCTGGTAGTTTATAAGAACGTTAAGGTTGTTATTTATTGCAATTAACTCAAGATTGTCCTTAAATGTACTTAAAACTATTAAGTGCTAAATTTTAAAGGTAGATGGCACTGAAAAGTTCAATTCCTCAATATGAGATTGATCAAAATGAATTTACTCTAGCACGTCAATTTAATAAGCTTCACCAAATATAGTGAACAGCTATGCAATGCTAAAAAATTTCAAGAATCAATAAACTCCACAGTTTTATGATCCTTATCATTTTTATGTCAATAGTAAATGGAATTGTTGCTATAAATAATCCTACAACATGCTGTTATACATGTCTTTTTGAGAAGAAATTTCGATTGCTTTTAAGGTACAAATAGAAAAAAATTCATAAAAAAATTGTTGCCTTTTTTAACCCTACGAGTAAACAGTTATTGCCCCCAAATGAAAAATAATAGAATTATCATAGACTGTTCACTCACATGTTGTATCCAACCAGGAGTATTTTATTCTCTTGAGATTGTGTATTAGCTGGAATACGAAATATGATTGACATCTAGAAGAGAATGGAGGGAGATAAAAAAAATGTGTTGTTTCTCACTCTGATGGGAATGACTGCATCTTGAAAGCTTCACGTTGTTGACTTTCAAAACAAAAACCAAAAAAAAAAAAAAAATGCTATGCAAATAGCATGAAATATACGATTTTTTTAGACTCCATCTAAATGCTTTTACGAAGAATTTCAACTGCAAATAAAATATTTTTATCTGCAACATTTATTTTTATCAAATTTTTATTCATCTCTGCTTCTTTAAAGGGTCGTGCATTTATGATGTTCAATAGCTAGGGGGTATGAAAAATTGTTTTATATCGAAATAAAAAACGGAAATTTTATTTTAAAATTTTTAGAACATCATAAGTTTATATACATGAGTTATAAACTTTATCCACATCATCCATATTTAAGTGTCAAAATTCGTCAAAATTATAACTTTAATTCCGAAAAATCAAATCGTTCAAAATTTTCAAAAAATTAAAAATCCGAAAAATATCGGGGGAAGTGTGTACCAAAACATTCAAACAGCTCCCATATAGTTTGTTGTATGAGAAATGTATATTTATAGAGTGAAGCATTTTCTTCATTGCCGTAAAATTATGAATGATTTATGTTGGATATGACGTCTAAAGAGAGTGCCATACTAAATATTTATCTTCCATAAATTTGAAACAATTTTTTTCTCACTCACATTTGTAGCTCTAACGTCATCAGAAAAAAATTGTGAGTATGAGTAGGACATATCAGATTTCACAAATTTTCACTTATATATTTGGTTAGATTATTTCATTATAAATTTAATTTATTTTTACCACAAAAATTGTTGTTGCATGCAGACATTCAAAATTAGATTATTTGTTCATGATTTTTCAATTTGAAAATTAAAACCAAATTTTTGATGTTTATTTTAATTATTGTCAACGTTATGAGTTTTGAATTAATTCTACTATGAAATCAGAAAATAATAAAATTAATTTGATATCATTTTGAAACATTTTGAAAAAATTTAAATTTTAATAAAATTTTCAAACTTTTTCCTTTGTCATTTCAATTATTAACTATATAAATCTGACATGAAAAATAAGATATTTAGAAAACCAAAGTGTTTTTCACATCACTCAAAATGCGATAATAAAATGAAAAGTTTTCTTTAAAAAATAGTTTTCAATTCGTGAGAAAGAACAAAGCATTTCTAGTTTGTGAGATTGAAAATATTAATACGTGACTTTTATACAATTTGAATTGTTTGAAATGTTTTTAAGCGGTTAAAGATTTTTCAACAAATTTCATAATAATTACCACAATTTTCCCCATGACTTCTATTTTCTTTTTTATTCGAATGAAATCTTGTTGACGCTTTTCAAGTCTACGTGAAAATGATTTTAATTAAAATTACTATTTTATTAGATTTATGCAGAGATTGGTGTTGAATAAATTTAGTTTTAAAGTCGATTTTCAGTTTAATAATTATGAAACTTGAAAAATTTTTAAATTCAATTTAAAATAAAAATTATGATTAAATTTCAAAATTCAAAAAATTTGAGTTTTTTTTTAATCAACCTAACTACTAACTCTGAATATTTTCAAAATTTCTTTAAATACGTAATTTTGTCATTAAATATTTTCTAATCGATCTCTTTCAAACTTTAATTTAACTTAAGGCAGCTTTATTAGAAGATTGGATAGAATTACTAAGAATCCTAGTTACAGAATTCATAAGCATCAAATTCATCATCATTAATTTGTTGCAAGCTATCTACAAACAAAAAAATATCCATCTCATTTTTTATTTCTAATAGAAATTCACTACAAATAATTATTTCAATTTCATATAAAGTCCATCTATTTAGTTTCAGTATAAGTAAAACAGCATTTATATCCTCATCATAAATCCAAACATCTCAGGGATATTTTTACAATTTTTCATAAGTACGTAAATATTTACTTGGAATAAAGAAGGAAGCAACTCCAGCAGCATAGTTGCATTAAATTGACAAATATATTATCCGTTACTGAAACTTGCTTACTATCATCTTGTGATATTTTACTACTGAATATCCGCAACTAGATTATTTTATCTACAAGGTCACAACATATGCAACTTTGAGGAAAAGACCCTGAATAAAAAGTTTTGATTTCCCTCGAGAATAAAACATCCAAAAAGCTGCACGTTTCTCAATTTCGAGTATGTTGATAGAAAATTATGACATTTACCTTAAAGTCCTTTGTGATGTAGAAGAACGAAATCTTAAGAAACTACGTCGTTGTGAATAGAAAAGTTGCATAAAAATCCCAAATGAAGGAAAGGAAAAAAAAAATATTTTATTATCAAAAAAGTTTACATTGTAGTAGTAACAAAAAAAAGGAAAATGCAGGAACTATTACTCTATGTCTTAAACATACTCAAATATTTTCCTAAGAAGGTTCTCTCTAAGCTAAATAAACACATTGTCGAGACACTTGACATTATTTAAATTCTTCTGTTTACTTTTTCATATGTTCATGTTTTACATAAATTGCACTAATAATTTTGCATGTTGAGCATATTTTATGCATGAATGTTAGGGAAAATTATGTCAGGAATGGAAGCGACAAACGAATTATTCAGGATGAGAAATTTAATATTAAGTTGTGATTTTTGTGTGCTTTAAGGAAGCTTTAAAAGATTTTTTAATTTTTAAACAAAAATCTTTTTTAAAAAAGGATTTTATAGCAGAAAATATAAAAATTTTAACAAACGTGAATTTTCCAGCAACCCAAAAGGAGCCGTTCACAAATGACGTCCGAAATTTACAGTCATTTTTCAAAAAAGAACAATAAGATTCCAAGAAATTTTAGTGTTCTTGACCACCCCTTTCCTTCGGACGTCATTTGTGAAAGGTTCCAAAGACTAAATATTAAATATAAAAAAACTTTATTCTCCCCAAAATTTCCATAGAAATAAAAATTTCAAAAATATTCTCAAGATTTTCTGTAAGTTCACAAATGCACTTGCTGTGAGCACATCTCTTCCCCTATATGCATTATGCATTACATTCATGAATTTTATCACATGGAAAATAAGGTAAGCAATTCAAATTTAAACGTTCTACAAATAAACTTTTTCAAAATGCACACGAAAATCTCTTCTCCTCTTTTGATTTTAAATCATGAGAGAAATTTAAATGCGTGAGAAAAATGTCACAAGTTGTCACAAGAATTTATTTAATAAGCTCCTTTTATTTTTTTTTACCATGACGAGGGAATGAAACGATGTTCTTTTGATATTTCAGAAATACTTTCGAAAAGTAAGCTATTCATGATTTGAAGGAGTCTGAAAAGGGTTGAGTAGACAAATTTAATTAAAATAAAATCTTGAAATGTTTAAGACAAAAATAAAATCTTAGTTACATATTTAATTTCCTCTTTTCTGATTTTTGCTTGTGGCACTGAGCTTCTATGTCAGTTGAAAACTTTTGAAGGAAATTTTTGTGATCTGGAGTGTTTGTTTTTTGATGCTGCGATAATTTTATTTTCTTCATACAATTACTGAAAAGTTTAATTTTTAAATTAATTTGTTAGATAGGGAATGATCAGAATCAAGGGTGTGGAACTGATCAAATTAGTTTTTGATCATTTTTGATCATTTTTTTGGATAATTTTTGATCAGTTCCACACCCTGGATCAGAATTGTTTGATAACTAACTGTTAAAGAAAACTGTTAAGACTAATAAACCTCCATATATGTAGACTTGAATATTTAATTTTTTAAAAATTTGCTTGTTTATTTTTTATTATAAATTCCCATAAATTCATTTCATAGGAATTAAATTTCAAATTGATAGTTTATGTGACGTATTGATAGAAAATTAAATAAAATTATTATTTTTTTATTGTATAATTTCTTTAGAATATCTTACTACCTCGTTAGTCAAATCATTTAAAAATTGTTCATAATGGCGCTCTTATGCGTAATGCTATGATTTTATTGATTTAATTGCATGCATTTGCTATCGTTTGCAAATTATTCTTTTAACTGGCAAAGTGTACAATTATTTTAGAATGATCCATAATTTTATGAAACTACACATGCTTCAACACCGAACAATTTTCTTCGACACCTTAAAAATCCAATTTATCTTAAAAACTTTTCATTCAATAACGCAAAACTTTATAAAAAAGAACTAAAACTTTTTTGATGAAAGAAATATTTTGCAACAAGCTTCATCCACCCTGCATATTATTAAAAATAAAAATATGAAAATGAGGAAAAGCACTCACCTGATTATCATCTCCACCATACATTTTCCGTTATCATCATCCTGCAGCATAGATGCTGAAACTTTTTCTGTATTATAAAAGTTGTTGTTGCTTTGAGTTTCTTTCAATTTTTCACTACAAAGATTAGTTGTATTGTTACAGATCCAATGCATTAAAGTATTACAACTATCTCCTTTTTCATTTATGCTGCTTATAGCACGAGAAAATTCATTGTTGCTCAATACTTTGATATTCATATTTATGTACAGTGTATGAACAAGTTCAAAACACTTTGGCGACCATTGCTGTGGCTTGGAAGGTGAGAAGAATAAAATGAGAGCATTGATGGAGTTTTCAATGGTTGATCGAATTGTATACAATATGCTGTCTACTTTTGAGCTTATTATACTCATTTTCATAATAAAATATGCTCAAAAATCAAATTTGCATCTAAAAATAGTTCCAACTCACCTTCTCGTAATATCCACGGTCATTATACTCAAAATACCCATCAGGAACTAAATATTCGCGAAAAACTTCATTATTATACCGATAAATATAACATTTCAAAGGCATCAAATGCAATTGCACAGCATGTCCACACGACTTCACAATTATATGAAATAATTTCGTAAATCCAGCTTTGAGATATCCAGTATGTGGCTCAATAGAGATATTACAGGGCATGAGCAATGAATCAAAATTATCCCATTCATATTTAATGCAATGTTTCGAGTTATTCTGTAAAGCAATTAAATTTTCATTCGAAATACCATTTTGCGGAATCACAATACACAAATTATCTCCATGTATTACAAAAGGATTTAATTGCGATGGAATATCGTTGTTTGGGGAATTGTGAACGAGCCATGCACATTTGTCGAATGAATTTGTGTTACATGCAGAGTAGGATGTGCATTCAGCATAAATTTTCGTTCTGCATTCACATTCATTGAAGACAATTCCAATTTCTATCTGATGAGGGTTCAAAAGTGTCATTAAATTTTATGGTGTCAATTTCTCTCTTCTAATTACTTACTTCATAGCATCCCATGTAGGTTGGCAAAAAGTTGATAAAAGCTGCTGTATGGACATGACTTTTGATCAGAATTACATCATTAGGAAACGTTAAGTTAGCATCATAACTAATTAATTTTATCTCAATGTCACTTGAGTATGGATTATATAGCCATACGACTTGTTGCGTGTAGGATGCGTTATCGATAACCACAGGGGTTAATTTGTTTGTCAATAACATTGCCATTGGATTGAATTCGGATATTACCACAATTAATTTTAGCTTAATAACGTAATGTGATGAGCTAATTGGAAATTGGAAGGAAAGGAGATTATTTTTATTGAGGTTTTTGGGGTGGAGGTGATGAGGTTTTGTAAGAGGTGATTTAAAAAGAGTTCAAAGGCAAGCATTTGACTAATTTTGGTCTCTGATGAGTCTTTGGATGCTTTTATAAAAATATTCATATTTAATCCGAATTGAAGGGTGTGCAACTAATTGCTATGATCAGTTTTGAGTAGTTTCATGCCCCTTCCCTAGCAGCAATTTAGAACGAATCTTAAAGAATCTGTGAGGAAATTTTCCGGCCAGATTTTTTTTCTCACGAATCACAAAGAATTTGTGAGGAAAAGTGGCCGGAAAATTCCTTAACTGCACGGAAGTGCCCGGAAAATGCGTTTTTTCTGGCCATTTTCCGGCCGGAATTTTTCCTCACAAATTCTTTCATTTTTTCTGTACTAATCTGACAGAAAATGAAAGAATATGAGAGGATTATGAACGAATCTTGCAGGAATTATGAAAGAATCTTGCGGGAATTTTTCTCAAAGTATTTAAAAAAAACTTTTTTTTTTTCTTCCTCCTCTTTTTCTCCCACTTTCTCTCCACTTTATTTTCTTTTTTTATTATTATTATTATTATTTTTTTTTTTGGAAGATTTTGTAAGGAAATTTTCTGTTGAAATTCTGCCAACTCGAACCCATGACCGCTGAAACCAAAGTCCCGAACTTAACCGCTGAGCTACCGCTATCTGAAATTATATAAATTATATTTGGCGAAAAGACATATTTAAGTTGCTAATTTCTTTTGCCATAATTTTTATGATTGTTTTATTCCAGTGGGGTTGCTTCAGGAGGGTCCAAGGGGTTCAGGGGGACCAAATAAATTCTTCCATAAATCCTGCATGATTCTTTCAAGGGAACTTAATTTTTTTATTAATTTTTTTTTTTTAAATTAATATTATTTCAATTTAACGATTTTATATCTTGGTAAAATACTATAATGATTTATTAGTAATATGAGTAATTTGTAAAAGAATCTTTAATCAAATGAACTTAAATCATTTCAATCATAATTATTATGCAATAGGAGAATTTTAAAATGTTTAATTAGAATTTAAATTTGAAAATAGTTTTAAGCTATTTTTTATTCTTTTTTGTGGTTTTTCCATGAATTCAATGAATTTCTATGTATTTATTTTTCTATAAAACAGTTTTCTTTTTTAAACAAATTTATGTTTAACGAACACATAACGGTAAAGTAACTTTAATTTATTAGCTAAAAGTTAAGTATGGATTTTAGCATAATCTTGACTAGAGAGCATAATTTATATTCTGATAATGATTTTCATAATAAAAAACTTTAAAAAGTTGTATTACGAAGTCAAAAATTAAAATTTTTTCATTTAACGGAACAAAAATTTTAATTTGCAAAATCCAATATTTTAACAGAAACAATTATAATTACATTCCAAATTCTTAAAATTCTTCAATGCCAAAAAATGTGCAAAAAATCAAGAGAAAATCAGCCAGAAAATTTCCTCTAAAATTCCTTCAAATTCTGTTGCAACTTTTTTTTTGTGATATCAGAAAATGAAAGAATCTGCGAGGAAAAATGGAAGAAAAACGAAAGAAAAATTCTTCACAAATTCTTTCATTTTCCGGCCAGAAAATTTTATTAAAAAAAAGTTTCATGACAGATTTTGGAAGAAAATCGCAGGAAATTTTTCTCGTAAAATTCTTCCATTTTATGGCCGGAAAAACAAACGAATTTGTCAGGAAAAAAAATTCCGCTCAGATTCGTTCCAAATTGCCGCTAGGGTTAACCCAAATTAAGCTCAAAAATGATTCTTTTTTTTGTCTCTCAAATGATAAACGCTTCTAATTTATAACTAATAAGTTCCATCAGCAAACAAATATTAAATCTTGTCCAAAACAGAATAATAATAGCTAAAAATTAATTTCTACTTCCAAGAATTTATATATATTCTAAGAATTTATCCCATCGAGCTCATACTCTAATACCAATCATTCCATATTTACTCACACAATATGAAATGTAATATCATGTTTTCCAAGTAATTCATATCGAAAAACCAACTCGAGTTCTATTGAGTTATTGGATTTAATTTGCACATTTGATGGTCGTAGATCTGCAATATTTCGATGTGGACATTTGAATCCGCTTCCATTTTTCCTAGCTCGGTTTTGCTTCATTGTACAATCACATGAAGTTCGTTTGAAAATTTTCAATTCTTTTTCATCTGTTTCGGATGTGTTGTGTACAATGAATGTAATACAAAACGGTGTTGAATGTAATGGCATTTGTGGAATTTTCATTTCAAAGGTTTGTGGCTCGTTAGATTGAATATTGGCGAGCATGAAATTCAAACTGGAAAATTTTAGCATTGATTATTGGAAATTGAATTTTTTTTTGTCGTAAAATTATGAAATAAATTTTATGAAGCTTACCTATCAATTTGCAATGAGTTCCAATAAAATTCCTTGGGCATGATTCCATTCTTCACTGAAATATTTATGACCTTCAAATTCATTTTGAAAAACTCAAGAAAAAAAATTTTTAATTAAAATCAAAACTTTTTTTTTCAAAGCCAACTGCAAGACTTCAAAAAATCTTGAATTCTCAAGACGAACATTATCACAATCTGATGAAGAAGTTTCGTTGACATTTTCAAAATTACTTCCGCTTGCGACATTGCGTGAACATTAAACAGATTATTATCAAGATATCTTTAAAGTCGACCAGCATACAGATGAGGAAAAAAGGGCACGTGAAAAAGTTGAGTGACCCAAATTTCTTTTTTTTCCATCTTGCAATAAAATTTGCCTAAAATTCTTTACCGAAGAGAATAATTTAATCGGGTTGTTAAAGATTCCATTTTTTGGGACTCAATCCTTTGTTTATTGGATGAATAAAGAATAATTTTTGTTACAAAAATAGCCGTGCAGTTAGCAACAGAATTGCCAATTTTGAAATTCACATTTTAGTAAATTCAATTTATTAGTAGTGCAATGTTAACGTCAAAACCTTCAGCTATACTCAAAACTTTGAATTAAATCTCAAAAACCTTCAATAATTTATTTATAAAAATATCAACCATCACGTCTACCTCCATATAGTCACACAAAACTGACTACCCAAATATCACACAAACGCCACTTCCACGAACAAAAGGTGCTTAAAAGGTCAACAATTTCACGACCATTGACCATATTCTTTTTCATCCAATAAAACAGCATCGTGTACCTTTTTGTTCTTATCATCAATTAATATATTTTGAACAACTTCAAAAGCACATCTGTTAGAAAGTTTATCGAAAAAAAAAGAAATTGTAAATTTGTTTATTGCTGCGGTGTGCAAATATTTTTTTGTATTCCATTGTTGGCAATATTTTACATGATGATAAAGTTGGAATTGAATAAATTTTGTGTTTATTTGAATCCTTTTTTGAATGCCATTGTGTGTACTTGATTTAGGTATTTTAAAAAAAAATAAAATTTTGTTTAAAAAATTTTTCAATTCCTTGATTTTATAGCAGAATAATTCAAATTTTAAATACGGATTTGATTTGAATTGTTTTAATTTATTTAAATAACCAAAAAAAAAATCTATTTAAAAATTCAAATTTTAATTTTTATCGGTCATTTGATTAGAAAAATGTTGGAATAAAACAACTTTTCAGATCGAAGACCTTTTGTATCCGAAAATATCAAAAATTCAAGAATGAACTTTTTTAAACTAGGCACATTTTTATCATGTCAGTAAATTTTTAGTATCTCATTTGATCCTCAATAAAATTCTTGAATACACAACACAACCAAACGTTAGTGACAAACAAGATTGAAAGCTTATTGCAGCTTTACTATTGTTTGTATGTTGACAAAAATGTCTTTGTGTCTTCCACAAAATAATCTTTTTACACAAAAGATTCAACGCAATAATTTTGAAGCAACAATGAAAAAATAAATCAACAGCATCAATTCAAATATAGAAGCAGAAGCAAGTGGAATTTAAATTGGATTTGGATCTGAAAATATCAAAAAATGTTAAGTACCAATATTGACTTGATTCCGAGAAAATTGAAATGAGATAAAAATCGCTACAATTTATTTATTTATCAATCAAAATATAGCAGGAAAGCTTTCTGATTTCTAGGAAATTCTGCCAGCAACACTGAAATTTATTTTTGATCCAAATTCTTTGGAATTGTTGATGTTATCGAAATATTGGATAAACTCTTGTCATATTTGCAGGACTATAATTATTTGCTTGAAATCTTTTATCATCAATATCAATCATTTCTGCTTTAACAGATTTTCGGAAATTCGAGTGATGTAATATTGTTGACCATAACACCTTGAAATGTCCAGAGAAATTTAAATTGTTGTTAATAATTCAAAGAACTTTAAACCTTATTGCTTACATTTGAAAATAAATTTGTTGATGGAATAAACTTGAAATTGAAATGTCCAAAAGTAAACAATTTTGCTTCCTAAAATTCCAATTTATTCTTCCAATTCAAACAAAATCTGTGAATTATTTATTTGAATTGATTTCTTTGGAACTAAAATACCTAATGGTGAAATGGCAAAAATTCAAAAGTAAACAATGAAATAGACGTTCACTCAGATGGTATCTAATTTTGCAATATAACAACAGCAACAACAAAGCATATGTGTAGCTTCAAAAGGAAACAAAAAAAGTATTGATATATTCTTATGTCATTTACAGATCCAAAATTCCCTCTTTTCCTCCTTCTTTTATCCTTTGATTGATGATGAACTTTCGATATTATGGGAGGATATGAAATAGCAAAATTTCTATTAGAATTGGAAGGCTTTGAAGGGAATAAAAATGTTTTTGCTTGTGGGAATTTATTACGTAAGTTACCGTAGAATTTCTATTGATTGTGGTTGATTTTTTTGGGAGCAAAATTTGATTATTTAAAAACTGCAAGATTTAAAAATTTAAGAATTTACAAAAGGCACAATCATTACTTAAAGGTCATTACTGTCATACCGCTTCGTAACCTCAAAATATCCATCAAAAAAAGTTATTCATGCATCAATTTTTATTTAATTTAATTAAATAATTTAATTATTTTATTTAACTTAATTATCTCATTTTAGTTTAATTCTTTTTATGTTTACTCTCACAACTGCATGTGATTCTCATTGAATATTCAAGACACTATGAGCTAACTTTGAATTTTAAATACAAATTTTTTTGTTAATTTAACTTTAAGCACCTTAAAAGTTTTCGAAACATATGCAGTAACAAAGTTTATTCCCACCAAGTTCTCACTATAATTTCAAAACCTCTCAATGCATCAAAAATTTACAGAACTCTTATTAAAAATTTTACAGCATCTTACCATCTCTACAAACTTTTATCGAAACATCCAGATTGACTGAAATTAAAAAACAATGCCAGCAAAAATAGATGCACAGCTATAAGGAAGTGAAATGTGTAACTGAGACATTTGCTCTCTCTCTTTAATTCTCTTATCATTCATTCTGACAGCACGCAGTCAAACTTTTTCCTTAGTTACACAAACAAGTAACATTGACCATCAAAAAGCTTTTCACTGCATGCATAACTGCTCTGTAAACGACAAAGTTTTTAATTGGCTACACATTGAGATACTTATGAAGGAAAAGGAAAAAAAGGAGAGAAAAAAAAATGTTTAAAGTGAAATGTTAGAGGAATTGTTAACGACTGAAAATAACGACTGTTGGAAAATTTATTATGACCATTAAAAATATTTGAATAAAAAAAGTTTTCATATAAATCATTTATTGTTACTAATTTTGTTGCCAAAGCTACTAAGCTGAACTGTAATTTTTTAAATAAAAAAATGTTTAAGTATTTAAAGTGTAAGTTGGACATGATTTATGTTTCTTTTTGAAAAAAGCAGTTTTGGATTTCTTAAAATTTTTTGGGGGATAATTTATATATGATGTGGCATCATTGATGTCTAATAAAAAGAAATTAACTAAAAATTGCTTAAAATTTTAAAAGAATTGTCGGGAAAAGTATCCCCAACAAATGTAAATTTGTCAAAAAGTTGCTTTTGGTTTAACCTTGCCTTAATATTTTCCATTTTCTAATCATATAAATTTGGATTTTTAAAAACACTTTTTTTATACAAATTTAAATTTTCAAGGTAGGTATTTATCAAAATCAAAATTAATTTTTCATTGAAACTCAAATTTTCGTAAAAATTTCTTAAAACAACGATCAGTGTGTAAAAATTAATTTTTCTGAAGTTAAACTTTTTGCATTTAAATTATTTGCCGTCATTGATGAACGACTCCATTAAAAAAATTCAAAGTCCATAAGAACCAAATCTTATAAATTCTTTACAATTGGGAGAGCAATCAATAACCATTTTTAGAAAGCTTGAAATTCTCTCCTGTCAATTATTTCTCAACAAATGCTGAAATTTTTGGATTATTCCAAGAATTGAATTGATTTTGCATGCTATCGAAATCTCAAATGTATCCCATGTCTATTTCCAAATTAATTTCTTTTCTTTATCTTTCGGCGTATATTGAACTACTCTATCTTATTGAGATGCAATGATTAAAGGATTCTTTGAATTGTTTAGTTAAGGGTGTTGTGTTTTGTGTATCGCCTGTGTAAATCAGTTAAAATTGAGAACTCATAAAATTAATTCACATTATGTCCAATTATTTATCTATTTCTAAATAAAGGTAATAATGTTTTAATAATTGTTAAACTAAGTTAATAAAAGTAGTTGGAACATTTTTTTTAAACCGTTGAAGTTCTGTAAGGTCTTAATTCTTGACCCTTAAAAATTCTACAATCCAGTATTAACTTTTCATTGCTTTCTCTTTGTATTATGGTTGAAAACTCACCAAACAAATTATCTCATCCTAAAATTTCCATGCAAATCATTTCCATCTTCATCTGTCAAAAACAACATTCACTGATATGTACTCACATCCATAAATATGACGCAACCAAATTTCTCAGTAATTCATTGATATGTTCATCATCAATCTCCATTCTTTTCCTTTAACTTGAAGGAATCTATTCATTACTGCCAATCACGAATGCGCCTATTGTTTTATTTTACATCTACAGCAAGGTTAAGGAACAGAATGAATAAGTACATTTCTATTGTTTTACATCAGCTGAAATTGAGGAAATTTCTTGTATAACAATTTTTCAATTATTGCATCATTATCCTCAATTCTTCTTGCTTTTGATCGTGACTTTCATTAATCTTCAACATTACAATTTAATTAATGCTTTAAAGTTTTTAGAAAATTTAAAAGTTATAATGAGCAGGTCTGAGTTATAATTAATCTTCTTCTTAAAAACTCAAATTATTTCAAAAAAGTTTCATGGTTAAGGATTAAATAGATCTAAAGTCAAAATCCTGATATGAAAAAATGTATAAATTAATGATGGCAACATATGTGAATCTCTCATGATTGTAAGTACATAAGCAAGATGCTTAACTTCACATACATTCAGTTATCGAATACTTTTTGCTATTTCTATCTCTTTATGTTGCTAAATTACTCGGTTATTCAGTGCGCCAAATAATTATCTGGATGGAAAGTTTGGGGATGATTTGGATGTGATGTTTTGACTGTTTCTAACTTTTTTGTGTCCAATCAGCTGTAGATGTAAAGAAATTTTGATATAAAAAGTCTAACCTCAAAAATTTAGAAATCTAACAATTTTTGGCGCCAAAAATCGTAACCATCACTTCCAAACTCATCCAAAAAGGATTCAAGACCAAAATAGGAAGTAAGAAGGTTTTCAACCTTTCCATTGTCGACCGATACACATAACTGAATCGTATCTCATTGAATATTCTTTCTCGCATGCTTCATGCTTCACATTCATCGGAATTAAAGCAATCTTAGACATTTTCACATCCAATAATTCGTCTTTAAGGAATATTTTCCTGCTTACGATGCTGAAGGTTACACAGAGCAGCAGCATGACAACATATTTAAATGTTCTTTTTTTTTCTCGCACCAAACACGAAAGTCTCAAGTTTTTTTTATTATTTTCAATTCCCATCGTATGTTGTGCTAACATACACACACATATCGTTTACATTGATGTGGCGATATTACGTGAATCACGACATGAATTGTCTGCGTTACTATATTGAATGGGTAAAATATGAAGTAAGGATGATTATGTGCTTGTACTTGAAAGAAAATTGTTCATCTTTTCATCTTTTTACGTATGTGAGTGAGGATGTAAAAATTTTTTTGTAGCTAAGAAAATTGCACATTATAATGAGAATATTATTGTCAAACAAACGTTACCTAAATCCTTCTAAATCTACATATTCTCTTAAGAAAAATAATTTAATTTTTGTGAACAATTTTTTTAAAAATACCTATAAAATTTAAAAAAAAAGAAATGAAAATTAAAAAAAAAATTAATAAAAATAAAAAAAATGCAAAAAAAAATCATACAAAAACGTAACAAAGGAGACAGGGGGTTAAAAAAATCGTTTTTTTGCTTAACGTACTAAGTAAACGATTTTCATTATTTTTTCACAAAACTTAGAAATTTGTTGTATATCAAAAACTATAAAATTCCAATCGTTTTACAGAAATAAAAATATTAAAAATCTTTTGTAATCTACACATTTTTTATGGCTGATCTTGAAAAAATGTTGCTTTAAATTCTTAGTATTTTATATCAAGCATAATTGGATTATAGAGTTGCATGTTATTTTCTCAGAAAGGATAAATCCAGATGAATCAAACATGAGAGGATTATCAATCAAAATGTGATATAAAGGTTGAGTTGATTCAAAGGTATGATTTTTCAATGAAAAATTTAACTTGAATTAAAATTTGTTTCAGAAGATCGTTAAAGTAACAAGCACAGTATGTTCTACATACATTTGGATACCGGCGTGAAGTTGTCTGCAGAAGATGTTTTGCTTATTAACATAATTTCAAAGAATATTCTGTCGTTAATTTTAGAACCTTCTGCTACTGAATTTTAAAAACTAAGATAATTCAATTCAATTTTAAATCTGCACTTTAAAAACTTAAAATTCATAAAAACTATTTTTTGCTTCTTTCTTAAATTCGACAAAATCCAAAAAAAAAAAAAACAAACAAAAATCCTTCGGAAAGGAAGCAAGTGACACATGAGTTATGTGTTTCAGATTGCGTAAAAAAAATTCCATCTCATATGCATACTGGAACTGTCATGTCCAAAAGGTGTCAAATTCTAGGAAAGAGAAAAAGGATCAGTTGACGTCGACGCTCTGTCTAGCATGAATTCCTTATTTTTTACTTCTCTTTTTTTACGGAAACATAAATTTTTAAGGATATCAATGTGAAAGAAAATATGGGACAGTGTTGGCTAAAAAAAGAAGAGAGTATTTGTGATGAAATGTTTTTGGAGAAATGCGATACTTTACGTTTTTGATAATTTTTGAGGAAGGACATTGATATTGATATAGATTATTATTAAGATAAATATTTTGTTTAGATTTAATCAAATGCGAATTTAAGAAATGATTTTTGAAAATTTAGATTTTGTAAAAAAATTATGCGAAAACAAATGACATACTAATAAGATTCAGTCAAACATATGTTCCATAAAATCGCATGTCTTTTTTGTCATCAAATTACATAACATATTCAAATTACAATTTCTTTTGTTTTTTAGGCTCAAAATATCTTAGTTGAACTGAAATTTGAGTCAAATCGGCATGCAAAATATATTTAAAGAACAGTCCTGAAATGTTGATACCTAGTTCTACTGACAAAATAAATTTGAATTCTGTAATTTTTTTTCTCATAATTAGACTTTTTGCATTTGAAATTTATAATGCAAATTTTAAATTTTAAGTTCAAAAATTTAATATTTTTAAGTTTTTAAAATATTTTTTTATTTAGGTACTTAGATACAGCTGGTTTAGAGGGTTTTCAAAAAAAAATTTAGCATATTGAAAAACTTTTTATAAGAAAAGAAAAATTGATTTGAATAGATTTGAATTTTAACTTTAAAAATTGGTGTATAAAATATAAAATTCAAAATTTTTTTTAAATCTAAATTAGGAATCTTTTAAATTTTCAAGTAAATTTTAGTTTTTAAAAAACATTTTAAAAACTTTTCTTTAAATTTAAAAGGTTTGAGGAAAAAAGTTGAAAAAAGTTTAATCAAACTTTGCTTGTCCCTGATAGAATTATAATTTTGTATTTAAATTCCTTATTGGTATTAAAATTATGTTATTATTAAGTATAACTATCACAGACTAAATTTTACTTTTTTAAATTGTTTTATTTTAAATTTTTTTTTTATTTATTGTTTTTAAAATAAGGATCAAATACAATAGAATCACATTCGAAATTAAAATAAATAAAAAATTAAATCAGAGCAAAGACTTCTTAACAGCACAATAAGTCTCTGAAACACACCTTGCCATGTAAATGTAAGTTATTAAACCACTTGAACGCTGAAACAAGAAAACAACAAATGCACAATCTTAAGGCTCACTTCATAAATTCATTTGAACTCAAAACGGTCGACACAACAAATTCTTGGGATATCATAGACAATTTCTTATTTCTTGGATAGACATTTAGAAAACATTCTTATTATTTAAGTGGATTATTATGCCACCAATAAATCTCAAATTTACTATCGTCACATGAATCCAACCACATCCTACAATCCTCCAACACGTGTCCTTATTTTCAAGTGTAGAAAAAGGAAAAAAGGAGTAAAGTGAGAGGAAATTTCTTGTTATTTGCTTTTTCTGCGGAAACAAAATAAATATTTTTTCCTCCTATTTTTTTTTTCATCTCAAGCAGTCATAAGTTCCACAATAATTAATACAAATAGCTCTTATTAGTGAGTTCATGTGTTGTTCTTAAATGGTTACCAATATCCATAAATCACTCGACAACTTATCATTGCGTATGTGCTGGAACTGAAGAAGTTTGAAATCGAGAATTGGAAGTGAAGAAAATTGAATATTTTTGTAGCTGGATTTAGTCAGATAAGAATTTTAAGAGTCAGTTCGTCTGATCTTCAAACATATTCAATCTAAAAATGCTTCGTACCGTCCCATGAACTTCCATACTGATTTCTCTTGGAGATATTTTAACGATCTTCATAACAATATTAATTAATTTATTTTAATGATCTTCCGTTCTGAGTAATAAAATCGTTTACATTTTAATTTTCTTAATCGATCGCGTAACCGTGAAAGAGACTTTTAATTGCTTATGAACACTTTTTAGCGGCATTCTGTCACATATGTTTCTCTCGGCTGATTGTGCCTTTATGATAAATGTTTATATTAACACACAACAATAATGCATCCATTCATTCATCTATGCAAAATGAATCGTAAATTTATATGCATAAATATGAGATGTGTTTGATGTATTTTTTCTAGTTACAGTTCTTTTACGATAGACATTTTTTGCAGTTTTTTTATACTGCAAAATTTTTTCATAGTTTGCTTGTTATGTGCTTATTTCCGATGATTTTATGAAATATGAAACTGAAAGTATTTAAGTAAAAGACAAATATATATTTATGTTTTATTAAAGCAAGCGTATTTGTGATTTTTTTTTAAAGATAATCATCACCATAGTCAGGTAAAGATGATTCTGATTCTAATCTTCCACTCAATACCATAGCACTCTTTAATGATATTGCAGTTTTTGATTTATCTGATTCACAGTCAGAATCAGAAAAAAACACCTCAAGTTTTTTTTTTACGCAGATATTATTTTCACAATCTTCACTTTCTTTACAGTCAGCATTTAATCGACAACCTTCTTTGCAGATTTCTTCATCTAAATCACAATATTCATTGGATTTGCAATCAGACTCACAAACTCGTGTACAATTTGGAGGAGGTCCATAATACTCTTTCAAACAGCTGCAGTAAGCTTCACTATATTCATCTTTACCATCTATGCATACTGCATTCGAACCACAAGCTGTTGGATCGCCATCAGAACATTTGTAAAAGTTTTGACTTGAAACTCCGATCAAGTATGTTATTAAAACCTAATATCATTGAAATATCATATAAGTTAAATGAAATTACATTATTTGTTAATTTAAACTTGCACAAAAAATCACTTTATAAACCATAGTATCCAAAATGCCACAAACTTTTATTTTTTATCAATGTTTTAGATCACTACAAAAACTGATGCTTAAATATTGTAAACTGGAAGGAAACTGATTAAATTTGCACAAAATAATCTGTTTTTATAGACTTCTTAAAAAAGTTGTATTCATAAATGATTAACTGGATATTAATGTTTGCAAAATTAAAACTTGTTTTTTGTTGGTTTTTGTTTTTAACAATTTCACCATCATCTATGATAATTGGTAAATATACTTTGCTCTTTGCTATAGAATCAACCAGTAACCAAATGTTCTCAATCTCAAATTTTTTGTCAAACAAAGGAAATACTTACTGTGCAACCAAAAAAGAAAAACACAGTCAAAAAGAATGAAACTCAAGAATTCTTAAATAAATAAAGTAGTTCCCTTTATTCTCATCTTCATGACTAATTAGTCGCGATGTCTTCATGACAAATTTTTCACTTCTCATGATTATGTCTGTTTTATAATATTTTTTTAGTGTCCAATGTCAGTATTTTCTCATAGACATGATGTGATACATTTTTTTAAGAGAAAAACTTGTCATCGATGGAAAAGAAATCAAAACAGATATTTGTTTTGTTCCCACAAAAGTGACGAAAAAATCTGTTTAAACAAATTACAGCATCTCCAAAATATTCCACACATAAAGCAAGGAACAAAAAGTCAAATTAAAATAGTAATTAATCTTTCATTAATTAATTTAATCATAAAATAACGACAAAACATTTCTATGACGGGGCATAAAAATTCATGCGTTGTTTGGTGACTTCAGCACTGGATTTTGTCATAATCAAGGTTTAAATTAATTTTAATTTAGGTTTAAATTTTAACGACTTTTTGAAATTTGAATTTTCTAGAATTTTTTTATCAAAAAACACGTGAAATCAGTGAAAAATCAAAATTTAATAAATTTGCAACAAAAACACTAACTATACAGTCCAAAAAGTAACAAAACTAGTCAATAAGAACGTAAAGATCTCAAAAATTATGCTGCATGTGCCGAAGACAAAGTAAATGATCATAAACGACCGCCCACATCTGGATCTTTCATTTCTGATTGGTTACAGCATAAAAAGCAAGAAGCAAAGGGAAATTTCAAAAGACTGACTACTGCTCATTATAGATCAGTTAGTTGACGCAATCGGATAGTTATAATAAGCAGTGCAAAGAATAATTTTTGTGTAAAATTGAAAATGTTTTCATCGGACATAACAAGGAACGATTTTTTTCAGGAGCATTGTGTACCACAACATAAAACAGCTTCCTTTGAATCATCTGCATATTCAGGAATTAATTATCCCGAACATCCTTCAGATATTGCAAATTATCAACAAACACCTTTAAATATTTATAACAATTACAACCCAAATTATCATCATCATCATTATTACTACCCAAATTTCCATAATTTTCAAGATTATCCTTATCAAAATACATCTGACAATAATTGGATTAAAAAGTACGAGTGCGATAATCAAAAAGAATTTTTTAATTCAAATATTCCGGCACCAGATTATTGTGAATTTGAAGTGCCACAACAGTCAATAAATCCGTCAAAGACGATCCAAAAATGTAGTACAGATGTAGATAAATTCTATTGTGATAGTTTGATAAGCTCTAGTAAATCTCAAAAAGATCCAACTGAGAATAACAACTATATGGAATCTTATGAGAATTTTGACATCTGGGAAAGTGAAAGGAAGTCAGTAAAATGCACAAAAGGACTTGATAAAGTGAAGAAAAATGATAGTTTAAAAGGAAGTGAGAAGAATTTTAATAGCAGTGATGAACTTAGTGATTTGGGTAGGTAGCTTTAGTTGTGCTGAGTTTTTCTTAAGTTTTGAATTTTGTTGGATGAAATTAAAACTGGAAAATTGTTAAATTCACAAATGATCAAGACTAGTTAGTTTAAGATTCGATATTAAGGTACCGATAAGGAAGTATCAGTATACTTTTTATGACAAAAGCAACAAGTAGTTCTGGTTGTTTGAACATTTTGTATGAAATTTGATTTGCAATTAGAAAATAGATTGCACCGACGGCTAAGGATTGATGTCGATATTTTGAATTTTATTGTCTTCCAGAGCAGTCAAATCTATAATCAATTTATAAGTCAACATCCAGCACAAACCCTTACCAATTCCATCAAACTAATAAAACCTAACATTTTTTCATCCACAGAAAAATTAGTCTCATCACCAACACTAGTGTCAAATCGTAAGGAACGAACAGCATTCACAAAGCAACAAGTTAAAGATCTAGAAAATGAATTTAATCATTCAAATTATCTAACAAGATTGCGTCGGTATGAGATTGCTGTAGCATTAAATTTATCAGAACGACAAGTAAAAGTTTGGTTCCAAAATCGTCGAATGAAATTTAAACGTTCGGTAAAAGGATCAAAAAGTCCATAGAGGAGATTCTATTAAAAATTCAAATCTTTTATTATCTTTTAATAATTCATGAATCAATAAAGTATCTGTAAATGCGTTTTAATTCTTACTTAACGGCAGCTTTCTTGCTTACTTTTGTAACTTTCTTCGTTTTAGGCGATTCCTTTGCCTTTGTTTTTGTTGCAGGTACTTTTGGCACTTTTGCGACTTTCTTTTGAGTGCCTGCTTCAACCTTTTTAACAATCTTCTTTTCAACGGGAACTTTTGGTTCTTTTTGAGTTGCTTGTTTTGGCTTTACAGCCTTTTTAACTGCTGGCACTTTTTCAACAACTTTTTTGGGTTGCTTCTTTACTGGTTCGGAAGCTATTTGTGGCTGTTCTTCAACTTGTTGTTTTGGGGCTGCAATTTTTGATTTTTTAGCAGGTTTAGCTGGTTTTGACTCAACTTCTGGTACTTCTTCGATTTGTGTCTTCTCGCTTGCAGCTTTTGCCTTTTTGGCTGTTTTTGGTGCTACTTGTTTCTTTGCAGCTTCAGCCTTCGACTTCTTAGCAGCTTTTAACTCAACTGCTGGCTGTGCTTCAATTTGTGACTTTTCGGCTACAATTTCTGCTTCTTTCGATGCTACTTGCTTTTTACCAGCTTGAACCTTCGATTTTTTAGCAGGTTTGGCTTCAACTACTGGAACTTCTTCAATTTGAGCCTTCTCAACTGTAGCTTTTTCCTTTTTAGCTGTTTTTGGTGCTACTTGTTTTTTAACAGCTTCAACCTTTGCCTTTTTAGCAGCTTTGGACACAACTTGTGGCTTATCATCAGCAACTTTCAATTTCTTTGCAGGTTTTTCAGATTCATCAGGTTTTTGTGCCGTTTTCTTATTCTTAACTGCCTTTTTAACAGCTTGTGGTTTCTCGTCAGTTCCATTCTTATTTTCCTTTGATTCCTTATACTTAATGCTGGCATTTTTAGCAACTTCAATTGCCTTTGTCTTTCCTACTTCCTCGTCGCTGATAGCTGATGCGTCTGAATCATAGTCATGATCCTCAAATTCATCTTCAGAATCAATGTCAAATTGTGAAGGATCAAATGTCTCATCATTATCATCATCTAAGTCATCATCAGCCATATTGTCAATAGTTAAAGGTTGTTTGGTTTCAATTGGTGCTATGACTTCATCTCCCATATTTTTTGCGACTGAATCGACGTCAAAATCTATTCCAAGTGCTGCTAATTTTGATTTTTGTTTGCTTACTCTGGATGTTGAAGGGATTTAGGAAATAAGTTAAAATTTGACATAAAAAGATCCAGTAGACATAATACTCACTTGCTTCTAACTTTCTGAACCCGTGATTTTTGATCATCATCAGTCATCAACTTATTAGTATTCTCAACATTAGCTTGTCTAGCGAGAAGTTTCTTCGATGTCAATACTTTCTGTCCATCCTTCTTAATTGACAAAATACTACTACGGAAGTAATCATGTCGAATCAATTCTGGCGGTATGAATTTAGTCTTGATAATTCTATGGAACATGATGTAATTATTCATGGCTTGTGCTGCAATTTCAGCAACTTCTGGATAACGAAATTCAACAAATGCATATCCTCGAGAATTAAGCGTTGTTGGTGATCGTCCAAGACGAATACGTGTTACAGCACCAAATTGTGAAAAATAACTTCTCAATTGTTCCTCAAAGAATCCATGTGGCAAGTTCTTAACATAAACTAATCCTTTTGTCTTTGGACGCTTCTTTTTCTTGCCTTTTGACTTCTTTCGATTGATTAGCTGGAATTGAATGAAAATTTTGTTTATTTAACATGTGCCGATAATCTTTTTTAATGTTTTAAGGCTTAACTTACAGCTTGTGATATGAATTTCGACTCTGTTTTAGCCGGTCCTGGTTTCTTTAATGTTTTCTTCTTATTTTTGCCTATAACAGCCACCATTTTCACTATAATTCTTTAATTAATGAGTTAAAATATATTTTACGATATTTTCTGTTGACTGTAAAAATCCAGCACATGTATTGAACCGGTTCAAAATTCTCTTGCTATCTCTTTCTAAAATTTTTGAACCGTTTCCAAAGTTCTTCAATTTTTGTTTATTTTGTGATCTCCTCAAAAAAACGCTTAATTAAACTATTTTAAAGGAATTAATTGTAATTATGGATAGTGTTGAGAATATTCGTGTTGGTCCTCTTCCATCTGATTCGCCTTACATGAAACCTTTTAGACTGTATTATGTCCAAAATGGAAAAGAGAAGAATTGGGGTAAATTTTCTGCAATTAATAATTGATTTTTAGATGCTTTAATATTATGCAATTTTAGATCTTATTAGAGCTCATGATAGTGTTGCAATTATTGTCTTTAATAAGACTAGAAATGTCTTAATAGCTGTCAAACAGTTTAGGTGAGAATTTAATAATTTTCTGGATGTTGGAAGTGATGAATTAGTGTCTGTTCTTGTAGACCAGCAGTTTACTATGGATTAGTAGCTGAAGAATATGAAAAGACAGGAAAAGTTGATCTGCAAAAATATCCAGCAAAAGATGCCATTACAATGTAAGAAATTTTGTTAATTTGATGACGTACTGTTAATGTCATGATCATGCAAACTATTTAAAGTACCGAAGGTTAATTCTTCATTATTGTAACTGTATTAGTTTGCAGTTTTCGTGATTTATGCCAATTTTATATGCAAATTCTATAATTGCCATCATTTTAATGCTTATAGGGAACTATGTGCTGGAATTATTGACAAAAACTTACCAACGAATGAAATAGCGAGAGAAGAGTTGATAGAGGAATGTGGATATGACATACCGGTAGATAGAATTGAGGAAGTGATGCAATTTCGTAGTGGTGTTGGGACGACTGGATCTTTGCAGACTTTATATTATTGTGAAGTTACTGACTCGGATAAAGTTGAAGGAAGTGGTGGTGGAGTTGGGGATGAAATTATTGAAGTTGTGGAAATTCCATTAGATAAAGCAAAAGAGATTGTTAAGCAAGGAACTAAGCATACAAGCCCGCCTGGCTTTTTATTCGGCATTTTATGGTTCTTGACGAATAAAGCACCGAAATTATAATAACTCAAAACCATTCCCCACTGACTTGCAACGAACTTTTAAAGGAAAATTTTAAATTTTTAAATTAAGGCACAGATCAATTCTATTTTAGCAATTACGAATTCTTTTATTTTTTTTTTCTTTTTTCCTTGAATTATATAATTTGTTTAAATTATAATAATACGATATATTTATGCAAAATTGGGAAATTTTCAAGATATTAGGTTCTATTACTTTTTCGATTAGATGATTCAAGATATTAGGTTCTATTACTTTTTCGATTAGATGAACTTTACTAAATTAATAAAACTAAACCTTTTTAAAAATTTATATTGATCGTTATTGTTGAATTTTAATGAACATCTTTTGTGTATTTCTTGCAGATTATTGATACTTTGAGATTACTTTTGAATGAAATATGCAGAATCCTTAATGGTTCCTTGATTTTTCGATTTTCAACTGTTAAAATATTTTTGAATGTTAACGCTGAACATTTTTTGAGTTTTTGAAGTTCAAAAAAAAAAAAAAATAATAATAATAACCGATCAAAAGTTTTTTGAAATTTAACGGTTAAAATAATTTTAAATTTTGAGGTTCAAATCAGTTCAAATTTTTTGAAAACAGTTAAAAAAAAATCATTTCAAAAAAAATTTGAACTGCAAAAACTGTAGAAAATTTTGAACTTCAAAAACTAAAAAATTTTGAACTTAAAAATTCGAAAAATTTTGAACCTAAATTTTCAAAAAATTAATGTCCGTTAAATTTTAAATCATTTTTGACCGTTATTTTTTAAAACTAATTTTTTAATTTTTTAACTCGATAATTAGGATTATCTTCAATATCCATTCATTAGCATTCTCAGAATAGAAAAATTTTAAAGTTCTTTTTTTTTCATTTAAAGCTTCACATAATTCATCTTAGAATATAACAATTTAAACTTCTTAAGGAAACTGCTTCTGATTATCATTATAATCCAAAAATTAAACTGGCAAATTGATTTTTTTTTATGAAGCTACAACATGTGTAATGTCTATATCGAAGAATATGCACAATTAATGCACATCCAATAGAAGTATATTTAGGCTCTATGATATATTAATATTAAATTTAATGTCTCAATAATTATAATAGAGTGAAAAAGTTTGAATCTTTTTTGGGAGCTTATACGCAACTTTCAACGTAATTTCCAGGGAATAATCCAGTCACGCCATCCATAACACCTTCCCACCTAAAAAAATAAATTTTCGTTTTTAATTAGATTCAGAGTAAAATGATTTAAAATTAATTCCTTACCATCCATCATCATTTTTCTTCAATACATAAATTACGGACGATTCTTGGAAACTCAGCTCATCGTCTTTATCAGCATAGTAGTCGTAAATGGCAACGACTGAAAAGAAATTTATTTGAAAGATTAAAATTTTAGAACTTGTAACGGTTAAAATAAATTTGAATTTTTAACGATTTAAAAATATTCAAAATTTAGCGGTTAAAATAATTTTGAAATTTCGATGATTCAAAAATATTTGAAATTCAACGGTCAAAAAAATTTGAAATTTAAAGTTCAAAAATTTAAAAATGTCTCAAAAATTTTGAACTTTAAATTCAGAAAATTTCAAACTGAACTTCAAGTTCAAAAATTCAAAAAATAACGATAAAAACCGTTAAAAATATGTCATTAATGTTTTAAAGCCAAAAAAAATCAAAATCAATCCCTAAATCCACAAAACAAACCCTCACCTTTCTCAATATAATTCTTTGGAACCCATCCAGGCAAATTACGATCCTCAGGGACAATAGCAGCCACAATACTATTCGATTGTTGCGTTCGTGGACGTCCAAAATCAGCTAAATGCTGTTCCTCTGGTGGTGGCGGTAAAGGTGGACTTTGAGATTGTGGACGAGGCATATTCCTTGATAATGTATGAAGTCCAATGTGATGTGGTTCTGGCATTTCGTGAGTTGTTAATGGCGATGGTGGCGCTGTAACAAAAATCACATTAAATACTGCAAAAATCATAAGTTAAAATTTTTTGGAACTTACGAGGCATATTCATGCTATTTCGATCATCATAAGTAATTCCAAGTGAATTTTGCATTGTTTGTGTCATTGGCTGAACCATTTGTGGTGGATTTGTATTTAAATGAACAGCAACTTGCTGACTTGGTGGCATTGGAAGTGAACTATAGCCTGGTCGATCAGAATTTTGACTACTTTGACGTCGTGGATGTCCAATTGGATAATTTGGTGCATAATGTGATGGAACTTGAGGTGGTACGACAATTGGCGGTGCACGATATTCTCCACGTGATGATTTACCTAACGTACCCGTATTGCTAATAATTTTTGGTCCTGTACTTGATCGTACAGTTCCTCCCATATTTGGTGGTGTTGGTGGTTTAGTTGTTGGCGGTGGAACTGACGCAGCAGACATATTAGTCATATTTGTCATATTAACTGATTGATTTGATGCTCTCTTGCCTTGTCGCTGTCCAAGATGAATTCCATGACCAACTTCATCCAATAATGTATAGTCAATTGGCTTACGGACATACTTTATAGGCTTCTCTGGATTTGATGGTGCCACAATTTTATATTGACGTGCAGCAATTTTATTAGCGGTTAATACGCCAATCTCACGACGTGCTACTTTCTCTCGATGTATCATGACTGTCTGTGCAATATGATTCATTTGCGATTCCATTTCTGCAAGATTATTTGCTTGCAAATCCAATAATTGAATGTAATTTGATGCTAATGTATTAATTTGATAAGCAACACTCGCAAGTGATTGTGTTGTAAAATTTTTCGTTTCCTCTAAAGCTGCTTTTTTATTTTCGGAACTGGAAATGAGATGTAATTAGAAAGATACAGTAAGTACGATTGCATGATGTTAATTGGAGCATAAAAAAGTACATTTTATATGATGTTGGAACTTACCGATAATATGAATCTTCACAATATTCAGCAACTCGTTCGAGATTTGTAAAGGAATCCTTAAGACTTTGACGTCCTTCAGGCAATTCCTGCTTAATTAATGTTATAATTTCGTCCATTGTATTAACACCTACTCGAGAATTATTATTACCCTCCTGATATGTAGAATCTGTCGAATATGATTTAAATAATTGATTAAATTAAGTATAAATTGTATAAAACAAGCACAGTAAGAGGAAATGACTTTTTTTCATGGGTGTGAAAATATACAAAGCATTAGTCATCATTTGACGGCTTTTTTATGCACTTTTACGTACCAGTGGTGTAAGAGTATCTATTCATAATTTGTTATCAGCCTTTATATTGTGTTTCTTTCACTTATTTATGGGTGAAAATAAATAAAAACGACCTTAAAAATTAATTTTCAATTGGTTTAGTAGAAAATCAAAACTAGTAAAGAATTTGTTGTTGCGGATGTGACTGAGTGGATGTGACGCATTTTTCGGAGAAGATTTTGAATATTATTTCTGTTTTTAATGTCAATTTTTAATTATTTAGGCGTTTTGATCATTTTTAGCTTGTAATTTAAAACAAAGCAAAAATAATACAATTTAACGGTTTTTTAAAATTTAAAAATTTTGAAACCATACAAATGTTTTCGAATATTCCAAAACCATACAACAGTTTTTCAATGACAGTTGTAAGGTTTCATAATTTTCGAGAAGTAAAACAGCAAAAATAACCATAAAGAAGCCATTCAAAACATCCATAATGAAGCTCAATCGAAGCATTTTCATGAAATCTCAGCTATATACCAAAAATCCCTTGCAAAAAACCAAGAATAATGCACAAAAACATATTTGAACCGTTTGAACCTTTTTTGAACCGGATCATGTTGCCAACATTTACAATATTTATAAAAAAATAAAGAAATTGAAATTTTCACGATTAAGATTAAAATTTTGTAATAAAAAATGGTTTTAGCGGATTTAGGTCGTAAAATAACAACGGCACTGCACTCGTTGAGTAAGGCCACAATCATCAATGAAGAGGTAAAGCTGATTAAGTCCTTAAAATTGTCAATATAATTCCACAACTTTCTAATCATACAAAAATTTTCTAGGTTTTAAATGCTATGCTTAAAGAAATTTGCACAGCTTTATTGGAAGCGGATTGTAACATAAGATTAGTCAAACAATTACGTGAGAATGTCAAAGCAGTTATTGATTTTGAGGAAATGGCTGGTGGATTAAATAAACGCAGAATGATCCAGTCAGCTGTATTTAAAGAGCTTGTGAAGGTATTACATCCTTAATTTCACAATTATCAACGTAATTAATCATTCTGTATTTCAATTTCTAGCTTGTTGATTCAGGAGTTAAACCATACCAGCCAGTTAAAGGAAGACCAAACATAATAATGTTTGTAGGACTTCAAGGATCCGGAAAGACTACAACATGTACAAAACTTGCATATTATTATCAAAAGAAAAATTGGAAATCATGTCTTGTTTGTGCTGATACATTTCGTGCTGGAGCATACGATCAAATTAAACAAAATGCCACAAAGGCACGCATTCCATTCTACGGAAGTTATACAGAAGTTGATCCTGTTGTGATTGCACAGGAAGGTGTTGAAATGTTCAAAAAGGAAGGCTTTGAATTTATTATTGTCGATACAAGTGGACGTCACAAGCAAGAAGAGTCACTTTTTGAAGAGATGTTGGCCGTCGCTAATGCTGTTAATCCCGACAATATAATATTCGTTATGGACGCAACAATTGGACAGGCTTGTGAGGCACAAGCTCGTGCCTTTAAAGAGAAAGTTAATGTCGGTTCTGTTATAATTACAAAATTAGATGGACATGCAAAAGGTGGTGGTGCATTATCAGCTGTTGCAGCTACAAAAAGTCCAATTATATTTATCGGTACTGGCGAGCATATTGATGATTTGGAACCGTTTAAGACAAAACCATTTATAAGTAAATTACTTGGTATGGGTGACATTGAGGGACTTATTGATAAAGTTAATGAATTAAAGCTCGATGATAATGAGGAATTGCTTGAGAAAATTAAGCATGGTCAATTTACAATTCGTGATATGTACGAACAATTTCAGAATATCATGAAAATGGGTCCATTTTCACAAATTATGAGCATGATTCCAGGATTCTCACAAGATTTTATGTCAAAAGGAAGTGAACAAGAGTCAATGGCAAGAATAAAGAAATTAATGACAATGATGGATAGTATGTGTGATGGTGAATTGGATCATCGAGAAGGTGCAAAATTATTTAGTAAAGAAAAGACGAGAGTATCGCGTGTGGCAAGAGGATCTGGTGTAACGGAACGTGAAGTTCAAGATCTTATTTCACAATATACGAAATTTGCTGCAGTCGTGAAGAAAATGGGTGGAATTAAGGGATTATTTAAGAGCGGTGATGTTACTAAGAATGTAAATCCAACACAGATGGCGAAATTAAATCAACAAATGGCTAAAATGATTGATCCGAGAATGCTTCAACAGGTAACCGTGATGTGATTTATTATTTATAGCATTTTAATTGAATTATGAGCTCGTTATTTTGGTTAACAAATGCTGTTTCTGTTGATTTGTCAGTTTTTCTTTTCGGAACAAAAAGTTCGTTATTTTTGAAATTTGAAATTTTTATAATGACCGTTATTTTAAAATTCAAAAATTTTAATCAATTTTTCACATTTTTATTGACCGTTATTTTTTGAAATTCTGAATTTCATCACATTTTAAATTCTTAATGACCGTTTTATTGAAGTTCAAAATTTTGATTCTTTTTTTTTCAAATTTTTATTGAACGTTAATTTGAAGTTCAAAATTTTGATTCTTTTTTTCAAATTTTTATTGACCGTTATTTTTTGAAATTCTGAATTGCACAATGGTCTGAAATCGAAAAAAATGTTCAAAAATTATAAAATATCATGTCTTTTAAACCTGATCTTTTGAATGCAAGATTATAATACACAATTCAACGCATCTTCTGTGAGAATATCAAACTTCTATTCGTTGTCTAACTCTGTCAATCATTGACGAAAGTCACGAAAAATTTGTTCACAAAAACACCATGAAAAAGTTTTCATAAATTTTTCCACTTTATATTGCTCGTTCCACGTTCTAATCACTGTCAATAGCTTAATCAATGTACAAATTTTATGTTAAGGCTTACAAAACATTAGCCACTTCCTTTATCATTAGGGAAAATGCAATTAAAATTTTGAAAATTTCCAAAACTTTAAATGTTCATAAGTTAAAAGCGGGTTTTTCAGGGTCTCTGAAACCTACCAGAATCCAAAGATTGAGTCTTTATTTAGCTTCTAATCATACTCTGGTAATGCCGTTTTATGCCGTTTTCTTGATATTCGCAATTTAATTTCACTTATTTTTCAAAAATTTTCCATACAAATTTGCTTGTGCACAAAATTTTTTGAGAAACAATTTCAAATTTTTAATGAAAAATCATGTTTGTCCTTAATATTATCAGCTCATATTTTCAGTGATGTATGATTAAGGCATGACAAAGCTATTGACACTTTCAAAATAAGGAAAATCAACTAAAACTTTGGGACCTCTAAAGTTTCCACCAAAATATAAATTTTGAACATTTTTTTCGATTTCAGACCATTGTGAATTGTTAAATGTTTTTCAAATTTTTGATGACCGTTAATTTTTAAATTTTTGATGACCTTTAATTTTTAGACGGTTATTTTTCAGCAGTTCAATTTTTAAAATTAAAAATTCAATTATTTTGATTTTTAAATTCTATTTCATGCTACAAAACTGCGCTTTCATCATTCCTTAAAATTCACAATTTTCAACTCATTTTTAATCAAATCAAATCTTTAAATCCATTACAGATGGGCGGTATGTCAGGACTACAAAATATGATGAGACAGTTACAGCAAGGTGGAATGAGCGGCTTACAAAATATGATGGGAGGCTTTGGTGGAAAATCATAATCCAATTAAATAACAGCCATCAATTTTGATTCCGAAAATAATCCACGAGATAATTTTTTTTTAACACATGCAAATTTAATTCTGTTTCCTTCAATATAATATGTTGTCCTAGTTGTATAAAAAAATCAAAAAATATATTAAAAACACATTTTTCATGTAAAAAAATGAATAAAAAAACACGCATTTTTGAATCGTTTGGAAATGAGTTTGAGTCCTATTTTATTTATGGGACATATTCATAATAATAATTACATAACATCGAATGATTGATTAATTATAATGACTAGATATGAATTTACGATGAAGAACGATTAATGATAGGAAACGAGGCATGGTTAAAAAACCATTTCGAAATAATTACTCGCTTTTGTAAATGACAGTTAAGTAAGAATTTTTGTTGAATAAAGGTTTTTTGTTTTGAAAACAAAATTTTGGTTTAAAAATTCAACAAGTTTTTAATTGATCTGGTTTCAACGGTTTTTTAAAATTCAAATTTCTAATCAAGTTCAAAATTTCAACTTTGCAAACTTTTTGAATTCTAAGAAGTCGTTAAATTTTGAAATTCGTTTTCGATCAAGTTCAAAATTTGAACAACTAAATTTTTGAATTTTCAGAAACTGTTAAAATTTGAATTTTAACTTTCCGTTAAAAATTTTGAACTTCCGAAAACAGTTGGAGATTAATAAGGAATTTAACACAAATTTGTCCATCTCGTTAGCAGTATCAACAGTTTTAATATCCAATAAACATGCTTCAAACTCAAATTACATCCGATAAATCTTCAATAATTTTCTGAAAGTCATTCACATCTCGGTAAGCGATCAAACCATTTCGATTACATTTATCTTCATTACTATCCGGATATTTTAATGGAATGGGTCGTTTCTCAATAATACTGCCTGTAAATTCCACAATATCACCACCAAGTGCTCTCAAAATAGCTTGACATGCACACGTATCCCATTTGAATGTTGATCCTTTACTCAAGTAATAAATATCAGCGTTACCTTCAATTACTTTTAATGCTTTATATCCAGCTCCTGCAGACATTGCAATTTCAAAAGTATTGCACTTACTATGCACTTCTGATGATGATGTTATTGCAATTTTTTTATTCGTCTTCTTATCTCGAGGCTGAACATTTGAATATTTAATGTCGTTCAAGGATATACCATAGAATATTTTACTGACATAATTATCACTGTCTTTAATAGCAAATGGACTGCAAATAACACCAATAATTGGAAGTTCTGTTGACTTATCATAAACTCCAATTAAGACAGTTGCACACTGTAATCCACTTTTCTGTATATTCACAAATTTTGTAAGTTCATCGACTCCATTGATATATTCAGCAGTTCCATCAATTGGATCAATCCAAATCCCAATATCCGAATCAATTTCTTCATCTGAAAAGCTTAATTCCTCTTCAATGTTTATGATTTTATGGATCTCATTAGTCAGTTCTCTCGCTGCTTCATCATTACTGTCAAGTACTTTATGAAGCATTTCAAAAGTACATTCCTGATTATCATCAATTTCAATTATAACTTTTTCTCCAAGAACATTCTCAAATTTATTACTTTCTTCGCCTTTAATGCTGTCCTTAATGCATGGAAATAGTTTTCCGACATCATAACGAATTGTTTCTTGTATCAGGACATCTGCAAGTGTTTTAAAGTCATGGAAAAATCGCTCGTTCTGTTGGAATAAATTCAATTAATTTAATTAGTGCTGGATCTTGACTGGATTATTGAATAAATGGTTATCTCTACAGTATGCATACAAATTTAAATGAATCACTTAATAACTGTGTCAATTAAGCTCATCCTTGTTTAAATAACACAAATTAATGCAATTTAAAAGTATTAAAATTTGTTTACCTTTTCATTGCCAGTTTTTTCTTCAATTAAAAGATTAAATAGATGTTGATTGCTTCTGCATTTACGTGCGATGTTTGCAGCCTTTTCACTTGCATTGATTAATGCGATAAGTAGGTCTTTCGCCTTCATATTTTATGAGTTTTAATTAATTTTAGACATTTTATGATTTTCTTTTTTACTTTTTTGAAAATTCGAATTTTGAACCGTTTTTGAACCGTTTGAACTTAGAAACCGTTGTTATGTATTTATTTTGATAGATTTAATTCTCCGTCCACAAAACATTAAATAAATCAAAATCCTGACAGAAACATTATAAAATGGTAAGTTAATCTACTTCCTTAATATTCTTTTATACTCATTAAATATGAATCACATTAGAATTCACAGCATAGAATCCAATTAGATGCATTTTCACGTACAGTCAATGATAATCGTAAGAATCAGGATTATGAATATGCTAATCAACAAATTCAAAGAAATTGTTCATCACGTCACATCCAACAACTCCTTAAAGAGCAGCAAAAAGAAAGAGAATTAGAAGAAAAGTTGCGTAAAATTGAAGCTGAAAAGTTAAGACAAGCTGAACAATTAAAAATCGACCAGGAAAGATCCAAAGATGAGATTGCACGTAGAAGAACGGAATATCATGACAGAAAAATGCGTCAACAAATTCGTGAGAATAATCAGGAATTACGTGAATTAGAGTCAAGGCTAAGGTCAGCTTATGTCTCAAAAGCATTAGCACTTCAGAAAAAGGAACGTGAAAAATTAAAGGAAGTAGAAAAATTGCAAGAACAACAAGAAAATGAGGTCCTCGAACAAGCCAGACTCGACCATTTAAAACAACTGGAAGTAAATAGACAAAAAGAGATTAAACGCAAACAACAACTTCGTGAGGATTTACGTAATCAAATAATCTCAGCACATCAACAGAATCAACTTCTTTACGAGCAGTTTCTTAAAGAAAAAGGATATTTGGATGAAATTGCTCGTCGCATTCAAGAAGAATTGCTTGAAGAAGCACAAAAGAGGAAAAATGCACGAGAACGTACATTGCGAGAAATGGAAGCATTTAAATTGGCCAAAATGGAAATGGAGAGAATACGACAAATAGAAGTTGATGAAGAAAATGTACGCATTAAGAACTATTGCGAGGAACGTGACAGAAAAATTATGGAGGAAGAGAAACGTTGTCGAGAGCTTGAACAAAGACGAGACAGTTTAAATGAAAAAATGGTTAAGGAACTGACGGAATTAATTGTAAGTTTAAGCGATAATTTATGTGAGAAAACTTTTTTTTATGGTTGCTGTATTGAGATTTTGTTGGGTGGATTGAAATTTTTTGGGAGGTCATGCAGTAAGTATCTTTCAACCTTAAATTGTTTCTATATGAAACTTTAACAAGTCATGATGACTAAATTGTGTTTCCTGAACGTGAAACTGGCATGAGAATTGAAATTTTACTCTACATACATTACAAAAAAATTTAATCAAACTTTATTTTGTCCGTAAATGTCGTCAAGAATGCATAGACGTGCATTCTATCAGGCAAACACTGTCCAAAGCATTCAAGAAGCAATGGTTGATTACGAATACTCTGTTTATAGTCTTCATACGATACCATTCCATCACGATCAACATCCAACTTCTTGATAACAATATCGACTAAATCCTTGACAGCTTCTTCCACTTCCTCATCATGATGCTTATACACAAACTTTCTCATCAATTGAATCATTTGTTCACGACGTAAAACTCGCTTGCCTGTCAGGTCGTAGATTTTAAAGCAAAAGTCTATTTGCTCGTCTAATGTGCCACGTAAAAATAATGACATTGCTCCTATCCAATTTTTTAGTGTCGTTGAGACAGTGATTTGTAGTGCACCTATGATTCTCGGAATTAATGTGATATCAGCTATTCCAAATGTCTTATGCAGGACAGTATCGAATGATTTATTTGGTAATTCTTGTTTTATGTCACATCCAGCGTCACGTTGTAATTTAAAGTAAATCATTGCGATGGCATTGAGTTCATCTTTGTCGAAATGCCATTTTGGATCTGGTTTCTTTAATGTGTCTTTGTGGTAATTGAAGAAACTCCATTCTTCAACACTGTCACAGGTGCGATCGAATTTTGACATCTTTTTTTTTCTTACTTTCTTTCTGCTTGTTGATGCTGAAAGTTTTTTAGCGAAAATGAAGAAATAAATTTTTTCAATGCTTATTGCGACAAATTTTTGTGTTTTGTGAAAAGTTTTCTTTCTTCTTTGTGGGTTTTTTGTTGGATAAAAAGCTTGAAGACTAAATTAGGCGTTGAAGATGTCATTAAAGTGCAAATGGAAATGAATAATTGCCTGAATCGAACCTTACAAAAGCGATTTATGATAGAATTTGTATGGTTCTTGAAAACAAAAACATTTCTAAGGTGAGTTCTCTCGAAACCTCTGATCAATGAGGTTGTGGAATTGTAAAATTCTTCAAATTTATATTAATTACGCGTAGGAATTAGTTAAAAACCGGATAAAAGTTAACGCAAGGCATTAAGGAACAAATAGACTATGGAGAGAACTCAAAAAAGTCGCGAATTAATATTGAATTTGGAGAAAAATTGAAATTGCATCAAACATAACCTAGACAACATGGATTTGTAACTTTTTGGAATTTTATACAACAATTGATCAACATTGGAATACCACAGAACATAATAAAGGAAAAGTACAACTTCGGACACCGATGGAGCTGGTCTTGTAATAGCGAAAAGCTGATGGACCTTAATAAATATAATTAACAACAACAATTGTATGGTGAGTTCTCTCCAAACCTTTGAACAATGAGGTTGTGGAATTGTGAAATTCTTCAAATTTACATTAATTACGCGTAGGAACTAGTTAAAAACCGGATATAAGTTAACGTAAAACACTAAGGAACAAATTGACTATGGAGAGAACTCAAAAAAGTCGCGAATTAATAGTGAATTTGGAGAAAAATTGAAATTGCATCAAAATTAACCTAGACAACATGGATTTGGTACTTCTTGGAATTTTTTATAACAATAGATCAACATTGGAATACCACAGAACATAATAAAGGAACAGTACAACTTCGGACACTGATGGAGCTGGTCTTGTAATAGCATTAGCTGATGGACCATAATAAATATAATAATCAATCAATCGAATTTGTATGGTTCTTGAAAACAAAAAAAAACATTTGTAAGGTTTTAAGGAACAATCAAATAATTTATAAGGTTCTTAGTCACAAAATAAGAAATTGAAAGGTTTCAAAACTAAAAAAAATAATTTGTAGGGTTCAATTTAATTTGTAAAGCTTTCATATTCAAAAAATTCAAATCCGTTAAACCTTAAATTGCTTCAAAATGACTTTCAATTGTATTTCTTCTCAAAAATTAACAAAAATCAGGAACGGAAGAACGAACGCGAACATTTACTTCAAGAGTTGTGGGCATTCGAGGAAAATGAGAAAATCGAAGAACAAATTCGAAATAAATTAGAATTCCAATTGAGACAGCGCATTGAAGCACGTTTGATATTAGAGCAACAGTTGATGGACCAAAAGCAACGAAAAGAACGGGAAGAGAATGATGAAAAATTATTTTGGGAGAAACAATTGCAAATGTTGGCAGAACGTGACAAAATTGAGCAATTATCGAATGAGAAAAGGCGTAGAAAAATTTTGGAGCATCGAAAAGCCACAATGGAGATGCTAGAACAAAGGAAGCTTGAAAGAGTCGAAACGTTGGCAACGGAGATAAAAATGCGTGAAATTGAGGAAGAAAATGAAAAGAGAAAGTATGTTATTAGCATTCTACTTACTCTATGTATCACATCATGTGACAAATAATCTTTTTCTTATTTTTTCGTTCATTTCCATGTTTTTCTTTTGTTTTTCGCTTTCCTGTCAACCTACATTCATTTATTTGCAGACAAGAGATTGTGGAAGAAGAACGCATTAAAATAATTCAAGAGCATGCTGGAGCATTAATAGGATTTATTCCGAAGGATATATTACGTGAAACTGATAAACAAAATTTCTCATTTGCAAGCATTCAATAGGATCCTTGTTTTCATGAATTAAAGCATATTAAATTTTCAATGATAGATTTTGTTACATTACCTTGGCACCATAATAAATCATATTTTTTTCATGACTTTTAATGATGATGCTTCAATTTTTCATTAAGTAGAGAATATCTCAAACTTGTAAATTCTTTCAAATTGTTTAAAATCTTAAAGATTGATATCTAAAAAAGATTTGACCTTAGAAATTAAAAAAAAAAATAATTTTTAACAGAATTTCTGCAGAAATTAAAGATTCTTTTTGACGAAATTCAGACTTAGATTTTTCAAAAAGTTCAAAATTGGATTCTTCAAATTTAAAATTTGATTTCTCAAAAAATTTAAAATTTGATTTTACAAACTTGAAATTTAACTTTTCAAAAAATTTAAAATTTGATTTTACAAACTTGAAATTTAACTTTTCAAAAAATTTGAAATTTTAAATTTAAATTTAAATTTGATTTAAAAACCTTTTTTAAAAAAATTAAAATTTCGATTTTTCAAAAATTATATTTTTCAATAAATTATTGATAATTTTGGTATCGAAATTTGCACTTATGTACATAAATATACAAATTCTTATTTTCAATTTTAGCTTCCACGAAATTTTTAAAAATTCAGATTACTTTTTTTTGTTCAAAATTTTAAATTTGAAGTTTTTGTCAAAAACGCAATAATTTCCTTTTAAACATTCAACATTCCTAATTAAAGTTCATGTCAAAAACCATTTAAAATACTCCAGTCAATTAGTTGACATTTCTGAAAACACAAACTTGTTTTCGTTGAAATTATATAATTAGCTTGAATATAGGTATTTAATTAACAGGAATTGATTTCATTTAATTTTAATGAGCATTATGAAAACTTTTGAAACTCAAATCGACCCAATTAATATAGAAAAACCAAATCCAAAACAGAAATTTTTGAAAATGGTAGTTGGAAATAATTGAATCATTTGGAAATCATTAATTTATGCATCACTTCTATAAAAAATTATCGTAGTAGGCTGTACAAAATAATTTTAACATTTAAAAAAAGGGCCTAAAAATAAATTTTATTTGAAATTTCCTGCAATTCTAAATTTAAATCAAGAATTTACAAGCATTTCAATGGAATGGATTTTATACGAGCAGGACAGGTTGTAAAGGATGAATCTCTTCAATCCACGTTTGTATATTTGATATGAATGAAATAAAAACTCTGTAAAAGCGTTTCCTATTTTTAATTTTTAAAAATAAGGATTGTAAAGTAATTGAAAGCACATCCTACGTAAATGTGCATCCATTCATTCCATCATTCAGGTTGAAAATATTTTCCATTCATTCATGAATCATGATGAAATTTTCACGGTGGTTGGTTCTGTTAATATAAAAAATTCCTTTTATTAAACTGTTTGGTTTTTAATATGAAATAATTTTTCGAAAATTTCTGCAGACCACAAAGCGTAATTTTAATGTTTTTTCTTCAACAGCTAATAATTTGCTGAGAATTAAAAATTTTAATATAAATTTTTCTTTCTGAAGATTAAAAATTTTAATCTAAAATTTTTGAAAATTAAAATTTTTTTGAAAATTTAAAAAGTTTGATTTAAAATTTTTGAAAATTTAAAATTTATTGAAAATTTAAAAGATTTAATTTAAAATTTTTGAAAATTAAAAATTTTAATTTAAAATTTTTGAAAATTAAAAATTTTTATATAAAATTTTCGAAAACTAAAAAAATTTATTTTTTTAAATTTTTTAACAAATTTATTTTTTTAAATTACCTATTTAACACATAAAAATTTTAAGTTTAAAAATGTTCAAAATCCTTGCAAATGATTCATTAATATTAACGTATTGTGGTCAACTTTTTCTGTTCCATTTCAATTCCAAAAAAAAAAAGAATCTAGTCTTAAAAATTCATCACTATAGCAACTGAATAATAAACAAAGCAATTCTTTAAAAGAACAACCAAAACATTGCTGATTACAACAAAATTACATTTCGCAGAAATTTTGGAGAACAAAAAAAGAAAAATATTAAAAATTAATTTCAGATTTATAAAACAGCGTCAAAACAGAAGCTGCAAAAGTCTTAAGACAAATCTAATTTTCTCATGAAATGTTTTTTCTTCTTTTAAAGGAATTCATAAAAGTCCATGTAAAGGTCAATGATAACAGCTGAGCATTAAATTTTCCATGAATAAATTAATTTAATTTCAATTTGCTCAAAAACATTTTTTCAGAAATTTTCTTTTTTTTGCCTTGTTATCAAATTTTACTCACCAAAATGGAAAAAGCTTTTAAGGAGGAAGAGAATTTTTAAAAATTTATAATTTTTTTAAATGATATGTTTTTGTGTCAGTTAGAGAATCTAGAACAGTTTGTAGGCAGCATGTGGAATTATAAAATATTAAAATTAGGTGTATGATGCCATGAAGGTGGTTGACATTAAATTTATAATCATGTTTAAATATGTTAAATTCTCGCACGTTTATACTTCCTGTTATTATATTTTACGCTGAAAATAGAATAAACATAGCTTGTAGTGTTTTTAAATGGATCTATTGAAGTTAATTGTGGCGTCGCTTGATATCAGTTAATAAATATTTGTAATTATGCTTATTATAATTTTATATATTTTTCGTGTTTCTTAGTAACTATGTCAGATTATTACTATGATGCCTCAAAGTATGATACAAGCTTACGATGATCTCATTATTAAAATTTTCAATTTAATGAGCAATCATGCTTAATTTGAAGTAAGGAAACGTTTGAAAAACATTAAGGATACAAAATTTTGATACAGGGGATCTTCAATTTGAACAGACTAGATTTAAATTGCTTCGATTTGAATAAGGGAACTTCCACGGATGTGTTTCTTCAAAAATTTTGGTCAAAAATCAATTTTCTCTAAATTAAGATATCTAGACGATGCAATTACTAGTTATTCATGAGTAAAACAATGAATTCTACTTATTTGTCTTATTATCTTCCTTCTAAACGCATTAATTAGTAAATTATTAGCGTTACTTTGCAAGAAATAAAATTCAACTTTTTCTTACCAAGTAACGCTCACAAAAATCAAAATTACACTTATACATGCACTTATAAACAAGATTAAAAGACAGATCTATAAAATTCAAAGTTCTTCATCACATAACTAAGTATTTTGATCATCTAGATAACTCTATTAAGAGAATTTTTCATTTAAAGTCGATTTTTTTGAAATTTTCGATCTGTGGAAACGCCCATAACCTAAAATTTCCCATTCAAAAATTCAAATTTTCATTTTTAACAGTCATTTTTCATACATTTTGATTTGAATAGAAAAATTTTTGGAACAAAACGACTGTTTATATCGAGGACTCCCTGTGTTATACTTTTGATCCTTTCCGCACCAGGAAAGATCGTTAAAGTCTTCACCATAATAATTTAGGACTTACATCAACTTATCAACAAATTAAATAAATTTCGTCTTAATTAAATTCTGAGAGAAAGTAACCTACAGAATATCTCAGAAAATTTATTTCACTTTTCTAGATCAAGGTTGAAACCCAAGAATTAAATTCTGTGCCATAAATAATTTTCTTTTTCTAGAATGAAAATGTTCACTTGTAATGTAACACGATAAGAGAAGCATTGAGATTTTTGTATAGGAGTTTTGTTAGAGTTGATAGATTGAGCTGAGAGTAGTGGCGTTATCCAGAATTTCGTTTGTGAAATCCAAGGGATGGGTTTGTAACGCACACCCTAGAGTTTATTTTAGAGAGTTTTTATTTGGAAAAATATTATAGTTAAAAATATCCTTGGATAAACTCAAGTATACCCAAGTAGGTTATAAGCTATAAACTCGCACCAGGATTTTTATATTTTGTCAGAAAAAAATTTTGTATAAAAATTTGCAAAATTTTTAAAAAATTTCTAACGGAATTTAACATAATCTTGATTCTTTTTCTCTCTAAGCAAATTTTACGAACGAATTTTGATTATAATTTTTAGGAAGAGGAAGGCTTAGAAACTCTAATATTTTTTATTTTAGAATTTTTAAAAACTTAATAAAATTTACCTTTTTTGTCCTAAAAATGTCGTGAGCCCAGTTTGAAAAGCTATTCCTTAAAAAATTTATAGATAAAAAGATCCCAATCACAATCAGTTAGAGCCCCTACAAAAATATTTAGAAATGCATAATATAAAGCATAATTCATTCCATCCCAAAGTTAGACATCACTTACAATCTACCCTAAGTGAAAAATTCTCAATGCATTTATACGTAGAAGAATTTTTCTGACCATTTCTTTTTCTGTGTAGGATTTTATTTACTGTGTCGCAGCATAATTTGCTTTCTGTGGGGGTTGCATCAAACCTTAACACCTACTGCGTAGCATACAAGAATACAAATATAATTATTATATAAATCTTCAATAGGATCTTCTCAGATTTTTTGTTAGAAAAGGGTATGTAGCTCAACATACCTTTTTTCAGTAGCTAAGTCAGATTGAGGCAAAATAAATTTATATTTAATATGCTTGATGCGTAGTTTGTCTTTATTTTAAGAAGATTATTTTCAAAATTTTTACGCATTCTCAATACTTAGGGATAGCAAGCAGCAGAGAGATTAAATGCTAGGCTAGAATTTTAAAGACCCGGAAACTTCTAACTTTAATAAAAATTTTCCTCAAAATTTCAAGCTTCCTCATTAAAATATTTCAATAAAAGCAGGAAGAAGCCAGCAACCCCATTTTCCACTAAACGTCACAGCCATACAACCTAAAAGCTCTTTAAGCACGAAACATTGACTTACTTTAATGTAATAAATTCAAACAGTTTTTGTACTAGCTTAAATAGTTCAATTTTTTTTATATATTCTGTGTGGCGTGAAGGTATGCATAGTAGAAAAGGATAGTAATTGAACCGAATAAGCTTAGTATTGCGAGTGATATCGACGTTGTCGGAGCTTTGAAAAGTCTTAAAAAAAATTACATTATTTCTTAAAAAAAGAAAAAGTTACAAATTTTTGTGAACAAAAAAAAACTTATCAAGTATGTCCTTAAGTGTATCGCATTAGATGTCACCAATTATTTTGGATTAAAAGTAAATTATAAAAAATAAATGAATAAAGAAACTTTCTTAATAAAGTGACGCGTGATATAAAAATCGATTAAGCACATACAGCTTGAAACAACACTCATAAAAAAAATTTTTAAAAAATATTATTAAAAAATTTAAAATTTTATTTTTAAAAATTATTTTTAAAATTTAAAAACTGGTTTTTAAAAATATTTCTGTATATGTAAACATATTGCCAGTGTAAGTTATATGGCTTAGTAGCTCAGTGATAAAGCGCCTGGCTACCATTCCTAAGGTCAAGGGTTCGATTCCCACTCCGAGCATTTTTTTTGAATTTTTTTAAAAAAAATTTAACGGTCAAAAAAAATTTAAATTTTTTAAAAATATTTTTTAAATTTTAAAAATTGTTATTAAGCGTACAATTTAAAAAAAGTTTTTAAAATTTTCCATACAAATTTAAAAAAGTTTTTAAATTTTTTTTATCAGTGAAATAATATATATTTTTTTCATATAAAAAATAGAATAAATTGTTCTTTTTTTCATCAATGACATGTGTGTGGTATGTGGCAGAGAAAAACAATAGAAAGTTTTTGAACCTTGAAATAATGCTCAGTGGTAGAAAATTAATTTGAAAATAATTAATTCATTATTTTGAGCTTTTCCAAAATAATAATGTGAAGATCAAGAAGACTTTAAGTGTCTTTTTTTATTACCAATTATGATTATTTGTGTTTGTTGAAGATACAAAAGGCAACAGAATGAAAAATTCTCAAAAAAGAAATATTTCAAAGCAACAAAGTAGCTTTGAATGAAGATCTTTATTGACTTTTCATAAATTTTAAATTCCAATTTTTATTGTGACATTGTCATACAGAATATTTAAGAAATCGTTGCTACAATGAAGGCGTTTCTGTGGGAATGTTCTTAATTTTTTATGAATTTTGTTTTGATGAGATTGTTTGAAGGAGTTTGAAAAATGCTCTTCCTCAAAGTTTGAACTGCTTTGTTGTTTGTTTTGGTTTGTTTGGTCATTTCTAGTGGTAAATTGAGACAAATTCTATTCAATCTCAAACTTTGAGATTCTTGGATTTTTTTTTCGTACCACAAACTTGTTCAATCTTCATTTCCTTTCATTCATAGCAATGTTAGACTTTTTTTAGTGAAATTCATTGTGTAGAAATTAAACATAACCTTTAATGTATTTACCCACCATCATTTCTCATACTGGGGTACTTAAAAATTATGATCTACCAAATTATGCACTAGAATTTATAGAATCTTATGTCCAAAAATTTGTTTAAAGGGCGTCGTGTGCAAAAAAGCTCGAGAAACGGCTATAAACAAGTAAAATCTAGTAAAAGTTCAAGTACCTGTAGGGCCGTTTACTTATGACGTAGACCGTAACATCTAATATTCTAACACGTGATTCTTTTGTTAAAAACTTTATGGATGGGGGGGGGATAATAAACCCCCGTGAACAGCCGTACAAAAAATACAATAACTTACTCACTGTGCGTGGAAATCAACAACACTTCCAAATAATCCCAAAAAAAAAGAAAAAAACATTAAAAAGTATCAAGTACCTTAACAAAGTCGTAAATCCTTCAACAACAAAATTATTTAATAGGATTATATCACTCGGAAATGACCAAAGTTAAATTGTCTGAAATAAACAATGAACGTAATTTTTTTGATTATCCATCCACGTGTATCATCAATCTTTAACAAATAAAAACAACATTCAATATCTGGAAAAAAAGATGAGGCTATCGGTCAATAGCTTTGAAATGAGAGAGTGGAGTGAGAGGATTGAATGATGAGATAGATAAAAGCACATTTCTTCTCTATGATGCTCATTAGAAGCTTTTGTTCTTGCCTGGTAGACTTAAAGAGATAAGAAGTATGTTGAAGGCTAGATGGGTTGCTCTCGTTACACATGAAAATAAGGGCCATTAGCAGTGCTTTAGTTAAATAGATGTGCTTTGGATTTTTCCATAAAAATTTCAAGTTGATTGAACAGCTTTAAGCTGCTTTCTCTTGTTTCTATCCACATCCACTTCATCCTCATATTACCTCTCGTTCATGTCAAAAAATAATTTTTTTTTTCAAGAAATTTGTGATCTGCAGCATAAACCCACATTATTACTTACTCGATTTGTAAATAATGAGGTCCCATGGTAGCACATTTCTCATGCAATGAGAGCAATAATGAATTGTATTAATATTTTCATTCAAGTTCATGTAATACAAAAAATTTGAAGTCTAGATATTTGCTAGAGCTTTAATTTGATTAGTCTGAGAATTTGGCATGAGATTTTATTATTGAATGAACATTGAATTAAGATAGCAAAGAAATGGGGAAATTGAAAAATAATTTGAAATGGCTTTTAGCTTTAAGATGGATGTAAATTTAAATTTTCTTAAGATTTTTGACTACTCCAACGCAACATCAGTCAGCTAGAGCTTTCTACATAATTTTGAATTTTTCTGAACATTTCCGAGTGTGTTCAGAAAAAAGTTTTTTGTTCGAAAATTCGAAATTTTAAAATCGATAAATATTGAGTTATTTAAAACATTTCAACAATTGTAAATGATTTTAATTGATTTAGATTTGATCAATTAATAAAAATTCTTTCATTAAATATCAAAATCTTATGAGATTAAGTCAAAATTTGAAATCAAAAATTTTATAAAAAAAATAAAAAAATAAACAAAATAAACAATTTTCGAATAAAAATTTTCTCGCGTTCGAAAATAGAGTATCAAAATATCGAAAATAAAGCAACATTGTCCTATGTTGGGATATAGGTTACATACCTTAAAGAGTTTTGACTGTTCCAACGCAACATCTGCCAGCTAAAGCTTTCTTCATAATTTTCAGTTTTCAGAATTTTTTCGATTGCGTTCAGAAAAAAATTGGTTTGGAAATGTGAAATTTAAAATAGTTTCATCCCCTAAAAATCTACAAATGATAAAGATCTTATGGGATCTGATCTTTGTCAAGTTCTGTTTAGTTTCTAGATTGTAACCTAATAAATATTGTACAAAGTTTAATAAAAACCAGACTGAACAAGACTCATAAACTTGCCCTACAACATATAAGTACAAACAAAAAGACATCAGATATTAACAAGAGATTGCGCTTCCTCTAAGAATCCCACTTATCTATCCCTTAATCTTCTTCAAGTCACAACACACAACAATAACCCTCAATTCTCGCCTTTTCTACCACACAATTCAATGTCAATAACATTCTTTGTACTTATTCATTAGCCCTTTTTCATTTATTTCCTCAATTCACTTTCATTTACAAACAATTTAATTTTCCATGACATGTCTATTGATTTTCAATCAACGGATTCTTTTCATACCTCCGTTATTTTTCTCCCCCTTGTCGATATTTCACAAGTCATCAGGCGAAAGCAATAATTTGCTGACTAACAGAGGGCATTTTGCAGAACAAAAAATTACTTTATATACGGATATACGGTTTTTATGCGCACATTGAATTATAAAGCATTATCATTTATTTACAAAGTGACTGATTATACTTTCATTGTGTTATTATGGAATTGCTTTTTTTTCTCAAACATTAACTCTATAATTGATATTTCATGCACAGTGGTGATATTGAGTCGATTAAATTTAATTTTTTAAAGGAAAATGAGGAAATTGTGCCTTTCCTTGATTAAATGTTGTTATGCATACATCCAGTGTTGTTGTGTCAGATACTCAGATTAAGTGCAGAGGTTTTTGTTTCATAATCTCATCGGGGTTGAGGTTAGGTCATTTGAAGTGGGATTAAGGTATAATAAGACCACTTTCCGTATTAATAAAGACTAAATCTTGATCCAAATGAATTTTAATACCTAAATATCTGTATGTACCAATTTTAAAAAGGAAAAAAAGTCTATCGAGTCCAAAAAAGACAAAATTGTGCATTAAATTCTAGCTAGAATCTCCTTCTGTCATTAAATCAACAAACCAACGCTGAACCGTGTAGAAAACTTTTAATTAGATGGATAAAGTTATGCTACCGCTTGTTACATACCGAATGATAAACTTTTCATTCTTTCTCTTTCTCCATGGAATTTCAGAAAAGCTGCTTAGGATAAATACCATAAAGAGAAATATTCTTACAGTCATTTGTGGATAATTACTCGGATACAAAAAAAGAAAGCATTTATGAAAAGACTTACAGTTTATTGAACTTTCACATGCTGATTAATTTTCTAAAGGATTCAACGTACAATAATGACACACAACAGCAATATATCGTCTTCAGGAAATACTCCGTCATCCTTGTCAAATGGAAGTTCTGACGAGCGCCTAGTTGTACGTATAAAAAAAATGTTCTAGATTTATTTACTTTTTACGCACGTGTGCTTGTTTTTGTAGGCTTTAATTTACTATAGAAACTTAATAATTAGGGGACGTGTCTTTTATCCTACATTATTAACAATTCCTGAGAATTTTACTTCCTTCATTTATGTAATTATGTGCTCAGTGTAGATAAAAAATGTTTTTTTTCTGACTTGTGTTAAGCTTTTGAGATTATAATTTCGTTTTTAGGAGTGATGAAAAGTAAAGTTTACTTCCCAAGTTTATGGATGGATGTTATGCTCAGATAAATATTTCTCTTTCATTAAAACACAAAGGATAGAGACAAGAGGAAATATTTTGATTTTTTTTTTTTTTTGTTATGACTCGTGACATGATTTCAGCTATGAGCTTTTCCAAGAATGTAAGGAAGATATGTGTAGGATTAGAATTTTGAAGATAAAGCCGTATATGTTATGCTATCAAGTTAGAATATATGTTTGTTTATGTTTAACCTACTCTAACCTTAAAAAATAATTCAAAATGGCAGACTCAAAAATTTATAAAACTCAAAAATTTGCATTTTCTGTTATTTTTGGTACTTTTCAATAAGTTAAGCATAAAATTTTGGTTCCAAACTGCAGAATAATCATTTAATTCATAAACAAAGACCCCTGCAAAGACCTAAAAAGGTTAAACTTAATGGAAAACCAATTTGCTAAAGCTTAAATTGTTATTCATAGCTTTAAGGCTAGATCATGAAACTCTAATCCCTTAACCTCTTCAAACATCCAAATTTGATCAATAATACTTCCATGAACTGTTTATTCAAACCCAAAAGTTGCAAATTTCCTTCCAAGAACCAATTCTTTTTATAAACTTCCAAAACTTTCCATACAAGCTTTTTCGAAATCTTTCGAGGCCAGCAATTAGTTAAATTATGCAAAAACAGCATGCACATACAATACTCGCGACAAATAAGCACTACTTAACACCAAAATAATTAACGACTTACAAATGATTATTGCGTAGGTCGCAGTACGTGTTCGTCCCTTGTTTGACATAAATGATATCCCATGTTTACAAGTAACCCCAAATTCAGCAATACTTTTTGATGAGGGTGGTGGAAGTCGTAATAAATTTCGTCGTTATGTCTTTGATCATGTGTTTGATGATGCCAAAAGTCAGGAGGTTGTTTATCAAAAGACAACAGCTGCTTTGGTCAAGGATGTACTTAATGGTTTTAGTGCTGCTGTGTTTGCATATGGAGCAACTGGATCGGGTATGTAGAATGTACAATGTATGAATGAATGAAAAATTATCAATTCTCGACTGTGCTTGCATCATTTATCTCTATCATATGCTGCTGTGTAACTTGGGAATACTACAGGAAAGTGAGTGAACTTGTAACTTAATCATTATCAATGAATAGCTACAACGAGCAATTTCATTACAGAACACATACAATGTTGGGTCCAAATCCCAAGAAAGCAGCCACACCCTCAACTGCAACATCATCATCATCAGGATCTTCAACAAGTTGCGGTGATGTATCTCAAGGTGAGGGAGGACTGATGGTGAAAGCAATCGACGATATTTTCAAGTTTGTTGAGAATTCTGAAAATCCACAGGAATTTCGCGTAAGTAATTTGTTGTTATTTTTATGTTTCAAATAAAGCTTGTTGCTTAAAGCCGGAAGACCAAAAAGGATCGAAAAAAAAGTTTCCTTCCGAGAAAGTGAAAATTGTTCATTTAGATTGGAAAATAATGAATAAAAGAGAAATTAGGAAAAAAAAGTTATTCGAAGCACGTAAACGAATTAAGAGAAAAAAATAGCAAATAATAAAAAATATCAAGTTTGTTCCACAATAGGCTTTTGTATAGCAATTAGAAAGTTTTGACGGCAAACCTTTTTAAAAAGCTTTTTCTCGTGAAATATGAATGCATTCATCAAAATTTCCTATTAATTCACAGCATGAGAAAGATGAAATTGAATTTCATTCAGTTCGTGCTTCATTGAACATGAAAATTGAATATTTGATTTATAAATACCACAGAAAATTATGTCAGGTGCATTTTCGAAGATGACTGCGGAGTGTTGGATTCATTTTATCTTCATGGCTTTTCTTATACATATTTGAACGGTTTCATGCTGCTTCACGTTTTACTTTCTGTTTGTAAATTTATCTGAAATATTGGAATCAACCTTTTGATCATCTTTATATCATATTTTTACCTTAATTGAGGTTACAATTTTATTAGTCAATGATTTACTCAAAAAGTGTTTGTTTAGTCCAATCTGCAAGAAATTAGCAGAGGATTTTAAGAGCTATTGTAAAATAATCAAAAAATTAGTCTTCCTAACTTTTAATCTACTCCCTTCCTGGATATTAATCAATTAAATGCGCTCCATAACTCACTTATACCCATGACTATGTACCAATTTTATCTATTTGAAGTCATTTAACTTACATAATCAATGATTCAAACAAAAGATGTCTTTTATTTGTGCATTTAACGCTTTCGATTGCTTCGTGTCTATTCACGCATGGAACATAACACGACATACATAATATTATGATATATAACTTGTGTGTTCAGTCATATTAAGTATGGCACAAATATTATCGTCATAATAGCATTAAAAGTTCCTCTAGTTAAGCTAATATCGATTGAAAATAATTCGTCCATAATTCATTAATTTATATATCATTAGAATTAATATGTAGTCTAATATTTGGATGTAGATCAAATAATTCATTTCATTAGTCTAGAAACTTATTGCAATGTTGTGTCCCAAATAAATATTTTTTTTTTTGTGTGGTTGATGCAAAAACCACATTTTCTCTTCCTGCTTTGTCACGCAAAGTCCTGTTGCCCTACCAAAAAATATAGAACATTTTGAAAACAGGAACACAAAATCGAGTCATAAAGAGAGAAAACTTCCGTTTGACACAATTTTCATGCCGGTCACAAATATTATTGTTATGTTAATGACCATATTATTGGCGCAAACTCTCCGTGATTATATAGGTTACTGTGTTTAACAAAACAATGGGTTTGTGCGTGTGCATTGTATTCATTTTTTTGTGCTTTTAAAAATTTTCTATTAGAATTCCTGGAATTATTACGATGGGATTATCAAGTTACGAAAACATGATTGTATTATATTTTCTGTCGATTGTTACATCTCATGAGATTCATGTACAATAGAAATTGAGTGTTTCACATGTGATACTTTGTAAATAAAATTAAACACAATAAGTGTATAGTGCGGAATTACACGTGCGATATCAAAATGTAAGAGAAAGTTTCAGGATATATATTCCTTTATTTAAGGTAAATAAAGAATTACAAAGTAGGAAATAACACTTAAAAATAGCAAATTGAATTTATTGACTTGTGCTTCCCTATAAAAATTGAATTTCCTGTTACTAGTCTTCTAGATTTTTCTTCTGTCCTCTTACTTACATAAATGATTTATGCTGTTAAAAGAATCTCAACTTACATTTCTGTAGAATATTGGATGAATAGACAAGTTCAGGTGGAAACATATTTTTCACTATACATGTATAAATTATATGAAAAATTTCTCGGACTTCTCTACAAGCTGGTTAGTTAAGAAAAATTCTTTGTAACTTTTATGAAAATCCATTGCACTGAATGACGTTTATTAACTTTTATTATGCTATTGTCTGTTAGTTAAAAATAGAAATAAAATAATCTGAAGCTCATTCAAAATGCTTACAATCTGAATTTAAATTCTTTTTAGGGTTGCTTTTAAGCTACATTTGAACAGTTTATAATACCAGGGGTGGAATCATTCATTTTTGATGTTTACTAAAACTTTGATTGAATACCTTGAAAATCTCTGAGCTTTTATGCTTGATAAGTGATAACTTAGATATCCTTAGGGGCCGTTCACTTATTACGTAACGCAAAAATTGGGGTTTTTTACCCCCCCCCCCCCCCTCCGTAACGTTTTCAACAAAAGAATTAGGTGCAAGAACAATAGACTGTAACAAACTCCCCCCCCCCCCCCCCCATCAGAGCGTTACGTAAGAAGTGAACGGTCCCTTACAAGTTCCTAATGGATATCCTGAAAGATACAAGTCGTATAATCGAGATGAAATCCGGCACCAAGCCGAAATGAGGCCAGCACCACTCCAACATAAATTGTATGTCAGCTTGGTGCTGGCTTCACTCCGGCTTGGTGCCGGATTTCATCTCGATTATCCGATCTGTGCCATTCGGGTATGTCCAGTGTAGTGAGGATTTGTTGGGGTATTTTTGCTCAAGAATTTTTGGGTTGATCTGGATATAAAGATAATTTATACGCCATATTTATTAACCCCCCTTATGTAAACCGCCATATTAGTTTAATTAATGTATAGGAACATTTGCTCATCGCTGATAGAAATTGATATTTAATAGATAATCTAAATGATGATATATTCTACATGTGGATATAAAGATACCTATTATATTTTCGGTAATGAATGAAGAGGGAAATTATATTTAGGCTAATTTTTATGTGGATTGAATACATATTCCCCTTTTGCCTATGGGGGAGTAATTTAAGTTATTAACAATGCAAACATAGAATTTGGTATTCAAAAATATGTACATGGTAGTTTTAGTAATATTTGGATACAGTCATTGAAAAATTCAATTTACTTCCTTTTTTGAAATTTTAATAAATTTATATTTACTGTTTTGACAATCTCCACTGTCAATAGCTTTATAAAAATTTTTCCATTCACCAAAGTTTTCTTCTTATTGAAAAATACTGCCTGAAAATATGTTGACATTTTCGAGCTAGTCCATGTTAGCTGCAGATAAAAAAACATGGCAAAAAGAATAAAAAAAAGTTCTGCGAATTTCTACTAGTGACCGTAAATGACCACTTATATTCCTGTCAGCACAAAAAAAAAATAGGTTGACACAAACAAAAAATCAGCACATTCACCGTAAAAGCCACAAAAAAAATATTGTTAGAATTTTCCGTTTTGTGTTTTACATCGCACAGGTTCTTTATGATGCCTGTCATTATAAATTCTTAACATAACACACTGACATAATTTTCATCTTCTTTTATTTGCTTTAACGCTTTTTTCAAAAAGATTCTATTTGAATTTATTATTATACTGAGCTTAATGTATGAGTATATACATCCATTTGTGTATCATATTACTTAACATTGCCGTCAGCTAAAGGAAATTAAAGAATGTGAAAATATTCATGAGTCGACAGCCTTCTGTCAAGCTATGCTCATCATACAAAAATGATTAATGATATCTAAAGAAAAAAAAAATTGTGGACTTTACGAGAAATCAATTGAATATACATAAGAATAGAGTATTTGACGAAAAAGAATGAAGAGGCAAAATGGAAGAAAAAATTCATTAACTCAAAGTGATCGATTTATGGAATAATAGATACCTACATATATTCAATTTTAGTTAGAATAATTGAATGACAGTCATAACAAATAAGAGAAAAAATATTTGATTGAGATATTGGATATTGCCAAGCATATGAAATGTCGCAAAATATGCAATTTATTAAGAAGTTTCTCGTACATGGAAAATCACTTAATTTGATATCATGGAAATTGAATTTTAGTAATCAACATTGTCGATGTTATAATGAAGTTTTCGAAGAATTTCTCATGATATGATATGTGTTTGATTGAGTCTATGAAAACTGTGAATTTGGCATGCAATTATTAGATTTTTGAAAGGCATTTAAAATGAATTTTCAACCTTGCAGCTTCATCACTACCATACGCAATCCATCCTTAAAATCTAAAGTTCAACATGACTTTCATTAATCAGCTTCAATCAATATCATCAGCATCATCAAGACATGAAAATTACGCAAACGTCATCATGACTACTCATTTCTCATATTTCCGATACTATTTCTAATTGAATTAACATTTAATGTGAAAATAATAAAATAGAAGCTTCTAAATTTTCTACGACGTCAAAAAGTTGCATCCTTGAGTTTTTTTTTTCGGTAAAAGTGTCAACAGAGACATGAAAAATGAATTTATTTTCATCAATAATATCAATATTTTATTGGTTCCTTTGAATAGTAAATTTTTTACTGTGGAGGGGACAACAAAGCAATATTAAATTAATCTATTAGGTCAATATTTACCAAAGTTCTTGAATAATTCATTTATTACTAATTCAACTATACTTACCTTGGATATATACATGTTTTGACTTCTGATCATGAACATTCTAATGATTTTATTTAGGGATCGGAAATTTCAAGGAATGACGGTGATATATCATCATTATGGATCATTATCATGTGTTTACTTATCTATATATAAAAATTATTACGTAAAGGATGATAGCTTCTAATTTTATGACTCGTGTTACATGAATTATTCATTAAAGTACCATATAAAATTCAACAAGTGCTGCTATGTATGTAGCCAAAAAAATCTGCGAATATTAATAGAGCACATTAACCCCTTAGCTCCTTAATTAATGTTGCATGAAAATAAAAAGTTTAAATAAGCCCACTGTGCTGAAAATTGTTACGATAAAAGTAGAACGAAATTTCCATAAAATATGGATGGATGTGAATGTTGATTATTGGACTTTATTTTGTAGTTTACCTAAAAAATAGCCCCAAATTTTCACAAATGGTTTCAAGTGCTTTTAAAGTATTCATTTAGTTGGAAAAAAAGTTAACGCTTTCTTAAATATTTATATACTTTTCTTACTGATTATTAATAGTCCGAAGGAAATGAATAATAAAAAGTTTCGTGCTACAAACTCGTGACCTTTCTCCATTTCCATTTCCTTTTCCTCATTTTCGTTTTCATTTTTTTCAATTTTCACTTTTTTTAGGTGTCGATATCTTATTTGGAGATTTATAATGAACTTATTCGCGACCTCCTACGTCCATCAGCTGGTCCGCTTGAGTTGAGAGAAGACAACAAAGGAAACCAAATTGTGACGGGATTATCTGAAATTAATGCTATAAGCCGCTATGAAGTCATATCATTATTACTTAAGGGAAATAAGGCGAGGACTGTTGAGCCAACCGCTGCTAATCAGACATCATCACGAAGCCATGCTTTATTAAATATTACTGTGACACGTTCAACGGCATTGGGTACAAAGCAAGGTCGACTGTATTTGACAGATTTAGCGGGTTCGGAACGAGCAAAAAAGACAAAGAATCGCGGTAAAAGATTACAAGAAGGTGCACATATTAATAAAAGTTTACTTGCCTTAGGGAATTGTATTAATGCATTAGCAGCAGGAGCTCGATATGTAAATTACCGTGACTCAAAACTCACACGATTATTGAAAGAAGCATTGAGTGGCAAATGCAAAACTGTTATGATTGCTCATGTATCGAAAGAGTCGAGGCACCGTGACGAGACTAAAAACACGCTGGTTTATGCTGAACGTGCAAATCATATAACCACGCGACTACAAAATCCTCAATTGTTGGAAGAAAACCGCGAATTTCCAATGCAACATTATCAAAATTTAGTTTCAGAGCTACGCGAAGAAGTTGGACGATTAAAGTCAAAAATGCTGACTGATCGACCCCGAAGTGCTGTTCAAAAATTGATTAATGAAGATCCAGATACACAAAAGCGAAAACAAGAACTCAAATATTTACGAGAACAAATTGTTTTGACGTTTAAGCAGCAAATGAAGCTAAGAAGACGATTACTGGAGGCGGAATCTCATTTACTTGGATTAGAACTTGATGCTGAACGTCAGCACATGGTCATTAGGTGAGTATCCTCATAATCTGCTTTAAAAATTTTCTGATCCGATTGAAAAGTTTAAAAATATGAAAAATATACAAGAAAAAAGCTTTTTCGTTAACAACATCAAGTGCTTACTTCTTCTGAATGTCTACGAATATAATTGAAGAAATATCATTACAAATATATATTTATCATCTCTCTACAATCTTCCAAAAATATGAAATTTTTCCTTACGAACAAGAAAAAGTCATTTATACTTCCATTTCATTTCTGTATGTAGTCATTGGCAAGGAAGGAAAGGAAAGCTATATGAACGAGATGCAAACATGACACATTTGAAGAAGCAATATAATGAGAATGATGAAGGCAACGAAGATGAATCATCTGAGGAATCTGAAAGTGCTTCAGCACTAAGAAATGCATGGAATGAGTTGGCAGCAATTGAGAGGGAGACAAAAAGATATCGAGATATTCGTATCAACACGGAGAAAGAGCTTGAAGATTGCAGGAAGCGAGGAGTTGCGCTGGAGGATGTAAGTTTGATAAATGTTTGTGTGGGAATGATTGGATATGATGTAGCTTGAAAAATGGCTAGAGATGAATCATTATTCATGTTTATCACCTTTCTGACTGCTTTTTAGTCAATCCAAACTCTACTACAAGCAGTAAGACATCATTTACAAATCATCCCCAAACTGTTTATTCAGTTTTGCTAAATTTGCTTTATTGTCTCCGATAGGAACTGCCAGATCGCATAAGTAGCGACGAGGAAAGAGAACTACTATCTCTATTGTGTAGAGTTCATGAACTGGAAGCAGACAAAGTATCACTTCAAGCAGAACGAATGGCTCGTCAAGCAGAACTCCGTAGAAGGGATTTACAATTACTGCGGGCTGAAAGGCAGAGAAGATTATGCGAGGACATAATAAGTACACAGCGTAGGCTGATTGAAGGTAAATAAAAAAAAAATAAAGTAAAAGAAAACAAAAAGGAAATTGAGTTCTTATTCCTCCATCGCACCGAGAGATCATTGACATACATCCATATAATCTTTTTTTCTATTTCTTTCCTTCTTCTTTGCAGACGGAAGAGTTGAAATTTCAGAAGAGTTGAGAGATCTTTACACAATATATCAGCAAGAGATTCACGCCAGTGTTTACACATCTTTACCGAGAACACAAAGCCGTATGGTTTACGATACAAAACTTCCCCCAATTTATAACCGAACGTAAGTACAATATCCTGTAGCATAACAAATTGGATTTTCTATTTTTTGTGAGATGAAAAATTATTTTTAGACTGACATCCGCCGATAGCTCATCTAGTTCAGATTGGTCTCCTACACCTAATACACAAGATGCAGAAGGAAATGTCCAACCACCAACACCACATCATAACTCATTCGACATACTTATGGGACCAGAAGTGAAGACTGTGAGGACACGATTACCATCAATTCACAATAGACGATCCCTATATCCGAGTGCAAGTACGTCTAGTGAAGACTAGTATAGAGATAGAATTCACGATGTTTTTCCACCTGCTTCTAAAAACTTTTTATTTTTCTCGACAAAATTTTGAAACAAAATAAAATTCATGAAACAAAGAAGTTGCATGTTGAGTCGACTTTCCTTTGTATGGAATGAAATGAAATGTATCCTAAAAATAAATAAAGTCGAAAAAAGAAGAAAACTTTTATGGAAATCAAATTGTTCGCTGTTATTGAACAGTTTCGTGCAATTTTTTCAATGGCATTGAGTGACGGAAAAATATTCACTTATACCCACAACAATGTATATGTACAAGATGTAAATGATTCTTTTTTTCGCTAGATTTCATTTTTGTTTTCAGGGATATATTTTTAGCATGAATTTTTTCAAGCTACATATAACCGATTCTTGGTCGTTTTGCTTTTTGGAGTTGTTTCGAAATTATGTCAACTGGAAGATTTGCAATAACCTCTTTAACAATGTATTATCGTATTCAGAGTTCTTTAACTTTTTAAGTAACTCAACCTTTACAAATTAACCAACTAAATAAATTCCTGCTGATCTTATATACCTCACATATGACTAACCCTTTCCCATCCAATATAGGAATTTCTGATGTTGAAACATAAATTTTGTAACAGCTGCTTAAAAACATACTAAAGTTGATATTTTTGAGGAAAATGTGGATAGAAAATAAAATTCGATTGCATTGCTTACTTAGGATGTTATTACTTCCTTAAATGTCATCCGATTTGGAAGATTTTTTAAAAACACATAAATTACAAAATTTATTTCATTAAAAAATCCACGTTCCAATACATTAATTCAGTGGAAGAATCCTCGATTGTACTCGTTACGAAATAATTCTGCATAAATAAATTTTTCCACTTCCACGAGTTTCGTCTGAAATTTTGTGAAGATTACTGAAATAATTAGGGGAGGAAATTCTCATGAATTGATGTAAAAAGTTAGGTATAAGAAGGAAAAAGTCAATTAATTTCTTGGAAAGAATTTCATTCAGCAAAAAAGGAGGTGGAGACATTAAATTAAGTTTTAATAGAAAAGCTTCCTGTTCGTTTGATTTCATTTTCTTTTAACTTTTTTAAGAAAGAAATATGAAAATTTCTCAGCATGAAAACAATTGGAAAATACCAAAAGCCTAAAAACATGCGCCCCTGTCAAGAAGTGAAAGTATTCCAAAAATAATATGCAATTAATTCCTACACACATCCATCTCAATAACACAGACAAGCTTATTGCTTCAAGATCTTCTAAAGGAAATCAAAAAAATCCTTAAGGACTGATTTTGACACTTCAGTTAACTTTCGTGGGAAGAAGCCTTGATTTAATTCATAGTGACGAGTGGTAGTTAGTTTGGTTATTTTAGGAAGTAATCCAATATCGATGCTGATTCTACATATAGATACAACTAATTAGATTTTTTTTTTTTAATTTTAGAAAGGATTTGGAATATTAGCAGATTTGATCAAAATTTAAAATAAAACCTTAAAATTTTTCAATTTTCAAAGAAATTTTGTATGATAAAAATTTGATAAACAATGAGTCAGAATAATGAGATTTGTATTTGGATTTTTTTAAAACAAATGTTATCAGTTTTCAGTAAAATTTGAATTAAAAGTAGTTCCCTTTACTCCTCCAAGGAGTGTTGGGGCGTTGATTTCAACGTTCCAATATCACTTATCTCAGGCATTAAATGTGAGGATATGTGATAAGCATATCGCTCACGCCTGGTACCTACAGTTTTTGAAGTGGAATCCGAACCACTTCTTTGATGACATTCCTGCCTTTAGCCTTCAAAGGGAGACTGTGAGTCGCGTTCGCAGTGCATATGATTCGAAAAAGGACATGTGAAAAATTTCCCATGCCGAGTCTCGAACCCATGATCGCAAATTTGAATTAAGTAAGCTAATTCACAATGAAACAACCCCTTTGTATTTCGGTAAAAATTTTGATCTTAAAAGTCAAATAAAACTTTTTTGCAGTCGTGTTCAAAATCCGTCATTTTTTTTCAGAAAAAGGTAAAGAACAAACAAAACTTAATCGACATCCGATAAAATGTTTGACTTTTGTCCTTAACATTTATTTCTGCATGTAACAACTGAATTTTCCCATCAAACTTCATGGACATTGCAACATTTATTTAATTACAAAGATTTAAAAAAAAGTATTTGCTTCAAAAAATAAAGTCTCGTCCCTAAAGACATAAGAATCTATCAAATGGTAAGTTATATTAAATTTTCTTCAGAATTAAAGAAGCTTTACAGTAATAGCCTTGAACTTGAAACAGAATTGAATATTGCAAGTGAGGGGAAATTCTGAACAAATGTACTGCACATGCGTGAAGATTTCCAAAAGCTTTTTATAAAATTGAATGTTATAAGGAGAAAAGTTAGTCACATAAAAGCTATGCATGCGATATGAAGGCACAAATTTGATCTCATAGAATTTTTCTAAATGAAAATTTACGATAAAAAATAAATTCAATTATTTACGAAAGAACAGAGAATGACACATGCAGCGTGAACAGAAACACCAGAAGCAAAGATCAAAAGAATAAAGCCATTCATGACACTTGTTATCACGAGCAATTTACTGTGAATAAATTAGGATCCTCTGAATAAAATAATATGATTGCCTTTTATAGCATGCATGGGATGTGGAAAATTGCCATATCAGCGGCCTATTAAGTGCCAGATGTTGGAAATCTAGGAGGTTGGCATTTCATAATTTGTATTGCTGAATTTGAGAAGCTTTATAAATAATATCATTTAAAATGTTTTTTAGTCCGGAAATTGACAGTATTCTGAGCTATTTCCTGTGAAAAGATCCTAAAATTCAATTTTTTTCAGGTCTAAAAAAACTCAATACTCCATTCATCATTCCTTTGAATTTTAGGATATTCCTCTGTGGGAGTCAAACGATAAGTCAAATATAATTTAAAATTTATGAAATATCTGTCAAGTTTTTCGATGACTTTTTCATACTTACCTCTTAAGGGGATGTTTGTGAATTTATGATGCTATTAAAAAAAGTTTTTTTCCTATAAAATATTAATGTTTATTGTGTTGTATCTTTATTATCATAACTTTGACTTTAAAGGAGATTATTATGTCTGTAAAAGCTTAAAGGATTGGATGTTTCAAAAAAATATGCAAAATTCAGCTTTTAAATTTTTATTAAGAAAAATTCAGCTAAAAATTCAATTTTGAAATAATCAGAATTGATTTCTTTTTGTATATCCTTAAATAAAATTTCTATAAATTTTCATTTTTCATTGAATGTAAGCCACACTTCCGTCTTCAAACATTCACAACAATAATATCTAATAATAATATGTTATTGCGACGACAATTCATAAGCATCTGTAATACTCAACATTGTATTGTAGCGTAGGATTTTCCTTTTCTTTTCCTTTTTCTCTTTGGCATTTTGAGGACAATTCATAGATATTTTGTTGTAATAATAAGCAAGAGATTTGAACGAAAGTAGGAAGTATGCATAAGCAAATGAACAACTGAACCCATCGGAAGAAAAGATGCCTTCTCAGAAGTAGAAACTTTTTGAATCTTTTAAGAGTACCACAAGTGTTCGATCGGCTGTGCTGCGTAATAATAATAAAACTTTTTCAATGATTATGTTTTCATATTATTTTCAAAATGCTTACCTTTAAATCCTATTCATACACTGCCAAATATTCCATTCGGTAAGGCTGCATTCGCATTCCTAAGGAATAATGGAATTTATTATTTATTGAGAAAATCACTTAAGAATCTCAATAAATTAGGTTGTATGATGAAAATAAGATGAAGACAATTTGTTTTTATTGCACAGACTAAGCTGGATTTTTATCAAGAAGGCTACTTTAGCTACAAATTTGCTTGAGTATTTGTAGTTCTTCATTTGAACTAATTGGTTCTCTTCATAATTCGCAGACAAAATAGAACAAGATGAAATTCATTGCCTTAAGAATTCAAAATGTTCTTCAATATATATGTTTGGATAGCAATCTACATTTGCTAATTTAAACATCACAAGCTTCTTATATTTAATTCGGAGTGCGAATTTTTTGTCTTCTAATTATTTAGTTGAAGAATTTTTTAATTAAAATCTTCAACAACTCGTTAATTTTTGAATTCGCACTAAAAATCAGTTTATGGGAAAAAAATCTGGCAGACATAATATTTGTTTTAATTTAGGAAGAAAAAAAGTGCATTTTATTTAAAAATCATAATTTAATTTGCAATCTATGCAAAAAGTTTTTTTTTTGAAATTTTTGACATTATTTGTCAAACTTGAATTACTTAACCTTCAAAACGTGATAACTTTACATCAGTGATGGTCAATCAACGTTGGATGGCACACATTGCCGATTTTTTTTTAAAAAATACCATGAGTCGTGTTCCGCGTTTGGTTTTGGTCATAACTTACTCACAAGCTGTGTTGCGATACAAAAAACGTTGGCCAACACCCCTTTACATGTTAACTCTTCAGTCTATAGTCTGCTTAAAAAGATGTGAAAATCCTTCTTTAAGTAAATTGCATCTTTGAAGACTTTGAAAGTATATTGGAGACTTATAATAAGATTCGATTTTCACATTTGTCCTTTTTGAAATTTTTCACAGCTCTCGTGCAACCTACACAAAGATCTAGGTAATATAAAACAGTTATTATATAAAAGGTATTCAAGTACCTGAAATCAGAAGCTTACAAAGATTAATGTCAAAATTTTCATTCATGAATGGATTGATAACATTACAGACATTACACATGATGCTATTTTGATTGAATATTTATTGAATAAAAGCTACATTAGGTATTGATGTTGCTAAGAAACTCACATAAGGATGCTAATCTAAAATTTGAATCATAAAAAAATGAAGAAAATTGAGGAAAACAAAATCTAGTCTCGTGGAAGAAAAATATGGAAAAATTATGTTCAAGGCGGAAAAAAGACCAAAACATTGTAAATAATTTAAGAGATGACCTTGACAAGACATTGAAATACACGCTTAGTTGATTTGTAAAAGAAATTTCTTTTTATCATCATTTACACTTGGGGACCGTTCACTTATGATGTTCATCAAAAACATGAATTTTTAGACCCCCTCCCTCCCTCTGTTACAAAATTTCCATTAAAAAAAAATTCTATTGTTTAAAACTTTCACACAGCCTCAGATCCCCTCCCCCCCTAAAAGTTGGATATCATAAGTGAATGTCCCCTTGCAAGAATCATTGATTTTCTTCATTTCAATGAATATTTTAACAAGCCATAATAATACAATGTTCATGAAATAAAAGAATGAAATTCAGTGTTTTAAATGGCTTTGAATAAATTTTTTATGTTATGAGCCTAATCATAAGGATATACGCAACAGTAATTTCATATATGTGAGGATATAAAAGATGAAATAATTTTATTGTTTTAATTTTCTCAAGTTCAAGTTTATTATGCTGAGTTTCAAATCAAACTTACGAACGATGTATTGAATGACATGATTAAAAAGAATAAAGAAAAGTCTTTTTTTATCATTAAATATTATCAAATTCAGATGTCTGCAGATGATAATGTGTCATAAAGTTCCATAAATGACTAGCATTTAATTTCAAACATTAGATTACATAACATGATGAGACATGATTCAAATTCATAAAATTCATTCAGAATAATCTCATTTTGTTAGAATGAAAGCTCAATAGGATCCAAAACTGCTATTTTCAAAACCGTTTATTTGAAATGAAAATTCACAGAAATCAAGAAGCATGAAAAATATTTGCAGGAAGAATACGAACAAAAATTTCAATACAAAGAAAATGAAGAATGTTGTCAAAATATGTACAGCACATATACAGGAATTCATATTTCTAACAAATGTCGGATGCAGAAGCTTATAATAAATCAACAAACCTCGAATTTCTACGAATTCAAGTTTTATCAGGCAAATCTACGGTAAACATTGCCTGAATTATATCACAGTTTATGAATGCCAACATATGACTTATATTGAGCTGAAAGATTACACTTGAATCAATGTGAAAAAGAAAATAATTTTTATCACTTACTCATGTACATGCTGGATAGAAAAGTAAGGCGTCTGAAAGGTGAAATTTAATTTTATGCTACTCAATAAAAAAAGAGAAATTGTAGAATGCTGTAAGACTTATTCGTGCTGCTATAATGAAATGCTGTGTGACAAAATACAATTTTCATTTCATCCGAATGAAACAATATATCAAGCATCTGTAAGTAATGTGATGTTTAACAACTCTGCACCATTCACAATTTTTGAGACATTTACTTTGATTATATTCAAGTCGCACACATCCTGTATCATGCTTTGTCATGGTAACACATCGGAATAATACGGTTTAAGTGAAGAAGATTTGAAAATAAATTTTCTTGGGAAAATTTACGAGATTTTGAGATGATATGATTAGTAGTAATCAAACATGCAACATTGAGCATGAATTGTGAATCATTTCTTGCACTATAAATAATCCAATTAAGTTTTGTATCAGTAAATTCATTTATTAATGTTCAACAGCCTGAAATTTTAAGAATATAAAAAATTCTTCACAAGAAAATTCATCTCATACCAAAGTTCGAGAATCCCTGTCGCAGACGATTGATAGAAAACTCTCTCAACATTTATGAATGACAAAAATCTGTGGAAAATATTCCTCACCTGAAAAGAATTGTAATAAAAATATAACATAATAGATTTCATGCTGTGCGAAAGAAATTCATCAAAAGAAAAAAAAAGGTTTGATATGCTTCAAATAAATAATCAAGTCTTTTTATTGAGAGAAAATTTCCATTGATATTTTTTTTTCTTATTCTGATTTATGAAACTAAAAAAATACATAACAAAAAAAATTTTTTTTTCGAGCTTCTTCTGATTCCTTAAATGCTAAATTATTAAAATTACAATTTCTTATCATTTCCATATGTTAAGACACATGTTAAATTATCTTATGAATAATTTCGACTATAGAGATACTTATGATTCTAGTCTATTCTACTGATTTTATTTTGTTTGTTAATGATATTCTATCTATGGAAGCTTAGTTTAGTTTGCTTATCTACTTATGGTAATTTTCAATACTTCAACATTTTTCTTAGTGTTCTTAACTTATTTTTATTCCTGATTATACAAATTTCTTTCATTTTCATAATTTCTCATTTTCATATTTTTCTATTTTGTATTTTCTTTCGACAATTTTCAACTCTAATAAAACTTTTATTATCCAAAAAGTTAAAAAAAATCAAAACTTTTTGCCATTTTGGTTGCTTAGTGATCAGACAGATTTTTTTCAGAGACAAGATTTTATTGTACTATACAAGAGCACCTTAAGCAAGGAATTTATTACATACATGAGACATGATTTAAGCTGTGCTTATTCGTACATTCATTGACTGTTATTTAATAAAGTATAATTTTGTTAATCTTAATTTTTATGAATAAAATCTTTTCACTTTAAATCTTTTTGATATTTTCTTGGAAGATTTGATTTGGATTCAAACAATTTTTGACAAAGGAATTTTTGATTTGAGTTGAAGTTTTTGACACTTTCAAGTACTTCAGTAGAATTTTTCAAAGTCTAAAGCTTTTATTTTTATTCTGGAAAAATTAAGGGGCCGTTCACAAAGTACGTTACGCAAAAAAATGACTTTTTAGACCCCCCCTCCCCCCCTCGTTACACTTTTTGCATAAAAACTCTTTTGTTTTGTTTAATCTGTTACAAAATCTTAGAACCCCCCTCCCCCCTAAAAAGCGAACGTACTAAGTGAACGGCCCCTAAGCTTAATTCTCAGAATTTTTGATAAAATAAATCAAAGTCTTGCCCATCAAAAATGTTTTCTAACGCATAAAAGTAAATGATTTGAAGGCATTTGATGTCCAAAATTTGATTTTCTTTTACTCAACCTAAATCAGTCAAAAAGAAAAAAAATGCTTTGATGTCAAAATATTAACTTTTATTTGCTCAGACAATGAATAAATAAAGTTTCTTTTTAGGATTATAAATTTGAGTTGAGGCTCTTCATTGTCTGATGTTGAATAAGTTTCATTTTATATTGTTGAATATTTAGATAACAAAAGTTAAAATTTGTTTGGATTTAAAATAATATTTTTGCACATAAAATTCCAAAAATTTATCTAGTTGCATGAAATTTAAAACAAAACTACCTAATTGTTTAAAAAATTCCAAAATATTTTCAAATTTTAAAGAATTTTAGTTTTTTGTAATTTTTTGGAATTTTATAAAATAAATTCTGTGTAAAGCTATCAAGTTCAATTTACTAACATCATTGATCAAAATCAATATAAATTCAAATACAATCGACCAACAATGCTATCAGATTGCATTCATTTTCAATCTATGAACTACGATTCTGATACTGAATAATTTATTCTACAAAATTAAACTTTATTTACTGTTAAATGCATCATTTGAAATGAATCAATTTTGACTAATTGAATACAGAAAAGCATAATATTTGCATGATAAATTTAGAATTTGTAGTCAACAGGCAATCAACATATTCTACAATTTGGCATTTGAATGTGATCAACATGGCAACCGATTCACTCATTCATTCATTTTGTATTGTTCGGCAAATAAAATAAAAAAATGTTCAAAGTCCTCGTGTTGTTAATCGAGGGACTTAAGCGCATTTTTGTCGCAGCGATCAGTAATCGATTAAATAGAAACTGCTTTTAATTACAAAATCCCTTAATTCTTCTTTTATCATCGAAAAACCCTGCAAGAAAATACAATTTTTATAAAAAAAAAACTATATAACAATAACAAAATCCATTAAACTCCGTCTTTCTAGCATGCACTATGCATGAAAAGTCTGTTTTCTTGATGATAAATACAAAACCTTTCAAAAAGAAAGAAAAAAAATTTACAAAAAATAACGGCCGAAAAAATTTTAAAATTCCAACGGTCAAAAAAAATTCAAATTTTTATCGATGTGTTTTCAACAAATTTTTTTTTTCCTTATTTCATGTTAAATCGTTGATTACAGGAATTGTAGATCATTTAACGATTTTTTAATAAGCGAGGCCGGAATAACTCGATAGTAGAAAGATAATTCATTATACCTGATCTCTTAACTATTTCTGGTTTCTGAGATCTCAGAGCTCATCCAGCCTTGAACCAGCCAGCCGAACAAAGTGAAACTATAAGCGTCATTTTTTGCAAAAATGCGCTAAAAAGAAATTATTTTTAATCTAGATAAAATTGTGAGTTTTGCAAGCCAAAAATTGTTGGTCTGCATGGAAATTACGAATCTAATTATAATAATAACAAATAAATTAAATTGATGATTAGGAACTTATTATGAATTATTTTTGCCTGATTTGTGAGAAAAATGAATTATATTCGTAAATGACGTCCATAAAAATTGTTTCTGACTGCTCCTTACGTACACGAACATTTCATAGCTCGCATTTTTTTCATCGTTGTAACTTTTAATTTTGTATGATCATTCTCATCAATATGTAGAATTTCGAGATCCTGTAAGCGTGTTGGTGCACAACAAACATTCGGTACATCATCCTTCTTAAGCTGATGATGTGCTAAAGATTGAAAGTATGCATGATTACTTCCCATATTATGCCTAAATGGACATGTTCCATCACAAAAGCCTGCATCAAAGTGTCTCGGTTGAATTATATACTCATATCCACCAAGCTCTTTAAAGTCGATTGTCCATTTATGTCGACAGCATTTCTTTTCGCCATTATGTCGACAATGAGTCTTTTTGTGCTTTTGGTTCTCTTTGGCGTCTTGATTATTATTTTTTCTTTTATTATTTTGTGTCTTCCTTTTCGATCTGACAACTGCACCGATAACATTTAGTGCTGGATTATTTGAAGTCGATTCATCCATGCGTTGTTTGTTGTTGCTCTGACTAGCTTCATTGACAATGTAAATACCATACTTTGAGCACTGTTCACAGTAGATATCAATATTCAGTTCCTTATCACTTCCTTGCAACCATGTCCTTACAATCGAGGTCAAATCCAACTGAACCCATTTATTGTAAGTAAACTTCTTGTCATCCGAATTGGAATTTATCGGTAATGCGATATCTTTGTGAAATAAAAATATTCTACCATTTTGTGGCTCATGCTGATACACATGCAATCGTACTGTATGTGAATTTGGAATAAATTGAATTTTATTTCTATTCGAGTGATGCCTTTTATTACTATTATTTGACTCTGAATGTCGTATGTGAACTTGATGAGATTTATTTGTATTTTTACTATTTGACTTGAGTGTGAATTTTTTTGGTGATATATCGTGACTCGATGAACTGCTATCATCATAATCACTTTCAGTTTCAGTGTCTGCTTTTGAGTTTGCTGACGTTGATATAAAGTTAAGACTATTTGTTAAGAACACATTTAATATTGCTTCTTCAACCATCGTTGGAAGATCTTTCTTATCTTTAATTTCAAAACTTAATGATGTAATATCATCATCTTGTGTCGAACGACGTCTTCGTTTACTTCCAACAATATTCGATTGATCTGTAGTAAAAAAATGTTTAAAAAATTTTTATTAATAGATAGTTTATTGGATATAATTAATTAATCATTCGCAAGTCTCATTATATTGCTCAATAATGTGTTGTATATTGATTGATACATTCGTATGTGGTCGAAATTAATTTCTTTAAATATTCAACGATTAATGATCATGTGAGAGAAATAAATATATGTTTATTCCGAAAAAGAATTCCTTTTGATATATTTTTATTATGTTTATGAATATTTTCTGTAATTCCTCAAAACGCCAACATCCCGAGCGATAGAAATGCCCGCAGTAAATATTTTCAATTATTTCTCTTTTTTTATATCTTAAGGATGCGGGGGTGTGACAGTGTTTGAATCGTCAGGCTGTCTGTTTGATCTGTTATTCTTTTTTTTTGAGGATTGAAGAATTTTTTTTTATAACTGAAGCTATAAAAGGATTGATGGCTATTGTTTGATTATCTGTTCACAATGAAATAAATAAGTAATAAAAATTGAATTCTAGTGAAAATTGTATCTATCTGGTGGTCTCTAAGTCTGGTAGATATAAATTAAAGAAAAAAGCGCTCAAATAAACAAAAAAAAAATTGTTATCTTCATTCCAACTCATCATCCAGTGCTGGCACAGATCAAATAATAAATTCTAAGATAAATGGCATGAAAAAAAAATCAACAAATGAATAAATTGAGTCATTCAAGCATCTTATCACGCGTAAAATGTCAAGGTACTAATGAAATTTTTTTCCATCCATTATCTGTGCTTCATCCAACACCGTGCGGAACGATGAAGAGGAATATATTAGACAAACAATAATCTAACGTGTCATTTTTTATTATCACATTTTTTTACTGTTGTTGAGCGTTGCAATTATGATATTTATCAATGTAAATTTATTTTAAGAAAATATCCTTTTAAGGACATCTATGTTGAGTAAGTAAGGCTGTAGAAAAAATATTTGCGAAAGAAAATTCCATTAATAAATTTTTTTATTTGTTTTCCTTAAGTTTACGCAATGTAATGTAAACACACACAACAGAAGAAGCAACAAGCGCTTCCGGTACTAAAAGTTACTTTTCGGAATTGTAGGTGATTAAATCAACAAGCTAAACATCAATATACGTAATAAATCTTGAGCAAATAAATGAGGCGATAATATGAAATTCCATTCACATTCTTTTTTTTTTGTATATTTTGCATTAAATTTACTCACTCGAATATTGGAAGGTAAATATTTTCTTTAACGTTTCACTGTCCTCGTCGTCGTCATCGTCAAATACAGTCCGTGTGATATCATCACCATATAATTTCATGGATCTCTTCTTGCGGGAATTTACTTTATTCAAATATTCTTTATATTTGGTAAAGTACTCCTCCTGACTAATGTTTGCCTGTAATGAACACAAGAAAATAAAATAATCATGAGAATAATATTTTTTTGGGCTAATAGCTGATTTCTAGTCACTAATTAAGACATAAACAAATTTTAGACGCATAAATCAGAATCAAGTCGTGGGTTTGATCGTAAAAAGTTGTCATGTTACTAATTGCTAGGGACAACAAGATGAAAATAAAATAATAATAATTGAATCATAGCAACTAAAGTTGTTTGCCTTAATTTTTTAATTCTTTATATTTTTTTGATAACTCCTCAATGCCATAAATTTAAATCGTAAATATTTAATTAGCAATGTTTTATTAACAAAAATATCATTAACCTCGCGGAGTTACAAAAAGAAAAAAAAAATCCATCAATTAAGAGCACAGCAGTTGATTTTTTTTAAAGCATGATCACGTTGAATGTACTTAAGGGTCGTTTGGGTATCTCATTTGGGTAATGTCATGATAATCAGGAAAATCAGGTTAATTTATTGAGTTTATACTTTTGGAATTGACTTTAGTGACATTTGCACATTAATCTAAGGTTCGAAACCTTTAGAAACCACGTGTCCATTTATTTCATCTTCAAATATGATTAATGCCAATAAAATCATCTGGAGTTTGAAGTTTGAGTCATAAAACTGTACAGCTGATTATTAAAAATAATTTAAAAACTCATAAATGCAAATTAGGCATTAAGATTGCACCATAAAGGTCAATTGTGATTACATAATTCTCAGATGACCCCCACATTGGTCATCGCTATCAACGCAAATGAAATTTTTAAGTAAACAGAATAATAGTGTGTTAATAGCATGTGAAGGAAAATGATCGTGATGACATATTGTGTCTGTGTGGTATATTATCATTCTTATCAGTCAGTGAACATTGAATCATTCATTCGCTCATACAGTAGACCGAGGGAACCTCATAATTCGCAAGATGTATGTCGTGATTATTTAATTGATAATAAAAAGAACACTGTTGACAAATTGATAATACATAGTGCAGAGAGTAATGTGACGTATGACATATTTGTGCGATAAAAGCGCGACACAGCATGATTTGACATAGTTACAAATTATTATGAAATTTTTTTGTTTTCATAGTTAGGTTGACTGTCTGTATGGTTAAATCTAATTGTGCTTAATTATATCACTTGCTGCCTATAGATTTTGAATTACACTAATGACAATTCACATTATAAATGAGACGGATAATTTATAGGATTATAGTTGTCATAAATTGTTTTTAATAATTTACGATTAAACTGGAAATCTATTGTCGTAATTACGATATCTTTTGATGTATTTTTGCTATTAATTAAATTTTATTGATTTTCTATTGAAAATTTGTTTTCAGTTGTAAAATAAATTTTATGATAATTTAGTTTCAAAATACGGTAATTAATGTAGATTATCTTCTTGTTCGACTAAATTTTATTATCACACTCTAGTAAATTGTTTATTAATTTACGAAAGAGCAAAATCTACCGAGGGATTAAATTAAGACGAAAAAATTTTAATTTTTAAAAATTTTATCTCATTTCAAGGTTCATGATAAGAGAAAGCTTTATACGTTCTGTACAATTCATACTCGTTGAAATTATATTAAAATAATATTGTGAAATATTTCATCATATAAAAAGTAAAAAGAACTAAGCCATGTGATTTCTTATTTCCATGTACACATTTTCAATTTCCTATACACGCACTTTGATCGAAATTAAACATTTTGTATATAATCTATTAAAAAAATAACTATTCGTACATAAATTTCCGTAGAGTATATCATTTATAAACTACACAGCATGCTTCTTTTCTGTTTTCATCAACAATAATCTCCTTAGTAATTTTTATATAATTCTCATTAAATGTTTTTTTTCGGTTACTAAAGTTCAATTACTTTATATAAATAACAGAATCACCTATAATCTATTGGGGACTTTGATTTTCTGGCTAAAGATAGACTGAATATTATGAATTGTAGATGTTTCGAGTTTTTTTTTAATTTTTGTCAAGTTATTATGGATTTTTTGTGTTTAAACATTGTTGTAATCTGGCAATATGTCTGGGTCAGTTTGAATCTTGTGTAGACAGTTAAAATCTTCATGTAGATAACCTCAAATTTCTATAGAACAAAATTTTAAATTCTGCACGTATGCAACATTTTTCATAACCAAAAATCCCCGAGACGATCTTAAGTTACTTTCTAATTGGTAGTTTGACATTATTTAAATGTCGAAAAAAATTTGTTCTACATTCTAAATCTCCATGAAGTCTAGCATCATCAAAATTGACAATCGAATTAATCTTTTAATAAAAAAATGCACCTTTTTCTGGAAATCCCAAACAAACCCTGGAAATCCAATTCAGATAACAAAAAAACACCAAAATTAGAATAAAAAACATCCTTAACAAAATCTTGTAAAGTCATTTCCAGCCTCTTCTGTCCATCTACAACTAATTCATTCAAATATTTATTTTTTTTTTTGCAATGTCACATACTAAAATAAACTACGCAATATTTTGGATATGGGAACCAATTCTAGTTTGGATAAATTTACTGTAATCAAGTAATTGAATTTATTTAATTATAAATAATCGCTCGGAGGAATATGTAAATTAAATTTCAAGGAATTGAGATCGATTCAACACTTTCTAACTCGTTTTTCAAATCATAAGAAAATATTTTTAAAATATTGGGAAATAAACAGAATTTAAATACAAATAGCTCCTTAATTTATGAATCGAAATGATTTTGGAAAAATCCAAAATAAAAAAGGCACTCAAATTCGCATATTGTTAGGATGGGCCGCAATAAACCGCTATTTGAATGGAATATTTTTATTTTTGATGCTCTAAAAAAATTTATGCAAGTCACGCCGAAAATTTGCTCAATCTCTCGTCAAAACATGTGTGGCACGCTCATTTACGGAGGGAATTCCACGGAAATAAAAGAAGAGGAGTTGTTACTCAATTGCACTTAGGATGGATTCAAAAATGATGTTTTTTGATTGAAATTGAAATTTTTTTTGCAGGTATTTTGTAAGTTTTTAAATTTTTAACGGTTTTAAAAAATTTGAATTTTTAACGGTTTGAAAAATTTTGAATTTGTAACGGTTTTAAAAATTTTGAATTTTTTAAATCTTGACTCAATTAATACAGTCGTCATTAATAGACAACCCACAAATTGTCCCAAATAAGTATCTACTCAAAAGAAGGTTAAAATTGTCTTATTTTGTTTATTTTCTCACAAACCCATACCGCATTACAGATAGTCTTACTCATATGTTAAATTTAAAGCTCTTTCGTAAAGCTTCTCTGAAATTTTTACCTCATTATTTGAGCATTTAAATGTGATAAGCAAATTTAAGTCGAATGAGTATATAAATATTTTTTTTCCTGCTACTTTTTCTTTAAATATTTAAACGCCACACAGCCTTTTCCTATAGATAGAAATGTGTAGATACTCTTCCTTTGTACATATTTTTTTTTTATAAACTTGAAACGATTCTTAACATACAAAAAAAAATCATTTCTTTTTGAAAATTTATAACAACTGGCGGAACTATAAATAGACGAGTTTTCATCACTAAAAAACTGCTAAACGTCTTTAAAAATATTATTGATAAATAAAAATAGAAATTATTTCGACTAAAAATAGAATGAATGTTTATTTTTGGCATTGGCAGTGAGTAAGTATAAGTAAGTGTCTGGTTGAGTGATGAACTGTTTACTGATAAGAAGTTTAAATTAGTTTTCAATTATTGAAGCTCATTATCACATTGCTAATGGATTTATGGCGATAAAAAATTATAATTTTGATTTGTCAGAATTACAATTTAATTTGACAATTTTTTGGAATTAGAAGATTAAGAGTGTTAAGTGCTTTATTGACAAATATTTCGAGAAATCCTTAATGGAATGATTTGACTTGAATTGGTTTTATCTTAAGTCTCTATGACTTGCTTCTGCGAACAATATATTAATAAACGTTTATTAAGCTCAAGTTTTTTGTGGTAATAACAGGTAATGGATATAAAATAATTAGCAAATTTACAATTTTTGTGACTATATTATGTGGAATATTTTGATAATTTGTTAATAACAGTTGCGTATCAAGAACATTCCAATTCTTATCTTTATGATTTGTAGTCAGAATTTGTTCATAATAAAGGTTCACGAGTTGGTATTGTTGTTAAGCAATATTGCATTTATTATGAACTTTAAAATAAAATTTTCAAATTTTCTAAATTTTTTAAAAATTAAAATTTTTAATCTTTAAATAAAAAATAAATTTTTGAAAAATTAAATTGTTCAAAACTTTTTTTAAAAAAAAAATAAATGAATTTCAAAACTTAAAAAAAATATATAGGTATTTTGAAAAATTAAATTTTCAATTAAATTTAAAAACATTTAAATTTTCAAAAATTCGAGTTTTCAAATTTTTCAAAAGTTTTTGAAGTGATTATTCAAATTTTTAATAATTTTTAATAAAATAAAAAAGATACAAAAAAATCTCAAACAAAAAATAAATGAGCATTGTTTCAAAGCTACAACACTTCAATCAAACATCTGTCAAAATTATTAAAGTTCCTTAATGTCTGCAAACAATTTCGACTCTTAAAAAAATTATTCATATGTCTATATTTATTTTCCGAAAATTAAGAAGTTTTTTTGGTACTTTCACGCCTTGTCAATCAATTAGATCGTTGTCTGGTTATTTTTGTCACAGATAAATCTAAAGTTATTGGACGCTCTTGGTTGATATAAATCTTAAATTGTCTTCAATCCGTCACAAAAGTTTATTGTTGACAATTTAAGGATTTTATTTATTTATAGAACTAAAGATCAAGATGGAAGGAAATTGACATATCTGCTATATGTTTACAGAAGAACTCATTTTCATTGTTGTTTCTAGAACCTACATTTCAATTACAAAATATATAAAAGACACAAGCGGAAGAAAAACAGAATTAAGAAATTTTTCCAATTCAGCTGATTTTCGGTCGTTCAGCCTCTTCATGTTTAGTCACAGAATCACTTAATGTATCTCAATTTTTAATAGATATAAGGACGAAAACCAACATGCTATGACAACATGCTTGTGTAAACAAAATTAAGTATTTCCATTGAATCAAATAAGTTGATACAAACAGGAAGGTAAATGTCAGTAAACACATGGTATATCTATAAACATCCTTGACCTAGAAACATATTTTACTTATATGCTCATGAATCACGTAAAAATTTTCTCATTTAATATTTTCGTTATATTGCTCATGTAAGCGGTGATAATTATTATTTTTTTACAGCTAATTAGGGTCGTTTTTGAAGTTGTGTGATGCTGATTTTAGTAAGAAACTTTAATGTATGATGCAATACTATATACTAGAATTTGGAACTGGAATTCAGACTGAAAAAGGAGTGAATCCTTCCAAAGCATAATAAAGTCATCATTCAAGGATAAACCCAAAAAAATCCCTCCAGAATTATCACTCATCACTTCACACATTAAACACCCCGTGTGCTGTGACCGTTAATGCTCATTTCTAATCTGTTTATAACATGTGTAATAATTTTCTTTATCATTACCGATGTCCACATGTTGACATAATCTCGGTTTCTGAAATCTTCAAATTAAGTTCTTCTTCGTTGATTTATTTCACTTTATATGATACCTCAACAAAAACAAGAAAGAAGCTTTCACAGCTTTTTTCTTCCATTCTCTTCTGACGCCTTTTATGACTCAGCTTGGTCATTTCACATTTGACAACATAAAAAAAAACTTTTTATATTACTTTTGTTACTTTCCATTGAAAGATGGATTTATTGCAACCACACTTTGTGTTGAAAAAAATAATTTTTTTTAGGGCCCATGCCTATATGTAGCTAGAAATTTTCGGGCCATAAATCAGAAATTTCCATAGTAAATATAACCATAAAAATTTCCGAGTGGTTTGCTTCATTATTCTTATTTTCGTCAGTAGTTGCTAATTGAATGGTTGTCAGCTGATGTTGATGGTTGTGAAACCAGGTTTATATTCTGATTAAATTGAATTGTTGCTCTGGTTAAGTAAAAATTGATTTTGAATCATTTTTTTGTTCAAACATTTACTTTGTGACGACTTTACTCGTGGTTTTTTCTTTAGCATTGATTTTAATCCAGTATATATCTAGATGGAAATAAGGTGAATCAATATTGAAACGTCATAAAAGACGTGCCTTTAGTATACTTTCTCGATTTCTCGTTCTCAATGAATTTATCGATCCCATGACAATTTGTCGTGTTTGAGATTTTAAATAGTTTGAATTGCTTTGGTTTTATGATGAGTTTTACAAGTTTTTATGGTATGTAGGGGTAATCGAAGGTTGAAATTGATCACTTTAGAAGAATAAAGTATCTAAATGACTCTTGAGTAGATTTTAGTATTATTTACAACCCAAAAAGAGGTAAAGATTGTAAATGCTAGTTACACTAGTAACCTAAATCTCTAATCTTCAAAGTTAAAGATTCATAACCTCAAAAACTGAAAAACTATACTTCAAACTATTCTTCATCCATCTTAATCTATGAAAATAATTCCAATTCATCTTAAGACTTTACGATAATGCACTTTCCGGAGTCAGCAAGTCACACAAATTGTTTTTATGCAAATCAACATAATGCTTCATGTAAATAAAAAAAAAAATCTAAAGAGATGCAAGAATGTAAATAGATTTGAATAAATACTACATATAAAAACTAATAATGGAAATATTGTTCGTATGGTACAAGATTATACTTCGGGGGTCTTCGATTTGAAGAGTTGTTTTGCTCCAAAATTTTTCTATTCAAATCGAGTTTATTCAAATCGAAACGTACGAAAAATGACCGTAAAAAATTAAAGTTTGAATTTTAAAATGGGAAATTTTAGAACAATTTAAATCAAGTCTGTTTTAATCGAGGACCCCATATAATATATATTTTTTTATTCTTCTAAATCTTCTATAAGTATTCATGAGAACATTTACTTAAGTACAATTTATGCAGAGAACTAATAACATGATGTCAAACATTATGGTGACATCCGAGGATGAGTGAAAGATATTTTTTACATTTTGTAAATAAACATAAGATTAAACAAATTCCAGACATAATTCTGTGTGTAAGAAAATATCAACAAGTAGTTGAAGCTATTAATGTGATGACAGATTTATTTATAGATCCTTTCCGTTTTTATAATAATCACGAGAGAGATCCCTATTTATGGGAATTTATCTTCTGTTTAACGAGTAGAGGAAAAAACTTATGGTATGTGTAGTATGTGAAATGAAATGTTAGAAAACAAGAAATATTTTCATGAAAAAAAATAATAGTTTAAAATATAAAAAAATGCGTTGGTAGGGCATACGATCCCGAAATAATAACAAAACTGATCTATTTTTCTTGCTCATCAAACTGTATTTCGAAAAGAGTATTATTTGGGAGATAAAATGAAAATTGATTGTTTGTTTATGTGATAAAAAGAAAGAAAAAGCGGAAACCCACGAGAATTTCAAACTTAATTAAGTAAAAATTATTGTGGCTTGAGTTATACTCAGAAAATAACTCTGTGAGTAATGAAAATTTTTCAAATATTTTTGCCTTCAAATAAAAGAAAAAAATTAACTAGGAAATGAAAGACACTCGTTGCAATGTATGTGATTTAACTGTATCGGATTATTTGTGGATTATTATTGCAAACATTTGCTAAAAATATTTTTTCGTTTATTTTCGTAGTCTAATATTTTTATATGCATAGATATTTATGGATCTTATTATGGAAAATGTCAAATCATAATTTTATAAAGCTTATTACTTTTGACATTTTTGCTGAGTGACTTTATTCAATTTGCTTAGGGAGAAAAAATGGAATTTTTAACGTATTTTCGAAATTTGAATTTTCAAAAAATTTTAAAAAATTTTAATTTCAATTTTTTAACTTAAAATATGAACATTTAAGTGGTTTATCACTAAATTCAATTAAATATGAAGCCACAAAAGTCAACAATTTTTCCTCATAAAATTTTATATCCAAATCAATTTTTTTACGACCAAATTTTCACTGCTAAATAAAATTTACACAAATTATGATTTATGACTCGATAATGTATTAATTTATTCAAAATAATTCTTTTTATAGCTTGTTGACAATTTAATTTACTCATTTGTGCCTGTGACTATAAAAGCAACAATTTAATAATAAAGTAACTCTGTTGCTAATCTTTGATCAAACATCTCAAATAAATTCTCGGTATCCTAACTAAATATTTTGAATACATCTTCATTCATTCCCCCTCCACTCAATCTTGAATGTTTAATTACTTTATGAGCACGTGCTTGTCTTCTTATGACCGTAAAGACAACACTTGACAGTTAATGCTTCGTGCATTTTAGTGACTTAAAGCATAAAAATATTTATTCGCTTTTATTTGATCTACGATATTTACTTTAGCAAAACAAAGTTTCACTTTTTTTATTATTATTTCCCAAAAAAAAACTTTGTCTCAATATTTTCTTAGATAAAATAAAGCATGTTGACGTAGGTTGAAATATTTCTCTTTTTTTACCATAATTCTATTCATGTGACGCTAATTCTGTTCCGTAGTGATGACATTGATTGCTGAAACCATGACGAAAGTTTTTTCGATGATAATGATTATCTAATGTCATGTTGACTTTTCATGTGACGTGCCTTGCAGCATTTTTCACATTATTTCACCGACGAAATAAAAATGAGTAATTTTGCAAATACTTGATGTAAGGCTTTGTGAAATGTCAAAAATAAAGCATGTTTTGGATTTAATCGCTTTTAAATTGACGTAAAATATTTAACTACTTTTTAGATAACTGTTGATGCTTAGTTGATTCCGATGGATACATGAAGTTATTTTGTAGACTCTAGTCAATGGATTTTTCAATGAAAATTGAGGAATCATAGCTACTGTATTTTTTCAATTCCTTATCTTGAATAAATTCACAAGAATGCAAGCACAAATTCTCACTAAAAATTTCAAAAATTTCATATAAATTCCTTAATAATTTAGTGACTCGGGTATGTGTCACTAAAATAACATTCAGCTCATTTTTGAGATATAAATAATAATCATTCTAATTAAAGTCATATTTTCACAAGGTTTATCATAATTTTTTTTTTCTTCTCTAAAATTAGAATTCCGTATGTGAGTCATCTGAATATGACAAAGAACATGTTACAACGTAGTATTTTGTATCAGTTTCTCCATTAAAAATGCGACAATTTCACGTGCTTTTGAGATAAGCCTGCGTCAATATAACTATGATTATTATGATTATTGTGATAAAATTTTTTTTTTTTTGTAGCTAGGAATGTTTCGTGGGAGGTCAATTTGAAGTTAATTGATTTTTTTTTTTCATTAAAAAATAAGAATTTTTGGCATGGTGAAATTCTGACTTTCAGTCATGAGTTCGAATCTCACTTGTGATTAATTTTACTTGTCATAAAAAATTTAAGCAACTGGTCGAGACTTCGAGTCTCATGATCTTCAGTTTGTATCTAAAAATTACAAATAACACCAATAAATTGAAAATTCATGCACAGACCGGTGCCTTAACTATAAAAGCAATTATGCACACCATATTCTTTGATAGATTAGCGTTTAATAACTTAATTATGTTGTTTTCTTGCTTCTCACGGAAACTTCAATACAATATTATATGTTGTAAGTTTAATGAAAATTGCATGTACCGTGCACATGCACATGATTAAATTAAGTATGGAAAAACTCTTTCGCTGACTAAACTAGCATTATGGTTGGTATTCTGTGTGACTGTAAGAATATTTTATAGAAAATGCTATTAATTTTTAGCGCATTTTTGAAAACTTGTTTTCAAAAAGGAAGCTCAATCATGCACTTTGATCGGTCGTTCGGTCGTTCGGTCGTTCGGTCGTTCGGTCGTTCGGTCGTTCGGTCGTTCGGGTCCCAATTATCTCTTGATCTAGACTTTGTAGCAAGCTCGGAATTGTTTTAATAGTTTCATTGAATGTTTTTATTCCCGCCGTTTATATTGAAAAGTCAAAAAACACTCATTAAATAGCTTAATTCATCGATTTTTTATTTAAAAAAAAATATGTAAACAATGCAGGGCAAAGCTATGCTGATGATAAGTTTGAATTTTTTCTAACCGTTAAAAAATTTGAAATTTTTTTGACCGTTATTTCGGATTAAATTTTTTTCTTTTATACACCTTAATTAATTAACATTTAATTTTTTCAATAAAACAAATATAAGTGCGTTTAGAAATTTGAAAAATAATGGATGTGTTCAGAAATTTAAATTTTTCGCTGATGGAAAATTTTGAATTTCAAAAAACCGGTAATTATTTGCATTGAACATTATAAAAATCAATTTTAAAGGAATTTTGATCTTTAGTTTTAAACTTATTATTGAAATGCATTATGATTAAAGAAACAGCAAAAGAGTTTTAAAACTCGACATTCTTTTCTATTTAATCAATTGCTAATCGCTGCGTCAAAAATGCGCTGAAGTCCCTCGATATAAACGAGGACTTTTGTAATTTTTTTTTTTATCTTTTTCATTAGGTAGCTCAACATGCTTTCTTTGTAAGTTGGTTGCTGGAGAAGCTGAAAGCTTTGTGATAAAATTATTAAGTTTACTATGAAAGCTTCTATTGAAAATGTTATGTTTTTATGGGGTCAATGACTAGTGATGGAAATTAAAAAAATCAATTTTTATAATTGAAGGGTTATAAACTGTTAATAAATTTTCATAGATTTTCAATCGGTGACTCAGATTTTTAATCTTCTACAACGTCATATACAGATGTAACCCTTTTAAATCTCTCTCAATATCCACACAAAAGTTGCCTCATTAGACTTTATGCATGTTGTTTCAAAGTCGCATCATATTCCTTCCTATAATGCATTATTATTATCCTCTCCTCTATGCTGCTTATTCAGCATATTAAAATGTATACATATTCAAGTTCACATGGAAATTCCCTTATTTTTTACTGCGGATATCTATCAATATATTTTATATATATTTCTAGAAATATTTAATGTCAACATTTTTACATGTTTTAACAAGAACCTTCATGTATGTATCTATAGCATGTTCAATATATACTTTCTATAAGATGTAGGACACCATGATATAATGAGCTCTTTCAACCCGTATGTTATTGCTTATAAAATATAAATCTATTGTATGCATAAGGTGCGAATGAATAAACATATTACTGCTGTGCTTTATGAATCAATAGATCATGAGAGAGTGAGACCCGAGTCAATATTTGTGTGGAATTCTTATGTTGAGTTGAAATTATTGACCTTCCATTTAAGGCACGAAATACATCATGAATGTAAATTGCTGAAGAATAGTCCCTTTAAATATTTGAAATTTGCTATTAAATATATCTAATTATTATGCATGAAAGGGCATGTAAATGTCAATAGCTGTAAGCTTTAGGTTGATTGAATGAATTTTTGATGAAGATTTTATAAAATTTTAATTATTAAATTTTTTAGCACAAAGGAAAGTCAATTAGATGTCTATCAAGCAACAATAATTTAATTAAATACTTTCTTCTTTTCAATTATCTCATTTATTTATTAATTTTTTGAATACAATGAAGAATTAATTTTGTAGTTTGACTAATTAATGAGAAATTTTAATTATGTTGGTTTGAGATTGTTCAATAATGATGTTGAGAATTGAAAAATTGAAAGGAAAGAAAATGAAAATTTTGATGTAAATTATGAAAAACTCTTCATACTTAGTAGGTATTATTTTGAATTTATTTCAATTCTTTCTAATGATTTTTTTTTTGCTCAAAACTCTTGAAAATTTCTCAAGAAAAAATCATAAACAAAATTTTCATCTCAACTTTAACAAGTTCAATTTAGACGAATTTGTTTTGTTTATTCGACATTTTCCATCTAAATACAATATTTTGCTAGCATGACATTTAAGATTTCTTTTCAACATTTTCATTCCACATGAAGTAATGACAGCTTCAGCAGGATTTTCAGCTTACTTTGCCATACACTGCAGAAATTTTCTTACACACATTATACTCATAATGTGTATGTGAATCTCTCAAATGGTTGTTAACCTTAGAAAAAGAAGAAGAAAAGTCGTTGAATCATTGAAAGGACACTCAACAGGACGAGGAGATATTATACATTTTATTCTCATTATGTCTGGTCATCTTATTGTATTGTTGTCCTTTTTGAAATGCGTCGTTGAGTTTTTGTAGTAAATTCGTCAATTTAATGTTTTAAGACATTTCAAATGGCATGGAATTAAATTTTTACAGAAATTTTTATGAAAGTAAAAAGAAGCAAATTTTTAAAAAGAAAAATCTGAGAATTTTTTTAAAATTAAAAAAAAAAATTTGTATTAAATTTGCTTACTAAAGAAAATGGACTATAATTAACAACAGAACATATCCAGAGTATATTTTTTGTATGGAAAAAATTTAGGGGAAAAGGTGTTCAATTGTTTTTTGTCTCGAAAAACCCTAGCAAAATGAATAAATTTCTCAATAAAGGTGGGGTACAGACCCCCTTGGTTCCTAACTACTCTTCTGCTAAAATTTTTAAAAACTCCAATTAAATCTCAAAAGATTATGATTGACATTTTACTACTCATATTCAATAAATTCGACCCAAAAAAAAATCTTTAATTCATAAATCCAAAATTAACATTATAATAGAGTAAATAAATTCCGCATTAAATATTTCTAATCTCATAGATGATAACTTTAAGTTACTGAACAAAACTGTTTATCTATAGAAAATTTACGATTATTATGCGATAATCCAGTCAATCCTCATTCCAAATCTCTGAATTTATAGCGATTCTTCTTATCTTTCTCTGCAGAGCTATTCAACACAAAAAAAAACAAGTTTGTGAATGTGTCATTGTATTTTGCAAATTATTGAAGACAACTCCTTTAATTTTACAGCTCAATCTGACTAATAACTTTTATTTAAATTATTAATCTTATTAAATCACAAATGAATGTCAAAGGATTATTTTTAGGCATTCATAATTCACGTGTTTGTATTATTCATCGGCAGATATACATCATCATTGTGGAATTTACCAATTTCATCTTCTTAATTGACGCTAATTTTGCTACTTCTATGAGCTAAGATTTGACCTTAATGCGTCTTAATAGAAATGTTATTGAATTGAAATGGCAGTTTGTAAGGAGAAAAAGAAGGTTCGAATCTTAATGGAGCCTCCATCAGGACAAAATTCATTAACGACTCTTATGCTAAAAAAAACTTAAAATCTTAATCCGAATGACATTCTTTAATGCCTCATTAAATCATTTCATGCATATGCTGGTATCGTAAATTCACAAGAGCCCTCAAGAGACAACAAGTGCAGCAACAATTTCCATACGTGCTTAATATGAACAAGTTTTATTAATGCTTATGTGGATTATCAATGACTTTTATCAACAACCGGAAAGATATTGGCAAAAAAGAAATAATTAACATGCTGAAAGTAATTTATTTTGGAATCTTGGGTAAAGCTACCATGGGAATATATATTTGCAGCAATAGCAATGCTAGTAATTTACATTTGTAATTAGAAAAACTACTAATTTGCACACTTTAAAAATTATTTATTTTTATTGACGTCGATTAATAAACAATCCAGTAGTAGTTTAGATTGTAGCAATTTTAGAAGATGCTAGGCTATATATCATCAAGCTGAATGGACAATATTTTAGTAAAATTGTTGCGAGAGCGTGTCTTACAAATCTTTTTAATGAGAAATGTTGTTTACAAACTCGCCGGTATAAAAGTGATATAATAAAGTATAGGATGAATTGGGTAGAATGAGAATTCGATTTTATGAATTTGCATATTTGTGGAAATTTTTTTGAAAAATTGTGAAATTCGAAGTGACTACGTGCGTTCAGCCTGTTGCGTGTAAAATATGCAAAAGGAGGAAATAATGCAAAAAATTGGCACTTATGGATATCAAAATTGTGAATCTTAATGGATGTTTCTTAGTAAAATCGTGTTCGATTCCTTTTATGTGTTTTTCCCTATAATTTGGATGCACTAAAATAAAATCTGCTCCACACCATTGAAAAAGCTTTATATCACGCACATAACAAAGAAAAACAACCCAAAAATTTATATGTGAATCTCCACACATGATTCTCATCCAAACTTTAATATTTTATATAAATTCTCATATTTTCAGGTTATTTCACTTACATGCTAAAACCCTTTAGTGATAAATCACAACACAGACACCATAAGTGTCTCAAAAGTGTAATTTCGAAAGCCTTAAATAAATATTTATTAGATTAGACTTGACAATTTACTCTTAAAAACATTAATAGACATTTATTTGATGTGCTTAAAATTGTTCTAGATTTTCATTAAAAAATACAAACTTTGTGGTCCCTTTCGTGGGTTGGTGTGAATTAATCTCAGGATTAAATATTATTACAGTACCTTTTTTTGTCGATACACTTTCGATGTCATGTTCATGCATGAGTTGAGATTTATCGATATTGCTTTCTTTCTTACCTCTTAATAATAAATTGAAAGAACAAGAAAACTTTTTTAACCAATTGATTTGGGTGTTGTAACAGCTATGGGGTCATAGCTCTATTCAACTAAATTCATTGACATTTTTTGGAGGGTTTGTCTGTAAGTTTTGGATGTGGAACAATGTTTTATGAACTTTTCAAGATTTTTTTTTTTTTTTTTTTTTTTTTTATTATGAAACTTCGTAGTTTTTAAAAATAAAAAAAATAATAATAAAATATTAACGGGTTTCAAGAATTTAAATTTAAATTTTTAATGGTTTTTGATAATTTAAAATTTTAATATTTTCAGCGGTTTTAAAAATTCAAAATTTAACGAGATTTTTGAAAATGTAACGGCTTTAAAAAATTTAAAATACAAAAATTCAAATAATATTAAAACAATAGCATTAAAATTGAAATTTAAATTCGACCACTCAAAATATTTTAATAACCCAAATTAGCCATCAAAATTGAACAACTCCCGAGAAATATTCATTTGAAACGGTTAATAGCTTTTACTTGCGGTATTAGTCAGTTCCATTAAACAGAAATCTCAGATAAATACGAAAAAAATCACCAATTTAATTACGTCATTGTCGTAACAATTGAGAATGAGCTTTCGTCATTTTATCACGGATGTTAGAGACAAAATAACGAGAAAAAAATATTTTTATATTGTCAGTTCTTTGCTTTATGTGGCGTTTTGAACGAATAGCAAATATTTGATAAAGAACGTGAGCGAGTGCTTTTGGGAGTAATTTTGTAATCACTGAGCTCATTCACGTATCTCTTTTGTTTAGTTCTTTGCCCTCCACTGTGATTCAATTCACAATTACATATTAAAGTAAATAATATAAAAATTCGCGGTGAATGATTGAATTTTAACCCACTTAAAGTGAGGAATTTTTTGTTGATAAGGAACTGCATGTGAGTACTTGAAACTCGGCCTTTTCACGTAATAATCATAAATATCGTCATAGTCATGCTTCATTGACAAATCGATAATGTAAGTCTGGATAATTTTTTTTTCTTCTTTTCATACATACTCGTGACAATTAGGTATTTTTCCCACTAGATTACGATTGTATAAGGAATTATTTAATTTCTTATCATAGGCAAGCAATCGGTGTGCTCATAGACACGTAAATATTATTTTTTTCTCTGTTGAGTTATCATTTTGATATTATCTTAATTATGAGCTACAATTTGTGTTTCCTCTAACGTGGAGGCCAAATTTCTTCTTATTGATAGCTAAATTTGTACTTTCGCTGTTTTTTTGTGTCTCTTCTTTCCTTTCGGATGTTTATTGCATTGAAGAAGTGGGACAAAATGTCAATTTTGACATTTGGGTGACTAAGTGGGATTTTTGAAATTAAATATTTTTGAAGAATTAATTTTCAAATTTAAATTTCGAAAAACCGTTACAAATTCAAATTTTTTAGATTTTTGAAATCTGTTTAAAATTTGGATGCTCTGAAATCGTTCAACATAAAATTTTTTGGATAGTCGATTTAAATTTGAATTCTTGAAAATCGTTAAAAATTTCAATTTTTAAGACTAATAAAACTTTAAATTTTTGAAAACTGTTAAAAAACTAATTTTAATTTCCATTTAAAATTTTGAATTTTTTTGAAAACTCGTTCAATTTCCTCATTGATAAACAATGTCTCTAAATATTTTATATTATACTAATAGAAAGGTTTCTCGTAGGATGCTTTGAACAAAAAAAATTTCATAATAAATCGAAACACTTGCTAGACTACTGCCTGACGCTGTTTCAAATTTACACTGATTGTTATAAATCATTGAAGCACAATGTCAAACTAAAAGATTTTATTTTTTTGAGAGTAAAATAAAATATACGAAATTTTTCATCTTGTCCCCGATTGAACGGTTATAGTGTTTTTCCTAATTAGTGGCATTTATAATAGTACTGATGTTGGGAAAAAAATGAATAACAAATTTATACATACATATTTGAGAGATGTCTCGAGATGTAGTTATTCAAAAAAAAAATGAAAAAAATAATAAATGCACACCCACCTATCCCGCGTGTATATATTTCTGTTGCTATCATGTGCATGTATTAGACCGTGATGGAATTTCTTTCAATTTCTTCTTTATCGTATCTCTCTCTCGAGTCTCGACACAACTCTTTTTGTTGTTAATTAATGCCGACATAAAATTCGATTAGAAATCTATTTTATTTTATTTAAATTTTTTCATTATCTGTCATTAAAATCTGTTAAAGGCATGGGCTTATAGGCATATAATAAAAGAGATGAAGATAATCTTGGATTTTTTTACGAAATGATCACACGATCACGCATATTAATGATGAACATTTTTTTATGTATCAAAAGCATTAAGACAAGATGATGTTTTCTTTCCATAACCATGACTTTAACTTATAGCGCAGCATAAAAGCAACGACGACTATTCAATTTGCATAGTTAAGTACATACTCCTTAACATAATACGATGAAAAGTGAATTATGTAAATTATAATGTCATTATTATGCAATAAAAATTATGGGTAAGTATTAAGTATAACAAAAAAAAGTACTTTCCGAATTTCCACGCTTAATTTTGTTCCATAGCAAAAAAAATTATTATTCACAAAGAAGACATAGACTATATAATTTTAAAATATTCATTCTCATTTAATTTTATTGCATATAGCATGTGACAGTAAAAAAATATAAAATTGCTCGGGATTTCCACTCAAAAATTTAAAATCAGGAATAAAAAAATTCGAAAATTATCGAAACCTGTGTGATACCAGATCAGCGCAGTTTTATGGCGTGATTTTATCAGTTACCATTTTCGTCAACATATTTGACATGTGATCTGTGAAACTGATGTTTGTCATTAATAAAATTGAGACGTTAGTTTGGTGACAAGAAATTTGAGATGTTTGATAAGCCGATTGGATTAAATACATTAAATTGATCTGTTTCTTTTTGAGATACAGTTGTGATTGTTTTGAAGATTCTGGGTGGTTTTTTGGCATTGTGTCAAAATTAGAGCGCTTGGAAATTGTCCTAAGGATTTTTTTAACTTTTTAAATTCATAATTTTTAGAGTGAGTAAAGATAAAATGCTTCAGGATGTTTTTTCTTTCCACGTGTACGAGCTATTACTTCAATTTCCAGGAAGAAAATTCCTTTTTAAATGTTAAGTAAATTTCATGTCGTTCTTTTGGAAAAATGTTTCTTTTTATTCCAAGAAGATGTAAAATTATTTACAAAAGGATTTTTGTGAGTTTTTTTTTACTTTGTTGAATTCTGGAAAATCTTAATAAAAAATTTAATTTTAAAATGTTTGAAACAAATGTAAATTTTTTTTATAAAGATCAATATTTTAATTTTGAGATTTTAAATTTTATAAATTTTTTTCAAAAAATACATTTTCAAAATTTTTTAATTTTCAAAAAATTTTAACATTTTTAATTTGAAAAATTTTAAATTTTTTAATCTTAAAAAATTCAAAACTTTAAAATTTTTTTATTTTCAAATATTTTAAATTTTTTAATTTTCAAAAAATTTTAAATTTTTGACTAAGAAAACTTAAAGTCTTTTTTTTTTTTTGAAACAATTAATTGAAAATCATAATTTCCAAAAAAATTTAAAATCTTAGTTTCGAAAATTTTGAAATTCGATTCAAATTTAAATTTTAAATAAAACCTCTAAGACAGTTTGATTTGATTTGATTTTATTGTGTCGACCATCACGGTCCGTAATATATACAATGGTTACAATTAATACATTTCTGTTATACAAATATTTCTTCATTTATGTACGATGATCAAGAATATAATTTTCTATCTAGGTTCTGAATAAACTAAGGCTCTCGTTCCGATCTATTGTGGGCACAACGTGATACTTTCAGGTCCGTTCTGACAATATTCCAATACAGTGGTAATCTTGCAGCTCTCGTTCCGATTTTTCCAATCATACTTCAATTTCCTGATCCGTTCCTTAATCCAACGTTGCCCAGAGGCCCAATTATGACTTGATCTCGTACATTAAGCAGTTGAAGTATCTAAACTTCCGAAAAAGGACAAATTTGGAAATGGCTGGATTCGAACCGACGACCTTCGAAACCATACCAAATTTGAGCCAAGCGCCTTACCGAGTACTCTACGGAGGCACTTAACTGCTTGTTAATTATAAAATAGCGAAAAAAATACCACGGTTGACATATCTTAAAAAAAATCAAGAATTTCCACTCACGTTGAAATACCAGAATTATGATACGCGTTCGCAATTCCATTGACAAACAGAACGATACAAAAATATATTTTTAAACCTTTTAATATATTCCATCTATAAAGTGTTGATCAAGTATTTAAATTACATAATAATTATAGTAATGCCATGTCATAAGATAAGAAGTAAAGAAAAAATATTATTTTTAATGAAAGTTGCTACTTAACAATAAGCAAATAAAGCAACAGAGTCCATTAACAGCACAAAATGAGTCTGAATAAACAAACAGCATTTCTTCATTCAAATAATAAAAAAAATACGAAGAAGAATTCAATTTGTCAACGAGATGGAATGAAGAAATAAGCAGTTAATTACTGATATTGAATTGTTCATTACAGGTTACGCTGCGGACAGGTTTCTTCCGACTTTTTGGTATCACAGTATGCGACACACAAAAAAAATTTGCATCTTCTTTCATGATGTGTCGTTATGTGTATCTCTACAATCTCCTTGACTTAATGTCAATTAAAATGTTTCTGTTGTGTCCAAAAATAAGTTTTTTTTTTCGGAAAAATAAGAGATAAATTTTTTGTGTATGTACAAAAAATTTTTTATGCGTGCAGGGGCGCATCTGGATTAAAAACCTTTTGATGAAATTTAATTTATGATTTTTGATCAAATTTTAAAAATTTCTAATTTTTAAAATATTTTTTGTTCATGAATCCCCCTCAATACCCCCCAAAAAAACAATTAGAAACAACAACAATATAAAGTCTGTAGTCACTCAAGTTAACCCGTAAAATGCGCAAAAAGGAACTAAATAAATCATTAAGGTAATAAAATTCCACATACCAGATTAACGTCCGGCTTTGTTTTCATATTTAATCCATTCATTATGTGTTGCTCTAATTCTGTAGCATTAATCTTGAATTGTGTAGTCGTGTCGATATCCATAGCAGCATCGCTAATATTATTCCGACTATTGTTGTAATAGCTTTGTATCATATGATGAATATCACAGGTAATTAATTTAATATCACAGTTGGCACTTAACATTAGATAATAAATAATAAATCTAATAATTATAATTTCACTGCTTTCAATTTTTACTCCCATATCATCAGACTTTATGAATTTATTTTTGAGGATGTGAATAATTTCCTTTTTTTTAAACTTAATTTTTTTAATTTATGCAGTTGAACTCAATATTATTTCTCACGAACTTTTAGTGTGTAGTTTTTCAAATATTTTCGATTAATTATTATCGTTCTCAGTTTGTTAAATTTCATCAACATATCTCTTGTTCTTTTGACTTTTTATTTGCAATATTTTTTTTCTTAATTCTCAGTGTCGCGTGTTTCAATAAAGATTGATCATGAAAAAAAATCAATGATTTTCGAATTTTCCGATGCTATGTTGTAGAATTTTTTTTAAAGACACTCAGCATGCATAAAAAAATTTCTCTCTCTTTAATTTTAGATTTATCTCAGTTTGTCACTATTATTCAACTAATTAGATGTTGTTTTTTTTATTCTCTATTTATTTAATCGCGTGTCTTATAAAAAAATGAATTATTTACTTCAATTGAAATGAATTTGTAATTGCTCTTGTAAATAAATCAAAACTTGTTGTACGTCCTCCGCGTGTTAACACTTCTGATATATTTTATTTATTTTTATTCAAATATAATATTTTAAAATTTCAATCATATAAAAAAAAATTATTTTTTTACTCCGTTCATCTAAAACACCTCCGTTTCATTTCATGTGCTTAACGAAACTAAAATCTGAATGGAAAGCACAGCAGAAAAAAAAATTGAAAAAAAGAAAAACTTGATTTAATACAAATTTAATATTTATAAATTTTTTTTTTCTTCTCTTGAGAAAATTATTTTTTGGTTTGTGTGACTTAATGCTCTATGCACGAGTGTGAGTATTATAGTTGAATGAATTGTGGCTCTCTCTCTTAAGGCATTGAGAATAAAATTGTACACAAAATAATTTTTTTTCTTCTTTTTTTCAGTTCCTTCGTGAATATTTTTGTATTTCTTATTTGTATATCTTTTCTTTAAAGCCATGCATATGTGTATGACTTTATTTCCATGTCAGCTGTCTTTTGTAGATGTTTTTGTGTATTGTATCGTCTCTTTTTTTTATTATTTCTTCGTGTCGTAAACGACTTTTTTTCTCTTTCCCTTCTGCTTATAGTATATCATCAACTTTGCCATATAGGCTATATTTGGCCATATAAATCATGGATTATACGATACATTTAGAGGGATTTACTCATAAATTTGAAATGTTAAATCAATGCATCGCTTCAAGAACGTGAGATGAGTCTATTAAATTTTTTTTATTCTCACACAGATTTTTTTTTTCTTTTCTATGCTTTGGAGACAGTCGATAAGATTTTTCAGTTATGTCTTCTTATTGCCCTCAAAAATTATTATTATCTCAGTTTTGCCACGCTTTAGTTTAAGAAGAAAAATTATTTTTCTGTTGGAATATTCCATTGTGTTATCTGTGTTTTCCCACATTTACTTATTTTATTGATTGTCGCATATCAACGAGATTTTGTTCATCTTTAGATTGATGGAGGATAATCATTAATGATGTGCAATATTTCAGGTTAAAAATAGATTAGAAGGGTTGTTACCTCATTTTTCTTCAATATTTATTGTTCCAAGTTTTCGTTTGATAGCTCATTAATCGGTTATAATGGTATCAGGGTCGTAGCCAGGGAGGGTGGATTTTGGGGTTTAGACCCTCCCCTCCCATTTCGCGTAGTATACACCAGATATTATTGGACTTTCTTCAGATTCGAACCAAAAACAGTCGAAAAATTGCAAAATACCCCCCCCCCCCCTCATCAAAAAATTCCAGGCTACGCCCTTGATAAGTATGAAGAAAAAAATAAATCATTCTATAAATAATCAATCTAACACAAAAATCATTTTTGGACGTCATTTATGTACAGACCCTCCTCAAGATTAGAAATAATCCATTCGGGTGCTAAATGTTGTCAACTTATGCAAAACTGTTGCTGATGATTGTAATATATTGTGATAGAAATTTAAATAAATCTACATAAAGATTAATCCATGTAAACAAGTCAGCTGTTGAGCTTCTAAACATATTCAGATCATCTTTAAATGTCTAGAAATAATCCATGGTCATCGTCACGTAAATCTATGCAAAATATTTCATAATTTTTGCCTTTTTTATGATCATTCCTAAAAAAGATGAAGAATGGGTTGATTTATGACTCAGCTATGATTAGTGACAAAAATGCGATTGACATTTTTGTGAATGAATTTCTGAAATACTCAATTTTTTTTCTTATCATGATTATAATTTCGATCCGAATATGGTGAAACTGATAACTCAATTTTGATTGCTGACTCGTGATGGAAGTGTTCCCACGGTTAATTTAGTGACTCTTTTTGTTTTGGTTTGTTCGGTTTAATTTTGTTGAAATTTCTGTACGACGAGAAAAAATTAAGGTTGTAAGTTTTGAATGGGATTTGAACTTTTGAACTTGATAATTTGTTGAAATTTGTAACCTTTAAGCTATTGAGGGTCAATACAATGTGATAAATTTACAGCACTAACATGACACAATATTGACAGATTTATTAAATTCTCCTAATTTTTAACAAGGTTTATCGATCTTAATCGAATTGATTCCGACAGCCAACTCAACACTTTCCTCATAAAATCAAAAAATTCTACAAACAAAATTCACTAATCTGCAGCATTAATATTTGATTCCAAATTCCAAGAAAATCCATACGCATTGAAAGTCTTGTTGCCATGCTATAGCAATAGCCAATATTCTCTGAGCTCGTTATCACTACTTATGGAATTTAGATTATTATTTTGATAAACAAATAATACCGAGAACATTATGATTATTTTATGGAAATCCAATTGATTTTATTCAAGCATAAAACGTAAGCTTTTATTTCTGAGAAATTCTAGAAAGCAAAAAAAAAGAGCAGCTAGAAAATTGAATGTGATAATAATGTTAGAAAAAGGTTAAAGCCAACTAAAATCTCATTAAAAGTAAAAGTCACGTTTTTAATGATTCATTCAACAAAAACCACAAAATGAGATTCCCTTTAATAATTACAGAATATCCCACAACCTATTAAACCATGAACTCTGTAAATGAAGAAATAAAATAAAAAAAAAAAGTTTTAGAAATCCCAAAACGGATCTTATATGTTATTTGTTTATACACATTTTTAAGGAATAATAACATTAATCAGCTCAAACCATCACAAAAGAACTGAAGTAATTTCGATCAATCATTTATTTCGTTTATTTACCATTGACTGTAAGAAAACAAAAATCAAACTAGCGTAAAATGAATCAATTTATTAGTGCTTGTACAGGTGTTGTCATATAAGTAATTGCAATTTTTTTATTACTTTATTTTACAACTAATTCCATAAGCGGATAAGGTTTTAGTGATTGGAAATATGCTGTACACGTTTTGGGTCATTTGTTAATGATGTTATCGGTTTTAAGTCAGTGACCCTAGTTAATCTAAAATTGAACTAAAATTTTGCAAATGAAAAGAAAGGACATTGAACCCCAAATCATTCAATTTATGCTGGTCATCACTTTCAGACAATTCCATTTTCCTACACATCATTATTTAATGTCATTGTGAAATAGATTACATACATAAAGCGTTTCCTCGTGCTTACAACATAAAAACCTTTTATTCTCCTTTTTTGGAGCAATAAAAATTTTTTTTGGATGACGGATTGAAAATGATGCTTGATGTGAAGAGAAATTGAAGATGTGAAAAAAAATTGCCTACACGAGGACATTTTATTTGCACAGGAAAAAATGGATTTTGAATTTCAATGGAAATCGAAAATCGCTGATTTCGAATATCCTTTTCTAAAAATTTGAAGCCATTGCAGAAATACAAAAATGTCATTTAATTCATTAAGGATATAGAAATAATATTTTAGAAGATAATAACTTAGCTAGCCTTTTTTTCTCATTTGGTGCATTTTACTGCATATATTGGTCGGCATACTGTCCGAAGTAATTAACATAGTACAATTACATTGCATATTTATTACATTATGTAGGATCAAGAATATAATTTTCAAATCTAGGTTCTGAATAAACTAATAAACTAATTTTTCCTTTTTTTCAACGAAAAACTCTAGCAAATTAAAGAAATTTGCCAGAAACGCGGGTGACACCCCCTCTTCCATCAATGATTTTATCCTATTCTAACGTCTAACATATGTAAACAAACTTCGTCTTTGATGTCCATTAAAATATAATTTCTAATAAGATAGATTGATATGAATCTCTTACTTTTAGATCAAGTTTATCAATTTCACAATATTTTTCAAAAACCAATTTGGTTTAACCAAATTCATATTTAAAAGTTTCTAATAATTCATACACGAAATAGACTCATTTCGCAAACATTTCAATTATCCATTTAATGACTTGCAAATTTTAAAAATCTCAAAAAATTCCACGAAAAATATTACTCAACTTCTTGTACTAAATAAAAAAGCTATTGTCAAATAATTTCTAAAAGGTTCCAATGAATTCCTTCGTCTGTCCCGGATTTCGCAACATTTCACAATTGTGAAATTATTCATGCATAATTTGAACTACATCCTATTGTACATGATTCTCAAATAGCCAATAGCCATTACTAAATGTTTCAATCCTCCTCTTTTTCTGTTAACCATCTCCACTTTCGTTCTACATTAACATCCATTAATCCAAAAAAAAAGAATGTATTGTGTATGAATGAAGGAACTTATCATGTCATGTATGACTACGTCACATATTTTATCTCTTTTCCAAGAATGAATTTTTGTGTGATTTTTTTTTTCTTTTCTGCTCTGTACGTATCATTACGTACAGTTTATGACATGTTCGTACAAGAATGCCATTCAATACATTCTTTGATACAACTTTTGATTCCGTTCATTCACACATAAATGAGTAATGGCAAAATATTATGAAAATGAGTGGCGCCAATAGTAAAACATGTTTTACCCCATTTAATATCGATTGTGTGTCGTTTTTAATCAACACATTAATTGACTGACGTAGGATTTGGTTACATGAAAATTATTTCATGAATTACAATGAAACATGAGCTAGGGGAAAAAGAATCTAGTAGAAAAGGTGAATCACTTAATGAAGCTTTGATTTTGATGACTCAGTGTTAAAATTATTTGCTATTAAAGGTAAGCGATGAAAGGTGCAAAAAAGTTGTGAATTCATTCATTGGTTTTTTTTCGCTTTTCGCTTTCATACCGGATACCTTTTATGCTTTTGGGAATTTTAGGAGGTTGACTAGGGGAGTTGATTATTTTAAAAAATTGTTTTTTCAAAAGTTCTGTAAAATTTTAGGATTTGAACTCAAAGCTTTTTAAATTTGTGGTGTTAAATTCAAAATACAAGTGTTTTGGGTATCGTTAAGAGCTAAATTTAAAGCCAAGTTTTTGATGGACGTCATAAGTGAATGGCTCATGAAACCTAGAGCTGGGATCCCCTGTCATGTCAAAAGAAGGGGGGAATAAATGGTTGTATCATTAATGGGGAAAGTAATACCTAGAATTAAGTGTCAAAAAACATTTAAATTGATCATTATTAAAAAATTTTTTAAAAATTTTATTTTTAAAAATCTATTGTTCATTAAAATTTACAAAATTTTTTAAAAAATTTCTGTATATGTAAACATATTGCCAGTATCAGTTACATGGCTTGGTAGCTCAGTATTAAAAGCAAAGTGCTACCATTCCTAACGTCATAAGTAGTTCGATTCCCACTCGAGCAATTTTTTTGAACTTTTTTAAAAAATTTTTAACGGTCAAAAAAAATTTAAAATTTTTAAAAATATTTTTAAAATTTTAAAAATTGTTATTAAGCGTACAATTTAAAAAAAGTTTTTAAAATTTTCCATACAAATTTAAAAAAGTTTTTAAATTTTTTTTATCAGTGTGCATAATGAACTTAGTTAACGCCTACTTAGCAAAATCATATTTTCAACCCAAAAAACCCACTAGCCACCCAAAAATTTCGCTATGTTACGGATCTAAACCTAATGATTCTCTTATTTCATTTTTTCGACAAGTATTTACAAATTAAGTAATTTGTTTTTGATGATTAGGATATAATTTCAACAATCAACAGCTTACACCATAACAGACAGATCATGACTCAGCAAACTTTTGTTAACGGGGCCTTAATGAAATTATTTTCACGAGAAACAGAATTTTGTTGCATATGCATAACAGCATATTGTGTTATAAGATATTATTGCTGCACTTATACCCGTATTTGTTAAAAAAAGAACGCTATTAATAACGATCGCGGCCGTGTAAAGTAATGCCAGAATGTTGTGGATGTGAAACATAAAAAAAAAAATAAAATATCAAAAAAGTGTAAAATAAAAAAAAAATCAAGAAGAAAACGCGAGATAATCGACAAAATATTTATGGCAGTGATGCAATATAATAAATCGTTACTAACTTCTTCCTTTTGAACAAACATGTGAGCTAACATGCCTCATGACAACCTGTGTAAATATTATAATGGATTAGCTTCATGATACTCTTTTGTGGATTTAAATTCCATAATGTTTTCATTTTTATGTTCCAAAGCTTATTTTGTTTATTGTTCTCAATTCTCATCTAACTTCTGTGATCTTTTTTTTCGTGAACATTTTGTATTTTATAATATACTAGTGTTTTGGGGCCCGTCACGGGCCCCGTTGCGGGCCCGTTGCATTTGTCTTAAAGCTATCGGACATCTCATTTTAGATCTTTCAATACCTAGCTAAGCATTTTATATTTTACCAATGACTCTTACTTTTTCGTCCAATTTCATAAAATACTTATAGTTCATCTTGAATTGAATTCAAAGCACATGAAATTTCACTTTTGAAAGAAGTCTTGAATGTGGCAGCGGAAATTTTGGATAAGCTGTGCTCCACTTGACTTTGTTTCACTTTGCATTGCTGAGCAAAGCGAAGCGAAGCTTTGCTGACCCGTTGGAGACTTAATCTTCAATCTTATGCAAAGCGAAGCTTTGCTGACCCGATTGAGATTTAATCCTCAATCTTATGCAAAGCGAAGCTTTGCTGACCCGATGGAGACTTAATCTTCAATCTTATGCAAAGCGAAGCTTTGCTGACCCGATTGAGACTTAATCTTCAATCTTATGCAAAGCGAAGCTTTGCTGACCCGATGGAGACTTAATCCTCAATCTTATGCAAAGCGAAGCTTTGCTGACCCGATTGAGACTTAATCCTCAATCTTATGCAAAGCGAAGCTTTGCTGACCCGATTGAGACTTAATTAATCTTATGCAAAGCGAAGCTTTGCTGACCCGATTGAGACTTAATCCTCAATCTTATGCAAAGCGAAGCTTTGCTGACCCGATGGAGACTTAATCTTCAATCTTATGCAAAGCGAAGCTTTGCTGACCCGATGGAGACTTAATCTTCAATCTTATGCAAAGCGAAGCTTTGCTGACCCGATGGAGACTTAATCCTCAATCTTATGCAAAGCGAAGCTTTGCTGACCCGATTGAGACTTAATCCTCAATCTTATGCAAAGCGAAGCTTTGCTGACCCGATGGAGACTTAATCTTCAATCTTATGCAAAGCTAAGCTTTGCTGACCCGATGGAGACTTAATCTTCAATCTTATGCAAAGCGAAGCTTTGCTGACCCGATGGAGACCTAATCCTCAATCTTATGCAAAGCGAAGCTTTGCTGACCCGATGGAGACTTAATCTTCAATCTTATGCAAAGCTAAGCTTTGCTGACCCGATGGAGACTTAATCTTCAATCTTATGCAAAGCGAAGCTTTGCTGACCCGATGGAGACTTAATCCTCAATCTTATGCAAAGCGAAGCTTTGCTGACCCGATGGAGACTTAATCTTCAATCTTATGCAAAGCGAAGCTTTGCTGACTCGATTTTGACTTAATCTTCAATCTTATGCAAAGCGAAGCTTTGCTGACCCGATTGAGATTTAATCCTCAATCTTATGCAAAGCGAAGCTTTGCTGACCCGATGGAGACTTAATCTTCAATCTTATGCAAAGCGAAGCTTTGCTGACCCGATTGAGACTTAATCCTCAATCTTATGCAAAGCGAAGCTTTGCTGACCCGATTGAGACTTAATCCTCAATCTTATGCAAAGCGAAGCTTTGCTGACCCGATGGAGACTTAATCCTCAATCTTATGCAAAGCGAAGCTTTGCTGACCCGATGGAGACTTAATCTTCAATCTTATGCAAAGCTAAGCTTTGCTGACCCGATGGAGACTTAATCTTCAATCTTATGCAAAGCGAAGCTTTGCTGACCCGATGGAGACTTAATCCTCAATCTTATGCAAAGCGAAGCTTTGCTGACCCGATTGAGACTTAATCCTCAATCTTATGCAAAGCGAAGCTTTGCTGACCCGATGGAGACTTAATCTTCAATCTTATGCAAAGCTAAGCTCTGCTGACCCGATGGATACTTAATCCTCAATCTTAAGCAAAGCGAAGCTTTGCTGACCCGATGGAGACCCAATCCTCAATCTTATGCAAAGCGAAGCTTTGCTGACCCGATGGAGACTTAATCTTCATTCTTATGCAAAGCTAAGCTTTGCTGACCCGATGGAGACTTAATCTTCAATATTATGCAAAGCGAAGCTTTGTTGACCCGATGGAGACTTAATCTTCAATCTTATGCAAAGCGAAGCTTTGCTGACCCGATGGAGACTTAATCTTCAATCTTATGCAAAGCGAAGCTTTGCTGACTCGATTTTGACTTAATCTTCAATCTTATGCAAAGCGAAGCTTTGCTGACCCGATTGAGATTTAATCCTCAATCTTATGCAAAGCGAAGCTTTGCTGACCCGATGGAGACTTAATCTTCAATCTTATGCAAAGCGAAGCTTTGCTGACCCGATTGAGACTTAATCCTCAATCTTATGCAAAGCGAAGCTTTGCTGACCCGATGGAGACTTAATCTTCAATCTTATGCAAAGCGAAGCTTTGCTGACCCGATTGAGATTTAATCCTCAATCTTATGCAAAGCGAAGCTTTGCTGACCCGATGGAGACTTAATCTTCAATCTTATGCAAAGCGAAGCTTTGCTGACCCGATTGAGACTTAATCCTCAATCTTATGCAAAGCGAAGCTTTGCTGACCCGATGGAGACTTAATCTTCAATCTTATGCAAAGCGAAGCTTTGCTGACTCGATTTTGACTTAATCTTCAATCTTATGCAAAGCGAAGCTTTGCTGACCCGATGGAGACTTAATCTTCAATCTTATGCAAAGCGAAGCTTTGCTGACCCGATTGAGATTTAATCCTCAATCTTATGCAAAGCGAAGCTTTGCTGACCCGATGGAGACTTAATCTTCAATCTTATGCAAAGCGAAGCTTTGCTGACCCGATGGAGACTTAATCTTCAATCTTATGCAAAGCGTAGTTTTGCTGGCCTGATTGAGACTTAATCCTCAATCTTATGCAAAGCGAAGCTTTGCTGACCCGATGGAGACTTAATCTTCAATCTTATGCAAAGCGAAGCTTTGCTGACCCGATGGAGACTTAATCTTCAATCTTATGCAAAGCGAAGCTTTGCTGACCCGATGGAGACTTAATCTTCAATCTTATGCAAAGCGAAGCTTTGCTGACCCGATTGAGACTTAATCCTCAATCTTATGCAAAGCGAAGCTTTGCTGACCCGATGGAGACTTAATCTTCAATCTTATGCAAAGCGAAGCTTTGCTGACTCGATTTTGACTTAATCTTCAATCTTATGCAAAGCGAAGCTTTGCTGACCCGATGGAGACTTAATCTTCAATCTTATGCAAAGCGAAGCTTTGCTGACCCGATTGAGATTTAATCCTCAATCTTATGCAAAGCGAAGCTTTGCTGACCCGATGGAGACTTAATCTTCAATCTTATGCAAAGCGAAGCTTTGCTGACCCGATGGAGACTTAATCTTCAATCTTATGCAAAGCGAAGCTTTGCTGACCCGATGGAGACTTAATCCTCAATCTTATGCAAAGCGAAGCTTTGCTGACCAGATTGAGACTTAATCCTCAATCTTATGCAAAGCGAAGCTTTGCTGATGGAGACTTAATCTTCAATCTTATGCAAAGCGAAGCTTTGCTGACCCGATGGAGACTTAATCTTCAATCTTATGCAAAGCGAAGCTTTGCTGACCCGATGGAGACTTAATCCTCAATCTTATGCAAAGCGAAGCTTTGCTGACCCAATAGTCGAACGCGGAAGCTATTGACTTTCTACGTAAGTCGTGTTTTTTTCTTTAATTTGTTCTGTTCAATATTTTTCGGAAATGAAAACTTTTTCTGCTTAAATGTAAGATTACTTAAAATTATTTAAATTTGCTTACCAAAAGTTTTGTCAGAGCTTTTTTGAAATCTATGAGCCGCTTTCACTAAGGTGGATAATCTTATCCGAAGATAATCCTCTTTTTTGATTTTTTTTACGCTTAAAATTTCATGAAAAATTAAGAAAAATTTTATGGATTGATGGATTTCACTAAAAAAGATTACCCATGGATAAGGATTATTCTGGATTATCCATACTGAAAATCGAAAATGTTAAACTTGGTCTCTCCTAAGTTTTACATTTTCAGGATAATCCACTGGATAATCTCTGGCCACTTTACTGTTTCTATGAAATCTAAAAAAGCAGTCAAAGATCTCAATGTTTCAATGATTTGAGCGTTCGCGCGTCAGCGCGAACGCGAAAATTTTAGATTATTAAGAATTACGTATTTGAGAAGAATTCACATGATTCATCATTCACATGATCCACTACCCAAATTTTAGCCAAATTTTATCCACATGCCAAACTTCAGTTAAGAAAACTTTAACAGCTCGGTACAGGACAAAAATTACGTAATATAACCTCAAATAACTTCAAAATCCAAAAGAAGGAATGCTGACTATTTATTCACTATCCATATGACCCACAACTCAAAAATCAGCTCATAACACCTCAGCAGATCACTACAATTGCTAAAATTGCGATTCTAACCTCAAAAAGCATCAAAATTCAAAAGTAGGTATACGGCCTATTTACTCATCACCCAATCGTTCTACATGCCAAATTTTAGCTCATAAGACCTTAACAGTTCACTGTAACACAAAAAATACACATTCTAACCTCAAATAATCTAAAAATCAAAAGTAGATATACAGCCTATTTACTTATTACCCACATGATCCGCGTGTTAAATTTTATCTTCTAAGATCTTAACAGTTCACTACAGTACAAAAATCCAAATTCTAACCTCAAATAACCTCAAAATTCAAAAATGACTACACAGTCCTTTTACTTGCTACCGATATGATACACGTACCAAATTTCAGCCTAAAATACTCTAACAGATCACTGAAACATAAAAACTACTAATTCTAACCTCAATTAACCTCAAAATCCAAAATGAGTATACAGTCTTTTTAATCATCATCCACATGTCCTACATGCCAAATTTCAGCTCAAAAAACCTTAATAGCTCACCACCACAACTAAAACAAAAAGACAAAAAACCGTCATTTTTGAGATTAAATCAAAGCTACCCTAACCTTGAAATTTTCGAAAATTTTTTTTTTTTTTGCATGCGCTAATCATCAAAAGTCATTTCCCACAATATAATATCAAAAAAACTTCAAATAGAACGAAATCGAAAAAAACCGTCAAAAAAAATTTAAATTTTGATCACGGAATCACGCAATCACGGAATCAGCATTTTAGGTTTTTATAGTATTGATTTTATTATGTTTAATAATCTTTCTTTTCAGAGAATATTCGAAGCGATATTTTAAACAGAAATGTGTTTTTTCATTATTGTTGCCATCTAAACAAGCACATGCGAGAATAATGGATGAGATTTTTAATATTTTTTTAAAGGTTCATAGAAATAATTTTGCTATTTATTAAGTTGGAATGCATAAAATGTTTAACATATTTATATTCAATTAATTCATATGTGCATACTCAAATTTATAATTTTGGGATGCATTTGTATGATTTGTAAATAAATTAATACAGGGGGCCCTCGATTTTTGAACAGTTGTTTTGTTCCAAACAATATATATATATGAGGTCATATGAACAGAGTCCGCCCCAAAATCGCCCCAAACAAAACTAACACTATCAAAATTTTCCATTGTTTCCGGTATAGAAAGTTTTGATGGTGTTAGTAAATTTTTCAAAATTTAACGGTCATTTTCTTACATGACCTCATATATATATATTGGTTCCAAAATTTTTATATTCAAATTGAATTTATTCAAAATGAAAAATAACCGTTAAAAATAAAAATTTGGATTTTTTGTTTCGCGCCATTTTTTAAGTTATGGTCAAAATCGCACGTGGCACACGGTTCATCAAAAATATTGTTGGTGATCAAAGTTTACCATTATAATCAGATTGATTTCATACAAATTATCTTAAACTGCAATAAATTAGACGTAACTTAACAACAATCCCAATTCTGATATTTAATTGTGTGATTTAAACATAAAATACTACATTGCTTAATCACATAGAGATGATTGATTTAATTATAATTATTAAATGACTAAAGCTAGATTTGATATAGATTATTATTTATATTTAATGAATTTACAATGCATGTGTCTGAGAAACATTTAATTGAGGTATCAACATTTAAATTCTAGTACGGTTAAATTAATTAGAAAAGTGAAATATTTTAAATGTCAGTTTAACCTTCTGTCTAAATTCTGTTAAAAATTTATAGACATTTTGACCTTTTAATTTGTTTTCTGAAAAACATTTTTTTTTTCAACTTTTTTTTCGTGAAAATTAAAAAAAATATTTTTACAAAAAATTTCGTTTTCTTCCTACGAGTAATCTGGAATTAGCAAAGATCTTCATAAATTATGTAGATTTTCTTAAAATTGAATAAATTTTGCATCGTAAATTTAGATACCTAACATTTTAAGAAGATTTGGAATTTTGAATTAAAAGTTTCAAAATTTTTTGCTGAATCATTTTCCTTCCCATTAATATTAACCCTCGAAAAATTCCAAATTGAAAATATAACTGCGCTTAAAAGTTCATAAACATTTGTGCAGTGATGTTCATGACATTGGATAATGTTCATTTTATTGCGCGTCATGAAACCCAAATCGAAAGCCATCATTTGGGACATTTGCTACAATTTTCCATCCTCGACTCTTATTACACGAGTAAAATTTAATAGCCATGGAAGAAGATGAACGAAAAAAATTGTAAAAATGCGAATCCATAATTCACCCAAAATCGGATCCATAAATCCGACAAAATTAAAGGGAAAGAAGATAAAGTTCAATGTTTATGAAAAATTTTTTCCGTTTTCACTTTAATTCTTGTTTATCCTCGAAGCAAATCATACGGGCTGTTTTTTTTCGGTACTCATAAAAATGCTATGATATGATTATCCTTGTAAATGAAATTTATGCTAGCTGAAAAGCCACAAGACTATCCCTTTTTGTGGAATGAATGATGTATGAATGAACAGAATATCAAGCATTCATGATTACTGTGAAATAAAAAATGCATGGAACTTGTGTGATTCAAGAAAGTATGGAAGTTGGTATTTTATGGGGATTTTTATGGTAGTTTGCCAGTTCGAAAAGGTATTCAAGAAATTTTTCGAAGGCAAAAAAATGTTGAAATTTCATAGTTTAAGATTTTTAAATTTCAAAGATTTTGAGCTAATTTTTTTAGTTTTGGTTTATTAAATTTTTGTTTCTACAAATTTTGCTTCTTAAATTTTTAAAAATTTTGGTTTTTAAAATTTTTCAAAATTTTGATTTTAAATTTTTTTTCACAATTTTGATTTTTAAATTTTTTTTCAAAATTTTGGTTTTTAAAATTTCTCAAAACTTTGGTTTTTGAATTTTTCAAAATTTTGATTTTTAATTTTTTTTTTCAAAACTTTGGTTTTTAAAAATTTTCAAAATTTCGGTTTTTAAAATTTTGGTTTTAAAATTTTTTTAAAAATTTTCATTTTTAAAATTTGTCAAAATTTTGGTTTTCAAAATTATTCAGAATTTTTGTTTTTAAAAAATTTTTAATTTCTTTTTTAAATTATTCAAAATTTTATTTTTTAATATGCTTTTAATTTTTGAAGTTTCAAACTTTTTTTAAACTTTAGACAAACTTCCTATTTTTTTTGTTTTTTCCCACAATTTAACTAAAACAAATATTTTTTGAAAAATTTTGAATTTTTAAATTTATAAAAGTTAAACTTTTTAAAATTTTAAAAAACTTAAATTCTTAAAACTAAACATTCGAATGAATCCTTGTGTAAATGAAGAACACAAAAGATTCCTCAGACATTTCAAAATTCTTCTTTTCATTGCTATAATTTTTTTGCATCCACTCAAGAAGGTCAAAAGACTCGAGGAAAATTGTTGTGGAATGTAAAAGCTTTAATCCCTTCCTTCCTTCTTAAAAATTCTTCATGAAGGAAATCTTCTTTTTGCTAATTGAAGAATTCCAAACTGCCATTAAGACGCAAAAGAAACGTTTCTCTATGATCCATTAACTTTGATAATTTGACTTCATTTTTTTGGGGAAAACACACAGTACGATAATTTTTCCGATTCCAAAATTAATCCCCCTTTAAATAGAATAATTTTTAAGGTCCGCTTTAAATTTGGGGAATTTTTTGAATTACTTATGATGTAATAATCTATTACCTTAAATATATTTTTTTACTACCCGAATAGCTTCATGCCTGTAATTGTTTTATTTATTTGGTTACAATTTGAGAAGCAGAAACAACCGCTAATGTGGTGATTAATGGTACTTAATTATTATTTACGTTTCTCTCCGCTCAAAAATAAAACGGATTTCCCAAAATATTTTTTTTTTTTTGTATTTCGATACTGTTTCAAGTGTGATTAATCTTTGTGCAAAGTGTGTACACATTTTAGTATATGTCGGCAAGTTGCCGAATGACTTAATAGTATTTCCAACAAATTTTTATTTGATTTTTTTTTTTTTGGCAGTGAAAATGATGATGACACGTAGAAAAATTTTGAATATTTTTTTTTCAATATCGAAATTCCTTACTCAAATTTCAGTACAATGAGTCATGCCATCAAAGAATTCCTTTCATTCCTTCCTACACAAGTCATTGATTTTTCCCTCGTGTGCTGAAATTGCCGATTGGCAAACACGTGGTGTTTTTTGATTGATGGAAGCGCATTTTTTGGGATCAAAAATTAATGTTTGGGGAAGTTCACATGTCATACAAAAGAAAAAAAAAATTCATACAAAAAACTCAACGTGAAGGGGAGGGGGTCTTAAAAGTAGTTGTTTTGCGTAATGTACTAAGTGAACGGCCCTTTTGATGTTTTTGAATACTAGAATCATATTTAATGATATTTGCAAATTATTTGTAAGTTGCATGACATCTAGAAGGAAGTAACGGAAGGTTCCAAAGATTTTTAAATTGCACAACAATTTTTCATTCAAAATTTAGTTCAAAATGCAGATTTAAATTAAAAACTATGCAATCAACCCCTGAACAACCAAATAAACAAACCAACAGAAAAATAAAAAGAAAAAGCGCGCAGACAGACCAGACAGAACACAAACAAACTGCTATCAGCGACACTCAATCCACAATTTCATGAAAATTATGAAAAATTGATATTTCGTTCGGAAAATTTAATAAGTCACAGACATTATTTTTTTATCGTCGGTGCTCTTTTTCTCCACACATCATAATGCAGAATTGTAAAAAAAATTCTTCGTTATCATTCTGAGGCCAACTTCCTGCATTGCACGGTTGGAAAGAAGAGAAAATAAAAAATTCCCAACACATTAAATCAGCTCATCACATTTATTTTTTTTTTCTTTATCGTACATGACGTACGTTTTTAACAGGTGTTTTGAGGTAGTTATCGTGTATCTGAGGGTTTTTACGCTACTATTACTGCTCCATTCTGGTTGTATACATGTAATAAAATATCTAAATTTATTTGTTCTTCGTTACTATTGCCGTTCATTATGGACAATTAAGTGCGGATGCTGTGCCTCTTGTTTCATACTCAAAATGACAAAATTATCTTTATATTGCGATTGTTATGAGTGGAGAATTTTTTGGAATTAACTTCATTCTAGATTTTATTATTTGGGGGCTTCACCATAGTCACGTTTGTCTTTAAGTACACAAACTTTCCAGATGAGGACATCTGTGCTGTAATAATTTTGTTTACAATTATTATTATTTTGGGATGTGAAAATCAAACAGGTGGTTTGACGGTTATTGATAATGACTGTAATTTATTTGTGCTCGTGCTATTTAACAATCGCTGTTTTTTTTTGTAACTCATTAAATTAGGTACAAAGTGTTAATAGATGATGTGCTTAGTCATACAGTGACTTTGGTTTGTTAGAGAATTCTTTTTAGACGCCCTAGAAATTATTTGTAGTTGCGTCAACTTGAAGGACAACAGGCTATGAAACGTAAATTCTCATTCTTCTACGAAATATAATTAACTCATCTAATGATGTTCATCAGAATAATGAAATTGCAACTGATGCAACTTTCAGATAATCAGATTATTTTGAATGAAAGTTGATGTTGAGGGTGTACTTAAAATTTTTATAGTAAGGGGTTTTTCGCAAAGTTTTAGGATTTTATGAATGTTTTATCGAAAAAACTAAAAAATTTTGGATCAAAATGAAACTGTTGGGTCATAGTGTCAAAATTTGGGATTTTAAATCAGGCATAGAACCAATCACATCGATTTTTTTATAATTTTTGATCAATTTGATCATTGATCAGTGTACTACACCCTCAAATTTAAGCTCTCTTGCTACGCTCCTAGTTGATGATAAAAGTTTTTAAATTAATTTTGAAAACAAGAGTATGCAAATGAAAGCTTAATTTAATGGAAGTATCTTCCTCGTATTTTAAAATTTATGCAAAATGCTGCATGTAGAGTTTACAGGAGTTTTCAAATTATATATCATTCACAAAAGTTTTTTGAAAGAAAAAATCCTGCTTATCTGCGTGGGTAAATTATTAAAATCAGCATTAAGTCCTTCAATCTGTCCTACACTTGAAAATAAAAGTTCATTTTTCAAACTCAAAATTTTATCTTGTTTGCTCAAAAATTCAGAGAAGGCTGTTGAAAAAAAATATGTAGGATTATTCTAAGAATTTCAGTCTTAATTTTGAGCATGTCAAAGTTTGAAAAGTTCAAGAAAATATCTTAGAATCTTGATGAAAAATGACTTACAACTTATGTTTAGTGGAATGGGAGATATAAATTATAAAACAATATAAGTTAGAGGTCATTACAAATGACGTTCATGGGAGGGGACGTGTAGAAAAATTTCTTAGAATTTCAGTATTTTTTTGTTGAAGAAAATTGGGAATAATTATAAAAAATACCTAATAATAATTTGGATAAATTTTAAAGATAGGTAGGGAGTTGATAAAAAAATTTTATAATAAAAATAAATTTTTTGAAAAAAAATATTCATCCTATTATAACTAAATAATGCCCCCATTTGCTAGGGGTTGACATGATTTCATCCGGATGAAATATCCAATTGTTACGGATGAAATTTTCTATTGTTCCGGATGAAAAATGATGAAATCGGATGAAAAATCCTTTTGTTCTGGATGAAGGTGTCAACCCCTGGCCCATTCGATTGATTTCACTGTTCATCAGACAGTAAAAATTTCCATGCATATTAACTTTATGGCAACATTGTAAACTTTTTCAATCAATTATTTCAGATTTTTCAACAAATTAAAATTAAAACTTTTTTCATTAAATTAACATTTTTGGTTGAAACACTTTTGCTCATGATACCAACCACACGAATGCAATTTCATGCATAATTGAAAAAAGTGCAATAAATTAATGACGAAAATTTAATTAAAACACCCTAGCAATTAGGCAACCAGCATTACATGGCTTTTACATTACTCTTCCTATTTTTCGTATGCACACAAATCTCACATTACAGTAAATTATGCATGATACTCAATTTCTCTCTCTCATTTCTCACTCATACCACAAAGTTGTTTCTTTTTGTTATTATTAAAAACACAAGAAAAAAAAGTTAACAGCGTGCGAGTTAGTTCATTGAGCAGTTCACCTGTAGTTGGTTTGTCGAGAACGGTGCTCAGTCGGCGAAAAAAAAAATAAGAATTTAATTTAAATTTTTATGTGGCAAAATTTAGCAATTTTTAAACTCTAAAATGTTATTTTTGTTATGTTCCTTATAATTTACCTAACAGTATAGATAGGAAAGTATTAAAAGTGAGTATAAATTCACAATAATTTGAATATTAAATTACACTATTTCTTTATTGAAATAAATGGAGAACGGTAAGAAGAAGTAAAAAGTGAGAGAGTTGAAAAAAAATAAGACACAAGAAAAGAAAGAAATATAATGGAAAAAGACGTACATCTCGTCTTGCAGTGAGACAATTACAGCTCTAATTGCTTTCATTTACAATTAAATTTCCTGCTATATTATTATTGTCTTAGCATCAATTTTATACAATAAAAGAATCATAATAATAGAAATGAAAAGTGTGATTCGAGAAAAAAAAAATAAAAATGAAAACACAACAATGAAACTAAATTTCTTTCGTCTCGGTGCATTCAAAAATATTTATTAGCGGATTTTCTGCGAGACAATTGAAGATTTAGTTGGGATTTTGGCTGTCTGGTGTCTGAAATTTGATATATTGTGTCTTGAAATAATCCAAAGTCAAGGACTTAATTAAATTCAATTTGTGACAGAGTATGTGATTATAATTTGGAACTAGTATTGCATCCCGTCAAGCATAACGTGAATATTTAAATTATTTCAATTTTGGTCGAATTTTTTGCAAATGTTGGGGTTACTGATTGTTAGATTTCAAATTATAATTTTATTCTAGTTGTGTAATTTTGATAAAATATGTTTCAAAACTTTCTTTGTTTGCATACACACATATGTCTTCATACCCGACATATATGTGTTCATACAACTGAGCATTGACCAAACGCCGACCATAGCTCAGTTGAGTTGCCCAGCTTTTTGTACTGAAAATTTGGTAGTGTTAGTGAATTTTTTCAAAAATTTGAAAAAATAACGGTCTTTTTCCCATATGAAAAAATATATTAATATTGCATACACCAACCGAAAATTTTAATTTCCCTATTTTGGACTATACAATTTTAGAATTCGCCATTTTGAAATATAATTCAAAAAACAAACATGACTTAGAATAGAATGACATAAAAAAAAACAAGGCAAATGAGCACTTTTATATAATTTTTGAATAGAATAGAATCATATAACAATAGTCAAATCTTGTCATGCATTGTTCACACAGACCTTGTCTGAGATCTGACTCATATTAAAATGCGCTTCCGTTGACCACGAACAACCACATCTACATACTCTAACATATTCTTTTTTTATGATTTATTTCGCATTTTAGTTTTCATGTAGTCCATAGTTTCGCCCGTTGTTTTTGTCTTATTCCGTTCGAGTACCGTGTGTGATATGATTAGCGTTCAGTACTTTTTAACCTGTGTATTTGTCATGTTGGTCTCGAGAAAGTTTAATGGAAAAAATTTTATAAGAAAATAATTTTTTTCCCAGGTTTGGCGAACGGTTCTTATTTTTCGATTTCGAACTTTCGAAAGGTACCTTATTTTTCCGTTAAAATTTGAATTTTGAATTTCGAAAAATAAAGTACACAAATACAAAAGAAATGAAAATTTTGAAAAATTGCAATTAATCGATTAAATCATAAGTTTAACTGCACCAAAAGCATTCAAATATCATTATTGAAACAAACTAAAGTAAATAATAATACTGATTGCTCATAATTAGTTAAAATTGTCGTAAAATTTTGATGAAATTTGTTTCATATTTACATTCGAAAAATGTTTCTTAGTGTTAGTGAACGTTCGGGACTTTACAAAAAAAACTTTAAATTTCTGAAAATTTAACGGCAAAAGTTCTGTTCGCCATACCTGGTTTTTTTCTTTCTTTTTTTTCAGTGCACGTAAAATGAAAATTTCACATTCGAATCTACGACAACGACGAAAGATGACCGTCATGTTACTGACTGCATGGTGCTAATTTGCTAACTCATTTATCACATTTAATTAATTAGCTCTTCATACGAAAGCAAACCTACACAAGCCGTCCGTGTATGTAAATAGCTCATTTTTTTGAAACATAGGAAGCGAATAGAATCATCTCGTGATAATTTAATTTTTAAGCATGAGCTAACAGCACATTTATAGATGTAATTTCAAACAGACATTCCTAGCGAAGTAAAAAAAATAGAAGCAGAAAAAACCTCTAATTTAACTACACATACATAAAATTGTAGAAAATAAGAAGCAATATAAAAAAAATATTTTGTGATGCTCTCGAAGAATTAAATTCCAAAATTCCGAAAATTGTTGAGAGAAGCAAAGATTGTGCAAAAATGTTGTCGGATCCAGGAATTTTGTGCATTCAGCACTGTAATGCAAAAATATTTTCATTCCAATTACCCGACGTTTGTCCGTTGTGTAACAAAAAACTTTTGAATGAAAATAATAACTTTGGACTTTTACCTTTTCGGTGAGTATGAGAATTTGTGTTAAAATCTGTTTTGGTGGTTGGAAATATGTTAGATCATAGATTGATCTATAGTTATGTAGAATTGACAAAATATAAATTAAGTGATTTAAAATGCACAAAATCTACTAATCAATCACCATTTTTAAAAGTAATAAGTTCGATTCCCACAAAAACAAAAACTTTTTTTAGAGCCTACAACCTCACAATAAAGTTTGCGGCATTTTCTTCAAAATCAATGTCAGTTAACGTTCAGTAAACAAAACATCAATTAGATGCTGTAAACAAAATGCTCAAATTAAAATTTCTTAGAAATTCAGACACAAAAACATGATCTGGAGCCACTTACAGTATTGTGGCTTCAAAAAACCACAAAACATTCAACAGTTAACAGCATTATTCACTATTGTTTATTAAATATACCAAATTTAATTCACTAAGTGCTGTGAAAATTTTTTTAAAAAAAGTCTGTCACTGCCAAATGACAGTAAAAAAATTTTTTCACACCAACAGTCATTGACTATATTTATTTCCAACCTTGGCAGTGAATAAATGAATGATTCATTCATTCAGTAGCATGCTCGTAAACATTTCATGCACTGAAGAGCATAATCCATTTTTAAAACACACCTGTCAGTACTATAAACGATTAATTTTTTATTTTTTATTTATTTATTTTTAGATTACCTTATCCATTTGTTAGAGCATCTCAAACGCAAGCTGCTGTGATTTTACGCCCAACAAAAGGAGATTTTCTCAAGTACGTCTCACTTGAAGTTTATTTAAGTTCTTTAGTTTTAGTTTTCAAGAAGTTTATGTCTTGAGATTAATTTACAGTGTTGTTGGATGGGGATAGAGTGAAATTGTTGGATGATGTAGTGTAAGGGATTGCTCAGTTCAATTCTAATTGAACTGAAAAAATTCTGCTTTTTGATAGGTTCATCATATTTATCAAAATAATTTATGATTTAAGCTTTCGCACAAGCTCGAAAGCTATTTTTTACTTACAAAATTGAAAGTTTTCCACATTTTTCAAGACCGGATCGTGTTCATTACTTCCTATTAACCTTACTTCATTATTCCTTCTCAAATTTCAAACTGATTCTTATTCTTCTAATAAGAAATGTTGAAAGAAAAAAATCTTATTAGGAATGAACAATTTTAGATCATACATAATTTCATAATCTGAGGTATGAGTCCAAAAAAATTCAAAACAGATTCATATGTCTGAATATGTAGAGTTAAAGTTGGAAGAAATTTTTTTAACCTTTTCGATTCTTCTTAACTAATTCAAATTCAAAAACTGTTCATGATATAGAAGACTTAATACTTCCATTTCTTATCAACCTTAACCCTTTGCTTTTCAAAAAAAACTCTCTTTTTGATCCTTCAATTTACTCTTTGGCTTTAAAAAATCACTATGGGGTTAATCAACACCGAATATTATTTAACCTACACAAAAACTGCAAAAGCCGGTACACGTGATGTAAATGATCTTGAAATTTCCATTTTCCTTGCCTCAGGAACAACACTGCTTCTTAATATAAAAGATAACAAATTTTATCCCTGAAATTAATTCTTTACGAAGCTTCTTTTAATTGACATTTATTGGATAGTAACTCCTCTTTTCCTTCGAGTGAAGTCCTTAAAAAAGAAAAAAAAAACTTTTCTTCTTCCTGATTAAACGATTCAATGATTTTGATTTAATTAGCAAATGCAATATTGCTGTACAAAATACTAAATAATTACCTACTTACCTACCAAATAATCATTATGTCCTGTAGCAAATACGATAATTGATTTTTGTCATTTCCTCTCTCCCAAAAATAACATTCAGTGACTATAACAATAAAACTGACCTACATATAGCACTCACAACATCTCAAGGTATTATAGTAGAATTTGACAGGCATGGCTTGAGACGACATGTACCACGTGATAGTAACAGCTTATGGGAACAAAGTCTTATCGTTGAATCTGTTTCTGAAGCATGGTTTGAGCATTGGGATGAGACACTTGCTATGGTAAAATTGAGAATTTGTTTGTTTTTTGTCTTTAACATAAAATTCTTTTTTTTCGCATACTTCTTTTCTTAAGATGTGTAAACAAGGGATATGGACGGAGGCAACGTATAAAAAAGATACGTACAACTGTTATACATTTGTTTTGACGTTCCTACAAGCCTTAGGTTATGGTGAACTGAGCGGAGCAGCTAAAAATCGGTATGGCTCCTATCAAATTACTCTTTTATAGGACACTGTAATTAAGAGAAATTGTTGTGCTTATGTTCTTATATTAACTTCTACGCGTAAGCGTATAAGTTATTGGTTTTACTTTTGGCCTTTTTTTACGTTTTTCGAATTTTTTGAGAAAACAAAGCATTTTAAGGCCATATAACGTGGTCATCAAATTGTCGGAATTTAATTACGCGTCGAATGGTGTAACTCATTTTTCCGGTGGTCCCCCCTGCGACCCCCCGGGGGGAAACAAAAATGTTAAAAAAACATCAATTTTTGTCCACAGGCCTACAGCTTCGAGATTAATATATTTCGATGAGGTTTTGGTGCCATTTTATTAGGCAAGCAGTGAAATTGGGGGAATGGCTATGCGCTTAGCGTGATTTTGAGGTTATGTTAGTGTTTAACCTCCAAACCTGAGAGGAAGTTGAAAACACATTTTTTTGAATTCTGATGGTTGGTTAGTTCCAGAGAAGCTGAAATTTGGCATGTAGGTTCCTTGGCTATGCCTAAACATGAAACCAATATCATACTTAGATCCGAGGGGCATGCTACTAAGAAAACCACGTGTTTTTATATAAAAGAGAATACACTTATTTTGATGCTTGATTAGGTCTAGAAAAGCTGAAATTTGGCATGTAGGTTCCTTGGACATGCCTGAATATGGAACTAACATCATACCAAGATCCAAGGGGCATGCTACTAAGAAAAGCACGTGTTTCTATTTAAAAGAGAAAACACTTATTTTGATGCTTTATTAGGTCCAGGGAAGCTGAAATTTGGCATGTAGGTTCCTTGGACATGTTTGAATATGTAACTAACATCATACCAAGATCCAAGGGGCATGCTACTAAGAAAATCACGTGTTTCTATATAAAAGAGAAAACGCTTATTTTGATGCTTGATTAGGTCTAGGGAAGCTAAAATTTGGCATGTAGGTTTTTTGAACATGCCTGAATATGTAATTATCATCATACCAAGATCCGAGGGGCATGCTACTAAGAAAACCACGTGTTTCTATATAAAAGAGAATACACTTATTTTGATGCTTGATTAGGTCTATGTAAGCTGAAATTTGGCATGTAGGTTCCTTGGACATGCCTGAATATGGAACCAACATCATACCAAGATCCGAGATGCATACTACTAAGAAAACCACGTGCTTCTTTTAAAATGGTGTACACTTATTTTGATGCTTGGTAAGGTCATACTGAACTAAAATTTGGCATGTAGGTTCCTTGGATATGCGTGAATATGGAACCAACATCATACCAAGATCCGAAGAGTATAGTACTAGACCACATGTTTCTATATAAAAGAGAAAACGCTTATTCTGATGCGTGTTTAGGTCAAAGAAAGCAAAAATTTAGCATATAAGTTCCATTTACATGCACATACTGAAATTTGATTTATTGAATAGACTGACCGCGAGCAAATCGAGTGAACTGGAAGTTGCAAAACTATCGAGACTGTAATCTATGGTAAAGTCTGATCTAACAAAGATAATCATACATAAAAGTCTGATCTATTGAATTTACTGACCGCGGAGCAGCAACTGGAGCGAAGCGGAAGTTGCAAAACTATCGAGACTGTAATCTATGGTAAAGTCTAATCTAACAAAGATAATCATACATAAAAGTTTAAATTTTTGAATTTACTGACCGCGGAGCAGCAACTGGAGCGAAGCGGAAGTTGCAAAACTATCGAGACTGTAATCTATGGTAAAGTCTAATCTAACAAAGATAATCATACATAAAAGTTTAAATTTTTGAATGTACTGACCGCGGAGCAGCAACTGGAGCGAAGCGGAAGTTGCAAAACTATCGAGACTGTAATCTATGGTAGAGTCTAATCTAACAAAGACAATCATACATAAAGGTCTGATCTATTGAATAGACTAACCGCGGAGCAGCAACTGGAGGAAAGCGAAAATTGCAAAACTAAAGAGATTGTAATCTATGATTAGGTCTTATCTAACAAAAAAAAAAAAAAAAAAGATCTAATAAAAAAAAACTATATTTTAAGTGACCATTCATATAAAATCACCAGAAATATGAGAAATATGGAGATTTAAGATTATAGCTTAGGTTACATTATTACGTAACGCAAGGGGGGAGGGGGGTTGGAGAGAGAATAATAGAACTTCTGAGAATCCCATTATTCTTTTATGAAAAATGTCCATTATTTTGTTACGTAATAAAAGAACGGCCCCTTAACTGATTGCATAAACTGTAATTTTTCAGTAAAAAAATCTATCAGAAAGTAGCGTAGAAGTTCCTGGCTTTCTACGTAAGTCGTGTTTTTTTGTTTGCTTTTTGCTGTCGTCTTTTTTTTTATTTAATGTTTATATACAGGACATTGTTTTGCGAAAAATTCATTTGCCCGAGAACTGTTGTGGCTGGAAAATATATTAGTTTATATCGAAAAATACGGGACAATGGAAGATACATTCATCTTAGTTCATCTGGAAAGAATGGCAATAGAAAATAATGGCATCAATTGCAACTATAAATTTTAATCTTTTTTTATGAAGCCCTTTTTTATATGTGTATTTGTATGTGGTGTAACTGTAAGGAATTTTTAATTTATTTAAACTGTAGATAAATGCAATCATTGCAAATTGAATTGGTAATAGATTGTGAATAAATATTAATTTAGAATGAAAAACTATGGATGCAATTTAATTATAGAGGTTTTGGTTTGATCGGTTTTGAGAGAAATTTTTGCCTAACAGTAGATGCTTAATAGTCTTTACAAATACATTGTATGAAAATTTGATTAAATTTGTTAGCATGAGAAAATGCAAAAAAAAAACCAATTGGGAATTGGACAATCAACTTTATTAGGTAGGATTTGAACCTTGAACTTTTAAAATTTTAACAGATTTTATCTCAAAGCTTTATATTCTCAACTTTTATGATTATGTTGTTAAAGCATTTTAACATCTTTTGCATTTATTGACATCTAGTCTAAGATATATTAAAATAAAATGCTTTAATTAAAACAAAAAACTTACCTTTAAATTTTTTTAGCAAAATATAAAAAAAAAAATCCTGTATTTAAAATTTTCAAGGATTCTACTTACATTGTAAATTCATGCTTCCAACAGACATAATAGGATACATACCAAAGATTATTTCAAAATTATTTCAAAAACCAGCAACATCTCTTCTTCAAAATATTGAGGAGGACACAAATGTTCTTCCAGTCCTTAAACATAAGTGTTATTGCCTTTCCTTGACACTTTCGTACATCCCAATACTTTTATAGTCTTTCTTGTATATGAAGCAAATGACATCCTGCAAAGGATAAAATACTTTTTTATTACATACAAAAGAATACGAAGAAGCTCAGTATATAAATAAATTGAATAAAAAATATAGTTTACTGCGATCAGAGATATTTTAACATCATAAAAGACCTTTTGAACCTTGAAATTTATGCCATGAGCGATGAATTTGATGATTTTATGTAATCTGAAGAGAATAAATTGATTTTTATTCTGAAGTCCTTAAAGCTTCACTTCTGCAAAAAGTAATTTGAATAATGATGATAATAGTGTTGGCTTATTCTTTGAATATTGAAATTGAATATTTTATCATGATAAGAAAAAAAGATAAGTTCAAAGGTGCTGACGATATTCTTGGTATTAAAACAGGAATCAAGTTTTTCCTTAATTCTTTGAAGGTTAAATATTTACTTTGATGCAAAATATTGTAATTTAAATTTTCAACATTCTTCCTTAATTATTATCCATTAAATTTTATAGAATGCCATCTACCATAATATCAAGTACAAAGTATCATGATACAGGTTGATATAGAATTTCCAATTACGTATTGAAAGTATCGTCAAGACTCAAATTTCAGAATCAATAATGCTACCATTAGAAGGCATTTAAATATTATATTCTCAAAGTGTACAGCCTGTCCATAATTTTATAATGGACAATTGATCTCTACTCCCAAAGTACTAATTTATTTAAACAATCAAAAACTTCTTCCTTTCCCTTTTTTCGTCCTCTTGTGAATTCTGTTTACTTTCAATTTATGGTAATGTAATAAATGCGCCTAACAATTTCAATCTACGATAAATGTCTACATTGTATTTATAGAATTAATGCTTTTGTTCAACAATTTTCTTAATTTAATTTTTTTGATCATCAAGTGAGCTTCCTTGAACTCATTTTCACACAATTTTCAGTTCTTTGAGATTAAAATAAGTTGTCGATTATTTTGACACGGGTGCAACTTGAGACGTATTTAAAATGTCTGAATGAATTTTCTCATGTCTTGTGCTTGAAGTTTGGTTCCCATGCCTTTGAAAAAAAAAATTATCTGACGTTGAGAAATTTGCTGGCAGAACGAAATTGAACTGTATAAAAAGAAAAACTTTTTGAAGGACTGTTAGCATCTTTTAGGATCTAAGAGAAGATATTGAAGAATGGGATGTCGTTTTGCCACTTAGTAAGGCTGAAGATGAAATTTTGTATACGTCTAGGGCCGTTTAGGGCTGATTGATCTTCAAGATTGATTATTTTAATACCCCAGCATAGGTTCGAAACCTCGATTTACTCTTTATGAGATTAATGGGTTCAAGTCTTAAAGTAAAGGATTTAAGTCATAGAATGCTACTTAAAAACGACTAAAATCAAGTAAAGTGTCCAAACTACAAATTAAAAATAATTTAGATTTAAAGAAAATTGCGCCTTCATCAAAATAAGTCAAAACTAATCACATCTCCAACAGTTTCCTTTGCCATTTCTATGAAAAGTATAAAAGCTAAAATTTATGCTTGACATTTGTAAAACACATTTATAATAGCATATGTTGACATGTCAAAAAATTTACATTTGAGACTCTAGCGAACCTAAGGCCACAAAACATCTAAAAAAAGCTTGTTTAAATATTTAAATAACATGAGAGACTTCTTCGAATAATTATGATACATTTGGATAAATTCATGAATTTTAAGTAAACGGATATGATAAGAGTGGTAAAAGGATATAGAAAAGAGTCATTTGAATATAAATTCACAAGAAATTTCATTTGAATAAAGCATCTCGATTTTCACAATTCCAAAAAAGTGAGATATTTCAGAGATAAACAGCTTGGGAATGAACTTTAACATTTTCATAAGATCTTTTTTGGAAAAATTTTTCGTTATGCTCCTTCTTTTTATGTCGGGTGGTAATCTTCTTCTTGGTGAGATTTTTGCTTTAATTTTATCGTACTTTTCGCATGATAAGCACCGTGAAGCAGTCGAAATGTCTATAGATACTGAAAGTTTTATTACACATTATGTTTGTACGTCTGAATACACAATGTATGTGAGTATAAAAAAATATGTCTTATCAGTTCATTTATCGACTGTTATTCCAAATGTCTTTAATATTTACTTGCAAAATGCAGGGTTGGTACATCAATTTGGATTTGAGGACTTGAAATTCAGGATTTTTAGATGATTTTTCCGTGTTTGGTTCTGGAGAGCACTGATAGCCAACCTTTTTTGTGCCGCGGCACACCTTGTGATTAAGTCATAACCAAAACCGCACGCGGGACACGGCTCTTGGTACTTTTCGGAAAAAAGTTCGGCACACAGCTGTGCCGCGGCAAACCGGTTAAAATATCCAAATTTATGACAAAACCTTAGAAGAACCCTTCACTTGTGACTTTCCTTCAAAAATTTGGATTTTTAGACCCCCTCCCTCCTCTGCTCTGTCACAAAATCTTAAAACAAAAAAAAAAATCATGGTTTAAAATTGCTAAACAGCATCAGATCCCCCTCATTCTCTTAAATTCAACAATTAAGTATCAAAAAATTAAATAATATTTCAAAGAATCCTGTATCAACAATCCCATCTCTGCATCACGAGCAATAAATTTTTTGCCCTAATTACACTTTTGTGCAAACGCTCAATTTCACTTTATCAGCATAAATTGCTACCAGTCGTTCACATCTTGCACAAATTGACAGTCTTTTTTGATAAATAACAAAGAAGACCATTTTCCTGTCAAGTTAATCATTTATTAACGATGTGACAGCACTAAATACTTGTACATTATTAATATTAGTTCATTAAAAGAAAATACGTTAATTTGATTAGATTTCAATGATCACTGAAACAAATTCAAATGAAAGCTTTTCATCGACGCATGTGCAGCAAAGATGTTGCGAATATTCATCCAAGAAATTCTATGAATGAACATTATTTTCTCATTTTAAGAATGAAATTGGGTGATAACGGTTTCAGTACGGATCGAAGCTTCAATCGTGATAGTGGTTAAAATAGAAATCGAGGAACTGTCATCAAGGAATAAAAAGTTATAAATCTCATATGTGGATAAGAAAACAAGATAAAATAGGACAAATTAAAGAGAAATTAAATTACTGAGGATGTGAAATTAAATTATGGATGTGTGCAGAATTTTTATATCCTTCTGTGGAAATTCAATCAACACGTCTTGTCGTTTACTTTAAAGTGAATAAAACTCTTGAGCTTCTGAGGAAGTATGTACAATAAAGATGAAATTTTAAACAAGTTTTTTTTTAACGACTGAACCACATAAAAAATTACAAAAGTCCTCGTGTTTTATATCGAGGGACTTCAGCGCATTTTTGACGCAGCGATTAGCAATTGATTAAATAGAAAAGAATGTCGAGTTTTAAAACTCTATTGCTGTTTCTTTAATCATAATGCATTTCAATAATAAGTTTAAAACTAAAGATCAAAATTCCTTTAAAATTGATTTTTATAATGTTCAATGTAAAAAATAGCTTTACGATTTAACGGTTTTTTGAAATTCAAAATTTTCCGTTAGAGAAAAATTTAAATTTCTGAACACATCCATTATTTTTCAAATTTCTAAACGCATTTATATTTGTCTTGTATGAAAAAATTAAATGTTAATTAATTAAGGTGTATAAAAGAAAAAAAATTTAATCCGAAATAACGGTCAAAAAAATTTCAAATTTTTTAACGGTTAGAAAAAATTCAAACTTGTCATCAGCATAGCTTTGCCCTGCATTGTTTACATTTTTTTTTAAATAAAAAATCTATAAATTAAGCTATTTAATGAGTGTTTTTTGACTTTTCAATATAAACGGCGGGAATAAAAACATTCAATGAAGCTATTAAAACAATTCCGAGCTTGCTACGAAGTCTAGATCAAGAGATAATTGGGACCCGAACGACCGAACGACCGAACGACCGAACGACCGAACGACCGAACGACCGAACGACCGAACGACCGATCAAAGTGCATGATTGAGCTTCCTTTTTGAAAACAAGTTTTCAAAAATGCGCTAAAAATTTAGTGAGCGATTTTACTGGGAAAATTGAATTTTTCCTTGGATGTTAGGCACAGTGTGGAATTTTGCCTTGAAACTTTTATTTCTTTTCTTCCTTCTGTTAATTAGTCAAGAAAAAAAATGTTTGGTTAGGAAAAAAAGTGTTAATTGGGATGATTGATGGCTATTAAAAATTATTTTTCTGTTATTGAAGGCTCATTGCAAAGTTCGAGTGCTCTAATTACATTATAATAAGTTGGCTCAACTTTCATAACCTTAAAACTTTTTATTCAATTATTTTATATAATTTCCATCAAGACTAAGACACTTGTCTTAATTAAGTGGAAGTAAAAACTCAAGAAAATATGAATGGAAAGAAAAATCTTTTGAGTGCCATTCATGCTAGCTAGACAAAGAATGAAAAAATTGGCTGTAATGCTTTTGAATGGAAAATAGGAAATCTTTTAATGAATAATTGAAAAAAAAAAAATCAGGAATGGAAAAAATCAAGGAAGGAGTTCTTCAGATGAAAAGAGTGATTGACATGGAAATAGGAAATTGAAGTGAACAGTTTGAATTGATTGGAATCCTTATTGAAGCTTATTCATAAAAAAAGGGTATTGAAAAGAGTTTGGCTGTGATCACTGAAATGTAGAGGAGTAGGAAGGATTTCTAAGTTTTTATGTGCTTTAAATTAATTATTTATGATGTGCTTTGAAAATTGGCTTTTATAAATTTTCAAAAAGTTGAAAAGTTCAATGGCCGTCAGTTTTGGAAAATATCTCGAAAATTTTAGTCATGATCATAATAAACAAGTAGGGTTTCAATATAGCCAATAATGCGCCTTTCAAGACGAAAACTTAGTCCAATGTCCAACGAAAAGTGTAAGCTGCCATGACTAGAGATACCTGCAATCGAAGATCCGTCTTTCATGATCTAACTACTTGACAATAAATATTTCAAAAATACCTAGAAATAAATTTCTCAATGAAAAATCAAAGAAAAAATAAAATCTAACTTTTAATTAAATTTCATGTGCAAATTGCTTCCATCAATGCATTCATAAAGTTTCAGCCTCTTCCAAACTTGTCCTTGCAAACTGTGATTTTAAATGCATTTCCCGCTTAATTAATTTTATGAATGAATATATGGTTGTCTGGGTTATTTTAACCACTACCTATAGTCGGTGCATCGAGTATCATTTCATGGTGGGTAAATTAAACAGAAAAAACTATAAATAAATTGATAATTGCGTTTTCATTCGGAGCATTTCATGTGGCTTAACAAGATATACAGATGTGTTTATACAAACTATACTCGACCATACGCTTTTTTTCTGTTTGTAAACAAACAAATTAAAAAAAAATTTTATGAAATAAATTGAAAATTAAATTTCGAATTTTAACTCAAATTTGTTCACTGGATCTCATTTTTGTGGCTATAATAACATCAATATCATGTAAATCATCATTTCTAATGCTTTTGAACTACGAGAACTTAATGAAAAGTCAAAAAAATTGGAAAACAAAATTTTCTAAAATTTTTTCAATGTGTTAGTTAGTGTTTACAAAAACTTTCAAAATTTCAAATTTTTAGCCGTTAAAAACGGTAACATTTTTGTATGAACACATCTATATATCTTGTGGCTTAATTAAAATTATTTCTATATCTATAAATGTTGTTAACAGGAAATTTATGAAAGCATTTTCGTGTCAATTCTTGTGAACTTTGTTTTTGTTTAACTAAAAACTTCTCAAAAAAAAGAAAATAATTGAAAAATATTATGCTGTGGGGGATGTTCCTACCTATTGTTAAAGAATGAAATGAAGTAATTTGAATTTCGGTTCTTCCTTTTCATTTTGAGAAGCTCATTGAATTAAACAAAATTTCACAAAGACATGATAATGTAGTAAGAATCCCTTTTTCATTCATTTCGAGACAAAAGAGTTTCTCTTTATTTACTTCATGTACCTTTCAATAGATTTCGGAAGGATGTTGAATTAGTTATAAGGTAATTCTCTCCACTACGATTTTTTTGTGGTTTTCTAAATTTTCTTCTTAAAAAAATTCAATCAGCAGTTTTAAAAAAAATCACATCCTTTCCAAAGTCGTTTTTTGGTTTTCTTGTTTAGAAAATTGAGATTTTATTTCAGAGGAAGGAGTTGTAAGCACCCTTATAACCAAAAAATCCTCTATATTCCGGTGAACATCATGTGTAGGATTTTTTTTCTATCCACAAATTCTCCCACTGACTTTATCTCTTTTGATCTGAAAATGAACTTACATACTACTACTTGTGCTACTGTACTACTGAATAAAACTACAAAGATTTTTTTCTGTGTAAGTTGTTAAATGAATTTGCCTTTGTAATGCAAATTGAAATGTGTCTATCACAGCTTGAAAATTGAATTCATTTGAATCCTTACCTTATTTTTTTATTTTATATACCACAATCATCTGCAAGAAAAAACATTTTCTCAGAACTAAACTTTTTATTTAAAAAATAAAATAAGCTTTTAAACATAATCTTTCTGTTTTCTTCAAATACCCAAATGGTAATCCTTCAAAGTCTACAAAAGAAATTTTCTCAGAATCTTTATAACTTTTAAACGAACAAAGAAAATTCTTTTGTATTATCATTGCTGTAGAGTTCCATCAACACCTGCTGTTATGTTTTTATAGTGACTCTATTGTTTTTAATAAATATTATTGTATTTGTTATAAGTAAAATTTCACAGGGACGCAATTAGGAAAAGGTGTTGGGCAAGGCTCAGACACTCAAAAAAAATTGCAATTAATTGCAATTTTTTACCATTTTTTCATACAAATTTGAAAAAATTGTAAAAATTGTAAAATTTTTGCAATTTTCCAATTTTTTTCATACAATTTTTTTTGGAAGTGTTGGGTTTAAAATGAAAAATAAGAGGATTTTTATAAGAATTTTAAACTTTGAACAATATCAGTTTCAATTTCTTAGAATTTTTCTGAATTTTAAGGTTAAGTAAAAAAATCCTAAATGGTCCACCCTCAAAATTTTCCATTCGAAAAATAAAAAAGAAATTCAAAAATTAAACTTTTTCTGCCTAAACCACGAGAGCAACTCTCTTAATACGAAATTGATGAAAATTGAATTGAATTCCATTCCAAAAAGAATATGAAGATGTCTTAGATTCTTCTTTGTTGTCTCACAAATGCTGCATTGTTCGCATTAATACAAATCATAATAAATTTCGTAGAAAAGTATTAAGAGCTTTTTTCTCAGAGTTGATCCCTAGTTTAAAGACATCAACTAAGTTTGTCCTTTAATACGCAAAACATGGAGCTTTAAAAATTTATTTTCGATCATTCTTAAATTGTTCGTACGAATAAAAAGTTCATTAAAGATTCACAGTTCAACTCGATCTTCAAATTTACTTTAGCCTAATCAAACATCCAAACAGAATCACTGCTGCTTACTTATTCAATCATTACCCATTACATTTATGAAATTTCACACTCATTTCCTCTCATTTTATAGATGACTATGAGAAATATGCTCGAAAGCAATCATCATGAATGTAAAAAGAAGCATAGAATCAAAATAGGATTATATTAATGCCTTCAGACTCAAAAATTGTTATGTAATAGAATAATATTGTGAGAAAATTTATATAAGTGAACATTACATAAAAGAACAAGATATAATGTGAATTCCATTGCCATACATAAGGCTTATCAGAAGTGAGAACAAAAAAGGATTCATTCAATCAGAATTATGCAAGATGTTGATCTGTCTTGTGAAAATATGAAAAAAAATGTGGAATGAAATGCAAAAGATAATCCCATCGTGCATATATTCAATCAAATTGAAAAGGATGGAATAAATGGAACTGAAAATAAACTTGTGTCTTCCGAACTAAGAACTACGCAGTGTCATGCCATAATGAGTAATCTTAGTGACATAATTTATGATGCAGAAATTGAGGACAATTCACATCCCAATTATTACATTGGACTCGGTGCAAATAAAATAGAAGTTTATAAAAAATATCTGAGAAACTTAAATCTATCTGGAACGAATAATTTAAGTGATTACGTAGTTCGCAATTATGCAAAAATGCTTTTTACCACAAACCAAACGACACAGTTTGAAGATAATGTCAATAATTATGAGATGAATACAGATGTAATATCCAAATCTCATTCATTTAGTGCAGCAAACTCAATGGTTGTGCTAATCGTGTTAACAGTAATTTATGTGATTATTTTCGTGCTTGGTGTATTGGGTAATGTAATAACATGTATTGTGATTGCAAAAAATAAGTCAATGCACACGGCTGTCAACTTTTACCTATTTAGCCTTGCAGTATCGGATTTGCTGTTACTTTTGTCTGGTAAGTTGGATGATTGAAATTGGATACTTTTTGGATTATTGAGGAAGAAAAAAGCTTTGTTGGATGAACGAGATAATAAAGATTTTATCTCAATAAAGCTTTGGTTTTTTACTTCCAAAATTAATTTATATAATCTTTTTTGTTAATGGGATTTAAGGTAGGATTCCATTGACTTTTATGGATGAATTTGGTAATTCCTTTTGTATTTTTACCCCATTGCATGGATTCCATTGTTAAAATCATGGAAGTTCAAAATATAGATTACCTTTAAATCATTTTAATCCTTTCATTTGTTAATCCTTTGAGTAGCTTTGACAGAAATTGTTATGAGTTTTTGGGAAATTAATCAACAGAAATTACAGTAAATTTTAAAAATACCCTACAGACCATTGCTTCTGAATTTTTCTCATAAATTTACAATTTGAACTAAGGGACTAAAAGTGATGCTTTAAACAATTTGATCCAAAAGTCTTAATCCTGCCATACCAAAAAAAACATCTGTCATATCAACCGTACACCAAATGTCAGTACTAAAATTTAAATTCACATTAAACTCAACAAAACATTGTTATTCCTAATTCTTCCAAACAAATACCTAACAATGTAACTTTTCAAGCACGGATTTACAGATTTCAGCATGAAAAAATCCTTTAACATTATTTCATTTTTATTTTTGACATAATTAATGGTTGCTTGGTGCTGATGCGTATGTAGTATGAGTACAATACACTCCAATATTATTTATAAGGTGACATTCGATGACATTGTCTGTTTTGTGGGTTTTTGTCACGAATATCAAGTATTAAAAGCTTTTATGTGTTGAAATTTGATAAATGTTCGCAAATTTGTTTGTTAAACTTCTTCTTCTTAGGGAATTTTTTGTTTGTACGAAATCATAATTTTTTACGGTGAGAGGGGGATTGTGCATCAGTGATGTAAATATATTGTGAAGAATTTTTTAGATTCGATTGAAAATTTAACAAACTTTCATGTCAAAAACAAATGAAGTTATTTTTAGACACAACAACCAAACAACCCATCAAAACTTTTGTACAGAAAAGAATCTTTTTCTATTTTTATAAGTACACAGAATAATAAATTATCCTCAAAATGATGCAGTACTCGAACATAATTTCAAATGAAAAAAAAAATAAAACTTTGTTTTTCATTTTTAACCGCACACAAAAAATCGATTAATTTTCATTTAATTTATATTGCTATCTGAGGACTCACCCAACCACAGATGCACACAGAAATTAAAACTTTCAAAAAAATCTCTCATTTTCATGAGCATCAAGAGATTTGTTGGCTCAATTTTTGTCTGAATTAGATTTTCATTATTTGCTCACTGATTTTATTTATTCTCAAAAAAAAAGAAATAAGAGGTTATGTAATAGATCTTTTTTTAAATTTTCAATGAGATTGTTGATAAAGGATGTCTAGTAAAGACTTTTTCCTCGAAAATCCGCTTTGACATTTAAAAAATAAATTCTTCGAATCGATTCTAATCCGATGAGAAAAAAAGAATAAAAATAAATAAATAGAAAAAAATGTCGCTAAGGATTTCAATTTGATTCTAAAATAGGAAATGACATGTTCAGTCAAGACTTGTTGCGTCTCCATGTAATTGAAAGCATAATTTTATGCATACTTATTTGAATTCAGCAAGGATCTTTGAGTTAAGAAATGAGATTTTTTTGCCACATGCTACCAGCAGTTTTGTTTAACTGAAAAGATTTTTTAACATTTCATTTAGCCGTCAGAACCACAAGTTTTCTTCTTACTTCAATTATTTAAGGATTTCAATTTCTGGTGAAAAGATGTGGAAAATTTTTTGAGGAGAAAACTTTGTGGTTTTAATTTGTTACAGAGAATAATTTTTGTGCAAGACTTTTGTGTGAAAATTATATTTTTTATGGTTTAAGAATTTTTATGGTGAAAAAGTCTCAGTCTTACTATATTACAAAGATTTTGTTTAAAAATTTATCACTTAATCTTAAAGGGATCGTTCGTTCGTATATTTTGCTTAAAGCTTGGGGTGGGGGAGGTCCAAGATTTTGTAGTGATCAGTAACCAAAAAAAAAAAAAAATAAATAAAATAAAATCGACCCTAAAAATAAACTTTTTGTTTTTGCAATCACAGATCAGTTTTAAGTTTGAATAAACTTACAAAAGTCAAAACAAAACTTGAAAGAGCATGCAATAAACATTTATTTACGAAAATTGAACTTTGTGTACTGACTTAAAATGACTTCCACTTCATGAAATATTCATTTGAAGTAAAGTGCTTTGACTAACTCTCAAAAAGCAATTCCCTTTCCAACTTTATGTAAAATAGAGATTTTTGCATCTGATAAAATTTCAATTGGAACTGAAACTATCAAGATCAAATTGTTTTTTTTAAAAAAAAGTACTTTAAAGGTCTTGAGGCTTTTTAATATTTTTCAATATTTTTTCCATAAATGTTTTAATCAGCTTATATAAGCTTATATAATTTAAAACATCAAAAGTGACTCAAAAAATTTCCTTTCTTACTAAAACTATTCCAACCATCTAAAAAAATACAGAAAAAAATTCAATTCAAGATTAGCATTTAAAGGATCTATGATAGAATTTTTACAACCGAATGTTTTCTTCTTTTTGATTGATAGCCTTTTTATTAGCCCATTCGGTAGATGATATCAACCCCATAAAAATGCGCATTAGGAAATATGAAGAAATATAGTAAAAATGTCATCGATCATAGTTATGCTGCCACAAAAATCATCTTATTATATTCGAATGGATAAACAGGAAGAAGACATGAATTTTCCATCTCCTCAGTGATTCCGGATATTTAAAAAGACAAACAGTTCCGAAATTTATTTTTTTTTCGGTTTGTTGTTTATTTCCTCAAGGAAGTAAATATGTGCTAAGATTCATTCACATCACTCTTTCTTTATCATTTAATCAATAAGAAGTAGTCAATAGTCGGAAAACCCTTTTATTGAAATGTGTTTACGCCTTTTTTTTGTGCTTAAAAGTTTTCCTTTGCCTTTTTTGTTTGATAAAAGCTCTGAGGTATTTACACAAGGGTTTTCCAATATGTGACAAAAAAAAAATGTAGAAAAGTGTGGATGAGAAATGTTTAATGTGGGATTTAAATCTTGTGAAATATAGGTCTAGTGGTATTTACTTTCCATTTGAAAATTGTTCAATAAAGTCTACTTACTAATGACAGTTAAGTGACATTAAGTGTCATTGCATTGTGAATTATGATATGGCTGAAAAATATATAATAGAATACTACTGGTGGTAATGGTGGGGGTTGTTGACTTATAAAGTTATTCTTGAGGATGGTTTTTGAGGATTCTTGTTGAAGACAGGATGAAGTTATTTTTGAGTGATTAAGGATGAAAAAAGGAAAAAATTTGTGTAATTTCGACATCTTACTCAACATGATCAGAATGTTACTAGAATAGAATATAAAATTAGGGCTTGCATTATAGCAAGAAAAGCACTGCGATCCTTGATCTGTTGTACTATCCCAAAGTCTTCATGATAGAATTCCTATGTCCTTAATGAAACCAATAATGTCCAAATACCGCTGCTTACAAATGTCCTCGCCAATCATTACGTTTTTATTGAAATGTTTCATCCGAGAATGTTACTAGGTTTAGACACAAAATTAAGCCATAATTTATAGCCGAACATACAATGAACATGCTTATTGGTATCCTATTCGTAATACGGTACCATAAAAGTAAGCTCTTAGTCTATTACGGTTGGCAACAAATTTTTGAAAATTCTTCAAAAAAAATGTGAAGTTCCATCCCTGCATCGCGACCCCACATAAAATCTTTGACCCGATTTCCAAGTTACTCCTCCACATACCATTCAATTCGTAATGACTTTCCACATAATGCATTTAATAGGATCTGGAAAAAAAATCTCTTCAAACAAAAGGAATACAGCATTTCAAACAATTAACGACATCAGCGTCAATTAAATGCTTCAATGGATCGTTAAAAAATTAATTGTAAAACATTTAATTACTCAACTTATGTTTCATTAATGTTGATGATTCTTGAATACTGTTATGCTTATGAACTTTCTAACCCAAGTCTAATTTCCTTTAGAAAATGACTTTGTCAAGGATGAAATAATTTTCTTTTTGTTCTTTTTAACAAAATTTTCCGAGTACCCGTCATTGCATTACGAACATCTAACAAGACGAATTTTCATTACGCTGATGTAATCCTAAAGGCATAATAAGTCACAGATGATACTTAAAACAACAGCAGTTGAGTATAATTGCTAGAAAGCAACAAATTGACTTACAAGTTATTCTGTTGTCGACTGACTGATGAAAACAATTCTCAATCTTTATTATCTTCTTTCACATCTGTCAGTGGATTCTAAAAATACTCTCAGAAAACCGCAAACTTGTACAGTCAATAATTTGAAGATGGAAATAGAATGGAGGTGGACATTAATAATATTCGATACAAAAACTTTTGGTAATTTTGGAAATCTATGACACCTACACAGGATGACATCAAAAGATGGATCGTGCTGTGCAATGAAATTTTGTTTATTTTTTTGGAAATTTCTTTCATGATCTGTTCAAAGTTTGGTGGAAAGTCTTTTGAGATTATTTTGCCGAAGGATAAAGTCACTCAATATAAAGATGAATTTGAAGATTTTATTGAAAGTTTAGGTTGCAAGTTAGAATTAATCATTATATTTAGAAGCCAAGTGGGAGTATCGAACACACGATTTTTTAAAAGATCAATGCCTCGTGCCGTTCATAGAAAAAATTGAAAACTTAGTTGAACAAAAATTCTGATGATGAATTTTCAGACTCCATTCTCGCTCTAAAGTTTGCTTGTTCAGAAAACTCCAAAACACAATAATTTCCATTTACATTTCAAACACGCGCATCAATGAAAAGTTTTCTGAGAATTCTTTAATTAACTTTCAATAAATTAGCTTTTATTTGCCCTTTCAGGTCATGAAACCCTAACTAGATTATCTTTTTTGTTTATTGTTTGCGTGCTTAAATTCATCAACAAAAAAATTATTTTTATCTGATTATCGACGATGAATATCTTTTATTGATATTTTTTGTATCAAAATCAAAAGCTGACCTTTTTTGTGAAAATTATAGAAAATTACTAAAATAGATGATTGGTGGAAAGGCTTTATTTTAAGGAGTGTTCAAAAAGGCTTATTTTTATTGAACCTCAGATTTAACCCAAAGATCTAAATAATCAATTTTTAAGCTTCTAATTTAACACCAGCTTTTGGACATAAAAGCTTCAAAACTACTTTTTTCTAGCTTTAAAATTTTCCAATTTAATAAAGTTTCTTATGACATTGAATGCATGAATACATCGTAATAAAGAAATAAAACGATTTTAAGCATACACTACTGATGGAATTTTATACACGTATGCTTCTTAAAATTTTCCAACATCCTAAATTCATAAAGATAAAGTTTTGCTAAATTGAACTATGAAACGAAAAAAACTATCAAAAGTCAAGGCGTACAAGGTTAAGTGAAACAGAAAAAAAAGTATTGGAAATATCATCAACATTTTTTTTTGGTTAAAAGAAGAATAGGAAGAAGTGCAATCGAGTTTTTATCAGGTTCAGTGTATCCATAACCAATGAATGTATTTTTCTATTTTAGAATTCATGTCATGCGTTAAGTATCTTTCAAAATATTTAGAAAATGTAGAGGCAATGTTTTATTTTTGGAAAGAATGATAATCCTTTTGAAAATATTATTTATTGTAGAAATTTTCGGTCGAAATTCTTGGAAGGATCTTATTTTTTCAGCAGCACAAATAAAAAATCTTAAAAATTCTTTTCATGTAGTTGTTCCAGTTTTATGCCACAAAGCTTTTCTAAGACTTATATTTTTACCCTTAAATCATATTTGATTTTTAAGGAATATTTTTAAAGCTGGAACATCGTTGAGAAGATTTTCATATGCGAATCTAATTTTAATCTAAATTTCAATCGGTTTAAAAGAATATTAAATTAAAAGCATTAAAAAATGTTATCTTTTGATGATGGAATATATTATCGTATATTAAAACACAAAAAGACGCTGTCTGACGTACATCATGTAATAAAAAATCTTATTGCTATGAAAACGAGTTATGTGCATGATTTTTTGCATAAATTGAATTTTATATTAAAGACAAATATATTAAAAGAAATCTCATTTTTTTCATATCATTTACGATGATCAAAGTACGTTGACTTGATTGAATATGCAATTAATTTAGTATGAAGAAAATTTTGACTTCCTAATTCTAAAAAGCAAATTTTTATGATGACGAAAAGAAGAAAAATTCAAATACTTTGTGATTCTTATTTTAATAAAAACAAGAAATGAAAATACAATTTTTGACATTTTGAAAAGCAACTTTGCAAATTAAATCATAAAGAAACAAAAAAAAATTAAAAATTTGAAATTTAGATACCCAAATTTACTAATTTTTAATTTTTTTAAATTTTTATTTCTAATTTTTCTAATTTTCTAATTTTAATTTCTAATTTTTCCCAATATGGAATTTTTCTAGCATTTTTTATATTTTTGCATTAAATTTTTTTAAAAAAAAAATAAAGTTTTGGTTCTTAAAAAAATGAAAAAATCTTCAAATTTTCATATTTTATTTCAATATTCCAACTCTGCCAGCATTCTTTGATTAAATCATTTTAGTATCCATTCAGCATATAAAACATGCAAAATTTATAATTGAAAAGTAAGATCAGCTAGGTTAAAAATGGAAGAATCTCTTAAGTAATGAAAAATATCATAAATAATAATTTTTAGCCTCTGAGTCATAAATCTCAGATTCATTCATTACACTTCTTATTAAATTACTGATAATGAGTGAAAATGAAATAATTTTCTCATCTCGTTTGACTTCCAAGAAACAAATTTTCATTTTTCATCCGCTTTTGCGTTTCAAACAGGTGTGAATTATGAGCTTGTGATAAAGCTCCATGGATTTTTTTTTTGTAATGAATTTTTTTGTGCACGTTATGGGATTTAAAAGGACGAAAAATGTGGCTTCGGACATTTTTTACAAGAAGATTATGGTCTGCAAAGTAAGAAATTGAGTCAAAAGGAATTCTTAATCCACCTCATAAAAATTTATTTTTATCTTTTTCGAGGTTGTTTAGAGATTACAAAAACGCTTCAAAAAAGTCGCAATTCGAGAAAAAAAGTTTGATTTTTTTTTTATTATATTTCGATATATCGAGCCTTCCTGGAAATTTTGTGCCTAATATATCGCAAAACTCCTAATCAATGAAAATATCCTAAATTAAATTCCGTTCAACTTTCACATTGCAATATGTTGTTCCTCGAACATAATAATAATAAATAAATATTTTTCCTTATTTTATGAATTTTAGCATTGCCGGATGAGGTATACATGCTGTGGTTTCCCGAATATCCATTTAACGAAACAATATGCAAGGTACATAAATTTGCTGCGGAGAGTTTCACCAACGCAACTGTGTTTACTATAACAGCATTTACAATTGAGAGGTAATTGAAAAAAATAATAAACAAATAATGTTGAAATGTTTCGCTAGGGAAATGGATGTCAAGGAATTTTTTGTTTGTCGAAGATTTTCTTAAACAATTTTAATTCTTGGAAGTGAGTCTGAAAGGAAGTAATTTCCTTTGAGAATTTTTTTTCAGCTTCTACAAATTGTCGACTAGGTACCTCAAATATTTGATTTATTCTTGTTCCTTTAAGGTTTGTAAATTCATTTGAAATTGCACAAAATACTAATTTACAAGAATGTTGATGTTTAGTAAATATTCGAGACTTCAATTTCTTGTTGTAGTCTACGTATCTTTGTAAATACAAATAATGTCAAATTTATGAGGGTTTGAATCAAATCTTAAGTCTTTAAAATATGCCTTCGAATAAATTTATTTTTAATAATCTTTCAAAACAAAACTCTAAAGTGCTCATTTCTTCAGGCACATACTTTTTATGTATTTATGCAAATTTTGTTGGTTTATTTAAATGTTTTAAACTTAATAAACAAACCATTAGACTCAATAATACAAAAACAAAAAATCAAAACATAAACACGATCTGTTGTAAAATCGATTATACGACATGTAATTACAACGCGACATACACGAATCAGTGATTATTAGATGAGAAACTTTTTTATCGAAAATAATGACATGCAAACAACATTGATTTATTCTGTTCTACTGCTTATGGGATTTTCCATACTAAACTCTTTTAAAGATCGATTAAATCTTGAAATTATTTCATCAGCCTGTTCTTCTTGTTGTAAGCACGTGTGAAAAATGATTTTGATTGAAAATGACGTGGAAAAGTTTATTGAACGGGAGAATGTTGGGGGGATTGTTTGTTTGTGATGACAAAAAATTTGAATTCTTATTTTGAATAGCAGCACGGAAACTTTGATGATAATTTCACAAGTTAATCTGCAGCTTTTTAATAAAAATTTAAGCTTTTTGGCACGTTTGAATTCTAATCAAAAGTTCTGACTTTATATATGATTGAAAAGTGAAAATAAGGAAAACTAAGGTCGTTAACACGAATTCTTAAGAATCTTTTGAACTGAGCGAATAATAAAGTAGAAATTTTGACATTTTAAGCTCCCTAATGTCTGAAAAATCCCCGAAGATTATGGTATTTTTGTTTCTTCTTAAAAAAATGTAATCCGTAATCTGATTTGATGCAAAATGAAATTTTCATTACAAAGCTGTCTTAAAGCCAACGTTGCATGTAAAAATTAATTTTCTTCAAATTTTCTTGAAGGTTGCTTGAAGGATTGATGAATTTCAAGTTGATCAACTTGCGACAAAATAATTTGACACATCAATGATGTTAGTATCTTTGACATGAATTTCATTGCTATCTAGAAATTATTATCGACATTCTATAAACATAAATATTTGTGCTAGAAAATTGCTAATGTCATATTTTGCGTTGTAGTTTATTAATTTATGTACACATGCTTTGAAAATTTTCAAAGTCAAATGAAACCTTTCTGTTCTTGTTTATTGTTGAATTTTCATATGTAACTAAACTATTGCGCAAATGAAATTGTATTTCTTCTTTGTTCTTGAAAATTTAATTCTTATTGAAATGTCTGCTGGAATGATTAAAAAAAGTCATTATGTTGATGACAATTGAAAATGGAATAGTTCTTTATTTTCATTACATGTATCATTTTATGAGCACAATATGTAGATAAAGTTTTGCTTTAGACATTTCAAATTCAGGGATGGATTTTTTTATGTTTTAAAATTCATTATGAATAAAAATGTCACAAAAGAATTTTTTTCAATTTTTAAATTTTTAAATTTTAAAGCTGATGAATAGAAATTTTTTTTAAAAATTATTAAAATTAATTATGAAAAAAAATTCAAAAAAATTTCTTGAAAAAATTATTTTAATTTAATTCAAATTGATTTATAGGCCGTTCACTTAGGGGCCGTTCACTTAGTACGTTCGCTTTTTAGGGGGGAGGGGGGTCTAAGATTTTGTAACAGATTAAACAAAACAAAAGTATTTTTATACAAAAAGCGTAACAAGGGGGGAGGGTGGTCTAAAAAGTCATTTTTCTGCGTAACGTACTTTGAGAACGGCCCCTTAGTATGTTCGCCTTTTAGAGGGCAGGGGGTCCAGGATTTTTTAACAGGTAAAACAAAAGAAAAAATTTTCCGACAAAAACGTAGCACAGAAATTAGGAAGGGGGTCTAAAAACGCCATATGCGTAACGTACTAAGTGAATGGCTTCTTGCCTAAACCATCACAAAAAAATGTAACCAATTCTTTTTCCAGCTATAAATCATAAGTTCCTACTAATTCTATATTTTTGACAATGAAAAATTTATGTCCTTATTATTTTTTTCTCCCATCGAAACATTCAACATTTACCTCAACCTCTTCCATTTAAAAATAATTATTTATTCAAAGTTATTTATTCTCTTTCCTTCTTCATTTTCAATTTATTTTCAGATATGTTGCCATTTGCAAGCCTTTCTTATCGCACACTTTATCAAAACTTTCCAGAGCATATAAATTCATTTTGGTAAGTAAAGGTTGGCATTTTGTTTCCAACATGCTTCGATCTAGGTATATATTTGTTTAAAGAAAAGAGAAAATGGAAGGAAGTGAAAGCTTTTTCATTACATGATTCTAAATTAATTTAAATAACGAAAGGAAATTTCCAGAGGAAGCAATAATTCTTAGAAAAAAATTATTTACGTTCAAAGTTTTACGTTTTTGTTTTTGTCTTTTTTTAATAGGGAATTTGGATGTTCTCAATGTGCTTGGCAGTTCCTCAGGTTTGTTTGTTTGTTTGTTGTGCCTGACTCAAATTCATGATGATATGCAAATTTAATATCCTTTTTTCAGACATTGTTTACTCTTCATCTCGATGAAGTTTATCGAATATGCATACCAAAACAAGAACATCAACATCTTTTTGTGATCTCAACTTTTCTCTTATTTGTTATACCAATGTCCGTGATAACAGTTTTGTACATATTAATAGGACTTCAACTTAGAAAATCTAAAATTGTTCAACGTGGTGCTGTCAATGGAAGTAGTGTGAGATTAAAGGTGAGTAAGTTGGATTAATTTAACATCATAGTAATAAACTGTTGAGAGATGATGGCTTGATAGGGACCAGAAAATAGACTGAAAAAAAAATTATTCGCAAATTTTTAATTTTTGAAATTAAAATTTATTAAATTTCAAATTCTCATTTTTGGCGACAAACAATCCAATGCTTGATCAATATTTTTTCTATAAAAAAACAAGTTCACAAAAATACCTGCAAATATATTTTTACTCCATCATAATAAGCATAAAAATTGATAAAAATATTGACAACAAAATTATATAATTTCATGCTTGTGGACCATATTTATCAAAATAAATTGAAATGCAAAAAATCAATTTTATTGAAAAATGTCTTTTTTATTTCTAAGAAGATGATTTTATTTTCATATCATGAGGTATGCACGAAATGATATACAATAGACGCGTGTTGCTCTTTTGTACTTTTTTCCATATTTTTCTGAAAATAAAAAAATTGATTGAATAATAAATACATCGCAATATTACATTCGTGTATGCTGTTTTTTGGAAATAAAGAAACGTCATTACATTTTTCTAATGGAAATGAATTCTTTTGAAATTTATTAATGAAATTAAATGAGAATAAAAACTGTAATGTAATTTCATAATGATGAAAATTTATGTTAGATGCTTTCAAAATATTTAAGAGCTTTTGTTTTTAAACTTAAAGGTTCCTATCATCAAGATTAAATCAAGGGTAAGAAACTGATCAAATTGATTTTTGATCATTTTTGATTTTTTTGATCATTTTTGTTTCCCAATTTGTGCACTCATAGAGGTTTTGATCAAATTCGAAAAAGAAAATCAAATTTTCGAAATTGGCATCAATTTTCTAACTGCTGTTGTTTGTGCTTTTTTGACCCTATTTCTATCTAATATTATTATAATTTCGAATTTTTTAACGAAAAAAATAAGAACAATTAAGTTCGAATTTCGAAAAAAAGGACCTTTTTGCACACATTGGGTTGTTTCCTAATATAACTTTAATTTAAGAAGTCTTAGGGGCCGTTCATAAAGTACGCTACGCAAAAAAATGACTTTTTAGACCCCCCCTCCCCCCTTGTTACGCATGGTTAAAAATTATCAACCCCCCCCCCCCCCTGAACGTTCAAATTTTTTTTCATTTTATAAAAAATGTTAATATAAAATTTTTTTAATTTTTTTTAACTAATTTTTTAAATCCAATACAAACTTTATAAGAAGATATCTATTGAAAAAAATACTAACTAACTTTCTTTAACGTATGTATGAAAACTAAATTCACATGATCAAAATATTACAAAACCTAAATTTTACATTAAATTTTTTATTTGAATACTATAAAATTATTATTGCTGATAGAACGTTACATTTTCAAATACCCCCCCCCCCCTTGTTACAAATGGTTACACTTTTTCGAACCCCTCCTCCCCCCTAAAATGCGAACGTACTTTGTGAACGGCCCCTTAGAGAAATACAGAGAAATATTTCTTGAAGCTATATACATAGGCGTTAAATATTGTCTCAATGAAAATTAAATAAATGAATGCAAAAACAATTATTTACTGTCCAGTCATTTCCAAAGTTAAAATCTGTATCAAATGTATCAAAAGATCCATTAGTCAAGTGTTTCAAACCCACGTAGCCAAAATCGACGTATGAAAAAAATCGACGTAAATGGACGATTTTAGGGATAGTACATTACACGTCGATTTTACGTCGATCTGTCTTGAGCCATCTTATACTTCACAAGAGCTAGCAGAAATCGCTCATATAAGTCCCGACAAAATTTCATGCTTAATGTGAATAATTAATGTAATTAATTACATGTGTTATTCCACGTGCGTGAAGTGATGGCTTCAATTTTGCAAATTCAAAGTCCTTAATAATGTTTATTAATGGATTTTGAGTTTTAAAATTTATTATTGAAAAAAAAAAAAATTATCCAAAATACAGTCCAAAAATAACGTTCGAAAAAATTTTAAACTGTAACGGTCAAAAAATTTTTGAAATAAAAATCGACGTGAAATCGACGTAAAATCGACGTGAAATCTTCCATTTCCATATTAGCATAATGTCCCATGTACGTTACATGGAATGTACATATGGAAGATACATGGAAGATTTTAATGTAATACATAAAATCTTCCATTGATCGACGTTTGGTTACGTGGGAAGGGACAAATGAAATTTAAAAAAGATTCATTATTCATTCAAAATCAGTTTTTTATCAGTCCTTGAGAACATTAAAGAAAAATGCCAAAAGTTCTCTTCGGAATAAAACATCAAGAATTCCTCAAAAATAGAATTCTTTATTGTTGAGTTTTGATTAAATTCCAATTAAACTTTCATTTCATCTTTTTGTTGTCTATTTTCAGCGTAAAATTTTCAAAAATGACGCAAAACATCAAACATTAGTGACTATAAATAGCGAGTCTCATTACAATGAAGCTCTCATTCAGCAACAACACAATCAGTCAAACAATAATACCGATCTGAATAAAGAATATAAGACAAATTCATCAGAACAAGACAATATTGTACCTGAAGATGGACGAATAAATTACTCGAGTAATCGTGCACAAGTACATCATGGATCTCGTCACGTTGTAAATATGTTGGGTACGTAGACTGATTGAAAATTGTACAGTTTCATTCATGTTAATGATAACGAGCATTGAATGTGCTTTTTTCCATTTAAAGATAAACAGACCTTTTTACGTTTCGTTGAACCATAAAAATCCTGAGCTGTGGGGATTGTTTGGAAATGACGGTTTTGAAAATGTTTAAAAACAAGTTGAGTAACCTTTTTTGATGGTATAGGGCAGGGGCGTAGCCAGAAATTTTCCCCGTCCCCTTCGCTTTCCTCCTCATGGCTACACCCCTGATATAGGGGGTCCTCTATTTCAACTGTTGTTTTGTTTCAAAATTTTTCTATTCAAATCAAAATGGATGAAAAATTACCGTTAAAATGAAAATTGGAAATTTTTGATTATTAATTTTTGATTGAATTCGAAATTTTTGATTCCTCAAATCAAAACAACCGAAATCAATGACCCTCTGCATTTTTACTTTGGATCATTTTGTTCTAGTCAACATTGTTTTTTTATATGCAAACGCTCAACAGTCAACTTTAATAGACGTCATTTCCAAACCATCCCCACGAGAAAAAATTCTTCTTAAATATTCATGCTATAAAAAAACTCAGGAAAGCTTTTAAGTGTATCATCATTATGCGAATTGAAAATGCAATGTTAATATTGTACGAGTGTGTAAGTAAGACACGTGGTTTAACGCAATTTTTTTCATCCTACATTAACATTAAAGCGGAACGAACGTTTTAATGTATTTTGATATTCACTTTAATTTCTTGATCACGGATTTCCTTAATGGATGCGAGAAGAAAATTCTTAAATTGAATATTATTTCTTCTTGTTGCTCTAACATAACCGAACAGTACCACAGCAAGGGTTTCTCATCATGTCTTCAACAAAATTAAAACTTTCAAGTATCTACATGTAAAATTGATTCCATTAGTTCCTCGCGGTTGTGGCTCGATCATACTCTATTTACCATGACACTGTTGTCATGGAATCAATATTGAGTTCACCATTCATAATAGTCATCAAATTTTTAATGGAAATGGAAAAATAAGAGAAGCCTCGAATGTTCCAATAAAAAAATTATTTAAATTAAATTTTGTTTCCTTTTTAATAAAATAATGATTCAATTGATGTCAGCATTAATTTTTGAGGGCATACTTCAATTTGTTGCTAGGAAACTAAATTAAAGAAATTTGCTATTTTTCTTAAAAAAAAAGCGTAGAAGTATAGCAATATGTGGGTGGACTGGCAACGTGAGTAAAATGATCTTTGAGGTTTGACAGCTTGACAATTTTGGTATAAAAATCAAATGTTAATTATTATTTTATAATTTTCGGTTTTAATTCTTAACTAAGTATAATTAGACAAATTTTCAAAGAAATATATGGAATTTTAGGATTAGCGTGTTATTACAAAAAAAGCAATATGAATCAGGACAGCATCCATTTTTTAAGGATTTTTTTTGAATATTTCATGAAAAATTTGTATTATTCTGTGAAAAATTCAACATATATTCTCCCTGTAAATTTAAGTCACCTCTTCTCGTACTCTTACTCTATTTATGAATTATAATTCCATACTAAGTCTAAAGTGCTTTTCATTATGATAGTTTTATAACCTTCCACTTCAATTGATTTTCACTTAGACATTCAACAAATGAAACTTAAATTATTCCACAGATTTAAGCAATTTTTATATCAGTCTAGACATGCGGATACTCCTCATAGAAATCACAATAAATGGTCTGAAATAACATTATTCCTACGCTTACCTAATGTAATTACTGCTAATTAGTAGCTGGTCTAATAATTCTTTTTCGCCTCATATAATCGGCTTCTTCCTTGCAATATCTAGACTCTCTTTTTGCTTCATACAACTTTAATGCCATTTTCCGATATTTTTAACCATTTTCATGAAATTAAACTCGTGTTAAACGGCATAAAAAAAATAATAATAGAATTCAGAAGGGGTATCTCTTTCCTTTCAAAAAACAACGAATGAAGAAATCACAATCTTAATTGAAACATTTGCGAATACATTGTAAAGTATCATGCCTCAATCGTTCATCGCTCTAGACAATTATTCAGAATGAACTCTCTCCTGTAGCTAGTTATAAGTTCAAATGAAAATAGAGCAAAAAATGTTAATGATGATGACCTGAACTGATATTCCATCAATTTAATGATGATTTGATGCTGAAAAAGTGATTCTTTAAGTCAACATGGAAAAAGCTTTTTGTAATTTACATTTTCAGCATCTAATGCAATGTGACACATTCAGGAGCAAGTAGGAGTTTCCATTTGCGATGAAGAATTGCCGACATAAAATGCTTGTGTATAAAGATTTATTTCTATGTTATTAGCATGAAGGCTTGTAGTAAATTTAGGAAGAAAGTAAAGTTTATAGCTTTAGCAACAATTTACCAAAGTCAATAAAATGTTTTGACACTTTTATTAACAAATATCGGAGGTTTAAAGTTTTTTGTTGAAAATTGAGAATTCATAAACTTTTTATTCCCCACTTCCGAGAGATTTCAGCACCCAAGACGTAAATTTTCATCGAAAATGATGAATGAACTTAAAAACTTTCCCCATTATCTTCCCCAAACTTATTCTATTTTATTTTTACATTATTTCTCATTTTTTTTCCTTTTTTCTTTAATCTACTTTTCAGTTGTTGTTGTCATCACATTTTTCCTATGCTGGTTTCCATTTCACATTCAACGGCTTCTGTTTACCTACATTGAGCATAGTGCGTTAAGTGAAAATGTCTCGTTCAGTGTAAATACTGTATCAGGTGTCTTGTTCTTCGTCTCGACATGCATAAATCCATTTTTGTACAACATTATGTCTGCTAAATTCAGAGATGCATTTAAGGTAAATTTATTAAAAAATATTATGATTTTTTTGGGAGTGGAGGAAAAATTTGGAAAGAATTTTTTGGATGTTGAAAAATTTTTTATTTTTGCAAAAATGTTTTCTTTAACTTTTATGGAAATTTTTTTTCATAACCTAAAAAATTTTTGTATTAGCTTTAAGCAATTTTTTAATAAAAATTTCCAATTTATGTTTTGCAAAAAGTAAGACCTTATGAATTATTTTATGACTCTTGATTCAAATTCAAAAATTCAAATTTGTTAAAAAAATACAATGAAAGCTAAATTAATTAAAATTTTTAAAATCATCTAAAATCTAGCTTTACTCTCCAAAATTTGCAAAAATTTAATTTCTACTTGAATGCAATAAGCCATAAAAGTCTCAGCAACTTCCACTAAAAACAGATTATCACGTAAATTTATTGCACCACATCCCATAAATTCTATCCATAAACACTCCCCATTATTTTATCACAATAACCATTAAAACACTTAATTTTTACTCTAATTTTTTAATAAATTGCCAGTCTCTTTTTTTCTTCTAGGTAACAATTTCCAAGTATATTTACAGTCATCATGAGGATAAAGTCTTATCAAATCGAAACCTAATCCGCTCAATGTCACAACATTCCTACTCAATGAACTCAACTTCATTGAATACATGCTCATCGATATGTCCAATTCAACCATTTAGTGCTTCATCCAATCAACAAATGGCATTCCGATACTTTGATTCCAAACGTCCTCTAGTTGTGTCATTCAGACGCGCCAATAAGATGACTCAAGGCAATTTTACACTAGAACATTGTCGATCTGTTAGTGATTTTCAACGAGTTGACAAGAGTTGGATGAGTAATGGTAAAAATAGAAAAAATAGCAGCCATGATAAAATATCACTTAAGGCATTATCAAAATATGATGGTTGTGGTGTGAATAGCATCATAATTAATGATGCCCTTGAAGCGAACAATAACTGTTATACTGGAAATCCTTCGAGTAGAAATTTCAAGTAAATTAAATCATGTAGAAAAGTGATGATGATAAGGATTAAGGGGGTGTGAAAACTTATGAAAATAATTTTATTAAGAAGGGGTAAACTCGAGTAATTGGTCCAAAAGTACTTCATACAGTGGCGTAGCCAGAAATTTTGAGAGAGGGGAGCGAGGGTTGAATTTTCGTTTTTTCATCACGAAAAACCCTCGCAATTGAAGGAAATTTGCCGATGAGGGGGACAGGGGGGTGACTTGTGACTGATTTTATACAAACCTTACCCTTCCATCTATCCCCCCCAATACACTCCTGATTATTCATTAAGTGTGCTAATCAGATGAGGGAAAATTTTCTTTTTAAACTTTAAATTGACGAACATACCACAGAGTTTTACAAAATTTAAACTCCTTTGAAATATTCTTGGAAATTCCTCAAAATTGTGGACGAGCAAATAAATTTTCATCAAAGACAAACATTTCTAACATTTTTGAATAGTTGAAGCTTTAAAGACAATGAGTAGGCGAAAAACCTCATCAAACTGCGAAGAAAATTTTCCCCATGTCTGCGATTGATTAAAATGATACAAATACAACTATAGCCTAGAGACATGAAATGTCAATTCTTTTAAGGAGGTTTTCAGAAAAAAATTAATTTTTTGTATAAAAAATTTTCATGAAAACATTAAAAAAAGACGCAAAATTTAATTAAACTGACGCAAGAGTTCAGTGATTTTTGTTGGTATGAAGAAAGGAAATTAGACATTGAGAATGAGGACGAAATATTGAGTTTTGGATGAGAAAGTTTGAAAACAATTTTTTTACGCGACAACACACTTCATTGGGTTTTTTGTTTTTGGTTTTATTGAATTTTATAGTATTTTTTCTGCTTTATGGAAATTTTTGTTGTTTTTATTTTTGTAGCATGGTTAAGGGCCACAGACAAAGGACTTTTTATTTCAAGACGCCAATAAAAATTTATAAGGTTTTTTCTCGCATAAACAACGCACAGCAAAATTTTTTTAAGGTTTATAGTCTATAACATTTCAATTCTTATTGAATTTCTTCTTCATATTATGATTGTTGAAAAAGAAGTGACTTTAATGTAATACAGTAGGTGTGAAAAATCGTGCAAAAAAATTGATTGATTTCTAAATTCAGTAAGACTGTTTGGGCGTTAAAGGCTTTACTTTTTGATCAAATTTAGCTTTGTTAATTGATTTGAAAATTTAAAATTATGCCACTCAATTTTATACAAAAGAATTTCAAAACATAAAAATTAACTCTTGTTTTTATTAGATAACGTGTAACTGATACATTTGTTTGGAATTAAATTCACATTTATATGCAACCGCATATCTATAATAAAATTGACAATATAAGCTTTGTTCGCTGAATAAATTTGAATTATTTTGTTATTTATATCCAATAATGCACGCAAAGTAAATTTCGATGCTTTTAGTATGAAGAAAGAATTGAAGAAATTTTTCCATAATACGAAATAAATTACGTATTCATCCGTACCAAATGTTCCATGTCGAGACAATTTTTAATACTTAATACAATAAGTACGAATCAATCATAACGTTGAAATCCTTTTTTCGTTTTTGCGAAAATTTTAATCTTTGAGGACATTTCAAATTTGGCATTCAGGAACAAATTTTTTTGAGTTAATTGTCTCTAATCCTCATTTCAAGAACTATAAATCAATAAAATGCTAAAACTCTTCATCAATAAATATTTCAAAATTTTCAAGTTTCATAAACATTCCCAACCTCCATCCCAACAACCAATTTTTTTATGCCAGATCTCAAATTTTAAAAGTTCAAAACTACCATCTCGAACTTTATTTTTTTCCATGGGAAAATTGGGTAAAAATAACAATGAATAAATAAAAGAACAACAAAAATTGTTTAAATAATGGAAAAATATTTCGAATCATTTCATTTTAGGGTCGATGATTTATAGAAATTTTTAAAACAAAAAAATTATTTCAAGCTTCAAAAATTTTACATTTTTTAAAATCATTATTTGGGAGAGAAAAAGGTTCATTTGATGAATGAATTACAATTAAGATCAGTAATTACTCAAGTTAATTATGAAAGTGACTGAGTGAATTTTTTTTAATAAATCAAAATAATTTTATACAATTTTGTAGGAGTAATTAAGGTTTGATTGGAATTGACGCCTCTGATTTGTAATTGTTGAATGAAAATTGAAACTTTTGAACTGTAAAATAATTTAATTATTTTCAAGCCATATACATTGGTTATGAACAGGACCACATGAAAGATTGCAAAATAAAGTTTAGATAGGAAAATGTTCAAAATATTTTCTATCACAAAAACTCACACTTACCATGAATGAATTAATAATAATGTACAGTAGGATAATAATAATTTTATTATAAAATTAATGTGTATAATTTATTAAATAATGTAAAGTAATTGTTGAGTAAAAATAAAAAGGAAAATTTGCTGAAAATATTTTTTATTAAAAACTTGAATTTATATTTCTATTCAAATTTAATTATTTCCATTTCAGAAAGTTGGAGGAGAAGATGAAAAGAATCTAAAATAGAAACTGGTGTTGAAAAAGAATAAATTTTCATTTCATCTAAAAAAGTTTTCCAAGGTCGGGTATATTTTCATTGAATTTTAATCAAGATCAAAAAACTTTTGACCGTGAAATTTTCTTTAAATTAATTTTTTGTACCAATTTTAATAAGATTATGAGATAATTTTATATTTTGTTGATTAACAGATGGAGACACCCTTCTCAAATTTTAGGGAATATAATATTCATATTTTTTGACATATTTCATTACCTAATTGAACATAACATTTATAATAAAATTTTATTTCATCACGTTCGCATATTAAACTTGGAATTTTCAGTCACATTCATAAAACCTAAGCAATAAGGATATCCTTTAAATTTCCTTATGGGTTGTTCATAAATTCATAAATTACATTCGAGAGGAAATGAGAATTTGAAATTTTTGTTATTTTATTGTTTTATTATTATTTTTTTTTTTAAAAAAAATGGCCGTTAATTTTGGACTAAGTTTCAAGCACTTAAAGAATAATGTGAAATTTTCAGAAATTTGTTTTTGGATCGTTCATTTTTTTATTCATATAGTACAATTTTTTTTTTTGTTAATTTAATACGTAACAAAATAACGGTATTTTCAAGTAAAGAACATTTATATTCTCAATAATTTTATTGCTATATCTCCAACCTCCCCCCTCCCCATTAAAAAATTATGAATTAATTGGAATTTTATTTGAGAGTTTGAGCCCTATTTCAGACGTAATTTGTGAATAATCTCTTATTTCTCAAAAAACATATTTTATATCATTGCAATTCGAAAGCATTTTCTTACTAAATTTTTCATCATAATCCTTAGAGTGCTTTTGAAAAACGAATAAAAAAAAAACAGAAAAAAGCGATTAAATTTATTCATTGTGGGAGTTTTTCCACACTCGGTTATACACTTCCATTCCATCGTTCACTTCCTTTATCATTTGAGAATCAACTTAAAATCAAAACACTTTATAGCCGCCAACACAAACACCCACAACCTTCGCTCTTAATAATTAGTAGAAGTCACAAAATTACAAATTAGTATCGCATTACAGTCTCTCAGAAGCTGAGATTTATTTTTCATAAGAGAGCACTTAAAAGCAATATATTGATAACTTATGAACCGAAATTTTATTCGATGAAGGTTACAATGTTCACTGAGTCATGCGTTTGCGGCACGTTTGATAACAGATTTATTGACTAAAGTATTTTACAGTTAATCGTCATCGAAATACATATCATTGCTATTATATTCACTGGAATGTGTTTTCCTCGAAACTTCTTCATTATCCTCTTCTGTATCATCAACAACATCTCCATACCCACTACCATCAATTTCATTTCGATTTTGGTTTCCTTGACAATAATTAATAGCGTAAGATTCTTGAAAGCTTAATTGATTCTCAAGAATTTTGTAGCGTGAATTACGTTCAAAATATTTCCAAAATTTCCATGATATTCGCGTGTACTCAAGTACTTCCAATAATAAAATTTTATTAATAAAATTTGAGTCATTTTTCAATGTTTTTATGATGCAAATTGTATACGCCCGATGACCTGCTATCTCATTCAACCTGTCCTTTGTCGTTGACTCAATTTCATCAATTTTATTTTCAATAATTGTCTCACACAAGTCAACATCACCAAGAAATGTTCCAAATGAATTGAATGACTCATCTGTCAGACTGTTTGTTGTCAGGTAGCTTACATAGCATTCCATTTTAGCCTTCAAAGGTGCTTTCTTTATCTCATTGTATATTAAATACGAGAAAGCAATAATAATGGTACTTAGGATTATAACTGATATTAAAATTATTTTTCTGGCGTATTTCTTTGGATTTGATGGATTTGACTTTTGCATTTTACTTTTTGAATCCATTTTTTTTTTAATTTTTAAAGACGCAATCTAATCATTTGAATATACAACGTCGTACTGAAAGTAATTTTTTTATTGTTGTGGAAATAAATTTTATATTTCATTTAATGGATTGCTTGACCCATGTAATCACAAACTGCTTTGTGAGAATTGTGGATGAGACTTTTTTGTAAATAATGAGTAAGATTGAAAAAATAATTTTTCTAAATTCAATGATTGTAAAATTAATTTTTATTGAATAATTTTTCAAAAGAAAAAATTAAAATTTTTATAATAAAATTAAAAATGAATTTATGTATCTTAAAGGATAAAAATCCATACTCAATTTTTTCAATTTGTTGATCTTAATTTACTTATTTTTTCGAAGACTTAAAGCATTATTAATAATGATTAAAATGCATGATTTTTTGCAAATTACACAACAACAAAAAAGTTAACAAACAATTTTTAAAATTCTTGTAAGCTTATTAGATGATAAAATAATCATTAATCTTCAAATTCATTTGCTAATGACGTCCATCACACTATTGAATTTTTAAACAAAATTTAAATGCAAAAATTTACAAGAGACTGTCAATTATATACAGCTTCAGAACTACTCCTAACCTAAATTTGAACATCATTTACGAATAACTCATTATTTAATCAACGAAAAACAATCAATTTTAGATTAAAGGATTTAATTAATTGCTTGAAACTTTTTAATAGAAAAAAATGTTTTCAAGTTTTTGCACATGCATCAAGCTTTTCTTATTTTTCATATCAACAATCATGAGGATTTTGAGGCAAAATTGATATTTATTATTCATAAATTTTTCATACATACATACATACATCGCTGGCTTTACAGATCAAATGTGATCCATAGCCTCCCTTAGTTAGCGTCTAAACGCGGCTCTGTCGCTGGCTACTCTCTGCCAATTTCCAATACCAAATGCAATGCTATCTCTATCAACAGCTTCTTTCCAGGAGTTCTTTGGCCGTCCGCGCAATCTCTCATAAATTTTTCAGTACCGTTTTTAAAATACGATCTAAGAAATGGTTTGACTTATGAATATAATTCTTGGGGAATCCTAGCTTTATTTTTTTAAACTCATTTTCAAACACTTTACATACTTCAATAAAGTTGCTTAAAAATTCACTCGATGTTCTCTAAAACTTGACATCGGCCTTAATTTTATAAAAATTTTATTTATGTTTGTCAATCAAATTCCTTAAATAAATATTGAAAATTTTCAAAGCACAGCTTAAAAATTTATTCACCGATGTAAATTATTTTCTAATTTTCCACTTCATGATATTGAAAAAAACATACATCACAGAAGCACATAGGCAAAGTTTGGCAAGCATGCATAGACAATTTCGATTATATGGGCGGGTGTTATCAATAAATTCTGAGCTCTAAATTGAGAATTTTTGAGTAATGATAATCGCTTAAAATTAATTTCATTTTGTGTACTCAAATATGTGAATCTGCTCATGTGTATTTAAGTATATTTAGAGCAGCGAGAGCAATTAATATTTTCGATGATTAATAATTGTTTATTGTGAAAAATATAGCACATTGTGATAGGCTTTAATTTGTGGTTATTATTCGTCATGGTAATCAATTTGGGAATTTGAAGAATAATTTATTAAGGATTCGTAAAGTCAAGAGATGAATTTTAGGTTTGCTAGATTATCAATTTGGTCAAGCTAATATTATCAAATTAATTTTTTTTAGTGAAATCAAATTCAATCGAAACATGTGTGATGTTTATTCCTAGAATTAAAAAAAGTATCAGGAAATTCCAAAAAACAAATTTCTATCAATAGCTGAAGCTTTGTTGACCTCTCAGGTCTTGCATAAAAAATAATAATTAAAATCTATATTTAGGAAATATTTTGAGAATTTTAATAAAAAATTTATTAAAAATATTTGGGGGTCGTTCACAAATGAAGTCCAAAACTGATGTTCATTTTTCAAAAATGCTTACGACCTCAACTCCTACCCCCCTTGGACGTCATTTGTGAACGATCCCTTACAGAATTAGAACAAATTAACCAGTCAACTTAAATTCAAATTCTTTGATTAGGTTTTTTTTAATGGATATATTTATTAAAATTTACAGTGCAATTTAATTTTATAAAGCTTTAAAAATATAATTTTTAGTTGAACATCAAAACTACATTCATTACTTCATGAATACTGCTCCATGAGTAGCTTAAAAAATATATACACACACAAAATCTAGGTTTTACCGCAGTTTAAGTGACATTAAAAAGATCTCATTATATAATCAAATTCAATAAAATATCATTTTTAAAAATTGATTTCATTACAGTCGTCTAAAAGGAAACCTAAATCAGCATTCAATTTATTTTACAGACAGTCAAGTTCACTGACATTTTTATTTTATTTTTGTATCATCATCTTTACCAATAATTTCACTGAATAAGAACATTTTCAGCATCATGAGTTAAGTCTGAATCCTCTAATAATATTTATACAGGTACCACACTCAAGTCAATATAATCAAATGAATCCCAACCTTCGTACCAAAAAATAAACAATAAATTCACAAAATAAAACTCTTAAAGCATTTCATTCATCCATTCCGAAACAAAGTAATTTCATGACTAAATGAACTGGCCCCCGGATAGCAATAGATTCATTCCAATCTACTGACATGGTGATTGACTAACAATTTAGCTACGCAAATATTCGTAAAATAAAATCTGCTGATGATAGCAAAAATGAAAGATTCAGCACGTACACAAAGCCTAAAACTGATTCACCGCCATACCACATTGCTCAATGAATAAATTCTCATTCAGTAAAAGTTTTTTTTTTTTTTGTTTTATTTTACACATTCATTCAAAGTGTGAATGTGAACAATTGGCACACATAGTAACGAGCATATGCATGCATACATAGAGATATTTAAATAGCAATATTCATATGGAAATAGTTAGGAAATGACAGAATTAATTAAATCTTTTCAGAAAAGTCATCGCATTTGCATGATCACAGAAAAAAAAAATAAAAACTTTCTATATATCCAACTTTATCATCCAAGGCAACAGAAAGCAGCATGCAATGAACAAAAGTAGAAAAATTGAAGAAGAAGAGTATGTAACAGAAGATGCAATTGACTAGTCTATCATATCTTCTGGTTGTGCAAAAAAACTGCTATACTGAGAAAAATGTGCAATAGAAATTAGACTAGATGCATCAAATGATGATTTTCTGGTAAGTAAATGCGAAAAATGTGGTTCAGGAATGGAAAATTCAAGCACACGTTTGGGAGCATTTTGAGCATGAATTGGAAGTTTCTAATAGTTTTTTTTTTGCATTACTTGCAATCTGGTCCATGGAAACTTTTCTTCCATATAGCAACTTGTGCACATGCTACCAGGCATTATGGACGTTTATAAAATAGAAGCATTTGCAGTTGCGGAAAAGTTGCTTGCTCGATTAAATGTTCATTTTACTACCTCTATCGCATGATGCTCTGTTATGCTAGTGTGAAAATTTAAAGTTTTAAAAAACGTCATCAATAAAAATGCTTCATGCTAGTTAATTATATTGTGCAGCATCGATTTATTCCTTTAAGACAGTAAAGGTTCACAATTTTTTTTCTGCATTTTTTTTAATATTAAACTTCATTCTTAAAGAAGAAGGAGAAATTGACTAACTTCTGATGCTAGAATAACAGAAATATTTTCATGCAATTTTCCAGAGTGTCACGAATACACAGACTTGCATGCTTAAATGGACATACAGCTTAAGAACACGATTGTGATTCAAGGAAGCCATTGGAAATTTGTTGTATAAACGACCAGGAGATGTGCAGTTTCAATGCTACAAGAAAATGTTGCACTTTTTAAAATAGGTATGGGGGATTTGTGAATGATGTCATGTATTGTTGAGGGGAAGGAGGAGTAAGAAGTTGAAATTTGAGTTAGAATTAATTATTTTTGAGATAGAATTTGATAGGATTTGAATTACAGTTTATCCAAAAATAGAAATAACAGCAGCAGGTAACTATTTAATGCAAAACATTCTGAATTTTGGAGCGTAGAATTTTTAACGGTTTTCAAGATTCAAATTTTTATATACCTAGTTTAAAAGAATTCTAATTTTTCCCTGAATTTTTCCAAAACTATGATCAAATTTTGAATTTGAAATTAAATTTTATTTGATTAAAATATTTTCCCAAGATTTCGAGGCGGCAATGAAAAAATTAGACCATCAAATCTGTATATTAGGTACCTAAAGATCGACTCTAGGCCAGAAAAATATATAGCTTGAAGTTAGCTGCAAATGAATTTAAAAGCTTTCCAATATTGAATATTCCTTCAAGTTACACAACAATCAAACAAATCCCAGAACTTCAAGCTTGCCTGGTTTTTGCACGGCGCCAATTTTTACTATAAATATATATATTCACATTTGCAATTGCGATATAAAATGTATTTTTTTTTATATATATTCAATCACACTCTAGCTTTTATGTTTTCTTCATAGTTTTTTTAAATTTCTTCTTCATCTTTTGCGCTCGTCGAATGCACTTTTGAAATCACAAAATGAATTTCATTTTACAATTTTTTTTAAACGACGTCGAGAGTAAAATGAAAAAAAAAAACATTGAGAACATTGTGAGGCATTGAGCGTCGCTTGTGCACTAAAATCAAATTTAAGAAGAGAAGAAAAAAAACCTTCGTACAAGAAAGTTGCTCCATCTCACAATTCGGGTTGCCGAAAATGAAGGAATGGCTGTTGTACTACAATAACATAAAAAAAGTTGAAATAGTTAAAAACAAAATTTCCCCAGCTGCATACATTCCTTCCATATTTTATATTAGGAAAGCAGATGATAATGAACCCGTGAACATCATTAGTCATCAATATAAACGATTTTTTTGTTAACAACCAAAATTTCATAAAAATTATGCACACACATATTGAATTGTAGGGATGTGTGTATTTTTTTAAAATTTTGCAGCCTGGTTATTTGTGTTGAGGGATATTTAAAAAATATAAAATTTAAGATCATCAATAAGACAAGATTTTTTTTCTCTCTCTCTTTTGCAATTATTTTAATTTAATCTTGTGAGTCATTCTTCGAGTGAATATTATAAAATTAAAAAAAAAAAAACTTTTTGGTTGAATGAACGACTTCTCACAATGCTTTCATTTTTACACAAAGTATAATAATAAAATCTTCAAACAGTTCACTTACTAACAGGCGTGTATGAGATTTGAGAGGTAATAATTTTAAAGTAATTTTAAAATATTCCCACGGTGGATTGTGTTATGGAATAATCGGTTAAGTTGATTTGAATTTTTTGTGACCGTTAAAAATAATTTTAAGGTTCTTTGTTTTGTTTTTATAGTTATTCAAATTTACAGCATTTATTTGACTAAAATTTAGCAAAAATTATCTTAAAAGTGCTTAAAAAATAGCAAAATAAAAATCTATAAACTACAAGATAGTCATTGATAAATTTCACAAACATCTCCAAACTAGGACGTGAAAATATTTTGAGATACTCTGCAAAAATTTCATTCTAACAACAATAAAAAAAAAGTTTGATTGCATGTGAAGCAATAATCAAACCCATAATCCGACTAATCACACCCTTCATTTCCTATGAAGCCAATGATATCATTCCAAAATTTAAAATTTAAAACCTCTCAAAAATTAGGGATAAAATTCATCGAACAAATTTCCTCTGTCCATTCCAACACGACAGCTGAAAAGTGATTTTTTTTTTGCAAAAAAAGGTAGATTATCTCCGTTACATATGCAGATTCTCATGAGCGCCTAGTGAACACCTCCTTCGATATTTTGTGTTTTAACAAATTTTAAACGAATCTAACAAAGAAAAATGTGAATTTTCGCAACAGCCACTATATAATAAAAGGCAGAGTATATTCAATTTTTTATACGAAATCTATGGCCAACACAAGAGTTCTGTCACTATTGGTGTATGGCAGACATTTGAGTGGCTTCAAGCTCGAGAGGAAAGAAAACGAATGAGTGCGCGGACATACAAAAAATAAATTGAACATTGTATATACGGAGGAAGAGAGTAAAATAAATATGATCGTATGATGTTTTCATGAGCACACAACGCTCTCAATATTCATGACAGCCTCGTAAAAATCTCACGAACAGTATGACGAGAAAAATTGCGGTGTTTAAAAACTTTTTCACTCTCTGCTGTTTAATGTTTATTTTCTAAGGCGTTCTGTGGATGAAGAAGAAAAAAAATGTTTTTTTCTGTTATTAGGTTTCTGAACAGATATTATGTTAGTTCCTATATATTTTTTATTAGATGCAGGAGAATTTTTCACAGTCAATAGGGAGTGAAAAAAAAATAATGAAATGTTTTCAAATTCAAAAGAAAACAATAGAAATACTGAGAACAGTAAAATGGCACATACAAAACAGCAAGCAATCTTCCACGGTGAATTAGAAATTGAACATTGTGGATTTTCAATAGGACATCATGAAGCGCAGCAGCATGTTCTAATGCTTTTAATACTCTAGAATCGTCTGGTCGGTGTCTAGTGCGAGTGAGAGAGCAAACACGTGAGACGGAGAGAAGAAAAAATCTAAAAATGGAAAGAAGAAGTCTAGCACATATATGAGAACTTGCTTTCCATCCCTATGAGCATGCATGTATGTCTTTTTTTCGTACTGCTCGTCTCTAGGAGAGCAAATCAACATTCAGTATTTTTTTCGCTTTCTGCACAGATTCAGACCAATGTGAAGAATCTGCGAGTTTGGTATTTATCGTATTGCTGCATGAAATCCAAAATCATATAAATGTTTTTGCTGGGATCGTCCTTAAGTGACGTCCACTTATCATTTTTTGAATTTTCGAGACCAAATTTATTCTTCAACATCCCAAAAATTAATATAAAAAAAAATTATTCATGTCTTTCAACCTCAAAAACCCCACAAAATAATTTAACGTCACTTACAACCAACCCTACACCGACTTCTCTTCTTATTCTTCTCCATACGACTTCTTTTTCTAATCTCTCACAACTCACAATACGAATGGAATTGTTCATGAAGATGTAGCCAAAAATTTATGGGTTCTGTGTATTTCATTTTGATTACCGAAAAAAGTATGAAGGAGAAATAACGATTTGTGAAAAAGAGAGAAGATTTTTTTTTGTATTTTCTTATTTGCTATGTCAAGTGGAATGTTTGATAAGAAGATAAAATTTTGTGATGAAGAAAAAGGAGAAGTGGATTTGGATGCAATAGTTTATTTAGTGTGATAGGAGTATTTTGGTAAGGAATTAATTATTTTAGAGTGCTGATAATTTAGTGCAATTTAAGCAAAAAATGTTTAATGTTGAAAATGAATTTAATGGAAAAAAATCGAATTACCTAGTAATATTCGTATATTGTCTTTCATCCAATTTGACATAATTTCAAGAACAAATTATGAGACTGAAATAAATTATTTACCACCAAAAAATTTTTAATATTGTATCTTGCAAAGTTCTTGCATCATTAATCATCTTAACAATTTTTAACGGTCTGCTAATTTTGATTTGATTAATAGTTAGCGGTTGCTGTTTATATGTTCAATAATATTATTTACCTGGTCTATATGTACATGACGTTTACTTCCTTGACTGTGAACAATAGTCATATTAAACAGAATTGCAACAACAATTTCAACAATCAAACAAAACCACAAAATTCTTAAATCCCCTAAAATCTTTATTAGTTTACTCACAGCAACTAATTAGTCCAAATAAATCCAAATATCTGAAAAAAACGAATGAAAAAAATATTAATCCAATTAGCTGGAATATAAAAAATAATACAATTCAAATTTAAGAGACCCTGAAAAATAATGTCTGAATAGTAAGAATGCTGAAAATGAAATGACTGAGAGTCAACATCTGTTGCTGCTTAAATACTTTATTCCTTGCATTTATTCCTGAAATCAAGAATTTATTCATTCATTGAGACACGATACACAAGCATCAAATCGCAAAATTTTTATTCTTTCAGTCTTAATTCTTAATATTTTGTGTTTTGTGATTTTGCAACATTTGGATGTGTTATTCAATTTAATTTCTGTGTCTTGCTTAATTTTTAAGACTGAATAAATTTGTTCTTTTCGTATAAAAGCACGTGCAAGACACTAATGCATGTTCAGTTGTGTTTTAGAATTTCAACTAGCAGCTATTAAGTGTTCATAGTTAAAAGTGATTGGTGATGGAAATAAAGGATTAAGTGCTAAGTGTCAATAGTGCCAAGTGTTAAAAGCTGATTATTGATCTGCGATTAGTGATTTTTCCTGTAAACAAGGAGTGGCTTAGAAGTGGAATTCTGCAGTGACGTAAATTGACTTCGAATTGTTTGTTGCTTTGATTTTTGGTTAATAATTTTTTTAAAAGATTAAAAAAAAAGAACATGAAAAAAAAAAAATATTTCCAAATAATCATCAAAATCATTAACAAAAAATTTTGTGAGCAAAATATTCAACAATCTTTGAAAAAGTGATGAATTAATTGTACTGAATTGCTTGTGATTGAATAAAATATTTGAATTTTAAAATTTGTTTTATTTTATTCTGAATTTTAAAAATTGAGTTTTATTTTCACGTGTAAAATAAAATAATAATTCAATAAAAAATTTTAACAGCGATTCACTTCCAGAAAAATTGTATTTAAGCGGCAGCAAACAGAGATTTCACATCATTGGATTTTCAGCACTCCAACAAGTAAATTAGAAATCTTGTAGAGCTCATCAGAATTAATTACATATTTGAAGTGACCTTGAACTCTCAATCATTAAATTTTGACAAATGTTGGAACTAGCAATGAGATTTATATTCTTAGTTCTTGCATGGATTTTTAGCATTTTTGTGTGGCCTTCAACTGTCATTGAATTTATGGAAATTAGTAACTCATCAGATCAAGAATATGTGCATCTAGAATTGAAAATTTGTCGAAATAAATGTTCTGTGAATGCAAATGTATCGACAATGTCATGGAAATTTTTCGTTGAAATTCAATATAAACATTTCAGAACCATGATCAAAGTGACTTACAATATGATTTGAATCAAATATGGAGAAAAATGCTGTCAGTTAATTTTAAAGAAATGACGGAAAAATGATTAATTGATATGAAATTAATTTTATGAAAAAAAGAAGAAAATAAGCTTCAATTATCAACAACTTAGAGGAGATTAAACGAGTTTAGAAAAATTAGATTCACAGTCAAAATATTTTAATAATTTTAAACAACAAATTACAGCAAAATTTTCAATTAATTAAAAAATTTGTAACAAACCACAAAACACGCAAAGCAACCAGCCAGTCAACGAAAAAAGAAACATCACATTAAGCAACAAAAAAATTCCCTCAACGTTTCTTTTTAATTTTGCTAAACAGCATTCAAAAATTTCGACTGTTCAGTTAAAATAACTCGAAAACAATATTTATTGTAAAGTTTTCTGCTTCTTTTGCTAATTTTCTTTTCCAACAAAATTTTGTTACTGAATTTTTTATCCGGCTGCCATGAGCCACAGCACATCTAAATTCACTTAGTTCCATACAAAACATACAACACATCGCATCGTACACACAGAACGAAGATGAAAATACAGTTTTTAAAATTTTTTATTATCGTTACGCGAAGCAAATTCGTTCGATTTTATTCTCTCTCGGAAGAGTACATGGCATTTCATATGACGATGATTTAGTTTTAACTGTCCTTTTTTTGTTCAACTTTTTTTTTTAACCGAGTAGTTTCTATTGTTGCGAAACTACAAAACTATTTCTTGAAGTTTTTATAGTTGTGCAGTGAATAGGGCGTCAGAGGATCGAGCATGTTGGCAGTAAGTTGCTTTCTTTGAAAAAAAAAAAATTTCAATAGTCTCATCGCGTGACTTACTAGTTAGTGTACATGACTTGCTTGTTTGTTGCCTGTGCCTGTGCTCTTTCTCACTTTTCTTTCTTTTATATTTTGGTTTAATTAAAAAAGCTTTTTTTTGTGAGGCATGAGCCATGAGTCATGAGAGACACGCTGTGAACATACAATGTACTTGAACTTTTTATTTTGTATGAAGTAGTTGAGGACTTTAATAATTTTTTTGCATGTCGATACCCACCATGAGATTTTATTTTTTTTTAAAAAAAAAATTAAAATTCTAATCCTATCGTATCACATGTAGAACTACACATATCCACAGAAGTACGACACGACGATAATTTTATCGAAACATACAAAACAAGAGAAATGACAACACTCTTCAAACTTATGAGAACTGGGTAAAATGGTGAAAAATATTGGTTATAAAATAGTGCCACTAACAAAAATTCGATTTTCCAATTCGAAAAAACCTGGCTCGCAATTGGAGGAAATACATTGTGGCGTTCACTAGTTGGTCGACAGAGCGATCAAATAAATTTTCGCCATCATATTGTGAGCATTGCTGTGCTATTACCGGTTGCATTTTCGGCAATCAATGAAGCCAACAGATGAGAAAAGATAGAATTGAAAAATCAATAGTTTTAGATGTAGAAATAGAAGAAATATAATTTTTAGTTATGCTGATTATTATTTCATGTATGAGAAAATGAATAAAAAAAATTTGCATGCATACATGAAAATTATTGCAGAAAAAAAGAGAATTGCATATCCGAGAATATGTTCACTTTTAGCTCTTCTTTTCATTCGTGAAATTTCTTTTTGTGATAATTTTTTTTACATCCAAAAGCGCATTTCTAAATCTCCTTTTGGGTGAAATCTTATTACACTCTATCTACATACAAATATACAAAAATATTGTGAGAGAGCAAACGACAAAAAGGAGAAAACAAAATGGTGTAATCGTCAAGTCGTTGGAGCAGCCAAAGCACCAAAGCAAATCCAATAGAAAATCATAAATTTTCGTTTCATAGCCGTAACGCGTGACTTTCTTTCCCTCTCTCACTTAGAGAAGCGAAAAAATTGTAAAAATTGAATTTGTGAGAAGTGCCACAAGCCACTTAGTACGTATAACTTTGGGTTAAATTTGAAATAATACCAGACAGACAAAATTCGACGGAGTTTCATGAGTACTAATGCATGAGAATATTTTTTTTTTTGTACATATTAAGCCCCAATTGTCGTGAACGCTCATCGGCAGCACAAGAGAACAAAAACATTGAGTCTCCATGTAACTCATTTCACGTTAAACACAAACAACAAATTTACTAGGCACACATAAGTTTGCAGCAACACATACAATGTGACGACGAGAGAGTCAATGTACTTTATTTTTACTCCGACATCTAGTTTTGGGGGTCATTGGTAAGTGATGTCAACATTCACTTGCTATAAAAATAGAATTTTCATATATAGTGTCAAATACCAATGAACGCCTCCCCCATCAACATCAAAAAATCCTCAAAAACCATCACTTATGAATGCCTCCCATCTCTAAATAAATTTCATTGTTTTCTTTTCTCGTTGTTGACGTCGACGCGCGACACGGCACACAGACATTCTCGTTCTTCAATATTTTGCGCGCTCGTTACATTCCAAATCAAATTGTTTCCTCGGGAATTTCTTTTCGTGCAGCGTTTTCTTCTCGTCTGCGAATTGAAATTCATTTCGATATGGAACTTCCCTCTGCGAGGAATAATTGATGTTTTTTTGGGTGTTGAATGATATGATGTTGATATAATTGGTTGGAATTGAGATAGATGATGGTTATTGGGAGTTTTGGATCTAGGAAAGGATTAATTTTGTGAGGGGATCGGAGAGTTGGAGGAGAGTTTTTGGGATTAGTTGTGCCTTAAAATGATTAATTTGGGAATTAATTCGATCACAAACTATAAAATACTCTTAAGGATTCAGCCTGTTATGGACCAAAAAATAAACTATCCGAAAAATTTCAAACTACTTTAAAGAATCAACCCTAGAATGTACCCTAGCATCAATCCTATAAAATCCAGCAAAATAATCAAAATATCTGAAAAATTGTCAACTGAAAAATATTCACAATATCCCCAGTCACGTGCATTAAACATCAACAAAACATAAACATTAAGAACGAGTAAAAAAGAAGCAAAAGCAAAACAATTGTGGAGCACAGAAATTTCTTTCTCCTCAATAAGCAAAGAAATGAAATTTACTGTATCAATTTTCCCCATGCAACATTTGTAGCCGAAGAACATCAAAAATCCAAGTATTGAACAGAATGAAAAGTTATTGAAAATTAATCGATAACTGATAGGAAATGAAAAGATTCATTTATAACAAATCGATAGCAACAGGAGAACAGAATGTAAGCGATTGGAAACGATGAAAATTTTTGTTTTCAAACGTTTGTTTTTGGATACACTGAAGCGGCGGCATAGCACAAAACACAAAAAAAAAATTTCTTCACATTCGTTTTCCCCCCTAAAATGTGTATAAAGTATGAAACGAAAAGCAAACAGCAACATCACTAATACACACACAGTTACTGACTACCTCAGTGTGTCTGGTTGTTTTTTGAAGTAATTTTGTGTGCTTTTTTTGGATATCAAAATCTATTCACAGCGCATACACAAAATTGGAATTGTTTTAGAATTTTTGGATGAAGAGTAATGCATTAATGCTGTAAAGTGCTGTTTGTGATGTAAATAAAATTAGTTTTTGGAAGAGATAAAATTAATTATAGTTGAATTTATTCTTAGAAAATTTTCTACTTATAAATAGCATTATAAGTACATTTACTGTAAGTTCTTATCCCAAGGAATCTGGATAGAAGGTCTTACGTTAAACCGAAAAATATTTGAATTTTTTGCAAAGGTTCAAATGTTTTGTTTACAATTTTTCGAAATTATTTTTTTTTAGATAATTCAATATTTTATCTCTTTTGAGACTGGATCATCACTAAATCTGTATTTAGTTGGCATTACTAAATCATAATGCTTCGTTTAAATAAGATCCAGTATATTTGTTCATAAAAATAAGCAACAAAAATTATGATTTAAAATTTTCTTCTCAAAATATAAACAAGTTTGTTTGGGTTAGTATGTGTTTGCAAAATATCGGAAGATAAAATTTTTATTCTTAATTTATGCTTTAATTAAAGAAATACTTAAAGATTTAAGCGTATTAAAATTAGTTATATTGAATTTAATACATTTAAATTTAATTGAAGCTCTAATTACATGAAAATGTGAAAAAATTTAACGGCAAAAAATATTTCAAATTTAGTTCGAAAGTCTTCGAACAAAAAAAAAGGATTGAAAATTCGAACTCGAATTTTCAATCCTCTATCCAGATTCCTTGGTTCTTATCATTATTACATGAATAAAGAAAATATACAATTTTTATTTGGTAATGTGCTAGTTATTTTTTGAGATTTAAATTTCGATTTTTGGAGAAAAATAATGAATTCTTAAATTAGGTTCTATATTTCATCTTAATTATTATAAAATTACTGTACAGTAATTTCCAATAATTTCGTTAAAATTACGATAAAATTTAATTTTACATTTTTAAGTTTTTAATTCTTTAAAAATAATTCATTTTTATAATTTACCTAATTTGCAAAAAGTAATATTTTGAGCATTAAGTATTTTAAATTTTTCCAATTTTTTTGAAGGATGAGTTCCAAACTTTTAAAAATTTTGCATGATTTTTTAAAAATTTATTGATTTTTTCATACCTAGTTTGATTTTTAAAATGGTTTTTAAAAAACTTTTTAACTAAAATGAAATTTTTTAAAGTTAAAAATGAATTTTTTAATTTTGGCTTAAATCTGCAATTTTTTTCAGCAAAGGAATGCAAAATTTTTTAGCTTTTAAAATAGAAATAATTTGTTATACATGTATCGTAATTTAAAATGTACAAAAAAATAAATTATCAAAAAATAAAATTTATTTAAAAAAACTTAAATCTACTTAATAAGTCCTTACTTATTTAATAAAACACAAGGAAGTACATTAATATTTGCATAATACAACAAAATTTCAATATTTCCATTCAAATTTCTCAAAATAATTTTTGGCTCTAATCGTTTTTCAGAAAAAATCCACTTCAGTTCCAAAAGCATCACTACTGCTTAAAACTTAAATTGATCATCACTAATGGATAAAATTCACAGTATATGAATAATAAATAAGAGAATGTGTATTTATGGCTACTGCAGCAATAACTACAGTTCTGTTGTTTCCAATTTCTTAGCAATTATCGTACCATTCGTTAGTTTCTCAATATGCTGATACATATTAAGATGCTTTATTAAGTTGTTCTGAGTATGAAGTCCATTAAATTCCTTCGATGTCGATATAGTTTTTATAAAATTTTCATCTGCTAACTTACTCTCATCATAGTCATTATTGACTAAAACATTCTCATCCAATGAATCGTGACCAGTTGATGATGTTTGGCTGTAGCTATCATCATTTTTAAACCATTCATTTTCATATGCTTTTAACCAAATTGGATTTGAGCCTTCCGTACTGTGTTTATTTGTATTTGGTACGCGTGCTGCTGCTGCTAATTTACCAGTATCTGTTGGCACTTTAAAGATAAGTTTTGTTTACGTTGAATTAGAGAGAAAGAGAAAATAATATACAATTTATATCCAATCACTTACCGTAAGAGTTAACTCGTGCTGCTTTCAACTCTCGACGATAATTTGTTCGTTGTGACAAACATAACGTAATGACTATAATTAATAGAGCTCCCATTGCTAAATTAATCATCACTAGCCAGATAATCATTTGTGCATTCCCAAATTCAGCTTGCAATACCAAGGCTTCAGAAGCTTGTGTATCAAGTACATTAAATTCTTTGAAAAGCTCATCGAGTCGCTCAATATTCTGATCAACTAATCGTAGCACTTCGGAAACTTCAATGATTGAATTGTCATTTTTGTTGACTAAGTGTAAATATAAGTCAGTCTTTGTACGATCGACAGTTCCGTCTTTGTTTTCGTGGACTTTAAAGTCATCGACATTGACAATTGCTTTGGTAATGTTACTGAAGTGCCTGTGAATTATTGAAATAATTTTTGTAATTTTTGTTAGAATATGAGAGGTTGTGGGTATTATTCATCAATGACTTCCATTGAATTCTTAACAATTTGGGGTTTTTCGACACTCTTTGTCAATTTTGTGAATTTGACTGTCAAACAGCCTAAAGTCCTCCCAATTTAAATATTAGACGTTATTCATAAACAAACCCTAGCACAACATCTTCAAGTTTTGAGGACAAAAATTCATCTTAACAATTACCTAATCATCAATAATTCAAAAGTCAATAAAATTCCTACTTACTCTCTAAACTGATCAATCCTCTCACGCAGCTCAAAACTCTGCTGTCTCAGTACAAACTTTACCCTTTGATCCTCCCTCAACAGATAAATATAAACATGGGCGGTGTCATTAAACCCGTCTTTATCCTTCACAACCACAGTAAAGTCAAAATATCCCTTCATTTCTTTCTGTGGATCAAAGTTAAGTTTCACACTTCCTGTGTCCTTTTCAATAATAAATGATGGATCCTTGATTGTATCTAATCCTTCTGCTAGAGTTCTGTGTGTCTTTCCAACTTGGAAGTATGATAATTTAGCATTGACACCAACATCTGGATCTGATGCTTTAAGTTTCATGATTTCAGTCCCAAAATCAGCAGAAGTTGAGACACCACCAGTGAAGACTTTCTTGGAAAACCTTGGTGGATTGTCATTTATATCTTGGATTAATACTACAACCTTTACTAAAGTTGGATCATCAGCAATTAAGGAGTCACTTCCAGCCATAATTTCATCATAATTGTCAGCATCCATATCACTAGAACCAACATTCAATAAATCTGTGAATCTATTTGTCTCCGATTTAGCTTTTCTTAATTTGCTGCTCGTTATTCTATTAATCTCAATACTTGACACATTCAAAGGCATTGGAGGTTCCAAACAATTCTCAGTTGCCTTAATTATCAACGAATAATTCTGCTTCTTTTCTCTATCCAATTCCTTTCTCGCACTCAAAATATGTGTCGCACGATCCAAATAGAAAAGGTCATCATCATTGCCATAAATGATGAAATAACAAACTGTTGTTGGATCATCATCCAAGTCATCGACCTCATCACGATCGACTGTGTCGGGGAGCTTACGTTTTTCAATACCAGGCTGGACATGCTCTGTCAAATGAGAAAGCAAATAAAATTGTGACGCAAAAAAATTTTTAAAATATTTATTTTTTCTACAAAAATATTGTCTGTTTGAGCTTTGTAAGTTTCATGAGTACCTGTGAAGTTGACAGAAATTGATTGCACTAAAAATGATGGCTCGTAATTATTTACGCTGTGTACATAAATTATTAAATCGAGATCGGATGACAATTCTTTTGGTATGCCCTGGTCGTATGCTTCGACGCGGATCTGTGGGATTGGAATTTGATGAATTGAGTAATTTATGGATGTAGATTAGGTTATGATTGTTTATTTTGGTGGATTTTAGTTTATAATTTGAAATTCTTACTCAAAAATTAGAATATATTTTTTCTAATAATAAAATCTTCGATTAAATTGTCATAATGACTTGGGTTCTTAATCCCAATTCAGATTCCATAATTTTCCTCACCTCATACAACTTCTGCTTCTCTCTATTCAACGCAACTTTAAGTGTCACCAGCCCCGAATTCTCATCAATCGAGAAACTCTTGTAATTTCCAAATAAATCTGGCTTCAACCGATACTTAACAAGTGCATTCAGTCCAACATCTTCATCTTTAGCCACAACCTGTGTTATAACCTGCCCAACTGTTGCGTTCTGTAAAAATTTTCATTAAAACGTGAAACTTTATTCCATTCAGCATTGTCTTTGTGTAAATTCATTCATACCTCAGCAATTCGGATTGTGTAATTGTTAATTGGAGATACAAAAAATGGTGCGTGATCGTTAAAATCTTGCACACAAATATCAAGTTTCATGTCTGTTGATCGCGGTGGATTTCCTAAATCTCTAATATCAATATTCAATGAATAATTGCCGTACTTTTTATTCAACTTTTGTCTTGCAAAAACATTCGCATTCCATGGATCAGTTTGTTTTATGTAAAACATGTCAGCTCCAGTTCCACCGCGTAGATCAAATCTCACTTGTCCGTTTGGTGATGTTGGATCATCAGCGTCACTGGCTCGGATTGGTGTTACAATTTCTTTTATGTCATGGAATTCGGTTATGGAAATACAGCTGGGTTCCTTTTGTGATGGAAATTCTATGACTGGTGTTTGGTCGTTCTCGTCAAGAATTTTTATGCTGTGAATTAAATTAAATTTTTATGTCAAGGTAGAATTTTGAATGTTTTTGGTCAAGTCATGGCTAAATACTTACTGAAACTGCTTAAAAGCATTCCTACTCTCCCCACTTGCTGCTCCAAATTGATAATTATCCCAAATCTCAATGACAATCATGTACGAAGACTTTTGTTCTCTGTCAATCTTATCAGCAACTTTAAGAACTCCTGTATCAGGATCGATTGAAAATTTCCCATGAGAACTAAGTCTATCCAATAAAAATGTAATTTTTCCATAATCTCCAGAGTCTGCATCGTCAGCTTCAATGACTGCAATTTGAGTTCCAATTGGTTGATTTTCATAAATTGATAGATTTTGAAATTCTGTGATGAAATAAGGCTGATTATCATTTTCGTCGATGACTTGAATGAAAACATCAACAAGTGAAGACCTTTGTGGAACACCAGAGTCAATGGCTCGAACTGTAAAGTTCAACCATTCAAAAACTTCATGATCAATTTTTTCCTGTACCAAAATCTCTCCAGAAACTGCATCAAGATGGACTAGATTGAGAATCTCTTCTGGACCTTCAAGTTCATAAGTTAATGACTTATTTTTATCAGCATCAGTGGCTACAACATTTAGGATGTTTGACCCAAGTTGACTGTTTTCCATAACTGAACGTCGATAGAATGGCTTTTGGAACTTTGGATTGTTATCATTCTCATCCTCAATGACTATATTTAGAGTTGTCATAGCTACTTGCTTGCCATTCACAGATGCTATATCCTCAACAACCACACCAATCTTTAAAGTTTCAATTTTCTCTCGATCCAAAATTTTCACAACTCTAATAAGTCCATCATTAGCATTCAAGTCAAATGCTTGCATGTAGTCATACTCCTGTTGCTTAATAATTATTCCATTTTCATTTTTAGCCTCCGACATTTCACTGTCGAAAAAATACCTCAATGTGGCATCATTATCAGAGTCAGTGGCCATTAGTTTAAACACGTAAGTTCCAACAGCTGTATTTTCTTTTATGTAAACAGTTTGCATTTCGTTAAACACTGGTGACTTATTATTCACGTCAATTATGGAAATATTGACAATGCAATTACTGCTCAACTGTTGATCACCAATTCCACCATCTAGTGCTGCTATTGTTAGCATATAATTTAAGCGCTTTGGATCAGATAAGTCTGGATCGAGTGAGGCACCATTTGCAATTGATATTGTTCCTGTATCTGAACCTATGACAAATTTATCCAGTGCACCATCAATTATGCGATAATGCACAAGATTGTTTGGAGATGATCCATCAAGATCCACAGCTTTAACAGTCATTATTGGCGTTCCTGGATCTAAGTTTTCAAGAATGGCAGTTTCATATGAAAATCTTTCAAATCTTGGCGCAAAATCATTCTGATCTTCAACATAAATTATTACAGGTACATTTGATGACAAAGGTGGATTCCCGCCATCAGTAGCCTGAACAATCAGACTAATTTGAGCAACTGATGATTTTTTCTTGTTATGACTCAGTGACAGCTTCTCAAAATCAATCGGTCCTCTCAATCTTATAATTCCACTTTTTGGATCAATTGTAAAATTTGGACGAAATTCTCCGTCAATAATGTCATAAAAAATTTCGCTGTTTCTTGTTCCATTTACATCAGCATCGCGTGCTTCCACTTGTAATACTGTTTCAAATGTACGACGATTTTCCAACAGTCTGGTTTCATATTTTCGTTGTAAAAATGTTGGAATCTCATCATTGACATCCTGAATTGTGATGACTAAAGGAACTGTATTGCGATTTCCTACTCCAATATTATCACGAGCCTCAACTGTCAAATAATGCTTTTCATATAGCTCACGATCAAAGAATTGACCTTCCGTGCTTTTAATTGTTATGACTCCATTGTTTGGGTCCATATGTAGCAATTGTGCAACACTTCCTAATGATTTCAACGTAAAAATGGAAACAATGACATTAATTAAGTATTTAATGGAATGAAAAGAAATAATATTGATGTAAAAATGTGAATGGGAATATAAATATGAAGCATAATTCACATGATGATTGAAAGTAACTAGAATGAAAAATTTAAAGCACTGGAAAATATTTGTACTAAATATTTGTTGTCAGCATGTAACAAATATTTGTTCTTGACACTGAATAAAATGAGTTTTGTTATTTTATCTAGTTTAAAATTTTAGGTAAATGGATTGTTTTGTAAGCTATTAATTGACATCATGGACACATGTATTGTTTTTAGGCTGATTATTTAAGAGACAATGTGAAATAATTTTTGGGAATTTAATTTTGCAAATCATATGTTAGATTTTTTGGGAATTCTAGGTTAATGATTTCATAACTCAAATAATTACTTACCAGTCAATCCTGTGTATCTAATCCCTTGTGTTCCATAATTTCCAGAATCTAAATCGACAGCCTCAATTCTCGCAATACTGGTTCCAACAGAAATATTTTCAGGAATTACAACATTGTAAGCTTCTTTAGCAAACTGTGGAATGTTGTCGTTTCTGTCTTTAATATGCACAATCAGTGGTACAGTACTGAGGAAATAAGAAGAGCATATTCGTCATTATTATGTAAATTAAAATGATATTAGTCTTTCCTACCTAAACTTTGGATCTGGTGTAATTTCCTTAGCCACGATTGTAAAATTAAGCATCTTAATTTTTTCATAGTCAAGCAATTTTGGATTTCTAACACGAATTATGAATGTTGCCTCATTCAAACTTCTTTTTGGTGAAATGTCAAAAATATCATTTGGTGGATCAAGGTACAACTCAAATGTACCATTATTGCCCAAGTCATAATCAAAGACTTCATTTTTTGGGTCAATTTGGAGGAAATTAACAGGCGTATTTTGTTGAGAATTTTCAGGTATTTCACATTCGTAACGCGTGCTTTTAAATTGCGGTGTTGAGTCATTTTCATCAATCAGTATGATTGTAATTTCAGTTTTAACGGAAGGTGCTGGTTTGACTTTTGAACGTTCAGTCGCAAGTATTTCCAAAATATAAGCTCCGTTAATTAAATTTCTCGTATCCTCTCTATCTAGTGTCTTTAACGTCGTAATTATGCCTGTATCTTCATCTATCTTAAACATATTATTTCCACCACGAACGATGGAATATTTTATTTTATTATTTACACCTCGATCACCGTCAATGGCGCGTACAGTCGTGACGTAACTTCCTTTTGGAACACTCTCAGAGATTCGTGTAACCGGGGATTGCGAGACGAATTCAGGTCCATTGTCTTCCAGATCTTTGACTTTAACAACAATAGCTGCAGTGCCTGTATTGATTTGACCTTGATGTGCACGATCAATAGCGAGAACTTTCAATTGATACAGACTTTTTCTCTCATAGTCGAGAGATTTTCTTAGACGAATGACACCTTTGCCTTGTGACGTTGAGATTGAAAATGGTGAGTCACTTTCACCGTCAAGTTCTTCAAGATAATAGACAACTTGTCCGTATGCACCTTCATCTCTGTCTGTAGCCTCGACAGTGAGTAAAATTCCAGGTTGACTATTTTCTGGCACTTCTATTGCTGATGGATATGATGTGAAAATTGGCTCGGAATCATTTACATCTTCAACTAAGAGAAGAAGACTTTGAGTGACATAACGACCTTCACCAAGTTTGTTATCAGTCAGTGTAAGAATTATCGTGTAGGCATCTTTTGTCTGTTTATTATTAGTAAGAAGAAAACAATCAGTTAGCATTATACAAACTACAAATGAAGTTTGACTAACAAATCAGCTTGATTAGTAATCTCACCTCACGATCCAATTCTTTGTCTAAGTATATTCCAGCCTCATTATCGCTTATGCTTCTTACCACTATTATATCGCTGTCATAAGTGCTTTGAACACCAAATTCTAAAGGATCACCATCAGGATCGAATCCTTGTAACTTATAAATTAGACTGCCTGTTTGAATGAAACAAAAATGCTAAAAATTAAGAAACTTGTTGATATTGTAAACTGTATTAAGCGAATAATGCTTTATCCAAGAATGTTGATTTTAATCAAATGTTACTCATTAAATGAACCTAATTGATTTAAGGCTTGAGTAATAAATGAGCAAATAAATATGATGTTTATTGTTTAAAATTTAAAACAAACTAAATATTCACAAAGCGGGGCTAACAACTTCAAAAAGGCTAAATCAACTAATTATCTAATTAAATTCAAAATTTAAATAGCCGTTGAAACAATTTCTAAGCTTAGTGACTAAGCTTAATAATCTAGAAAATTATAACAAACACAGCTGTTAAAATAAAAATAGAATCTAGATCACTAGCATCAAAACTGTGCGGCATGATTACAAAGAATATTAAGCTTAAAGTATCGACACCTACAGAAAACATTAGCGATGAGAAAATTTATTACAGTAATCGAAACATTTCAAGCACATTATTCTTACACGTGTTTGAACAAATAAGCACGTTCAAGCATAAATCATAAAGCAGAACTTACCAACAGGCGTATCAGGTCCCTCCTTAAGACGCAACACAATTTCTGAATGTTGATCATCGATGATGAAACGTGGAGGTCGATTATGTCGAATATCATCGCAATTAACTCTATTTACAACACATAACAATAACAATAGCACTAATAATGATTTGATGATGAACATGCTTGATAGCAATGTCTTAAACACATCTATGCATTTCCATCGAACTTTTCTATGCGAAATGTACTGAGCATGTGTCTGACTGTTAATTGAATTCATCATGTTAAGCACTTGTAGCTAAAAAGTTTAATGTTTTCTAAGTAAGTATATTTTTGCGTAACTTTTAAATTTGTTTTTGTTCCACTTTGTCTTTGCTGTTTTTGTTTTGTTTTATTTGCTGTCAAGCAGTTTGTGCGTTACATTTTCCTCAATTTATTTGGAATTTTTATTTTGTTTTCATGCTGATTTCTTTTTTATTTTATTTTCGTTGTTTTTGATTGTAAGTTTGTGTTTTTTGTTCTGTAATTAATGAAAAAATATTTTAACAATTTTATGAAAAATTTAAAAACGACTTTTGATTGGATATTTTCAATCATACTTAAATAGGAAATGAATTTCAGAAGCTGATTTACAGATTTGATGAACAGTATGACGAATTGGGAGAATTAAAGGGCTTTAATAATAAATAACTGAAAATATAGTTTTGTTTTGAAGATTAAAGATTAAAGATTGAATTCTGAATCTTTTAGTAATCTATTAATAAATAAAAATTATTTTTAAACTTAAAGAATTGTTGAAAAAAATAAATTTTTAATATGAAATTTTTCTTTCTGGATTTTCTTATTCAAAACTTTTGGTAAATTTTCGATTCCCCCAAAAGAAGTCGTAATGTTAAAAATTTGCTCACTTAAAAACTTGATTCCCTCATAAAATTTAGTTTTGTAGAAACCCTGAGTTTCAATTTAAAGAAAAAGATCAATTTTTTTTCAAAAAGTTTCGATTCAGTAAACAATTTCAAAATTTGTAGATTCAATTTCAATATTTTTCAAAAATCAATAAAATATTGGTAAGTATAAATAATGATTTAAATACTTATCTTGCCAAAATAATTTTTTGATACAGTCTACAAACACTCATAACTAACCCAATTTCACAATTAAAAAAACCTTTTAATTAAAACAATAGCAATTAAAAATAATGTCATTTCTATGGATGTTTTCATATTTAACGAACCTATTGAAATTTCATATTTACTAGTTACGTAAGATTTGCGTAACACGCAGAAATAAACAAAATAATAATATTTTAAACATCAACAATTATTTTTTGACACATTGTTTTTGTGATTCAATGTTTTCTTTAATTTTTATTCCTTTTGTGAGATTTCTGATGGATTTTAAAGAAATAATTAGAAGAAAATATTGAAGAAGATTATTAAAAATATTTTTGAAGTCTATGACCTGAAGCACATGCTTATAAATATGAAGTTCTGTACTATTTCCAAGAAAGTAAATCATTAACATAAACAAGCTCAAATTCACACTTTTTTGCTAACTGGAAGAAAAGTTTTTGATCTATTACATAAAAACAGCCTAACTGCCCGTTTTTGCTTATAAAAATTCCTAAACAATTCCATTAAAAGAATATTTCCCATTCAGCAGATTCTGCAAAAAACACTCAAGAATCTTCATGTTTTAATGCTTCTCAACCCCAACAGTTCATGTAAGTTTCGCTAAAGTTCACTCATGCTATCATTATAGGCCATATCATATGTGAATAAAAAAAAGTTCTTGACTTAATTTTCGCAGAGTAATGACTTCACGTTGCTACATAAAAGAAATTACATTTATGATACGAAAATTCACTACTCAGCATTTTCATCATTATAAGAAATATATACGTTAATAATAATGAGGCATATACTCATATATATTCACTGTGATATTTCATGGTTTGTTAAATTTAAATTCACAACGAAGGATGTGAAATGGAACGATATATAGGAAGAACTAGTAAAGACGAAGAAAATTGAAATAAGAAGCGAGAAACACAATAAGAAGCGAGGGTAATTGTCAGGTGAATGAGTTGCTGCTTTTTTGCCGGTAGAATGTGTTTACAGTCAGATTCAGATTTATTGGGGTTGTATTGAAATGATGTTAATTAAAGTTTGGAAGTTTGACTTCAAATTTTGATAAAATTTTTGGATTCTTGACCTTTGAAGGTTCAAATTTGGGGCCGTTCACTTAGTACGTTCGCTTTTTAGGGGGGAGGGGGTTTTAGAATTTGTAACAGGTCAAACAAAAGAAAAAAATTTTAATACAAAAAACGTAACAAGGAGGTAGGGGGTCTAAAAAGTCATTTTTTGCGTAACGTACTAAGTGAACGGCCCCTTTGAGAATAATTCCAAATAGACGTCATTTACATACTAATCCCTTCCATACTTAAAAAACATTATAATTCCAAAAAAATTGATACACAAAAATTAAAATATTTTCAATTTCATGCAGTTTTAAGAGCTCAACAGCGCGAGCAAGAATGAAAGTCTGAATTGCCATATTGAATGAAGTCAAACACCACAGTTATGGTTCATGAGGTTTTTAGCAAGAAATGATCTACATTTCAAATTCATTTCATTCACAAAAATAAAGACAGTCTGAATACCCAACGACGACGCTCTTTAAAGGCCATTGTCTCGATGCGATTATTTCATGCGAAAATTTCACTTTTCATCAAAAAAAATGCTTAACAAATGTGTGTAGATTTAATTTACAAATCGTGAGAACTGCGCTGAGCACATTTGGGCTTTTTGTGAATTGAAATTAAAAAAAAAACTTTTATGAGAGATTTGTTGAATCTTTTATGGTGTTTAGGCTTGTTTTGATTTGAATGTGAATTGAATCTACATAAATACATTACTGACATGTTAATTATTTTGTGTTAGCGCTTAAATTGATGGGTGGTGGTTTGAGAAAGTTTGGAATTGATTGTTTTGGAATTTGAGATGGAAATTAAATTGAGGAATTTAAATTGTTATTTGATTGTTCTGGGGTAGGATTGTTGTACTATATTTTGCATAGTACTATATATACAGCAGGAGTGTAGCCAGGGGCCTCGGCCTTAGAGTTCCCCCTTAGAGATTAAAATTTCTTCATTTTGAAAAGGTTTTTGAAGAAAAATCATTACCCCCCTTAAAAATTTTTCTTCCATACAAAAAAAATTTTGGACCCCCTAGAAAAAATTTGTAGTCCTGCTATAAAATTTGAATTTGAATCGAAAATAGAGAATTTATGTCAAATATTTAAATTTTTTAAAAACTCAATATTAAGAAAAAAAATTGAATTTTCAGCGCCAAAAAAATTTTGATTTTTTAGAAACATAAAACTGTTCAAAAATTTTAATTTTTTAAGCTATTGACTTCAAATTTAACAAAACATTAATTAATCTACACATGACCTTGACATACCCATAAAAGATGATCAAAATTCATCATTAACATCCTAAAAAATCTCCAACCTAATCAAATAACCTCAAACATAATTAACTTACAGTCAGTAACCAAAAATATTAATTTCAATTCAAATCAAGTCATTTATATTCGCATTAGGTCAGAATTTATCTCCCAATACAATCTGCCATATGTTTGACATAAAAGCGACAAGAAGAGTGTTATGATCTGTGACCTTAACAGATGATCATGATTTTTTGTTGTTTTTGCCAACTGTTAGATGCGTAAATGGTTGGATACACTTTCACTGTTTTATATTGTCATAATTTAAAATCGTCATGGACATTTTGTGAACATAATAGCACTTATTGCTATATTTGCATAAAGTGACACGCATTTCCGAAGTTAAAATTGTTATTCATTGTCAGGCATTGACAATTTTGCAGACACAAGTGGTTTTAAAGTTAGAAATGAATTTTCGAATTTTCTATTTTAGGAAGTTAATCTATGAAATTTTTGAGTTCCTTGACATTGAAATTTTTGACAAGATATCGGAACCAAATAATTTGTTGGTGCCTTAATTTTGCATATTTCAAAATAAAACCACAAATTGATGACAACCTAAAAACTATCTCACTTAAATCTCCATTATGAGCACCATTAATCTCCTCTTCTAATGAAATTTTCCATCATGTACTTAATGAGATTTTAAAGTCATTTTTTTCATTGCTAATTTCTAAGACGAAAATATTGCAATACCTGCAAATGCTGTCATAGAAGAATGCAAAATGTTTTGAAATCGGCGAAAGAAAAAATAGAAAAAAATGTGAGACGTTCTCACACCGTTTATTACCTTAATGAATTTCTTAGTCACATTAAAAGTGCTTTTGTTTGCAATTATTATTATTATTTTTTTTTGTAGCTGACATAATGCAGTTTAGATGAAAGAGATGATTTTTTGTGAATTTTGTTGGGATTTTTGGGGCGTTTAGGCAGTTTAGTAAGCAGATTAATATTTTATGGTTGACTAAATAAATTAGCAGAGAAAAGTAAAATTCAACAAATATTACTGGGGTTCATAATATCAATAATATCATAGTATCAGGGGCGTAGCTGGGGGGGTTTTTGGGGGTCAAACCCCCTCCCCCTATTTTCGCGAAGTTTATACTAGATATTATTGAACAGATCCGAACCAAAAAACGTCGAAAAGTAGCAAAAACCCCCCCATCAAAAAAATTCCTGACTACGCTACTGCATAGTATGTTAGGTTATTATAGAATCTGGTTCGAATATACCCTAGAAACCTAGCCCTGAAGTATCTATCCCCTTGTAGGTGAATTTGTTAATCAATAACCAATTATCTATGCCTGAGTTGCTAAGAAAATATCAGGATTCAAAAAACTTCTTTACTGAATGAAAGAACATGGGTTCGAGTCCCAAAAATAAAATTAATTCAATATTTATGTTGAAAACGTGTGTGATACATATTTTTTTTTAAATTCATAAGATTTTTTAAGGTTTCATAGAAATATCAATTCTTTATTCAATAAAAACTCAAAAATTAATTTTTGAATCCAATTCAAAAATTTCCCATCGATAAAAATTCAATTTAGATTTTTTTCCCAAAAGACAAACAATTCACAACATGCCAACATTCTCATTGTCAACAATCAACATTGAACGAAGTGTGCGTGAAGTTGGGGCGTGACCAACCGAATTGAGGGAAACAGGGTATGCAGAAATCAAGTAGAATTTTGTAGTCCTCCAAAATTAAAAACCGGAATTTTGTAGTCCCTCATGGGTCTGAGTACTGAGCATCTGAAGTTGGGGTCTCACCAATTTTCACTTCACACCCAAACTTTTTCTTATAAGTCTTGAAGGATTTGTTAATATTTTCTGAAACTTTGCCTGAATTTTGTAGTCTGTCTGAGGATTATAAAAAACCAAAAGAATTTTTTTATTTCACCGTTATGTGCAAAATATAATGAAAACAAAAGGGATCGGAGGTGAAAATTTCGCTAAATTTAAATTTCATCTCATTTTTCAAGAAAATAACGAAATGAATTCAAATAAAAACTATTTGTGAATTTTGTAGCCTTATTGAACTTTGCATTTTAGCTTTTAGTTTTTTTTATTTGGACATATTGGTCGAAAATGAGCGATTTTAAAAGGGAAAGGTCGTAAATTTTTAGGTAAATTAATGAATTTAATTCTATAAATCTCTTTGTTTTTGACTTATTATTGATGTTATGGATTATAATGACAGGTAAATACAGTAGAATTACTTTAAAATAAAAAAATCTTGATTTTTGTTAGTTTTCGTCAACCTATGCGAGTTTGAGGAGTAGAAACCACTAGTGTACACTCAAACTGTTACTGTGCCTAACTGTATTAATATTTTTTTATTCTGTTTTCTGTATTTTGTAGCTAAGAATAACACCTTTCCATTGATATATAAACCTTTTGTATTAAGTTCCACCTGCTGGAGAAATTTTTAAAAAAATTAGGGTGATTTTGACCGACCAAACTTCAAAAATCGAATTTTTTTCAAATCATCTGAAAAATCATTTTTTGTTACTTTTTGAATTTATTTTGACTAATTATGACATAAAATGACCAAAAATATAGAAATAAATCTTTTGGAGATTATTTTTTGGTGATAAATACAAGTTAGCCAAAATCACACTAAGATTTATTCAAAAGATTTATTTCTGTATTTTTGGTCATTTTATGTCATAATTAGTCAAAATAAATTCAAAAAGTAACAAAAAATGATTTTTCAGATGATTTGAAAAAAATTCGATTTTTGAAGTTTGGTCGGTCAAAATCACCCTAATTTTTTAAAAAATTCTGCAGCAGGTGGAACTTAATACAAAAGGTTTGCATATCAATGGAAAGGTGTTATTCTTAGCTACAAAATACAGAAAACAGAATAAAAAAATATTAATACAGTTAGGCACAGTAACAGTTTGAGTGTACACTAGTGGTTTCTACTCCTCAAACTCGCATAGGTTGACGAAAACTAACAAAAATCAAGATTTTTTTATTTTAAAGTAATTCTACTGTATTTACCTGTCATTATAATCCATAACATCAATAATAAGTCAAAAACAAAGAGATTTATAGAATTAAATTCATTAATTTACCTAAAAATTTACAACCTTTCCCTTTTAAAATCGCTCATTTTCGACCAATATGTCCAAATAAAAAAAACTAAAAGCTAAAATGCAAAGTTCAATAAGGCTACAAAATTCACAAATAGTTTTTATTTGAATTCATTTCGTTATTTTCTTGAAAAATGAGATGAAATTTAAATTTAGCGAAATTTTCACCTCCAATCCCTTTTGTTTTCATTATATTTTGCACATAACGGTGAAATAAAAAAATTCTTTTGGTTTTTTATAATCCTCAGACAGACTACAAAATTCAGGCAAAGTTTCAGAAAATATTAACAAATCCTTCAAGACTTATAAGAAAAAGTTTGGGTGTGAAGTGAAAATTGGTGAGACCCCAACTTCACATGCTCGGTACTCAGACCCATGAGGGACTACAAAATTCCGGTTTTTAATTTTGGAGGGCTACAAAATTCTACTTGATTTCTGCATACCCCGTTTCCCTCAATTCGGTTGGTCACGCCCCAACTTCACGCACACTTGAACGAAAGTGTTTCGATAAAAAAGACAAATAATCATGTACGGACATGTCAAATGCACAATAATGAGTCACACAAAAAAGGCAAAATAATCTGATTAAAAATTCTTTTTCATTATTCAAAATTATCAAAGTGTTGAAAATTTATGCCTAGCATGAAAATGTAACCTTGCACCATAAAGCAATTGTGACTATGTGAAATACAAAAAAAAATATTTTTTCGACCACAAAAAAATTAATGACAAATAGACATCAACAGATGACTGAACTTCATTGGATGAGATTTAAATTTTAAGATAATTTGAGTATTTAGAAAGTTACGTAAATAAATCATCGTCAAAACACTCATTGGACCTCATTAATTAATGACTTTGAATGCATTCGTAATTGTCTTTTATTGGGAACACACACAATGCATTCTGCTGCTTATATTTTGTGTGGTATTACAAATTATAAACAAGGAAGGAACGGCAAATGGAAAAATCAGCATTTTTCAATATATTTTGAGTTATGTGCAATTTTTTGCATTCCATAACACTTTACGTACGACATTAAACAAATTCTCAACCTTGAGCTATTAAACCTAAATTCTCATATTCAAATTAAATCTTTTTAAATGCGACTCGTTCATCATTCAAAGTATTAACTCATTTCCGACATACTTTCTTGCTGTTGCTGCTGCTTTTCTCACCGTTTAAGAAAATGGACTGTTAGGTAGCGGAATTTCATAACCATAAAGAGCCTTTTGCCAGACGATTAGCCATGGTCAGTTCCAATTATATCATCAATTGCAAAAAAAAATTAGTTATTTTGGGTATCTTGATTTTTTTGTTTTTTTCGCTGGTAATTGCCCGAGCTGTAGATCCATTTATTCATATGGTGTTAAATTTAAAATAAAGTTTCAGTTCTCTAAATTTAAAGTCAAAAGATTTAGGTACTATTCACTTTTTAAAATTTTAATTTGAATTTTGATTTTAAAGCTTAAGATTTTTTTAAAAATAAAATAATTTTTTTTAGTCAATTTCAATTTCAATTTATTTATTAATTCAAATAATTTTTTAAAAATGAAAAATTTATTTTTTTTATTTTTTTCTAATTAGGTAGATAAACTTCTAAAAAATTAAACTTTTATATTTTTAAAAATTTGGAGCAAAATTTAAAATTTTGAATTTTTAAAAACAAAATAATTTTAAAATTTTTGAAAATTAAGAAAACCAGCTCAAATTTTAAATTATTGTAAATTAAAAATTTATAAAAATATAAATACCTAAAGTTTAAAATATTAGAAATTGGTAATATTTTTTTGAGAATACCAAAAATTAAAATTCAAAAAAGAAATTTTGAAAAATTAAAAATATTTTAAAAATCTAAATTACCCAAAATAAATTTGGAATGCATGTTTTTGAAGATATAACTAAGCGTCATATGGTTTCCTATTAGTTTATGCCATGAATTAATCAAATACCACATTCGACTAATTTTACACCACCCTTACTCCCTTCATCATCGAATTGGAATCATTGGAACAAAATATTGAATCCCAAAAGGTAATAATTAGTTCCAAAACAATGAACCCACCAAAAAATAAAAATTCAGTCATATACCGCTCGGTAACTCAAACATCAGCAACAAATTGCGCAAATGCTCGCATTTAACAATAAACAATTTATTTTTTTGCTGATTTTTGCAAACAACAACAAAAATAAAAATTAATACAAAACATTTGACTTTTTATTTAATCTATGTCTGTATACACCTGACATTATAAAACTTCTTCCGATGATGCACTTCCGGCGATTCCCTCTATGCCATATGTATCATGAACGATCACCAATTCAAATATTCACTCATGTGCACTTACCACATGTTATTTGTTTGTCATTTCCTCGCCGTTGACTTTCATACAATTTATTTTTATTTTTTTGTTTTATTGAACCTTTTTTTGGTTATCGTTGAAAGAGTTGAAATGAATCACATTTTTATATGTCTCTTGCGCGCTTTATGGTCATGAATATATTTTTTTTGGTTTACCGTTTTGTTCTTAGAATGGAAATTCAGACTGACATGGAATTTAGTTTTTGTTTTATTTTATTTTTTGAAGTCCTCAATGATTTTGTTAATAAAATCTATAGAAACACCCTTGTGGTTTGTTGTGATATGTCATTTGAATTGAAATGCGATAATTTAGAGGTTTTTGAAGTTAGTTGTTGGTATTGATTCAGGTATTGATTTACCCGAAAGGCACAAAAGCGGTACGTCGCCGGCTTGGGGATGGCGTAAGTGCGGCACGGATCGATTGCGCCGCACAGATATTTGGCACGGTGCCGTCACGGTGACGGCACAGATCTTTAAAATTTAGCATCAATCCGGTTTCACTCCGGCCCCATGCTTGAGTTGTGCACCAAAAGAACAAAAGAATTTCCGGCACCGAGCCGGTACGCTTTTAAATCCGTGTAACGCGGATCCGGTCTGAATCCATTATCAAGTTGACTCAATTTTTTAATGTAAGACAGCATAAAGCTCACTCCACGCCGTCGTCATACCGGATTTGATTCATAAAAAAAGCACAGAAATATATTCGGTGCCGGCTTGATGCTGGCATTAGAATGGATTAAATTCATCCTGAAAATTAAAATTGTGCTGCTTTGGCACTAAATGAATACAAATTTTACTAAATTTAATTCACATACTTTGTTCTAGTTTATTAATTTAATTTATTTTATTAAAAATCAATATTTTTCTTAAATTTAAAAAACAATCAAAAATTTTTCAATTTATTGATGAATTTCCTCTTAGACCGTTCGAAATCTGAAAAACACAATAAAATCTAAAATTAGTGATTAAAATGCTTAAATTAGTTTAAAAATACACTACGAAACCCCAATTGCTGCTGATCTAGCAGATACACTTGTAGATACACTACTTATATTTTCCTAATAATTATACTTAGGAATCGTTTAGAACAGTAAGATTTTTTTTGAATATGAAGATTATGTGACAGAGTTATGGAGGGAGGTTTGAAAATTTATATTTTTGACAAACGTCATATGTGAACAGCTTCTTTTTTAAATTATTGATTAAAGCATGAAATTATTAAATTTTGTTTTTACATTATTATGATTACATTATTAATGTTCACTGATCATACTTGAAAAATTAATTGACGCAATCACTATACTTTCCTGATGATCCATTCAAGAGAGAAATTTTTCATAAAAAACACAGCTGAAAAGAGAAGATAATATTTTAGGTCTTATTATACATATTAAAAATCTCAAGCTAATTAATCACGACACAGTGAAATAATGTTTACTACCTACAATTAATGCTCTATCCATAATTTTTGAAACTTCTCGAGTAGATGATTCATCTAAAATTCCAATGATCCATAAATGTGGTCAAAACTCTAAAATGGAAGAAAACAAAAAATAAGAAAACTATAACATAAAAGTCTTATTATAACACAAATTTTTCTATATTTTAAGAAGTTTTTTTTTCACCTTAAATTGCTTTTTTTCCTTGATCTTGATGTTTCACGAGTTGATGATCCCTTTAATGTATGAATGGTTCAATATTAACGGCCAGAATCCACAGTTTAACTAGAAAATTAAAAATAAGAAAAAAATGTGTTGTGTATTTCCACGGCACAGATATGACACACAATTTTGAAGTGTGCCGAATCGATGCCGCAAACTTTTCAATTTTTTAAAAAGCTTTTTTTACCTTATATCACCTTTTCTTCCATATTCTTGATATTCAACGAATAAACAATTCTTTTAATGTATGAACGATCCACAAATGATTTCAAAAACACAAAACTAGAAACAAAAATAAGAAACTTATGAGAAGAATAATCTCGTCACAGATTTAGCATACATAATTAAAGTGTGCCAAATCAATGCCGAAAATTTTTAAAAAGTCTTTTATTACCTTAAATCACATTTCTTCCTTGATCTTAATGCTCCACGAGTTGATGGTACCTTTAATACACGAATGGATCACTAATTGCGTCAAGAATTCAAAGTTTAACACTAAAATTAATTTTTTCAAAAAAATTTTGTTGTACGTTTTTTACGGCACAGATATGACACACAATTTTAAAGTGTGCCGAAATGATGCCGCAAATTTTTCAATTTTTTAAATAACTTTTTTTTACCTTGAATCACCTTTTCTTCCTCAATCTTGATATTCCACGAGTTGATGATCCCTTTAATGATCGAATAAATAACTATTGGTGTCCAAAATCCACAGTTTAATTCGAAAATTAAAAGTAAGAATAAAATGTGTTGCTTATTTTCACGGCACAGATATGAAACACATTTTCAAAGTGTGCTAAATCGATGCCACGATATTTTAAATTTTTATTTTAAAAGTTTTATTATCTGAAATTGCTTCCTCCTACTTATTCATAATGTTCCATTAGATAATGGTACTTTTAAAAAACGAATAGATTTTTAATGATGCCTTAAATTCAAAAGTCAACAACACAAATAAATTAAAAAAATTTTGATATGTGTGATCACGGAACAGATAAAGGGTACATAACTAACGAACTTACTGTGTTTTGAATCTAATTTGTTCAATGAAAGGTCTATTAGGGTTCACTAACTCACTTAATTTGTCAAAACTGAATAAAAAAAATAAGAAAACTTGAATTTTTGTCGTCACAGTTATATCACAAACTTAGAAACTGTGACGGCATGAAGCCGGTTTGAATATTAATCTACGCCGATTCTAAGAAATTTTTTTTGACGGAACATTTTATTTAATGGTGCCGGTTTGATGCCGGAGTAGTGCAAAAGTCTGTGCCAAATTCAAGCCAACGGTACAGATTTTGATCGATGCATGATCTGTTTCCGGATTGCGCCAATGCTCGGATTGCGTGTGCTTTTCGGGTTAGTAATTTTCTTTTTTTTTAAGATTTGGTTAAAATGAATTTTTTTAAATTTAAATTGTGAGATATTAAATTATTTGTTAAAGAAACTGAAAACTTACGATTTATTCTTGAAAAATTATAGAAATTTAAAGCAATTGAAAAAAAAAATTAAAATTGTCAGTTTCCAAAATAGACTTGTTTTTTGATTTTTACTTTCGATTTTTTTTTTTTTGGAGTCATTTCAAATTAGAATTAGATAAATTTTGCATATTTAAAAATTAGCGCAAATTTATCATTAAAAATTTATTTATTGCAATATTGTCGATTTTTGAAATTTTTTTCTTTTTCATCAATTTTAAATTTTTTTAATATTTTAGATTTTTTTAAATTTTTGAATTTTTAAAATTTTTTTAAATTTTGAGTTTTTTAATTTTCTACAATTTGAATGTTTTAGTTTTTTAAATTTTTTAAAATTTGTCATATTCTTTTAAATTTTTTAATTTTTTCATCTCTAATTTTTTTAACCTTTTTTCTTTTCTAAAATTTTTAAATTTTTTTTCCAAAACTTTTTAAAATTTCAGTTAAGTTTAAATAGTGTTCATTAAAAAAATAAAACCTTAAAATTTTTTACTCAAAATTACTCAAAAATTTTCAATCCATTTGAAACTAGAGCAACTAGAACCTCTCAAAATAAATTTAAAAATTTTTCAAAAAAATATCGATTTCACTCCAAAGAAGAACTTCAACTATCAAATACGATACAAAAAGAAAAATAAAATCGATGAAAATGTCTGTTTTATGTTTCATACACCTAATAATATATCTACTTGCTGTACGCAGAGCATATTTAGATTGAAAATGAAGAAAACATTTTTTATTTACTAATTGCATCTGTTTTATGAATGAATAGAAACATTTCCCTATTAACTCAATATTATACTTTGTTTAATATTCATTAACATAAAAGTTCGATGAACTCCAAATTGTGCACTTTCTATGAACCATGATCGATCTTTTGATCTTCATAAATGAGTTATTTTTTTTCTACTCACTTACAAAAGCAATATGATTTAAATGAAGCACTTAATGAAAATTTAAAAAAGAAAAGAAGAAAATTGCTGGTTAGGTAAAAACCTGAGAAAAAATTCCTGGGAATTCTCACAAAAAAATTATTTTCAATCGACTTTGCGATGTTATAGTTTTGAAATGCAAACTTATGACATGACATTGAATTGAGAATTGAATTGATGAATGAAAGTGAAAATGAAGAGATTTGCACAGAAAGTTTCGTAACAATAACAATGCTTGTAAATAAATTATCATAAATAAATAATTTTCTCTCAATTGCTTGCTTGCCGCTCTTGCCGTCGATTTGTTAATGAACCTTAAAAGCTGAATTAAAATTGAATTAGTGAAAAAAAAGTTAAATGACAACAAATTAAGTCATTTTGGTTACAATGAGATTTCGTAAAATAACTTTTTTTTGTGGTCGTGAAAACGATTTAAATTAATTAAAGATTTTCATCACAATTTCCCGTTCCATTGATTTAGTTTTGATTAAGAAATAAAAAATATTATTTTTTAGCAGATTTGTAAAAAATCCGTTTTTTACGCAGGTTTTTGATATATTTAATTTGAATTTATTTTGTAATTTTTAACACCATTTTTAGTTTTATAATTTTTTTTGAAACAATTTATTCACTATTCAAAATTTAAAGTTCATTTTTTAAAAAAATTTCAAACAGTCAAATTTTAAAAATTTAATTTGCTTTACCACCAATTAGAAAAAAGTTCTCTCAAAAAAATTCTGAATTTGATTTTCCTTAAATTCATTTTTCATTCATAACTGTTAAAAAATCGCGTATTCACAACATTAATAATGAAAGATGATCCTATGCGGGTGTCGGTGCTTCATTAATTTCAAAAACATTACCCTCACGTTGAATAAGCAAATGTTTTATTGCAAAAAATTTTTAGCACATCACAACAAAGTTATATAACGAATTTAAAAAAATATATATTTTGCAGTGAAAATCATTACTAAAATAATGAAAATAATTTTTTAAGTGTGAAATTGTTATAAATTAAAATTTAATTTTTTCTATCCCCCTGCAAGTTGATTTAACAGTTTAGCCAAATTTGATAATTCTTTTAAATCTGTTAAAATCATAAATTCGTTAATAAAATAATATTGAAGCATCCCATCAATCTACAGCTCTACAATTTTAATATTTCCATAAAATCCCTTCACACTTGTCTGTTCCGAGAACCCTCATGCATTTTGCAAGTTCACCGAAGCCTAACAAAAATCAGAACATACCTTCATATGGAAAGTAAGTTTTGATTTTTATTTTTTGATTTTTTTTCGCTTTGAGAATATCAAGCAGAATAATTAAATTCAGTGCATGATGGCAGTGCCCGGAAGTTTTTTTTCACTGCTTTGTTTTTTAATAAATATTTTCATTAATATTTCGTACATAATTACAAAACAAGAAATGCTCGATGGACGTAAACTTTTTTTTTTCATTATTTAGAAAGAATTTATTGCCTCAAAATTGAATTAAATTTCCAATTCAGTTATGATCATGAATAATAAATCAATCGCTTCCGACTTTCATAAAAAAAAAGTTAAGTAAATTCATGAATATGAAATTTAATGTTTTTCAGCACATCAAGGAACTCGACAATTGTCACTAAATTCACTTGACAAATCGATTTGAAAGTGAGTAAAAATGTCTTGATTTTCAAAAAAAAAAAAAATTGTAAAAATAAAAATAAAAGCACTAATATTGTAATTTCATGCCTAAGAATCATGTCGCTTTCACATAAACTGTCTCTTTGAATGCCAAAAATAAAAATATGTATCAATTTATGAACTCAACACACCATCTCACATTGCGTACATAGGCTCATTTACGCGCTTTCAAACCTTTTAACGAGATGAATCAGCTGTGTATAAAAAAATTTAAAGACAATAAAAAGCATGAAGAAACAGGTAGAAATGACCATTAAATTTAAAATATTTATAATTTCTTATTTTCGGACAAATAGAGCATAAAAATGTTATATGAATGCATTGATTGGAATTGAAATTAGTGGAATATGATTTTTTAAAATTGTTTTTGTGGGAAATTGGATGTGATTTATTGGATTTTTATTTTGAAATTTGAATGTGGAAAAATTGTGAGAAATAATGAAGATGATAGGCTTATGAATGGATTAAATAGATCTGAAGGAAGGAAGGTGTTTATTATGGTTTTTGGTATAGAAAATGATCGATTTAGAAATTGATCTTTAGAGTTAAATTTTTCGAAATTAAAGTTTCCTAAATCAAAATTAAGATTTAAGGCAAAATGAAAACTTAAATTCAGAAATCAGTCAAAAAGTTTCGAATCCTTTGATTTTGAGCTCTAAACTTATTCAAAATAGTTTTAATTTCCTAGATAATGATTAACCTAGTATTCTGCATAGATTAAAGTTAAATCAAAGTAATTAAACACTTTCGCAAGAAAGAAAAAAAAAATAAGAATTTTAATTATTATTATAAATTATTATAACATTTAAACTTTATAATAACCAGAAAATGTTCCTAATAATACAATAAATTTAAATTTTAGATTTACATATAGGGTAAAAAATATTGAAATTCGTACAAAACGAAAAATTTTTTTTGAAAGTCCTATAACTTTTATTGGAAGCAATGTTGATTTCCCAAATTTTTCCTAGGACTTTGCTTGTCCTCCATATTTTTTTATTCAAACTTGAAAAGAGCAATTTGTGCAGCATAAAGCAGTAAAAAATCCACTTTATTTCAAATATTGAAATTCGTACACTCAAATATTGAAATTCGTACACCAAGTACTCACGATTTTTGCATCCAAAACTTGAGAAAAAATTAATATTCTTGCAGTATTTTCATTTAAGGAGGTTTTTATTCATCCTGAGCTACTTCTTTGTCCTTAAAATTGAATTTATTTAATTTGTTTACACAAAAACAATTGAAATTCTTCACCGCCTACTATTGAAATTTTGTACGAATTTCAATATTTCTTCTGTACGAATTTCAATATTTGGAATGAGGTGGATTTTTTCGTATAAGCAGTGCTTATTTATGCCATGAGTTAATTTAATTGAAAAGTAGACTGCACGAGCAAAGCTATAAAACCTTAACATGTGGCCAATCTTGAGTTTAAAGGCAATTTTTTCAAGTCTAAAAATTGTAAAAAAATTTTTTTTGTAAATTTGTTCGTACGAATTTTGGTTTTGTACGAATTTCAATATTTTTTACCCTATTTTGAAGAATTAAAGACAAAAAATTTAATTGAAATTTATTTTTTTTTTTTATTTTATTTGACTTTAGAGTAATTTATTTTGGTAGAATTACATAGAATCTAGGGCTGGAGCACTTATAAAATCATAAGAATTATTACAAGTTCCACAAGAATTATGTAGACTTTTTTGCCTAAAAAAGGATCTTCCAAAAATTTCAAAGCTTCAAGGAGCTTCAAGATTGTCGAGCCAAAAAATGTATAAACCAAGGGTTTGGAACTGATCGAATTGATTTTTGATCAATTTTGATATTTTTTGACCAATTTGATCAGTTCCACACCCTGGGTATAAACAACTAAATGCTAGTGTATGACTTGCAATTTTTAAAACATTAAAAAATAGCATTTCACAAAAAAACACCAAAATTGATCACTCTTAGAAATTTTTTGTACTTAGCGGTTCAAAAATTTTTTTCTTAACCTTAAATGTCATCACCGCTTTGAACTCTTTGCAAAAATATTGTCAAAAATTAAATTCATTAAAAAATCTTCCAAATCCATTCTTTCATTACATAACTTTACTTGATCAATCTACTCCCATACATCACTTCCACAGGAAAGAAATTATTACAACCATCACAATATAATTCGTGACTTAATCCAAAAAAATAATTCATCAATATATATTTTGTCATCTATTTAATCACTTCTCGATCATCTAAGAATCAAAAAAATTCAATTCCACATAACACAAAAAAAATATCAATTTAATTTAATTTTCCATTTCCATCTCCAAGTCATAGTTGAAGACGAAAAGAACCGTAAAGATCATAACAACAATAAATCATCTCTGATTCTTCTTTTGATTTTTTCAATTGTTGGAATTTGTCATGCTGAAGCAATTTTTGGCGCTACAAATTACCCCGCTTTTCGTGATCATCTCCGATCTCGAATCTTTCTTTCAATTTTTCCAATTTAAATATTTCTTGTTTCAGATGAGATTTTACAGTAAGTATAAATTTTTTTTTGTGCATTATTGAATCTCTTTTTATCTTTTTTAAAATAATCATTTCCTATTTTTTTATTGATTGATGAATCGCATCTCAAGACTTACTTAAATAAAGATGAAATTTCTCATTATTAATCCTATTCTTCACGGTTAAGTGATCAAGGTAACATCCAATTAATAAAATTCTCAATTTTTTTCTTTCACTTCCTTTTTTATGCTTTATATCTTATTAATCCACAAAAAATTAAAAACTGTCACATATAAAATTATTAATCCACATATGGTACCGCAACGATCAAAATCAGCACAATTTTTTTTTATTTTTTAATAATTTAAAGAAGTCACTTTTGTGCAGTCAACCGATCATGATTCATGGATCTATGACTTATTTTCCGATTTATTCGACTGTTCCATGCGACGATCAAAATAAAACTGAAAGAAAAATTTGAACTTTTTTTGTGTCTGTAAAAAAAAATGCACAGAGTGTGGTGAGAGAAACATAAAACAATATAGCGTGTGTACAAAACAAAATAGAATTGAATGTACTCAGTGGAAATAGGCAATGATGATTAAACATTTTTCTACTTTCTCAATTCCACTCTGTAATTCCACGTTGTGGCACAATAACAACAATAAAAATGTGAGAGAATTGAGCGAGAATTTCTGAAGATTCACAACCGGCTAATTAATTATGCATGCAGTAAATGTTTCACGCTTCTCGACCGTCTGCTTCTTAAATTCTCTGCAAAAATATTTTTGTTTTTTGATGATGACCAGTTGTTAAGTTTGTTACTGTTATAAAAAAAAGGATAATAATATATTTTAATTAGTTAGAAAAAAATGTAAATTTATGAATTTTAGCCGCAAAAGCGCATATGGACATTACAAAAAAAAAAAAAAATATTAATCTTAACAATTTGGGAATGAAATTAATTTCCTCACATCTGACACATTTAATCGGTCATTTTATATGAAACGACCGTATCGAGTTTATGCAAGCCTGTGGAGAATGACTTTAAGTTTACAACTTGACTATTTTTAATCGATACGTTTTCAGTTTCGTTCCAATTATCTGGTATATCACAATCCTTTAACGTATGAATGAGTAAATCGAAACTGCAGAGACATTCAAGAAGTGGTAAGTAACTGACAGTTGCTGCAATTTGACGCATGACTGCACCAATTTCAGCTTGAATCTTCTTTAGTTCCTTTGTTGATGTTGGATTGTTTGGATCGACATTTGGGTCCTTATTTTGATCATTTCGGTCTGAATCGATACGAAAATCCCAGCATTCGAGGACTTCCTTTGTGTTGACATTACTGATGACCATTGAGAATTTTTCAACTTTGTTTTGAGCTAGCCATTCTAGAAGATTAGAAATTGGATGTTAATTTGACTTTAATTCATTATTTAATCTATTCTGTATGATAAATGTTTTAAAGCTACACATACTAAGCAAGAATACACACAAAAACAAAGATCCAGCAACAAAATATCAACAAAAACATGAACAATTCTCACCTTCAGCTTGACTGAGAACATTTTTCAAAAAATCTTTAATTTTCTCATCTTTTGACATCAAAATTGTAAGACCATATTGCTGTGCAGGTACAAAAGATTCCGCTGGATAGATTCCTCGTTGAAATAAAATAGAATTAACGCCGTAATCTTAAAAGTACCGAAAATTTCTTTTGTCAAATTGAATTTTTGAGAATTTTTATGAATTTACTCACTTAAATATTCTTTAATGATAGCTGCAGATCCTTTAAGGGTGATTGAGTTTTTAATAGCCTGTTTTGACATTGTTAACAAAGTTAAATATAGCTTTTTTGGAATTAAATAAAATCTTGTTTTGCAAAATTTGTCGTTGAGTGTGAATTTTGATTTTTTTGAACGCAGTCAACTTCATGTTGGATTGGAAAATTTGCGAGTTTAAAAATTATTTTAACGGTTTATTTGTGTTTTTGTAAAAATTCGTTTTAATGATGGAAATGAGTGTTTTAAAGTAAATTGGTGATTAATTATGATAAAAAAATGTATGTTTTAAGTTTATAACAGAGATTTAGGTAAGTTTACATAGACTTTTTAGTAAAAAATTGAAAAAACCGTTAAAGTCGTTACACAATTTGAAAAAACGTATACTTTACGTAGAAATTCAAAATTTCAAAATCCGTTTGTGTCAATTTTTGATCCTGAACCTCACAAAACATATGATTATAAATCTGTAAATGACTAATATCCAAATTATTTGATTTTGTACCAAAAAATCAAAGAATTCTCAAAATTTATATTAAAAGTAACCAAAAAAGGCACACACAAAATCTTTATTCACAAAATAAATCTAATAAGTCAATACAAATGCTCGATTGCCAAACTTTTCATTCTTAAATCTTTTATGAAGAGAATGTACACAAATAAACAAGTATGATACCACAATCATTGCCAAAATTTCAAATATTAGGTGATGATAGCCCACTTCTCTGTTATCATTGTCTTTAAGTTTGACGATTGTGAGTACAATTGCTAAAGTTAGTCCAAGAAATGCAAAGAAACAGATGGCACGGAACGGTGATACGTAAATGTGATTTCTCTGGAAGAAGAGTGGATTTTATGATGATTTAATTGATTTTAACAACGGTAATAAATTTTGGTGATTTTTGAGGCTTTAAATTAGGCTTTCTCGAAATCCAGGTTTTGGAAAATTTCCGGAACCGGGACCAAAATTAAAACTTAAATATCTTGAGCATTAATGAAAGATTTTCAATTTTTTTGTGTTTAAATGATTATAATCTTAATACTAAACAAATTAAATTTAAATTTTTTTTCAAAAAACTTAAATCGTTCACAATACAACAGTTTTAATTTTTTGATTTTGGTCCCGAAAAACCCGGGACCGGGAAATCGAGAAAGCCTACTTTAAATTAAATTTTGAAGGCATTCATCATGCTGACGAGTTTGATTTGAAAAACGACAACGTATTTTGTAAAAAATCAACAAAAAATCTTCGACAAATCACTCAAAGTACCTTCAAACAACTCAAACAGCACTTAGATAAAAAAATGCGCCAAAAATATCACCGGGAAGCAAAGAAAGAAAGAAAAAAATATTTTTATGACTTACACTTTTGACTCCGGTTAGGAGAAAATAACTTGACAAAAAATAAATGACAGCTGCAAAAAGCGATCCAACTAGCTTGAAAAATTCATCTCCAACTGAAATATGAAGCGAATATTAAACTTTTTATGGCTCATATGTGAAAATATTTTTAATTTTTTTGCTTACAATTAAAGACTATTAAAAAGAGTAATATGATGGATGCTAAACAATTTAAATATCCGATAAAGAGGACGCCGACTTCTAATTTTAAGCAACAAAATCTTTCAACATTCAGCATTATTTTTGTTAATTCTAAATTACACTTCTTAATCCACTAAGAAAGGTCAAATTTTATTAGTTTTTAATCCCTTTCAATTTTTCTTTCGATTTACGTAAAACAATGAAAGTTTTCTTATTAATCGGAAAAATTTCACACAAAAAAATACTGAGCTGTTTTCTTTCAAATGACACGGGATGAACTGAAAAATAATTTCGAAAATGAAATTTTTCTTCATTAAAATTTTTTCTCTCAAAATCATACATAAATTTCTCGCAACAAAAAGGTTTGTGTGGGTGGGTCAAGATAACAAATCAGAATAAAGTTTAGAACCACGTGGTGCTTGTAAATTACAAGATGTTTAATCTTGTAGATTATAAGATTATGTCTCAAATTTCACCATATTATAAATTGTAAAATGAGGCATGGGATATCAAACATTTAATAAAATTAAGAAAAAGAAAATTAAACTTTTCCATTTTTTTTTCAAAATTAAAAATCAAAATTTTTGCAATTTAATCTTCCAACCAAAAAAAATATTATCACGTGCATCTCGGTTCAATTTGTAATATGGTGAAATTCGAGACATATCAAAATATAATCAAGGACTTAAAATTGTCATAAAAGTATTAATGCCTTTCGATTTTGACGATGAAAATTATTTTATTTTTTGGTTTCGTGAAAGAAAATTTATTATGAAGCATATTCATCATTTGTTGCCTTGAAGAACATGATTGCAAATTTTTTTTGCAGAAAAAATTAAGAATTTGTCCGAGATTCATATGATCATGTTTTAAGAAGGTTCGGGGATTAATGTTTATCTTTTAATCTTTTAATTTTTAAAAATTATAAATCTAAAAATTTAATTTTTCTAAAATTTTCAATTGTTTTAGCAATTTTTAAATTTTTTAAAAATTAAAAAAATTTATTTTTTCAAAAATTAAAAACATTTTATTTTTTTAACTAGGTATTTAAAACTTTTTTTAATTTTTTTTTTTAACTTCGTTTTACTCTTCTTTTTAAAACTTTATCGTTTTATTATACTTTTATTTTATTTAGATAAAAGAATTTAAATTTTCAAAAATTCAAATTTTTGTTTATAAATTAAATTGTCAAAATTAAAAAGAAAGGAAATTGATAATTTTTATTTTTAAAATTTTAATTAAAAAAAAAACTTTAAGAAATTGGATGAATTTTAAAAATATTTCAGAAAAGAAAATTTTTAATTTTTGGAAGCTTTTAATTTCTTTTTTTTTCATAAAATATTGGTGAAATGTTTCGATGAATTTTGTCACGCACAATTTCTAATCAATAACTCAAAAATATCAGTATTCGTTTTCAAAATTTTCATCATTATTCTCTTCAATATCAATAACTTTCCAACCATTTAATCATCCTTAATCTTTATGTCATCCACGAATTCTTTGAAATTTCGCACATACATATGCTTCTCAGGCTTAAACAGCAAGAAAAAAACCAAAACAAACACGACGGTAATTAAAAATAGACTTGAGTCATTCTAAAAATTACACATTTATTGTTTTCTTATTCTCACTCATTTCTCTCAGTACATGCAATATTTTTTATAGACTTTCTTTCTCTTTTTTTAAATGAAAATTGAAAATTTCATCTTTAAAAATATTTACAGTCGAAGAAAATTTTTCTCACTTGCAATACGTTCTTGATACAATTTCCTCATCCGCATCACAAGCGTAAATATAAAATTTTGTATTTGATCACAATCACATCTGTTTGGTTGGCATTTCTGCATGTTATTAATCACACATTATTTTCGGCTGTTCGGCTACTTAAAATTTCTTGCAATTTAAGTCCAAAAGCGTCTAGAACTAGAAAGCTATAAATTTCAATAACTAAAGAAATTGCGGTAAAAATTATCAGGAACACTTTTGGTACAGGAAATGCTGTTCTATGTGTCAGCACAATCCATGATAATTGTAGTGTAAATATCGCCACGAAAATCAACAGCATTGACTTAAAATTGTTAACTTTAAAGAAATCACACTGAAAAAAATGAAAAATAAATCAAGTTAAAATAAGATTTTTTTTTCATAAATTGATGCTTGCCTACCTGTTTAGCACCTTGAATTAAGTCAACACATCGTTTGATGTAGAGAGCGAAAATAAGCAGTGACAGCACGTAAATCATCATAACTGCGAGTTCTATTGGGATTAAAAAAGATATTAATTGCAATGTTGGTGTAAAATTTGTTGTTTTTCATGGGGGTTGTTGGGCAGTGATGACTAATTTTTGGGAGAAAGTCGAAACCTCTTATTTGGACAAAGGTCTTTGATTTTATAGAATTTTAAAGAAAATTCTCAAAATTAAGCAAAAAATTTGAATTTTTAGTTACTAAGTGACGTCATTTATGAAATTCAATAATTCTAACCTAAAAATCCAAATAATTTGGCAAAATTCTTACAAAAAACTACAAACCAGCCAGGGGAGGGGGTCTGAACCCACTGCAAAAATTTTTATCATACAAAAAAGTTTTTGGACACCTCCTGAAAAAAAATTTCTGACTACACCCCTGCTAACATCCAAATTGAAAAGTGTACACCTCAACTCCTCAAAAGATGCATTTATTGCCGGCGTTTATTCAACCTTGATCTAATTATATTCAAAGAAAGTCACAAAAAACATCTGTCATGTGCCAAGAATCTCCGAATAATCTTTTTAATTTCCCTCCCATTATAAATAACTTCCTAATCATCGCAATTAAAATTATGTCGTCAATCAGCTATCATCAAAAAAAAAAAAACTTGGCGAACATTTTCAAATTTCTCATTAAGCTTTTCATCATAACATCTTGTTTTTATAATCAGCTTGACTATTTAACTAACAAGAGTCTGATTTAATTTTAAATTATAGATCCAATTTTGTGGTCGTTGGCTTTAGTAATTCACTTCCCACTCAGTATGAACTGTTTTTAATTTATTGTAATAATAAAGAAATTTTTGAAATTGGGGATGAATTGAGGGGTTTGTCACTTGTTGTGTGGAATATTTTAGGTATCTAAGGGACTAAATGCTGAGTTATTAATTGTCAGATCTTGAATTATCCAGCATATACCCCACACCCACATCCCAATAACTATATTATTAAGCTATGCTACTTTATTCAATAATCTTGCGCTTAAAAAAGATTAACTAAGGACGAAACTATCTAAAAATCCAACTTCCACCAGACATCACTCACAATCAACCCCCACAAAATAATTCCCACAGAAAAATTTTTCACCAGACAATATTTTTTTTGTTGTTTATTTTCGTCCGTGATTAATGTAATATTTTGGCGCCAAAAATACTCACGACTTGTAATGTATGGAAATAAAAAGTAGCTAATCACAGTCGACCAACAGATTGCGTTAATCAAATGCCACCAACCGATGATTTTAGCACCAAGTTCTAACGCAAGACAAAATAGAAATTTCTCCATTAACTTAATCCTTAAATTATATTTTTTGGTCTTCAAATTTCTTGCAAATATTCAATTTTTCAAAATATTTTTTGTCAAAAAAAACATTTATCACTTGCTGTATTTATTTTACTAATGAATGAGAGAAAAAAAATATTTTTTTCAAAATGAGAAGATGAAAATGTACGCACGTGATATTATGACAAAATGAAGAGAAAGAAAAGAAAATGAGATAAAAAGTGAAAAGAAAAATCAATTTTGCAAATTGAGCATGGGAAGGAAAAGAAAATTATTTTTTTGAGGTCTTCATAATTTTAAAAAGAAATAAAAAAAAATGTAAAGCATGATGAATGAAACATTAAAATATTTTCTTTTTATTGTGATTTATTCATCGATGACAATTAATTACCGAATAAAACAACCAGAACGTAAAAAATTCACAGATGATTTTTTTTAATTGTCAAAAGTTTTGGCTTTGTTTTAGGGACTTTTAATTGTCAATAAATTTTTATGGGAGAATAAAGTGAGAGGCAAGGTGAGTGACATGATCAGGGACTTTGGGAATGGACGGTGAAAAATACAAATATTTACAATTGTTACTTGAATTTACATCATCTTTTAGCAGTAGATTCAGTTGCCAAGATGACGAAATTTGTTGATCATATTGTTCACTTTTGGGGATCATTTAATTATGAAGTAAGAATTGATGATTTTTTCTCATACAAAAAATATTCATATAATATTTTTTGAAGATTTTATGACGTTATTAAAGGCATAGCTTATTAATAACTTTGAGATTTTGAGAAGGATGATAAGTGCTGACAAATTACTAATTTTTTTGAGAGTTTAAAGAAAACTTTGTCAGATTTTAGAAACTTGCTGATAATTCTTAAAAAATTGTAGATTCACCTCTGAAAATCAAAGCAGATGACCAGAAACAAAATGTTGATTTATTTTTAGTCAAAACATGCTCAAAATTTTCAGACAACAAATTTATCATTTTTTAAGAGATTAGCTAAGGGGTCGTTTACTTATGATGCCTGATTTTTGGGGGAGAAGGGGGTCTGAAGCTGTGTGACAGTTTCAAACAATAAGTTTTTTTTAATGATGGTTTTATTGAACGTCATAAGTGAACGGCCCCTTAAGTTAATTTCATAAATCTTGTTAATTATAAATTCTCGTAAGTTTCTAATTTTATTTTAAATGTCATTAATAGTCATTAATAAATTAGAGTAGTAACTAAAAGCTACAAATTACGCACGAAAACTTGTCATCATTTACATTTCTATCATGAACTAGTCAAGACTTAATATTGTGTAAATAATTCATCATTCTCACAAATATTTCACATTTTTCTTCAATTTAAAAATAAAACAACTTAAATGCTTGTGTTGGAAATGCCAAATTCACCACGAAACGTGCTTTATCCATTTCATGTGTCTTGACTGAATTCACCAAACCCATAAAAGATTTTTTTTTTAAAATTTTTCTAATTTATCGATTCCTTAAAATAATTCAGCAAATGATTTAATTATTCAATTACATGCTGCTCGTGAGAAAAAAAAGAAATCTTGAGGATGAAAATTAAAGATACTTTGCTGTAAAGCATTTACATTAATGATCCCATTTGCTATCTTTCAGATTCCTACCTGACTTTTCCTTTTAATCCTGAACATCTCTCCCTCAAGTATCGCTCTACAAATTGCTCGTTAATTTTCTGTTGATGCTAATTTTCGATGCGTGCGAGGAAAAAGTTTTCGATTTTTTTTTTTTTTGCTTGCTCTATTACGATGATGATTACAGTTGAATGAGGCGGAAAAAGTTTTTTTTTCTCTCTCAGTATTTTTATATACAGTCGCTCATCACTATTGTAAAGTTTTATCACCATTGGCAGTGTTCTTTATATTTTTATTGTCATTTCCTTGCGACAGCAGTCTCGTAAATATGAACTTTTCTCATTTTTAGGATGTTTCGAATATATTTATGCGAGTAGGCTTCTGCGAGAATGGAAAAATATAAATTTTAGAAATGCCATATACAAAAAAGGAATATCTGGTTAAAAATGGAAGTGATGATTTTGCTTGGAAGTGCATTTTTAACTGTCAACAAATTTAAATTGTAAAAAATTTAAAATTAGAAAGTTACATGCCCCGCTGGGATTATAATAAATAAGAATAGAGTGGATAAGCAAAAGCTTACTGAGTGATTTATGTTTGCAATTGCCTGTGGAAATTCATAGCTTATTTGTTTCGAAAACATCAAAATTTAGTATCCAGAAAGTTGCTTGCCCCTCGAATCTAAATTTTTAACTCGCTGAGCCCTCCATTTAATTGTAAATCATAACGAAATTAATTATAAATCAGTATTACATTCTGGAATATATAGAACCACAGGTAGTTTTAAATTGTTAAATGATTTAGTAAATTTTAACTAGTTGCATGCCCCTCGAATAATTTCATTTGATTGAAATAATTCTAACTAGAAACTGAATCAAAATTTTGTTAAAATGTTTTTCTTAGAAGAACCAAACAAAAGACAAAAAGCCTACAACAACATTTACTCAACTCCATCCCAGCAGCTAAGCTGAGAAAAAAAGAATTTTTGTTGTTTTCCAATTCCATCTATGCAAAAATGCGTAAAATTTGAAAATTTGTTATCGAAACGGAACGGAGAACAGAGCACGACACAAAGCAATGAAGTGAAGTGAAACATGTGCATAATTATTATTTCGGATCATGTTCTTCCTTCATTTGTCTTAAAAAGCGATGGCACACAAAAAAATAAAAGTTTTCGTTCAACTATGACAAATAAAGAAAAATGTGTCATGCCAAATTCCATTTCTTATTGCTGAAAATATTTTTTTGAAAGAAGTAAAAAAATGTACAAACTCATTGCTGTTGCTATCTGCCTCGTTTTGACTTCTCACCATATGTATGCGTATCAATGAATGAAGATGAAAAATAAAGTCGGAGAAAGTTGAAAATGTCGATTGTACAGTTACGAATAAATAATTTTTCCCTTCAACTTCCTCATGTCTTCCGAACGAAAAATAATTTTTCCTTTTTTTGTGTGCCAGAATTTTTAGAGAAAGGGGTTTGTTGTTGTTCTCAGTTTATCCTTTTTTGGAATGTTTTTTGGAGGAAGGGGGGAAGGGGAAGGTTTTAAGTCGAAGGAAATTGAATGCTCGATAATTAAATTTAAAAATTTTAAATTTTATATTAAAAATTTTAAATTTTATATTAAAATTTGGATAAAACTATGATAAATGCTTAAATTATGGTTAAAATTAATATATTCTAGTTACAGGCCCCTCAAATAATTTTTTCATTTCTAAAGTTGAAAAATTATTCAAAATTTCAAATGATTTTGGATACGCCAATCATATAAACTTCCAAACTACCTCCAGATCTACAAATGCGCTAATGACACCAACCACCCCACCAACATCATGTGGGTCATAAAGAAAATATTTCAATTTTCCTCTCGTCTCATTCTCATTTCTTTTTCTCTGTTCTTTTTTTTCACACAATAGAGCACCAGCTTGTAAGCTTCCTTTAACAACAAGAAATTGAACATGTCGTGCATCTTTTTCCAAAAAACAAAAGTATTTTCACTCCACCAACTGCCTGCTTATTTATTGTTAACTGAAAAGAACGTGTTTTGAATGCCTACATGTTGTTGATTTTCCCATTTTTTAGTAAAATGTTATTGCCAGGTTATTACGATGCTAGAATTTATACATTTTAAGGAGTGAGTGTACTTCCTTTAATTCTCAATATTTCGTCAATTTTCTTTAAAGTGAATCGATCAACAGCCACACAATCAACCACACATTTTCTAGCTTGCTTGCACCTGTATGTTAAGGACTTGATAATAACAATGAAAATATCAATAACAATAAATTTTTATGCAACACAAAATATGATAAGTTTAAAGTGATATGAAAGTCATGAACATGTTGGCTTTTTTTTTGATTATTTTTAAAATATTTTCTTTCTGGCTATATATAAATGTGAGTTTTGAATAATTTCCTGTTTCAACACGAGTAAATTAAACAGCGACAATGGCATAATAAAAATATATATTTTTCGTTCAACTCTCCTCAAAAACACACTCATAAATGTGATGAAAACTTTTGCAATAAAAATGTTGAAGATTTTTTTTTCTCTCTGTCGTATTTTTGTAATAAAAATTTTCCTGATATTACAAACTAAACTAATTTGTTTAATAACTATTGCAAACTTTTTCATGTGCACATGTGCATCGTCGTTTGTGTTATGAGGGACACAAAACTTGTGAGTGCTCACTGTCTTGTTGTTTTGGATTGCTTCGTTTTTCTCCCTTTTTTATGTGTCACATATCTCTAAAATACATTTCTTATTATGTGTTTTTGGGTGGTTGGGATGTTGGGTTTGGGATGCAGAATGTCTGTTTGAGAGTTGATTTTTAAATAATTATAGAGTTCGGATCCGAAAAATTCCCAAACTTATCAATTCAAATTTGTACTTATTAAGTGATTAATTGGTTCTAACTAGTTGCATGCCCCTCGAATAATTTTTTTTATTAATTTATGATACCAAAAGTAATTAAAGAGTTTGAATCCTAGAAGTTAGCAAGTCAATCAAGGCTTTAAAACTCTTTTGAAGACATAAAGTAGTGGTTTGCAAGATTTACGGCTAGTTGCTAGTTGCATGCCCCTCAAAAATTTTATTATTTTTAACTAATAATCTAAACCAAAAATATTATTAAGACCCCAAAACTTTCACCAAACTGCACCTCTAACTGCGCTCCTACTCCTTCCACCCATCCAATCCTCAACACTAAATTCCATCTATTTCCATCTCTCTCACCACCATGCCATCCTTTCTCCGTATCCATCCAATGTGTTTATGTAACAGCATTAAGAAATGGCAAATTCTTCTTCGTAACCTTCGATGCTCCTTGAATGCTGATGATACATTAGAAAACAACTTTTACATGCGAAAGCACACACAGAAGAGGAAAAAAATAGGCAACATAAGGAAGGCATTGTGACAACAGTCATAGCTGTAACAGCAGCGGCATCGGAACATCAGTGGAAAAAGGGAGAAGAAAAAAACATATGCGATGAAAATTTAAATGCAAAATATATTATTTTATATTAGGAATTATACTAGATTAGATGCTAATGAACGTTGATCTCATAATGTGAATAGGAAAGCTACGTTGTATGTATGCTGAATTTAGATGGGTGGAAGTTTCTGTTGGGGACAATTTGACTTTTTTTTGAACTAGATGAGATTGTAAGAGTGAAATGGCATTTAAAATGTATTTTTAGATATGATAATATGCTTGGGTCCTCTCCTCTCCATTTCTCTAATGCAATGCTCATTTTTATATCTACTTAATTTTTATTTGTGCATATAAAAAATTTTTTAAATCCAATTTCATTCTTGGCAATAAGCTAATCATAATCATCATATTTTTCGTTATAGATAAAAGATGTTTTCTGATAAAGTATAGAGCATATCTCTTTCAAGATTTATCTGCAGAGTGGTAAACACTAACTAGTTTTTATGAGATCATCAAAATATGTTTAGCATGATAATTTGAGAAATGGAGGGGGTTTGAAGGATTCAGATTGAGACTCTGTGTTGTTTGGAACTTAAGAAGTTGGAAAATTAGATTTGAGGTTATGTGTTGGACATGATGTTGATGATGGTGACTAAGCTGTGAAATTTTCAAAAAAAATGGATTTTCGATTTGAAAAAATTAATTTTGAGGTTAGAAAATAATTTTTCCAAAAAGCAATTGTATAATGACTCAATATCAACCCTAATTCTCAAATTTCTAGAATAAATCCTGCCAATCACCCACTCCACTCATCACAAGCGTCATAATTGCCACAACATTTCTTCACATTCATTCACATTTTGAACTTACTTCATCATTATTATGATCATGATCTGAAATTTGTTTCGCTCGTTCTCAATGCTAGTTTTCATGAAGCTATTGCTTGAAAAAAAATCTAGTTGGTTCTGTTGCAGCTTGTTTCTCACATCCTCACACAAAAAAAAAAATGAGAAAAGTGTCTGAAAAAAATATAAAAAATAAAATTACGAAGAAACTTTTTTATGCTTTTATGCTGTCAAACGAATAAACGAGCAATGTTCACTCATTCTTATTTTTCCACAGCTTCTATATTATTCTTAAAAAAAGCGAGTGAGAGAGACTCATGAACAAGGAGCAAAATTGCACGTAGAAAAATAAATGATAATTTTATTACACATCAAAGTGAGAAAAACACGTTTTTTGCACAAGATGCGTACAAGCTCAAAACGTTTGATATGGAATGAAAACGGGCACTCAACATTTCTCTATTTTTATGCTCTAGACTTGTTAATTTTATTTTATTTCGTTTCGAGTATACAATTTTTTTGTTGCTAAAATGGCAGCAGTAGAAGCAGCAACAGAAGAAGAAGAAGTAAGTTGGAAGATTTCTTGATTTTTGGTGGGGATCGAAGCGCATTTTCAACAGGTTTTAGGTAACATAAGAGGTTTAGGGATCGATGATTAGGTGACAAATTGCCAAAAATTGATAAAATTAGGATATAAACTACAAATATCAGAATAAGTTTGTTCCAGGTCCCACTAGGACTAAATTTATATAAGAAAAATTTGAATGTCATACTTTGAAGCTTCCTGAAGTTTTTAATGTGGAAAGAATCGAAATTCTTGCCATTTTGAAAATGAAATAGGCAAGGGCGTAGCCAGTGGAATGTAGAAGGACGTTCCCGCTTTGAACAAAAATTTATTAATTTTGCTAGGGTTTTTGAAGAAAAAAGCATTTGGACTTTTCTAAAAATTTTTCTTCCATATAAAAAAAATTTTTGGACCCCTTCTAGAAAAAAATTTCTCCCTACTCCCTTGGTGCTAGGAAAAATACAAAAATTTAAATTTGTGAATCTCTAGAACTTTTTTAAACCACTTGCTTAGTAAAAAATTCCAGGATTTCTTCGAAATGACATCCCTTGCCTCCCCTACATCAAATTAAATTGTATACCCGTCCAGACAAACAGCCAAAAAATGAACCTAACCCAATTTTTACCTTACAAAATTGCAAAAAAAATGAAATTGTGAAAAATAAACTGATAAACAACATAACAACGGAAAAAAATGAGAGATAGGAAAGAACTAATAAAAAATGGAAATGAACAAAACACATAAAAGCAAAATTTTTACTTATAAGAGTCGTGAGCTAGAGAGGAGTGAGGTGGGGGGACACAAACATTGCTTTTATGATTAAAGAAGTATTCATTTTGTGGCATGCACTTTTCCTTTGAAATTCTTACTTGCGAAAATTATATAATACCTTTTTTTGTCAAATAAATCTTTATTCCATTTTCGTTTAAGTGAATTTACTCATATATGATACGTTTGGTGGTGGATTTTATATTTTCATATATATTTCTAAAAAAGTGAAATAAAATGATGACAAAAAATGAAACGTTGCATAAAAAAATATTTTCAGGAAGCATTTATCATATTATTTGCGATTTTTGCAGTTTTATGTGCGAGGAAATGCTTGACACGACAGAAATTTTTTGTATAATTTTTCACCATCTGATGTAGTTTTTTATTATTTTGTGAATAGATTTTAAAAGTCAAAACAGATGGCATTCGTCTTTAAAATGACAGTGCTGTATTTAATTAGCTGTGTGCATTTAGCGAATTTTTAGATATTTTTATGCACAATAATATTAGAGTCAGCTGGAATTTAAAGTCTGGTAATGAGAGTTAGTTTTTTTTTATATTTTTTTTTATGAAGGTGCTTATTATTTTAAAAGATTTTAGTTTCGCTTTTAAAAAAAGAGTTTTTAAATATTTTGGAAGTTTTTTTAAAGTGCAAAAGTTTCTTTTTCAAATAAGTTTTCTGTCAAATTTATAATCAGAAAATATTATTTGTAAAAAGTTAATAAACATATTCGAAAGGATAAGGGTTCGAGTCCCCCCTAGTTTTTAGAAAGTAAATTTATGTTGGATTTTCTAAAGTTTTTTTTAATGAAAATATTATTTAAATCTGCTTTAAATTAAAAATTGAACCTATTTTTTTTTTTTTTTTTTTTTTTTTAAATCATTTTTACTCTCTCTAAGAATCCTTCCTTTAACTATCAACTTGAATAATTTTATTAAATACGAAAGCAAAGTAAATTCAATATGACACTTTAAAAGAATAACATCCAGCCTCATCCAGTTTTGCAATATCTCCTCATGAATTTTTGATAAAAATTTTTTAAAATAAAATTGATGTAAAATTTTATTTATTTCATTGTTCAAAAAATAAAACAAAATAAAAAGTACGAATTATACCAAAAACATACATCTATATCCACATGAACACACATACAGTGCACATGTAAACATATTTTTAGAAATTGAAGTGAAAATAAGAAAGAAAAGAATTGTTAGGGAGAGATAGTACGTGTCCTGACTCTTATCCACTTGGGAGTGATTATCCTTGATTTACAGTTTTCACTCGTTATAAGTAATATTAGTAGAAATGTTGTTTCTGTGCTGTTGTTTCTCTGAACGAACACAGAATCCATACAAACACATAAAATCATTCATCAGTGAACAGTCTCTTCTGCTCTCGTTCTCGTGTGCCATTTTCACTTTTTAAACTGAATGTTGCTGTTTTACTCTTGAGTAGACACGAAAAAACAGGAATGACTTATTTCACCTCGTTTTGTGACTTTAGAAATTTTTTTTTATTCTTTTTTTTTCAAGCTCAACTGGAAAGTCATTGGATAGCGATACATTGAGTTTTGCTTTTGTTGTGTTTTTTTTTGGATCATTTAAAACGTCCAGCAGACAGTGTTAATGCAATCCTTCAATGTGTTACATATTGCAAATGGTTGTTTGTTGTTGGATTTATATTTTGTAGCATTTCGTGATGGAAATGGAGGTTGATGTAGTCAGTTTGGAATTTAAGCTTTAAAAATCCATAATTCTAATATCACTGAAATAGCAGTTTTGACAGTTGAAAAGCTCAAAATTCAATTTTATGAAATTTTTTTGATTTAAAAAATTTGAGGTTATGATATTTTGTTTTCATTAATTTCAGCCTTCCAGCTTATATTTTGTCATTATATGATATATATTTTCATAGCTTCAAGCCTAAAGTTTAGTTTTCAAATAGTTTTAGAACCCATAAACTGATGTAAAGTGCAAAATTTTGAGAATATTAAAATTTCACGTTCGCCATTTTGTGCAAAAAATAAGTACTAATTTTAGAACAGATTCAAATTTTGAATATAACGAATCTGTTAAGAAAAATTTAAATAAATCTATCATCTTCCTCAACTTTCCTCTAACATTCCATTCCACAAAACTGCGCCTTTCTCAACCAAATTGATTACTCTCATCATCAGACTGATCTTCATACAATCCTCCTTATTCCTGTATATATCTCTTTTATATATTTGTTTGTTGTGGGATGACTGAGGAAGGCCATATCTATTTGACACTCGAATTAATTAATGACCATGGAGGAAGCATCATGTCGCAAATATTTTTTTTGTTGCTGTTGCATTCTCTTCTCTTCTTTCTGGTGTCGCTGAAATGAAATGTTTTTAGATGATGTGTTAAATGACTTTAGTGACTAGTATTTTTTATGTGCTGTGGAATTTTTTTTCATCCTCCACATCGACATGCCAAGCTTTATTTAAAGTCTGTGTGGATATTTGAGTAAGAAAATGATTCCATATAAATTTAAAGTAGATGAATGCCAACGAATGAAAGGAAGGCAATAGCAAGTAGGATAAAAAAAAGAACCTGAACAATGTCATTTTATCGATTTCAATCTCTAATCGCATTATCATAAATGGTAGGAACAGGCATTTGGAATAGAAGATTTTCTTTCTTTTTTTTATTTGATGCTGATTACCCATGAGGAAATCTACTTTTCTTTTCTTGTATTGAATGTTTGCTTTTTACTTTTCTACTTTTACGTATGTTAGCAGTAAGAATGAACAGCAAAAAAATGCCGAATCAGAGAATGTTAAGAAATGGAAAAAGCTTGAAAAGAGCTGCAAAAATTTATTCTCTCTATTACCTTGCTCTTTTTTTTTGTTACTCCTCGTGTATTAGCCTAATGTATTTATTCGATTGTGATTTTTTGCGTCCGATAACGCCAATGTCAAAAGAGAAATGATGCTGCATTGTATAAGAAGTTATCACTTAAACGAATAAATTTATGTGCTGTTTTGAATCTCGACGGTAATCTCTGGTTGAATTTACTTCCTTGATGCGTTTGGGGATGAGGATTGGTGAGGTTTGAAGGTACCTAAGTGTGATTACTAGAACTTTTAGATAGGAATACAAGTTTTTCACGAAATTTAGCTTTTTGGATTGTCTTTTGTTGTTATATTCCTAATCTTTTGATAGTTTAAAGCATGAATTAAAGCTTTTAACTATTTAAACTAGATCAAAACTGAAGGAAAATGCAAAATTTTATCTTTTTTAAGTTTTGACGGCCATTTTGTACTAAAATAATGAGTCCTAAAAATCCGCTATTTTGAAAATTTATTAAAACCTAGTCATCTTTGATTTTGTTTAAAAATAAAATTTAACGTATTGTTCCAAATTTTTTTAAAGTAATTTTTAAGTAAATTCCATAAAAATCAACTTCATATCCATATCCAATCTCATAATACACCAAAAAAATCCACGTGACACATAAAAAAATCCGGAACAAAATACACAAATTTCTTTCATTCTTATCAAATCTCCTTAATCTTTTCCTGCCTTTCATTTGACCCCTTTCGAAGTCAATTTCAATTATTTGCTTCTGATTTCACTACCGTTGTGGTTTGAGACATTTTCTCATTCAATTTTTGCTGTTGCATTTTTCCATCTCGAGAGACTTTGACTCTTTTTTTCCAGTAATATATTCATTTCTTTATCTAGAGAAGTACAAAAAAAATATTCAAATGAGTCGTGTTTTCAATTTTTCTTTCTTGATAGTCTCCAAAGTTGTGGGATGCTTGGCTGGCACGAGAGAGGAAATATATTGGATGTCATTAAAGGAAATAAAATTTTTGTGTACGCCTCAATGAGTTTTTTTTTGCTTTGATTCAAATCGCAGAGACACAAAAATAATGAATGCAATTTAATTTCATTGAGCTGTGGTCAGCAGAAAATAATTGAAGCGCTAATTTTTTAATATTTTTTAGGCTGTTTAATAGATTAAATTTATGGAATTGATTCTTGCATTTGAAGGCTAAATTTTTTGATAATTTTTCGTTGCTAGCTTTTTTGGTGATATCAATTAGTTTTATGGGTAATTAATGAGGATTATTAGATTTTTTATGTGATGAGCTATTTTAAATTGGATCTTAAATTTTAATTAATTTTTTTTGATAATTCTGTTGATGACCACAACACTCATCTAAAATATCGCATTTTAAGCATGTAAATTAAATTATGGACTTAAAATTAAGAAAAAAATTGGAAAAACAAAATTTTGAAGAGAATTTAAATATTTCAGGGTGGCGAGCACCTGAGCACGTGAAAACCGTACAATTCCATGTTAATTTGTAAGGTTTTGTTAGAATTTATAAGGTTTTATGAGAAAAAAACTTTCAAATTATTAAAGAATTGAACAGTTCTCATCTGTTAATAGATATGTGCTTTCAACTCTGAAATATATCCTTTTGATCTTGAAATGATTCAGAAACATTTTATTACATAAAAAACATTTGAAAGGTTTTAAGTCAAGTCACGAAACCATACAAATTCAATTGATTAAGTGCTTCTGAACCATACAACAGAGTCTAAATGAAAACATTTGTAATGTTTTCAATCGAAAAATAAACATTTGTCAGGTTTTTAAAAGCACAAATGCCATATGAAAACCGCACAAATGAATTTTAATTTGAAAACCTTACAAATTCGATTGATTGATTGATTATTATATTTATTTTTTTCCATCAGCTAATGCTATTGCAAGACCAGCTCCATCGGTGTCCGAAGTTGTACTATTCCTTTATTATGCTCTGTGGTATTCCAATGTTGATCTATTGATGTATAAAATTCCAAGAAGTAACAAATCCATTTTGTCTAGGTTAATTTTGATGCAACTTCAATTTTTCTCCAAATTCAATATTAATTCGCGACTTTTTTGAGTTATCTCCATAGTCCATTTGTTCCTTAGTGTTTTACGTTAACTTATATCCGGTTTTTAACTAGTTCTTACTAGTGGTGTCAATTACTTGGGGGTATCAGGACTTGTACAAGTCCCAAATACCCAAGTCCTAAATACCCTAAGTACTTGTACAAATCCCAAGTCCTTAAAATTGAACTAAAAAATGACCCTAAATGTGAAAAAATGCTATATTTGGTTCTTTTTATTGACATTTTTAAATAATAGAGCTATTTTAATTCCTAATGTTTTATTTTCAAGTCATTTTAAATGTAAATTAAAATTGAAACTGTCCATGTACATCAAAAATTCGAAATTTTAATAAAAAAGTTCATTATTTAAAAATTTCAACTGAATTAGTTCTATTTTAAGTTTCCTGCATGTAAAAAAGACAATAATCTGTTAAAAATTCAATTTTTTTAAAAAAAATAAAAAATAAAAATTTTATCTTAAATAGCTGAAAAATTGCTGAAAGTTACTAAATTATTGGATTTTTACAAGTACTTGGGATAAAAACCCAAGTCCTTGCAAAATACCCCAAATACCCAAGTACTTGGGATTTGTACTTGACACCCCTAGTTCTTACGCGTAATTAATATAAATTTGAAGAATTTCACAATTCCACAACCTCATTGAGAATTTGTGATTGACCCACAAATTCTTGTAATTTTTTAACTGTTGTACAGTTTTCGAGAACAAAAAGTCAAATTTTGTAAAATTGAGGTAAAATTTATTTTTTTTTAGAACGGCATGAAATTCTTCACTGAAATCAATATTTATTAAGATCGAATTAAATAATATCTTCATAATTTTTCATACATATATTTATTGTGAATGTTATGTAAAAATTGAATCATTAAAGAAATGTTGAAGGGATACATATACAAATAATTAATTTTATTAACATAATATTTAATTTTTTTTTAATCATCCATAAATCTTGCTCTGTGTGCATTTCAGCATGCATTATATTTTTTTATCTAAATAATTTTTCTTTTAACTTTAAAAATTTTCATGCACCGTTTAACAATTTTCATCTTAATCTTGTGGACATACTAAGCTGTAGACGAGACAGCCAATTTCTTCAAATGCTCCATAAACACTTGTAATGACACATCATCAGTTAAGACAGGAGCACCACCGTCACTTCCACCATATCCATACATTGTATTGTGTGTTTGTGATGGATTAACTTTAGACAACAAGAATCGAGCTTGTGAACCGCCTTGTTCTGTATCAATATACCTAGGCATTGGGAATCTTGTGGACAAAATTTCTTGTGCATCATCAATCGGTGCCTGTAACAGTTGCTTGAAATTTTCATATTCCTTCATTTCATGATACTTCATTGCACGCCATTGAGCTATTGTTTCACCATGAAAGATGAGAATTTGGAAGAATGTATCCATCAAGAGAATCTTATCAGGCTGAATACTTGATGTGTCAAGAAGAACAGGCTCGGGTGGTCCATTGAAGCTATAACTGTATAAAATTGGCTGAATCATAATCAATGATTGTGTTAAATCCTCACGCATTAACATATGACGATAGAAAGTCGTTTCGTCGGGTGAATTATTGAAAACTTGTAAGAACTGTGACCGTCTTAAGTGATAAATAAATTGTGGAAATAGACTGAAATTTTCAGCAAGTCTAAATGAATTTGGATCATCCTTATTATATTCACCAAATTTCTGACACAAACGAATTAATTGTCGATCAATCCAACGCAATACATCGGGACCGTCATCAGATTCAGCACGAAAAACGACCATTCTTGCCATAATAACAGCTGCTGCTTCCTGATCAAATCCAGCTGATATAAAATTGAGATTAACAGCTGCATCTGCCCAATTTCTAGCGACTGTTGTAACTCGTATTCTCCTCTGTCCACTTGCATGTTGATATTGTGTAATAAATTGCAAACATCCACGTCCACCTTGTGGAATTGGTGCTGAATGTTGATTTGCGACCTCAAAGAAAAATGCCATTGTTGAGTTTGGTGAGACGGTACACAGCTTCCATTGCGTTGTATTTCCCATTCCAACTTCATTCTCTGATACAGATGAATTTTTAATATTTAGAGACACACACGGTCCAATGCCACCTTCAATTTTTAATTCTCTGGAACATTTAACTTCCAATGTTGCATTAAATCCCATTTTGAGGTCATTTTTAGGATCAGTGGCAAATACACGTTGATAAGTTTGCTTAAATAATGACGAATTAAAGGAATCTCCCATAACCATATGACCGCCAGTTGAATTACAGCATTGCTTCATTTCCATAAGACCAGTTTGATCCAATGCACATGAATAAATATCAATACAATGTCCATTTGTTGCTGTTCGTAATGCAAGTGCCTCAAAATGTTTAATTCCTTTCTTCATGTATTTTGCATTATCTTTATGAATGTCATGATGTGAACGAATTGGATGTTTAAGCTCATCATCAACAACTTGACCGGGTCCGGTTGAGCATGGACCGCCAACAAATAATAAAATTCGTGCAGCTGTATTTGGATATGTACATTCAAGTAATCCAACAGCAATTGATAAAGCAGTTCCAGTTGCTCTTAATGGACGTTTTCCTTGTGACACGGGCCATGGATCACGTTGTAATTCACCCAACATGTCAGTTAATGCCATATCACATTTTTGTAATGGCTGTAAGAAGCGATTTGATGGTGGCTGTGGACCTTGTTGAGGCATTCTTGGTTGTTGAGGTTGTTGCTGTCCAGCAGCTACGGGAGCAGCACCACGTCCAATTCCAAGCATATCTTGAATTTGTTTAGCTGTTAAATCTTTTGTACCACGAAAAACGTAACTTTTTGAGCATCCTTCTGTGGATAATTCATGGACTTGAACCATTTTACCGAATGTAATTAGTCCAACAAGTGCATTTGAAGGAAGTAAACTTAATGACATTTGAAGTGAATCTTTCAATGCCGTTAACTCTTCTTCATCCATACAAGTGTCGACGACGAATAAAAATACAGGTGGCATACATGGTGCTCTTGTAATTGTATATTCGATAGTACTGAAACCAGGAATTAATTCAGCTGGTTGATGTTGCTCGGATATAGCAGCATATTGTGGTGGGAACTGTTCGAAATGAAAGAATTAATCATTAATCTATAATTAGTTCAATGTCAATGCCAATTAACTTACGGGATTTCGTTGAAAACAGAAATTGCAGACCCACAGCTTTGCACGATAATCGACTTGACACATTGGATTTAAAATAGCACGACACGTAGTTCTGGTACACAAAACAGGCTCATACATGAGTGGTGGAAGGTCTGAACGTTCCTTAAATGGCTGATAAAGACATGCAAGTGGAACAACTAATTTTGTTGCATCAACTCTACTCGATGGCCATACATTCCATGTAAATCTAATTCCATCACGATCTTCATTTTGTTGAATATATTCTTCATATGTTGCCATTATTGTTGTCAAATTGAAGGTATCACTGTGAAATAAGCAATTAAGAAATTTATTAAATTTTTACTTCCACGTCACTTGAGAAATTTAATTAATTGATTTTTGAATGAAATGAGAGGTTTTTTGATGCAACTCGATGTTACTGATTATGACACTTACATTAGTAATAATTTAGACGGTTTATTGTTTGTGATTTTTCACGAAAAGTCGGAAAAATCAGTAATTTTATATTTTTAATAAGATTTTTTGTAAGAAATCAACACAAAACTGGCCCCTCAAAAATTTAAATTTTTTTCGACCGTTACGCGAATTCAAATTTTTGTGAAAAACCGTTAAGTTAAAAACATGCAATGCATGGCGGCTTGTAAAGATTTTTATGTATACAAAAAAATTTAATTTACTTGTTATTGGTCTAAAATTAAATTAAAAGACCAGATGTGGGCAAATCCATAAAATTATGAAACTGAAAAAAATCGACTTGTAATATTTCTTTACTTGTTTCCGTTCAAAAAATGAAAAACCGTTAAATTTTAAAGTAAATAATTGGTTTAAGTAATTTTTAAGAAAGTTCACTTATTTTGTTGTTTCATACAATTTTTTGTGAATCTTCCTTTATAATTTCAAAGCAATCAAGTTCTTATTTAATAATGTAATCAAAAAAACAATTTCGCAAAAATTTTGTAAACAAAAAAAATTGAAATTTTTCTTCAAAATTTTCAAAATTTATTTCGTCGTTTCCTCTTTTGCAGGATCGATTGACGCTCTTTTTTTAAAAATTTCTGCTTATTATATGAGTTTTAATGCAAACTATAGACACAAAATGATGAAAAATAACGTTTTCTATCTGAATTGATACTCTTCATTAAGTCTAGATGTCTTATTAGTCAATTTTTCGAGATTTTTAAGAAAATATTTTTCTTGCGCAGGATCGATTGACGCATTAAAAATTCAAATATCTTCTTAAATACTGATTGTTCTAGTAATTTAAACACTCTAAAACGTCCATTTGATGAAAATACATCTTATTCATTATCTAAACATTGCTAAAATAGTGAAATTAAAGAGAAATTTTACAAAAACCAAATTTTTGAGCTTTTTCAATTCCATGGATTTACACATGTGTTGAAAAAGACGGTATTTTCTGATCTTTTTAATGGATATGATCAATATATATATATGAGGTCATATAAGAAAATGACCGTTAAATTTTGAAAAATTTACTTACACCATCAAAACTTTCTATACCGGAAACAATGGAAAATTTTGATAGTGTTAGTTTTGTTTGGGGCGATTTTGGGGCGGACTCTGTCCATATGACCTCATATATATATATTGGATATGATAAAGCATACATACAAAATTTTGAGTCATCTTAAATGTCAATGCTGCTTTCTCCCTTAATATTTATTAATTTTTTATTGCCTAATCTAACGTATTAACTTTTTTAAATTTGAATTTTGTAATTTTTAATTTTTTGAACTTTGATTTTTCAAATTTTGAACTTCCGTTAAATATGAAAATATTTGAATTTTCAAAATACGTTAAAAACGTTATGATGAATTTTTAATTTTAAAATCAATTGAAAACACCTATTGAATTATTTCAGCTCATTTAAAGGCAATTAAATGTAGGATTGTTTTAAAAAACATCAGAAATTCAAAGAATTTTTAAAAAATCCAACCTCAAAAAAATTTAAGGTCACGTTTCTGATTTAGAAAGAAACATTTTGTTGCATTTCATGATCCGTAAATTAATCGACAAAACCGACTAGTGGTAAACTAACCAAGCTTGTGGCTATTTATTCATGACTGAGCCACGAAAAGCGATAAAATTCTACTTTTTGGTTATGTATCGTTTTGGTCTGAATAGGCTAGACATTTATTTTATTAAAAATTGATTAAGTGTGTTATTTAATGTTCCTAAAATTAATCTGAATATCAATATATTTCTGAATATATTTTCAAGCATCTAAGTTAGTAAATAAATTTTTCATTTTAGAGTTGTAACTTCAATAAAAGTGCACTGAACCTTAGAATTGCACAAACAAACTACTTTAACATTTTTAATATCATCATCATCTATAACAACTTCACATTTATTTTTCAACTATTAAATCTCAACAAATCAAATAAATTGAAAGCAAAGCAAAGAAAGAAAAAAAGTAATCTTAAAATGATTGAGAAAATGTAATGAGTTGGAAGTGGAAGCAAAAAAGTCAGAACTCAAAGAAAAGAAATCGGCAAAGAATCTTTTGATTTTCAAAAAAAAAGAAGGAAGAGCTGCAAAGAAAAATATAATATTTATAATTTTTCAATTTCTATGCATTCCAATCAGCTCTGATGTATCTTATGTATGGTAATGTCAATGGAAATTCCCATTTGTCGTAAGGATATGTTATGAAGATTTTTTTGATGGAATTATGATGAAGATGGACATGAACGGGTGGACTGATGATTGAAGGGAATATGTGCTATAAATTAACATAAATTTTTTGATCTAAAACTATTTATTTTCTATGAATTTTTAGATGGTAAATTTGATAAATATTTTGGAAGGGGAATTTTTGGATGTTGGAATAGATTATTTGCCATATTGTAAATTTTTAGTTCTAACCTAATGTAAAAACAACTTTTTTACGTCTAGTCTTAAATAACTCATATGGTAAGCCTTTTAAACCTAAGGTTTTGCTGTTCATTGGATCGCTAAGACCTTAGGGATCCTATCTAAAGTAGGAGAGTCAAAATCCTTACAATCATTACCTTCGTAGAGACTTTTGATATGATTTATAAGTTAGATCAAGTTTAATTGCCATTTTCGAGTTTATAGACCTAAAGTTTAAACTACATTCCAGTTTTGCAAATTTTCAGACGTATTTAAAGCTCAAAAACAGCTCCAAGTAAAAGCTATATATCTTAGAATCAGTAGAACATAGTTGTTGACCAAAACATTCATCTCTAGCATTTATGAACACCATAAACTTCACAAACAGATCTTTAAAGTTAAATTGGCACAAAAAAAAAAACTTTAAAACTAAATAAAAAAGCTAACAATCTCACTCAGCCTCATTTTGACTATGCGGACATGAAAATGAGTTTGTCATGTCGCATATAAAAAAAAAGACAAAAAATGTAAAAGAAAAGACATTGCGGAACTCATCATATATAATTTGAAATATTTCACTATTGCATTAACTTCTGTTTGAGTCATTTCATTTCATTTCATCACTTGATGCTGAATGGTGCTTGCAATAAGAAAAGAAAAGAACAAAAAAAAATGAAATGATGAAAAAAATCATCATAAAAACTGTGAATGAAATGAAGAAAAATGTTCATCAACAAATAATAAGGAAAATATGTGTGTGTGTGACGATGAAAATGCTGAATGGAATTTATGTGCGTTAAATTTACTTTTCTTATCACTTCATCATAATACAAGGCGAAAAAAATAGACGGAATGATGAAAATAATTCCAGTTTAGTTTAGTATTTTGTTCATATTTATGAGGACAATAATTTTACGTCATTTTCGTATTAGAATGACAGAGATGATATTGCTTCGTGTCAAGTATGAAATTGATTTTTTGTATGTTGAGGTTCTTGATCCTTTAAATTGTGGATTGTTTGGTGAGAAAATTAAAGCTGTTTTGCAGATATTTAAAGCTTCATCCTTGTGTTTGAAATTCTTTATATGGTGTTAAATTTAAGATTATCATGTACTGCTTCAAGATTATGGATTGTTCAGTGGTGCTTATAATAACATTAAATTTGTAATATCAATTGGAATTGAAAGGTAAACATCCTTAGTGATGTTTAAAATCAAAAGTTACAATAAATTATTCCTTTATTTAGATGATAAACTGAATTCTGTAAATATCTGGAAAGAAAACAAGCGAGTAATTAAAAGATCCAGTTTGGAATTTAAGATAACTTACTGAGACGTCTTACTCGGTTAAAGTTTGACGTGAAAAAGAACAAATTCGTCGTGTCCGTGAAGTACGCGGGAACAGGTTGTCAGAATGCCCTGAAACTTGGTCAGAATTACGTCCATATTACGTCCATTTACGTCCAGCATTCAAATATTTTCGTCCTACCTTCAGTTCCTGGATATAGCACATTAAAGGTTTTTGGTATCTTTCCCGCGTACTTCTAATTTTTTTCGCGGGAAAGATATACGGAACTAATTTTTATGGACATATTATATATCAAAATGCATCTAATTATTACGTCCAATTACGTCCTGCAAAAATTTTTGGAATTGAACATGAGTGGCAAGAGTTATGGACTTCCAAAGTTTTGGACCAAATTTCTCGAAGAATAAAAAAAAATTACCTGAAAAAAAAGTTTCTTAAAATTATTTTTTTATCAAAATTCAATATATTAAAGATTTTTATGATTTTAATCTATTCTTTTGGACTTTTGGCAGTTCCAATTAAATGGTCGTGCCTTAATATAGCACAAGCAGATCTCAAAAATCCTTAAAATCGTGTTGTATATCAAATAACATCTATTTTTTCTAACAATTTCAAATCTGTTAACATTTTTAAGATCCATTTTATTATAATTTAGAACATAAGGCAGTTTTATATTATCGAATTAGGAAACTAAATATTACAAACGTCATATTTAAATTTTGTCAAATTTTGGCCAAAACATATTTTATATTTAATCATATCTACTTTTTGTGAGAATTTTTAATTAATTGAAATTTTTGATTTAAAAAAAAGAGAAAATTTTATTTTAAAAAATCAATTCAATTTTAAATTTCAGAAAAAAAAATTAAAAACAAATTTAAAAATTAAAAAGTTTTAAATACACCTAAAGTTTAAATCAAAAATTTCAATTAATTAAAAATTCTCACAAAAAGTAGATATGATTAAATATAAAATATGTTTTGGCCAAAATTTGACAAATTTTAAATATGACGTTTGTAATATTTAGTTTCCTAATTCGATAATATAAAACTGCCTTATGTTCTAAATTATAATAAAATGGATCTTAAAAATGTTAACAGATTTGAAATTGTTAGAAAAAATAGATGTTATTTGATATACAACACGATTTTAAGGATTTTTGAGATCTGCTTGTGCTATATTAAGGCACGACCATTTAATTGGAACTGCCAAAAGTCCAAAAGCATAGATTAAAATCATAAAAATCTTTAATATATTGAATTTTGATAAAAAAATAATTTTAAGAAACTTTTTTTTCAGGTAATTTTTTTTTTTCTTCGAGAAATTTGGTCAAAACTTAAGTCCATAACTTTGCACTCATGTCCAATTCCAAAAATTTTTGCAGGACGTAATTGGACGTAATAATTAGATGCATTTTGATATATAATATGTCCATAAAAATTAGTTCCGCATATCTTTCCCGCGAAAAAAATTAGAAGTACGCGGGAAAGATACCAAAAACCTTTAATGTGCTATATCCAGGAACTGAAGGTAGGACGAAAATATTTGAATGCTGGACGTAAATGGACGTAATATGGACGTAATTCTGGCCAAGTTTCAGGGCATTCTGACAACCTGTTCCCGCGTACTTCACGGACACAATTCGTCAACAATTTAGTCACCAAAGGGTCAGAAGCTACGAATTTGCCTTTCGCAATGATATAAGCTATGAATTCGCTCTAATTTGAATTTAAACTCAAAAAAATCGTTAAAAACTGTCAATTTAACAAGTAACAAATTAAATTGGCAACTAGAGCATCTCTTGTACATTTTTTCCATGAATTCTTACTTAAACCTCAATACATGATAGATTTAAAGCAACATAATTTTACGACACTGCAGATGGGCACCCTAAACATGTACATGACTCTCTAACAACCCCAAAAAACTCTATTTTTAACACAGCATCAGCATCCCAAAAAAAGAAATTGTATCCTCTATAATGATGTGTAAAATACTTACTTAATTTTCCCGATATGTCACCAATTTAAATTTATAATGTGTCGTTCTATCTGAATAATGATGAAACATCCAATCCCACAGAAAACCCATCAGTATATCCTTAACAACAAAATAAGAAGAAAAGAAAAAAAAAACGAGCAAAACAAGATGCTTTTAGGTTTGAGTTCATAAAATTGTGTGGCATAGTTAAAACACGCATAAAGCACACGATATCAGTATATGTGGAAAATAAAAATAAATAAATTTGTGTTCATTTATAACACATAGGACGCATTTTTATGCTTATTTTATGTTCTCCGTTTTTTGCTATGCCTTTCAAAATGACATATACATATTTGGTTTTTCGTCTTATATGTAGTAACGGGAAAAACAACAAGACGAGAGAAAAAAAATAAGAAAATAATGTTAAATTAATTTATGTGAGACACGTTTTGTTTTTATCATTTCTTTTCTTATTTTTCAGCTCTCCCTCCACACATACATCCATACATGAGGAAGGGGATCATCTGTATTAGCATTTTCATTCGGTTCCTCAAAAAAATAATAATAAGAAATATCAAAAATTCAAAGCGAATCTTTGCTATGACTTCTATCATAATATACAATTTGGCACGTAAAGTATCAAAAATCGGTATGAATGAACAAGAAAAAGTTTTTTTTTTCATTGGCATAAAAAATTTTCATTTCCAAAAAAATGACATTGAGATCTTATCTAAATATTCTTAGAATCCTTAAACTATACATGCATGTAGTAAGAATGCTTAAAGTTGTTGTTCCAATTGAGTGAGTTTCGAATATTATCGAGTTTATTGATCAGTAAAACGGAGTAAAACAAGGAACAAAGGAAATTGCTTTTAGCTTGTAATACTTGATTTTAAGAAGCAATTTTGTATTTTGAAGGAGGACAAGGATAAGATTGGGAGGTGGATGTACAATCGATTTGGACTAATTTGTAATTGGGAATACAGAATACTTTAATACTATTGAGCATGTTTTGAAAGAATTTATTATTTGAACGCAGTAAACTTTGATTTAGGTAATTGTGAATTTTAAATTTTCAATTTTTAAAAAATATTAAGAGATTTCTATTAATTAGGTAAGTAAAATTGAACTAATGGTACCTTTTAATAGTTATAAACAAATGCATAAAAATTTCCTTTAGAACTAAATGCAAAATGACGATTTATTTTAGTACCCCTTATTTTAGTACAAAATGGCCGACATATAAAATATTGAAATTCAAAATTTTGTACTTTCCATTGGTTTTTACATTTTCAAATAAGTTTGATTTTAAATTTCAGACTTGAGACTATCAAAAAATCAATAATTCTTCAACGTAAAATAATCCTGAAGGCTAAAATTTACGAAAAAAAATTAAACAAAAATGAAAAAGATCAAATTTTGTAAACAAAACATTTCAAAAAATTGAATTTTGAGCTTTTTAGAAAGCTTCAATTGTACAATCTGTTGCAACCTTTTTCAAAATTTCATCATAACAATGTAAAATCATCTTACCGAATACAATTATCTGGTTTTAGAATGTAATGAATAGAAGAAGATCACAAAAAGCATGTAATGTCGGATTACTTTGGTAAGTAATTGTCAAAATAACCGAAAAGTCCCCAAGTAAAATTATTCTGAGCTATTTAATGTCATTCACTAACATTTCCTGATTGCTTCAACTACCAGACACAAAAACATCCCCTCCACCTTTAACCCTGTCTTTAAAAATCGCTCGAGGTGTACAAGTCAATCCACATAACATATTTAAAGTGCTCCATTAAATTGCAAATAAAAAGAATCTTCCGACATTTCTTTATCGACAAATTCCAAGAAGCATTTGAACAGCAACAATGAATAAAAAAAACAACATTTTCAATATTCTGTCAGACATCATGTCTCAAGTTCTAAAGGGCAAAATAATTGACTTGATATCGAAGCTTCTCTTGTCGATTTTTTCCCCGCTTTTTTTCTCATTCGCTTCTCAAGTCATAGATATATATTGGAGTATATTGGCAACATTTATCTCAATACTCATTTTCTGCCTTTTCAGTTCAGCTTTTATTCACTGAAAAACTTCCTTTTATGTAATAATTCACACATTCAAGATCCTTTTTCTGTTGCCTTTGTACTTTTTTTCCCTCTAAACTTTTTTTTTGTCATCCAATTTTCGTTTCCATAACAAAAAAATAAAAAAGAAAGAAAACGGCTCTTTCCACGAAGATAAGATTACAGATTTATCATTTAATCTCTACTCTCTGTATCTCATTTTTCGCCTACTTCAAAAATATGCGGTGGTGCGGTAATTTTCCTTTCTCTTTTCTTTTGTTGATGATATACAAGGAAATTGTTTTGCTTGAAATTTTTTGCTTAATTTAATTTCAACCTTTAGAGTAGACGGGAGGGGATGTCTTTTTTTCTTAGGGTGACCTTTACGTCTGCTTCACTAAATTGTGTACAGAAAGGAAAGAAAAAAAAGTGAACATATCTATGAATGGGAAAAGAATGAAGTCAATGGTGCTGATGGCTTTGGGAATGATGACAAAAAGTCAATTTTCTATTTTTCATCTTTTCAATTTTGAGAAAATTGGAAAAATATTTTTTTTTGTACATAAAGCGATGATATTTGCTTCTTATTCTTTTTTTGGCAGACAATGAATATTTTTTGTTCCTTATCGTATTTCTTATTTCCATTACATTTGTTGTACGCAAAAATAAATTATGGATATGTAGGCTGTTCAGAAACATATTTGCAATAGATCAGACGTAATGGAATAGAAGAAAATTTGAATTGAAATATTAAAGACTGAGACGCACTTGTGAGACGTTCAATTCCTAAATGATCTTAATTCTCAGACAATTTGACTTGAATAAATGAGAATAGACTTCATGCTGATTTTAATAAACCATTCTTATAGTTTCAATTTGTAGCAAGAGATTCATGAAGATTTCTAGACTCGAGTCTACTCATAAAGTTTGATAGTAAATTTAGAGACCATAATATTCTTGATGTTAAGCACCAGAAGATGATTTTTTCCATTAAGGCTTGGTTGTTAAGTCTCTATAATTAATTTGCTGAAAATGGGTATTAAAGTAGCGATGATTAAAAAATAACTGAAACATCCAATGATGATGATGAAGAGTTTGAAGGTAACCTGCTTTGATATTTGTTTCAAGGATTAATTTTTGTTTTTTTAAAAAAAAAAAAAAAAAAAAACAAAACCTGCCCTAATTGTAAGTAAATTAAAAATTATGCTTACACAGGATTTAAACCCGTGACTTTTTGATTTAAACTTGAGCATCAAATTTAGCATTTAAACAAATTTACTATCGAACTATAAATATTGTTTATGACAAATTGATCTTCATAAATAGTATAAAAATTTGTTTCAAGTTCTGAAATCTTTTTGAATTCTTTATTGAAGTTTTTAAAAGAAAATTACCTTTTTAAAAAAATTAATATAAAAAGCATTGAAGCAATATTTTGACAATTTTAAGCAAAACTGAATAAAAAAGATTTAAACTTACATCCAAAAACCCATTTTAACCTTCCAAAGAAGGATATCTCCTCGAAAAAAAAAATCCATAAACATGTAAAATCACGATTTGTCTCAAATTTCAATGTCCTTATCATCCACCTTAGATCCATCCTCATTTGAATTTAAATTTTTATATATACAAGAGATTTGACGTTAATAATAAAATAAATGCAAATAATCATATCTCATGTGCTTGAGTGTATGTAAAATATTAAGGTAAAAAAAATTGTCTTCAATCCTTTTCACGTTGTTTATCTTTACTACTTTTAATGCTATCGCCGCGCCACGTGGAAAGTTCATATTTTTATATCATAAAACGAAGAGATATGACAATCACGATGTGCATTATTTGTTGTGCACGTCTCTCTCCTTTATGTTATCTACTTACTTCATGTGTATAAAAAAAGTGCCTCATCTTTTCATATTATATATTTATCAACTCTGTGTAAAGGCGTAAAGATTATTAGGATGTCTTTATATAGACATTATAGCTATATTTTTTACAAGCGAGGTTTTCTTTTCTTTTTTATCGCAGATCCTCCATAAATCTCGATAATTTTTTTTCTCTTCCTTCTGAAGGTTGAGGAACAACAGCACACCCAAAAAATTACAATTTTAAAGTACCGCAACTTGAAAGACACTTGATGGCATTGTTGTGGAAAAGATTTTCATGTAACATAAAAAAATGTAAGTTAAATAACAATTTTCTTGCATATTCACGGTCCTCTTTCCTACCCTACAAGATATACATATTCCTTCAAAATGTTTTCAAAAGTATCCGTTTCTATTGAATTTTTTTTTCCTTCACTCCAAAATGAAATATTCTCTCTACAAACTTTATACCGGCATTCTTGTGTTACTATTGCCATTTCTACTTTCATTTTTTTGCCGTAACTACCAACATAGGAATTTGATTAAAAAAATTTATGCCATTAAATTGTGTGTATTTGAAGCTTATTTTTTTGCTTTCTTTCCCATTCTCGACTTCTTTTTAGGATTGAAAATGAGGAGGGCACTTGATTTGTTGAGCTATAATAGGAATCTCTTATTCTCTCATTTTCCCTCCCCACGATTGTGCAAAAGTTTGCTTTTTGTTGCATTTTTATGAGGGAGTGAGGATGTTTGGTATTGGTATGGCTTGTTGACAGGGGGCTCTTGGACTATAATTTATGAAAAGTATAAAAAGTCATCCTTGTCCAAATTTTTAATTTTTAATCTTAAATGACTCACTTTATTCATATTTTAACTTGCAAATTTAAAGGTTCAAATCCTCAGCCTCAAAATTACAAAAATTCATTTTTGGACTTAGCAGTTGCCAAATTAATTAATTTATTTCAATTCAATGCAAGCTCCATCTGAACTTCACGACAAAATGTGTCTTTGCACAACTAAATCTTACCTAAATCCCACATAATTCCTCAAAATACCCGAAAAATGCGCTCTAATAAGTCACAAACACCTTCCCCATCCACACCATCATCCCTCCTCATTTTATATTTTCATTCTTTGCTACTTTCTACTGTCGTTATGCTTCACATTTTTTTTTTCTACTTTCTCTCATTCACCTTGATATCCTAAAATATTTACTTTAGCAATTACGCACAATAATGGTACGAAAGGGAGGCAAAAGAAATGGAAGAGCAACAGAGAAAAAGAAAAGTGAGAAATAACAGACGGTGGTGTTTGATATGTGCGCTTGGGGAGGTCGAGAAATTGAATAGCTCGAAAAAATTACGCGATATGGTAATGGATGGAAATAAATGTTACTTTGAAATGTATTAACTTCCACGCAAAATATGAAAATTATTGGTTTTTGACATGTCAGAGTTTTGTGTTTTTTGTTGAGGGTCAGCTTGACTGAGATTTTTTGGGTGTTGAGTTTTGTTTTCGGTGGGGTGAAAATTCATTGATTTTAAGTTGGAAGGACTTGAGAAAAATTATTTGAATGAATTTAGATGTGAGTTGACCTTATTTTAAGAATTTACTAATTTTTGCATAAAGGTTTAATTCTTGAAAGTAATTAAGCCTAAATTCAGCTTCAAATTTCTAAATAATAATTTTTAAAATTTCATGTTCATTTTTTCAAAATTCCTTCAAAAAAATTTTTAAAAAAAGAACCAAATAACTTTCAAAAATTTCATAAACTTCAAGCATGGAAGTTTCAAAAATTATCATCCACAAAAATTTAAAGCACTTCCATCATTCCATATTCAACATCATTTAATGTGATTTTATTAGCAATGAAATTAATTCGACATTTTCAATTTCACATTTTTCTCTCATTCACAATGTCGAAAAAAAAATAAAGAAAAAGAATCGAAAAGTGTTCATGTAAGAAAGTACATTTACATATTTTAATCTTCATGTCTAAAGTGTCTCAAGATACTAAAGAGTTCTACTTATTTATTCAATTTATCTGACAAAAAAATGAAATTTAAATAAGAATACGCGTTAATGTGAATCACATTAAATGTTGTCTTTTTCTTCTTCGACATTTTATTTTCTGTGTCAATGGAAGTCTCTTGATAGAGTATTAATTACCTATCAGAAGAGATTATCGAGATATTAATTTGAAATAAGATACAAAAAATTCCTCAAATCACAGAAAATTGTTCTCAGAACATCATCAAAATTGTCATGACACGTGAAACCGATTCTATTACAAATTGCGTAATTTACCGCATTTTTTACGGTAAATTTTATTTCAAAATTGTCAGCACAAAAATTCCTCAGAACTCTAAATGCACATTAAAGGTTTTTTTCTTCTACTTTTTTTTCTCTGGAATTGATCTCTGAATTTTTTATATTTTTTATTTTATTTTTTCCCCTCTCATTACCCAATGATATTGAGAATTTTAACCTCTCTCAACGGTAGAGAAGTAGCAATTGTAGGAAGGAACAGAAAACGTGTATATACACACAGAAAGTTTGATGATACCGAGTCTTGCTTGTACTGATGATAAAAAAAAGTTTTTGTTGGAATGAGTTGATGATGTTGGAGGATGGAGAAGAAGAATTGCAATAGAAAAAAAAAATTTCAATAATAATAAAGTAAATAAAGATTGAAAAATTTTCACATCTTTGCGAAGTTGAATGGCATGTGGAATAATAAATTCATTGTCGACTGTTAAACTTGCGATTTATAGAGATAAATGGATGGGAAATGTTGGTGGATTTTATTGGAATTTTTCTTTTATTCTTTATAAATAGATGGTTGAATATTTTATTAAGTTTTGTTGTTGGTTTATTTCAGTTTATTCTGGTTTTTGAGGAATTTTGAAAAAGATTGTTGCTGAATATTGAGTTTTTACGAATTTATATAATTAATTTGACTATTTTATATTTACAAAATTTATTTAATTTTCAGTCAAAAAAATTCCATAAAATTCATAAATTTCAAGAAGAAAATTTAATCAAAGTTAAACAGAAAATTAAATTCGTAAATTTTTATTAAGAATTTCGTATTTAGCCACTTTGGCTACTTAATGTAGTAGAAATAATCATAAGGTCATGGATTTGGCAGTCTTAAGCATATTAGCAAGCCAAATATATTTTTTGGAATGAAGTCAAAATTGTTTATTATTTTAAAGAAGCAAATTCACTTTAATGTCTTATAAATTGTTATAAAAGTTCTCATAAAATAGGTTGCATTGCTGGATGTGGACATGATGTGAGAATCCGTGGAAATTTTTGTCCCAAATAAACTGTTGTAAGTAACAATAGTAACTAATAATTAGGATAAGGAGTGTAACAATTTTTTGTAAAATCTTGTGGGAATTGAACCTTAATTCTTATCGAAAAGATAATTTGATGTTTAAATCTGAGTCGATAAATTTTATTAATTTTGTTAATATATTCTGAAAATAAAATGACAATCGAATCGAAATTTATTTTTAACTTCTAAGCGAAGCAAAAATTGCAATAAAACAACAAAGCAATAACACTTTTTTAAGCAAAAAAAAATCAATTTTTGATAGGACACTCATTACAGGATTATCTCTTTTCGTTAAATTCAAAGTTTAAAAATTATCATTTTTGACAACGCTAATTTCTCGCCTCCTCTTGGTGGTAACAAATTTTGTATGCAGCGAAACAAAATCTTGGACCCCTCCACCCCTCCCTGAGCGTTACGAATTTTACAAACAACCACTTATCTTTAATATAACTACACCCACAATTAATGCTGAATTTTATCTTAAATTATTTTTGAGTTATTTTTATAAATTTATTAAAACAAATTCCTTATCTTTTTTCATAAAAATTACCACAACTTAACACATTTTAAATCACGAAAAAAATTTCAAAAGAATATTTTATGAACAGCATCTTCAAAAAAGTGAGGTACATTATACCTCTATTATGACTAAATTAATCATCAAAGACATTCCAAAAATTTTCTCCCCTCCTCAAATTTACAAGCATTTGTCGCATAAAATATTAATGCCACACTTCAAAAAATAAAAAATAATATTCAAAAATTTCAGTTAATTTTGCATACAAAATCGCGACCAGCAACCAGAATTAACAGCATTAAATTAATTTTGCCTCTTTTCATTTCATTAAAAAAATTCAAAGTTGTCTAATAAATTCCACTTGAAGTGAGAAATTTTCACTCTCATTTCACAACGTAAAGTATAAAATTTCATTCCATTTAGTGATTTTTTTTTTCTTCTCATCTTCCATTCAAAAGGTAAGAAATGAAAATTATTTTAACCGAAAAGCAAAGCAAAAAAAAAGTGTATGAAAAACCCCTCGGATAAAATAGAACTAAGAAGATATAAAGTGGAAAAGAAAAGAAAAACCATTAAATATGGAAAGGTTGGATGGAAATTAAGCATTATAAAATTACAAAGTTTAATGTTGTTTTCAATTTTTTTTCTCTCTCATTCAATGTGTGTGTATTTTTAGGAAGAAAAGTACTTTTCTCGTGTAAAGCATAAAAGGAAAGCAAAAAAAAAAACTTAATGTGCTGCCTTTTCTGATAATACGAAAAATAAGAAAAAGAAGCGAGAAAAAAAAACTTTGTTATGTGCTGCCGACACCATAAATGACTTTAATAGTAGATTACGGAGGAGAAAAAAAATTTTTGTATTATTTTCTTAAATTTTTTTTCCCGTTCCCTCAATCTTCATTTTACAATATCACATAATGATATTATACAAGCAGGACGTAAAGGAAGAGAAAGAGAGAGGAGAAGTCAAGGTTCATGATCACAATCAGACAGCATTTTCCGGGTTCAATATTGACGTTTTTTTTTACCTCTTGTACTTGATGAGTCTGCTAGAATGTATGAACATGTGTATTTCCGAAAATTTTTACCCTTCCGTTTTCGTTCTCATTCAATATCACAAGAAAATGTCTTTTTTTTCTTACCTTTACGTTTAAGCGAAAAATAATCAATGAAATGTGATTTTTGGGATGGTGGGTGGATGGAACGCATTTTTTTATGAATTAAGAAATTTTTTTGTTAATTATTGTTTTTTTAAAATTGAACTTTTATCGAATTTTTTTAAGAACTTTTTTCTTAGTTGAACTTTGAATTTACTTTTAGATTTGCAATTCAAAATTTTTTTTAATGTAGTCACCAAAGGGGTCGCAATGTTAAAAATTCGCCAACTTGGATTAAAATTTGACTGGCAACAAAAATTTTTGATTTCAAAAAAATTTTGTATGAAAAGTGAGAAAGTGTGCCGTGATGAGAGAAAAATCAAAAAATGTGTAATGATCTTTTGTTCCTTTTGTCTACAATGTTAAGCTTTTAAACGACAGTTAGAACAAGCCAAGTCACAGATATGTCTTTATTTCCAAAAAATATTGGTTAAAACCTTTGAAAAATCAAATTTAATTTAAACTCATGGCATACTTTCTAACTTTCCATACAAAATTTTTTCAAAATCAAAAATTTTTGTTGCCAGTCAAATTTTAATCCAAGTTGGCGAATTTTTAACATTGCGACCCCTTTGGTAGTCACTGTAGAAAAATTCATCACATTTCAGTAGCTGATGCAATGTAAAAAAAATAAAGTCGAATTAAAAATGTGTGAAAAAAGATTTTTTTAAAAAAAAAAAAATTAGAAAAATTCATGGGGGTTACATGATTGTATAAAATGACCACCTTTGATCACTTTCGATCGAAAATCAAAAAGACTCCAACCTAGATCCAAAAGAAATAGAAGCGACATTTGTGACTTTGAAACAACATTTGGAACAAGCATGATCACAAAAATAACTTTATTTTCCAAAAATATTTGGAAAGTCTAAAATTTTTGGAAAATCATATTTAATTTTGACTCATCAAAACTTAAAAAAAATATATTTTTTAAAAACAAATTTCAATATTAGGTATTGAGATCTTGAAAATGTTAAATGTTATTTTAAAATTTATATGCATGATTTTTTTTATTACAAAATATATAACAAAAAAGTTCATTCTTGCACAAACCAGACAAATAAAACACCCAACAGCACCAACCATACTCACAAAAAATTCAGTTCTAAAAAAATATGTTCAATAAGAAAATTTCATTTTTTTTGATAAAAAGGGTAAGATAGAAGTTTTTTTTTGTAATGCAAACATAATCTAATTTCTGCTCATTGAAAAGTAGATGGGGGAGAGACGACACAAAAAAGAAGAAGAAAGAAAAAATAAACCAGTGAGAAAAAGGAGGAAAAAAAAGATGAAAGAATCATAAGTGTGAAAAAAGGCGGCTTTAAACCCCTCAGGAAATTACCCGAAAAAGAACTTGAGATGTAGGAACAACAGCAGTAACAGAATATACTCTGATGACAACATTGTCGTAGCTTGTATTAGTTGAAACTAATATTTTTGTCGTGCTATGACTTTCTTTTGTTATTTTTCATTTCTTTTCTACAATATATATTTTTTTGTTATTATTGTTTTTGTTGTTGTTGTTGTTGCTATTCGTAGATGGATGAAAGGAAGAATCATCATCATTCCATCATATTTCCTTGTTTTGATTATATCTAATTACGTTTACGAGAAAATTGAGTTTGTTCCCGCATTTTCACATAAACCGTGTACAATTTTGTAAGGCAAGGCGTCGAAAGTAACAGCAATGTAATCAACATCAACACAAAAAAGATGGATAGATAAAGTCTCGAAAAGATGCTCGAGAGTGTCAAAAGACAATAACAAAAGTACAGTTGGAAATGTGAAAATAAAGGAAGACAATTTTCTTCCTTACTTACTCTGCCTTATTACTGCTGTTGCTGTTGTCTTCATTGTACTATTGTTGTGTTAATATACATGCTTATGGACGAGGGTGTCAAAAGATTCACCATGCAGAAAGTAGTTAAATGACTCATGATAAAAAGAAGGTCATATTTTTATGATACTATTCACACCTTTGGACTTATGTATTGTTGATTTTTGAATGAAGTTTGTTGAAATTGGGAATTCAATTTTTCATTGTGATTCAAAGATGATTTGAGATTGAAGTAGGGGTTCCTCAATTTGAATACTTTTTTTGACCCAAAATTTTTCTATTCAAATCGAAACGTATGAAAAATGACCGTTACAAAATGAAAATTTGAATTTTTGTTTGGAAAATTTTAAGATGTTCAAATCAAGAACCTTCGAGGTAGTTGAATTTAGTCTTGGCTGGAAAAAAGTTGGAAATTCTAAGTCATAATTTTAGTAGGTTAATTTAAGATTTTAATACTTACTTATATCATATTTTTCACAATAAAGAACTCAAATTTTTAGGGTTTATCGTAGTGACGTTTATTTATTGATAATATAAAATAGATTATAAATGTTCACTTACAAATATAAATCATATCGAAAATATTTCTTAGTTAGCTCTTACTTCTCACCATTGATTGTGGTAATTTTTGAGAAATAAGCTTCTTGAGCGATTGTTTTTGGAGCTTCTTCACCAAAGACACTGCGAGCAACTCTGGATGGTGGTGGTGGTGGGGATTCTGGTGCTTGACGTACAAATCTGGCTGGTGGGGTAGTTTCTGGTGCTTGACGTACAAATCTGGATGGTGGAGCTGGTGGGGTAGTTTCAGGAGCTTGCCTCTTTGCACGATGGAAGTCAGTTAATGCGAATGAAGTCAACATTCCTATTAGAAATTAAAAGTAAGTGAATGAAGAACTTGATGGGTCATAAGTTTCATACCTGGTGGCATTGGTGGAGCTGGAACGCCTGGAGGCATTGGTGGTGTTGGGATCTGACGCTTAACCTGAATTTCCTATCATTAATAATCTTTCAAACCACAAAAATTCAAATCATCATACCTTATTGGCTGGCGATGCATTGACTGCAACAGTCAAGACTACAACAACAAGAACAACTTTGAAGAACATTTTGTTTTTGTTTCTCACGTCTTTTATACTGTGAATAATTATTTGTTAGTTAAAACTGTTTTAACTGTTTAACTGTTACTATTTGAATGATGAAGTGCTTTCCCATGTCATCGCTTTTTATACGAAATTTTCATGCAACGAAAAACTAAAATTGACATTCAATTTTTCCTTCCGTAAATGTTCACAAATTAATTCTGTTAATTATTACTGAAATACACGATATAACAAATATTGTAGATAAATCTTAATTAAAACATTTTTTTTGACTTGATACATTGTCATTAGATTTTTTTGATTGTTTTTCACCTGATTAACAGTTTGACTTATCTGTTTTTTCACGGTCAATTGGGGTTGATATCAAGATTGTAATGCGTCAATTGATAGAATTAATGAGATTTTTTTAAATTTAGATTTTAAAGTTTTGATAAGAATTAATTTTGCATGATTTGAGGTCGTATAGGTGAATGGGAAAAAAGCCACGTAAAGTTATTGAATAGGTCTAAGGTTGTATTGAAAAATGATGAAATTATATTTATTTTTAGAGATTTTGGATAATTCTTGATAGAATATACAGTTCAAAGAATCAAATTTAATGGATTTAAATGAACTAATTGAATAGGAATCGAATAAAATTCGTTGATACGAACAATCTTAAATTGCAATGTGATTAAACATTAAAGTTTTGACTCAATTTGGCTATTTGACGTACATTTCTCATTCGAGTTGCAAAATACAGTAACTAAGGTACCATTCATATAAAAAATATTCAAAATCAACATGACTTTCTTTTCATCCATAATTAAGCTTCAAAGATCAAATTTTGTGCTACAAACTAAAAACTAGCCAGAACTCCACACCAATTATAATTCCCATGTTCATTACCATATCAACTCATCCCTAAATATGAACAAACAATCTCATACCCAACGGTGTGAATACAACGAGAACATAAGGCCCTTAAATAGTGGAAAAATGAGAAATGGCAGCAAGTTATAAACACAATACAATAATAAGTGAGTAAAAGTGCGGAAGGAGATGGGTAGATAGAATTTTCCACAAGCTAGTGACTATACAACACAATAGTAAGTGAGAGACAGAAGAGAATATTCATGCCCGTGGAATTGTTCAGTTGGAACGTCGCCATTGTCTCAAGTGGCAATATAGGAAATAGGAGAGGAAGACCTGTTGCTGAAAATTCATTTCTGTTCTATTTATTCATACATTTTGTTGCCATCATGAAAAAAAAGGAATAGGAAACTGAAAATTTGCTCGTAATATTTTCACGGTGAATAAATATGTATTTCAAATGGCTATATAATGTGACTATATAATGAAAATTTTTAAGACTACCTCCTGCTGAATAATGAGAGGGATAGAAAGGAAGAAAAGGGATGGAAAAAAAATTAATAAAATTACATCACACTACACTAATTACGTTTCATCTGTACGAACAGTCTTATTCCATTTAACAAAATGAATTTTTCTCATTATTATAAAATGCATCAGAAATAAAATAAAAACTGGAAGTGGGAGTGATGGGCTATTTATGTCATACGATAACACACAACTCGTAACAAGTTAATTGACAAACTTTAAAAAGTTATTGAACTTTCTCTTTCTAATGAAGATGTAATGAAAGGAAGAACTGCATGTAACGATTGAGTATGATTATAAGCTATAAATTACACAAACATGTTTTCCTACCGACCGATAAATGTTGAAGAGAAAAAAAAAAATTAAGGAAAGAAGGAGAAATAAAAAAAAGTATCGTCTCTTCTTCCTACATAAAACTACTCACTTTCTGTGAAAAAATTTTAACATTGGGTTGATGTTGGGATAGTTGGGAGATTTTATGATGAATTTTGAAGAACATTTTGATGAAGACCATAGTATTAAAGAACTGAATGGAGCAAAGATGACCAACTAGCACTAGTAAATGGATGAAAATTCAAGAAATCCCATGAACCGTGTGTCTTATGCGGTTTTGGTCTTTTGCTGTTTTGGATTTACTACTATAGTCACTAGAGTAGATCATAGATAGGATTATATCTTTTAGATGATTATAGAATAAATTTTCAAGGTTCAATCCTGATGTGTGCGATTCAAACATTGTGTCCGTTACAGTTTTCAAATAAAAGTGCAAAAATGACATTTTTGTCTGTCTGTCATGCGAAATTCGAAGTTAAATACCCCTTGTTCGAAAATTCGAAAAAATTTAAATTCAAATTAAAGCATTATCGTGTGGAATTTATCAAAGTAAATGATTGAATCCATGATTTAGGACTACAATGATGTCAAATAAGCGATAAAAATCTAAAAAAGTTATCAAATTCAAGAAATAGCGTAACGTATTTTTTTTGAATTTTCAATTTCCGAGCATATATATTTGAATACCCCTAGACTTTCGATAAGTCTGTCGAACATGAATCGCGCACATCAGGTTCAATCATTTAGTGACAAAAAACTTAAATCAACTCCTTAATGTTTTGGAACTTCAGAACACATTTTTGAAGCTAGTGTAGTCTGCAATATCCCAGGCAAGATCCAAAATCAAAATTCAAAAAAAAAATCAAAAATCCAAAAATTCTCTTCATCTTCAAAAAATCCCTCACAAAACACCACGCCATCCCAATTCCATCCAATCCACCCTATGAATACGTAAACATACGGTTGCAGCATCAGAATTTAATTAAAAACTCATTAGACGAAAAGCTCTAATGCACATAGCAGAAGCACACCAGCATATATATTCCGAAAAATGAAGAAAAACAAGTAGGAAAATTTTTACTGTTTGCTTAGTGGATGAGTTTAATATGTACATTTATGAAGCTAGCAAGAGAATGGCTTGAAATTGGATGAAATGTTGCTTATTTAATGAGGAAGAATATATTTTTGGAATTTTATAGATGAGTTTTTTTGTGAAATTGAATGAATATTTTAGGAGTTTGGATGTTTTGTGAAGATTTTTTTGGTGTCTGGAAGTGAATTTTAGTTTTAGGTTAGGAATAATAATAAGATTTTGTATTAAATTGATGAAAAATTGTCTTAAATCATTTAGTAAGTCTAGACCAGTTTGAAATTGCTTTATTCATCAATTATAGCCAGCTATACACCTGACTAGTTTCAAAACTAGTAAAAATGACAAAATCCAAAATTCTAACCTCACAGCCCTAAGAACTTCCCGTCAGTCAAACAAGCAACAGCCACAACTCATCCTAATCGCATGCTAAAGATTGAAAAACATAAGGAAAAATAAGAATGAGATGAAATTGTCGCCATGAAGCTTCTGAACAACAATGGCTCAAGCAAATAAAACGAAAAAAAGAAGAAAATGCAAAAGGAAATGTTTGGAATGAGCTAGAGAAAAAAAGGTTCTCTCCACCAGAACACTGTGCATTCATTTCAAGTTTCAAGTAGTTTGACTTGACTCTTATGACCCGTAGAAATTTAATTAAAGTTAAACTCAAAAAATGTTTAGTTAATGAAAATCTCCTTCCTTTATTTTTTCATAGAATTGCACAAGACTTCCTATTTCTCTCTCTCTCTTTCTATATGAGAAGTAAGACAAAAAAAAAGGAAAAATAGGAATGACACCAGCAAATGAGAGAAAAGGAACGTTAACTTAATGATTGTGCCATTTATTATTCTAGTCTTACAACGACTGTTTATCTTTCTTGTTTCATTTCATGTTATATTATTCCTTCTATTGTCTCTCATTTATTTTATTATCTTTTTGTCTTTTCTTTAGTTTTTCTTTATTTTTTTTTTCGGGGCCAGAAACGTAGACCGTTTATTTTTACTGATTATAGTAATGTGACCAGCCGGAATGTAATATTGTGAAATAGAATCTCAACGCTCATAGAATTCAGGTGTGTTCTAATGAAAATTAACGAAATAAGAATTGTTTGTAACAAAAATTAAATTAACCTGAATTAGAAATGGGGAAAAGAAAGTTTGCTTTCCGAGCAATAAAAATGGTACATAAATTTGTAGATTTCTGGCTTTTTTTAGTTTCATTATTTTAAAGTATCTTAATTACTTTTGTAAACATTCATCAAAGTAATGAAAATTAAGAATTAAAAGAAATTTTGTTTTATTATCATTGTTTGTGTGGGGGAGGTAGCTTCCTGCTGTTCGGTTCTTTTCTTGTTGAAATTTATGTTTCTTAAAATGTTTGTTTATGGGAAGTTTTAAGGGCAGGAGGAGCATAAATGTGGATTTTTTTTAAATTGCAATTTATTATCGCAGTTGTAATTTGGATGTGGCTTACTGCTCGATTTAGTTATTTAATTACAATCTTTTAATTTTTTCCAATTTTTTTTTCATTTTTTCTCCAAAGAGTATGTAAGAACATGAGGAAGTTATGAAGAACCTCATGACAAAATATAATTTTTTTGAAACTATTTCGTTTGAATCCAATATTCAAACCACGAAAATTCTAGCAAATTGAGAAAAAATTTCAAAAAGTTTGGTGGTTCAGAGCAGGGACGTAGCCAGAAATTTTTTGGGGGAGGGGTTGAATTTTTTTTGTATGAAATGAAAATTTTGGGGGTTTTGGGATTTTTTTCCCAAAAAACCCTAGCAAAATGAAGAAATTTCCCAAAGAGAGGAAGGGTTAAAACCCCCAAAGCCCCTCCCCTGGTTCAGAGTCAAAACCCAAATTGCATTTTTTTAATTTTTTGTACTGATCAAGGGTAAATTGAGCTTCAGATTATGGTCAAAAAGTTGAAGACGTTCCAATTTAAGCACTTTTAAAATCAATTCTAAGATTTTTAAAAAATCATGAGGACCTCACAAAAACGAGGCACTCAATTGAATGTTCAGTGTCATAAAAAATTAATTTACCTCAAAAACTTAATGCTTAACCATTTAAATGCTTAGATGGTCAACTAATCAACAAACTGAAACTACTTCATTTATTAATGATGCAGAAGAATTGTTTTGTTCATTTTAAACTTGATATTTTTTTTCAAATACCTAACATTCAATTTAATTTTATGAAGCTGAAAACAGTCTCAGAAACAGTCTCATAAATACCAACAGAAGTTACCAACTGAGAATATTTTCTTCAATTTTCTAAGAATCTTTATTGCTGTTGTTGAACATGCAAGCAATTACTGTTCACCTGACAACTTATGTATTTAAAGTTTTAGCAACTATAAAATGTCGTCTATTCATTCTTGGAAGGTTTGTCTCTTGGGATTGCTTACTTTAATGATGTCGATTGCTTACATGCAATTGAAACTGCTCAATTAGTTTATTTTTTGAAGAATTTTTGTCAATTTAATTTTTGAGAATATCATAAAATATTTGGTCATTGAATTGCAATAGATTGACTTTTCGTGTGTCATTCCAAATTTATGGACCTCTAAAAAATCAAAATTTGATTCTAAAATCAAAATTTTTGATTCAAGCAATTTTAAATGCCAGAAAAATGCTGCAAAAATTTTCCAAAAAAATCACATAATAATAATTCAGTTGCCATGCAAAACTTTACAAATCAGCAAACAAAAATGTTATTGACCAGAAAATAATGAGTTCCGCTGTTAATTTGATGATGCTTCCGATTGTGTTTACAAAAAATCTACATATAATTACTGAAATGTGCACTCTATAATTATAAAATTACTCTCTTATCGATAACCCCTTGAAGTACATCTACATTATACAGCCTGTGTACTGAGTATATATGCACATCTCATTCCATAACAAATATTTTTGAATACTCAATTGAGGTTTACTCTAATTGTTCATTCCATTCATTTTTAAAATTCAATTAATTCATAATCCAATTACGAAAATTTCCATACAATATTCACATACATAATAAACAAATTAAAATTTTATTAACTTTTTGCAAAACTCCTGAAAAATTAAATGCCTTGTCTACAGTGTTGTGAAGAAATTGCCTTTAATATTCCTTACATACGAAAAATAAGACTTAATACACGTGTAGGGCATAATTACTAATAAACCCCAGATGAATCATAAAAAAAATTTTATTTTATCATTTCTTCATCAACCTCACTTATTTATTTATTGAACAATATGTACATGGATTAACTTTATTAATTATATTATTTATTTACAAGATGACATGACAAATAACACTTTAGCAATTTTTATGACTATGTAACATAGTAAAGTTATAAAGTTTGAGGAATTGTTTGGTTTATTGCTTTGATGGATGTGATTCAGACACAAAATGACGTAAAAAAGGAATGTGAACTTATTATGAGGTAATAATTTTTTTTTGTCTTGTGGATGAGTCCGAAAAATGTTGATTTATTTTAATGAATGGAAATAAATGTGGAATGTGGTGTTGAAGGTCATTGGTTGACATTGCGTAGCTTGATAATGAATTAGCTCATTTTCAACTGATTTATAAGCTAGAAATCCTTTAAATGTGTTCTTCAGTACTAAAATTTGGTTGATTCTCAAAAATAAGAAAATTTGCCAAGATCCCTTCATTATATATCCCACCAAAAAATGAGAATAAAATTTTCACGATGACATTAAAGGATAATTTTTACTGATTGAATAAAAATTCATATCTTCCACCTTATTATCCCGTACCTTATTATTAAGCATCAAGACAGAAAAAATAAAAAGTCATTTTTATGAAAAAAGAAAAAAAAAACATAACAAATAAGATTAAAAAGCCGCAAAAAGAAACCCTCACGAAACATGAAAAGAGAGGTTGAATGGTAAAAGGAAGAAGAGCAGAAAAGAAAAGCCTTGTCATCACCATTATCATTGTTACTGACGTGCAGAATGGCATCATCATTTAATTATTATTCAAGTCAAGATTCCAATAAGCACTTTCCTTCCAACTTCCTCTCCATCCTTATTCTCGAACTGTATTCGCAGCGCATCGAATAGAATTCTTAAAAAATGAGGAAGATTACAATTTTTCTTCTGCCTTTATCTTGAAGATGGGGGTTGTTTGTAAATGATGTTTGGGGTTTTTGGATCAAGTTTGTGTGCTTTTTAGGTATGGTACCTAGAATCTGAAACCAAAAATTGAACTTAGGCACTCGTGTCTTTCTATATAGGGGGTCCTTGATTTGAACAGTTGTTTTTTTTCCTAATTTTTTTTATTCAAATCGAAACGTATGAAAAATGAACGTTAAAAATGAAAATTTGAATTTTTGTATTGAAAAATTTTGGTTATTCAAATCGAATCTATTCAAATCGAGGACCCCCTGTATTCTAAATTTGACCCCCAAACACCCCAAAAAATCACCCGAAATTCTCAAACAACCCCCTTATTTATTCCTCATTTTGTGGGACTGCTATTTTTCCTTTTATCATGCTGCTTTGACTACTTATTTCTTACTATGCACTCAGTCCATATTCTATACAATTTTACGTACGAATGTCTATGTGGAATAAGAGTGAAATGACAATTAGGAAAATAAATAGAGAGAATTATAAGGGTTGGGTGATTGCGATGATATTACATTTTATTCTCTTTATGCCTTTTTACGGAATGAGCACACCGAGAACAAAAAAAAAGTGTATTTGAAGGTAAATATTTAATTTGTCTTACTTTACATCGCTGGTTGGCCGATACGGTTAATATAAATAAACAACTGCTCCTTCCTATAAAAAAATATATTTTTTTTTCTATTTTTTCCTTGTGCATTACAAACGACCTCAAAATTAAGTAGTTAAAAAGTTAACAAAAAAATATGAAAAGAATCTTTGGGACTGTTGACGTAAGAAGGAATTTTTCCTTAAAAAGGGGAAAGAGCGGTTTTAATAATCTCAATTTCAATTGAACTCAATTGAACATTGGGATACAATTAATTTCATTATGGAGAGGTTAAGTGCGGCAAGAATAACAAAAGGTAATGGATTTGTCAATTTGAGGGTGGAAGTCAAAAGTTTGATGAAGGGAATGCTTTAAATGTCAAATCGATATTTGCATAAAATATCAATTAAAATTTAACGAAGAAGTGAATAAAGTGTTGGAAATGAGGGATGAAAATTAATAATTCGAATTAAAGCATGAATTTGATTTAAGTTGACTTTAATTGAAAATGTTAAAGATATCATTTGTTGCTGTCTTTCTGTTTTGAACCATGCTTCATAAGAAAAACAAAATGGTGGAATCAAAAATGACGAAGTGGTGGATTTATGGTTTACATATAAAAATAAAGAATTTTGGACGATTTTCGAGGTAAAGAGCTAAAAATTAGAACGTTTTTAAGAAATTTTCAAGATTAGCTATCTCAAGTTTCAGGTCTGAATCTTCTTAAAGCAGGACAGAAGCTCCAAAAAAATTATTCAAAAAATACACAAACTCTCGATCCATATCTCATCTCAATCGATTAAAGTATATTAAATCAGCTTACTTTTTCCAATCAATCTATATTTACAATTCATAATATCAGACGCCTAATACACACGAAAATAAGGTAAGAAGTGATTGAAATAAGTAATATTTTCACTTCATTTCTTGATTTCTTACTTCATCATTTTTCTCTTTTTTACGATGTTCATACATATCCTGATAAATGGATTATATTTATGGCATGAATGTACTAATATGATAGAGGAAATTAGGCAGGAATGAGCAAGAGAGAAAAAAAAGAGTATAGAAACACTTAATCTACCCAACCATAAACTGCTTACACAATAGATAATAATTTATCGTTATTATGGTTACATATCATTATTACTGCAGATCTGTGATGTATGCGAGTTATTTTTATTACTATATGTACGTAAAGTACACACTGATGACCTTAATTTACAGAAAATATTCAAGAAAGTTTGCTATATACTGTGAGTGCTTGTTTAGTGATAAAATAAATTAGCTTGAGGTGGAATGAGGCAGATTGGTGAGATATTAAGTAAGATGTAATCATGTGGTGATGATGATACTCAAAGTTATTCCAAGGTTGATTGGAAATTGATTTTCTTGTGAATTTGATTAGTTTCGTGGTGTTTATGGATTTATGGAAGTAGATTTAAAGACATTTTGATGCAAGAATTGCAAGGGTTCAATTTTGTGCTGAATTTTGACATTTTTTCTAGTAGATGTCAAGATGAGTTTTAATGACCAATAAAAATTATAAATTCCACAACTAGCTATTTTTTGGATCTAAAATTCAAACAAATTTGGTAAAACAAATCCTGCTTAAAAATTCTCACCTCAGATTATCCTATTAACCAAAAAATAATGTTAACACATGTAATAATTTTGTATTGTTTCATCGACCAAGCACAGCATCAACCACAGAATATATTACGACATATATTGCTTACCCATTGACCTCGCATATGATTGTGCAAAAATTCGCGATAATAATTACAATCCTTTATTTAAATCTTAGAAAATTTGTCGGAACAAAATATGAACATGTCTTGATGTTAACCTAACGGTTTTAAATCAAATTCTATTATGAAGTGAAAAAATGAAAAAATAATTGCATGAAGTGTAAATGTAAGGCTATGAAGTACGGTCAGAAAAAAAAAATTACAAAAAAGACCAAGAAGTGTATATATAAAAATAATTAAATAAAAAAAAAAGTAGAAAATTGAAAAGACTTAGTTAAGGCGTTTCGGTAACTTGTGTTTCACTCGAAAACCTAGTGATTGTTGATTGTATTGGCCAAGAGATGAAAAAAGATCATTACAATGATCTACAACTTTAGAGTAGAAGTTTGCTGATAAACGAGATATGAAGTCAAATACAAATGGAGTTTTTCCAGAATCATGGATCATTTTGACAGATTGAAAATCGTACCAATTGACATTAAGGATCATGCGGAGTATTTTGTTTTGAAAGGTTTGAAGCTTATTAAGATGGCAAGCAGCAGCATTTGCAAAAACAGGACAGCCATAAGTCAGAATGGGTCTAACAAAAGATTTGTAAATTCTAATTTTAGAATCAGTAGTGGCTTGAGATTTTCTACTTAATAGACAATAGAGATGAGAGAAACAAACAGCACTGGCTTTGCTGATTGCGCGTTCGATGTGATGCTTAAAGGTAAGTTTACGATCGAGAACAATACCCAGATATTTCACTGTATCTTTCCATTCGAAAGATTGTCCATTGAGAATGATTGAGTCGTTTTTCAACTTCGATCATTTTGGTTGACTTCTGTGAAAACAATAAATTCCGTCTTGGATTCATTCAATTTGATCTTCCAATCATTAAAAAGACTTGAAGAGTTCTGAGAGTCTTGATCAATTCTGCCTTTATGGATTTTAAATTCTTCCAAGGAAACTGAATAAGATATGCTGTATCGTCAGCATATAAGGACAACTGACCTTTATTAGGAAGTGGAACATCATTAATGAAGATGTTAAACAGGTGAGGAGCAATAAGTGAGCCTTGCGGCACTCCAGACGTGACATCAAAAAGGTAAGAAAATGCAGACTGGCAGACGACAAATGCAGAACGATCAGACAGGTATGATTGAATCAGTTTAATGAGATAAGAAGGATAATTGCAAGTAATCAACTTATGAATTAGTGCATCATGCCAGACACTATCGAAGGCCTTACGTAAGTCTAACAGTACCATTCCAGTACTCTTATTTTTGTTGAATCCAAATGAAATTTTCTCAGTGATTCTGAGAATTTGATGAACAGTTGAATGACTGGATCTGAAGCCACACTGCTGCTTAATGAAAATATTGTTATCAAACTCAAAATGATTCAAACGAGTCAGTATGATTCTTTCGAAGCATTTTCCAAGACATGAAAGTAGAGAGATGGGACGGAAATTGTCAGAGAATTACAATTCTGATTTCCTTTCGGAATTGGCATGATTTTTGCAATTTTCCAGCTTTTTGGGAAATATGACAACTTCATGCAGGCATTAAATAGACTAGTGCATAAAGACACGAACTTAGAGGATGAGCCTGATATTTTCAAAGCACAATTTGGAATATCGTCATGTCCGGGAGCTTTCCGAGGGTTTAAAGCTTGCAAAACAGACTTAACTTCATCAGTGGAAATCAAATCGAAGGTATTATTGTGAGATCTTGAGAGTGATTGAATGGAAAGTCTGACTAAATTTTCATATTTTGAGTGAGAGTTCTGAACGGCATTAAAGGAAGATTGAAATGAACGAGCAAAAGCATCTGCTTTATCCTTGTCCGAGAAATGCGATCCTACATTGTCAGTGATTGGAGGGATGGAACTTCTCTTTCTCTTAAGAGATTTCGCAAAACGAAAGAGTGAATTATCTTTAAAAAGACAATGCACTCAATTTATCTTCAAATAAAACTTTCTTCTCATGAAAGATCTGCTGTCTGATCATTCTGTTCAATAGATTAACGGAAGATTTGAGTGCTGGATCTCGTGAACGTTTATAAAGATTACGAAGTGAATTTCGATGTTTAACCAGAGTGCTCACAGTTTGCGAGAACTTGTAGCGGAGAAAGAACGAATGCTTCTTAGGTGCTGAAGCTTTTAAAGCAGAAAGAATTATAGACGAAATTGAATCAACATTTCTGTTGATCAATTCATGAGATGAAACATCAATGGCCGTTAATAAATTAGAATTAGCTTCCACTAATTTTAAATATTTTGGCCAATTGACTTTGGAGAGATCTAGACGTTCAGGTTCTTGAGGGGGATTTGCACCGAAGATAGAAAAAAGTAAAGGCAAATGATCAGAAGATAGGTCATTTAAAACCTGAATTGAACTAAGAGAAGCAAAATTTTTTGCTACAACAAAATCGGCAACTGAGGGATCTCCATTATATGGATACAATGTTGGTTCATCAGGCTTTGAGATTAAATAGTTAAGATTATTAAGAATATGAATTAAATCAGTACCTTTACGATCGTTTGAAATGTTGTTCCACTCGACATGCTTGCAATTGAAGTCACCAGCAACGACATGGGGACCAGTCTGTGATAAGACTTTATGAAAAAAGGCATGGGACTGTGCACGAGTAGCACATGGAGAACAATAAATTGAAGATATTCTCACTACCACATTGTCAAGATAAACAGAAATTGAACAAGATTCAGCATAATCGAAATTTAATTTTGTAAAGCCGAAATGAGGAATAATTGAACGAATAAAAATAGCTACACCACCACGAGAACGGTCAGATCTATAGGAAGTGAAACCAGGGAAATCAAAAAACATGTCATCAGTGAGCCATGATTCGGATATTAAAATAATGTCAACAGAAAGTCTGTCGATAAGAATTGAAAGTTCAGAGTATTTGTTTCGTAACGAATGAGCGTTCCAACTTAAAACTTTAAGAGCCATTGTTGGACAATGAAAATGAAGTTGTGTACTTCAGAAGAATGTTGAGTTGACTGCTCTGATCAGTACAAAGGCTGAGTTCATCAACCATCTTAACAAAAACATTAATAGTTTCATTAATATTAGGAATTGAATTAAGTTTGGCCTGAGCTTGTGAAAGCTTTGCAAAAGAATTAGCTGAGCTATTGGAATCACTAAGTATACGAGCAAAACTTACCGACTGTGATGGATTGTCTACAATGCTGGATGGACGAGACTGCTGCGTATCAAGACTAGGAAAATGAGATGATGAATTCAACGGGACTGGATTTCGATGAGGAACAGTTGATGGCTTCTTGGCGCGGGATTTGATCTTCTCCAAGTGTTGCTTATATGCTGGGCATCCACGATGATTGGATGCATGAGGACCACCGCAATTACAGCAGGTTGGGTCACCAACACGAGTGGTTCTTGGGCATTCACCTTTTGCGTGAGAATCAGAACATTTCACACAGCGTGGAATATATCCACAGTTGTCTGCAGAGTGGCCCCAAGACTGGCATTTGAAGCATTGAGTTATCTTCTTATTGGATTTTCTCAATACATCCCATCTGACGACAATTCCATCAACATGCTTGTATGAGTGATTAAGCATATTGACGTTGACAGCTTTATCAACATGGACTAGATAAATGACATAATTGTCATTTCTAATGAAGTCAGTGACTTTCGTAGCTGGAACCTTTGAAGCTTGTAAAGTTGACAGTAACTCAGCACAAGATGCATGGTAGAATCCTTTGAGCAGGAAATATGTTGGCTTGTCTGAGGCATCAGTGAATGTGTGAAATCCGATTTGCTCGGATCGAAGTTTAGCGATAAGAATTTTCTTATCGTCGATTGAATAGCACAAAACTTGAGTTGAAGCATTTCCTCGTACCTTCAGAAGAGGTTTAGCTGCAAATTTGAGCTTCTGGATGACATTTCTAATGACTAGAATGCCTGCATTAACAAAAACTGGTTTCACAGTTTTTTCAGGAGCTGGATCTCGTGTTGTTGTATGCGGAATTGGTGTTGGAGTGACTGGAAGTGATTGTGACACAGCTAAACGTGTTGCTGGACGTGCTTGAGATGTTGTTGGAGCTGCTAATGAGACTTGAGAAGCGTTAAGAGGCAATGAGTAATTCACCTTCAGTTTTTTAGACTTGTCAACTCTTCCGGAATTCGGTGATTGAGATTTTTTTCTCTTTCCCTTGCCACGACTCGGCATCTCTCACTTAATTTCCAAGGAGCACTTATTAATGAACACAGGAATACGAAATAAACTTCCGAAAACTTTAAATTAATACTTTTATTTAACAAAATAATTTTATTAGAAAATTTTTATTTGTTTATGTTTGTAAGGGGCAAACAACTTTTTCGCGATAAGAGTTACAAAATATGCTCAATAAAATTTGTTGTTTTTTGCTATCAAATCATGACTCTACAATATTTCAATCATCCACATATTCTCATACCAAATTGAAGCTAACGATTTTTTTGCAGGAATTTTTATTTTTGCGCGCGATTACGCAACATGCGACTACAATAAAAATCCATTCAACCATCCCCCAATGTTTTATATTGAATTAATCCAGCTATCTTCTCGCCAGTGACTAATTAAATACCATTAATACCTGCAAATCCTTTCCGGAGAAAAAAGAGTAATGACTTGACGAGCACTTTCCTCCTAGGGATTTTTTTTTTGAAAAAAAAAAGTTTTTATGAGTTAGCCAAAAATACTGAAACATATTCGTACCCATTCCACGTGAAAACACGCTGTGAGAAAGTGAGAGAGGAAAATCCATAAATTCTAACTTTTACTACGTTAGAGTTTGGGTGGTATTTTCATGTTTTGGCACAATATAAGCATAATCTATATTTTATATATTTATGAAAAATTATAGTAAAATACAGAGCGTAACTTGGCTTCTACACCATCCCCATTGACTTTTCACTTTATTTCATGCAATTTTTTTGTATTGGATTTCTTGTTTTTTTTTCTCTCTCGAATGATTTACGTGATGGAAAATTATATATGCCAATATAAACTTACACTCATATATGTTTACGAGTTGAATTATTAGTACTTATATATGAAATGCTATCATGCAGTGCCACATGTACATGAGCATACCGTACGTAAAGCTACAATAAAGGAAGTAAAGAGGTGTTGCACAAAGTCATAATAAAGTCATGCAAATTGCTTGTTAAATCGTGTCTCCTCTCTTTCTCTCAATGCTCCGATTTAACTTAATATTTCCCCATTTGAATATTTTCTCCATATTATGGCAAAACTAAAATTTAATTTTCTCTTTGCATAATGTGAGCTTTGGATTTTCAATTAAGTTCTGCCTTCTCATGTTTGATCCTGTTGCTGCCATCATTCTTCGAAGGAAGTTTGATTCTCGAGGCCTTTTTGACCAATTATGGATAATGACATGACTGAAAGCAGTAAATAAACACATCAAAAAAAGTTTGGGGGTGATTGGAAGTGACGTCTGTTAAAATTTGAGCAGTTGAAGACCGAAAAGTATAAATTTACTAAAGTATTACTAAAAAATCATCTAAAAATAAATTAAAATATTTTTGAAGTGTCATTCAACCCTCCCAACCGTAGACATCATAATCAAACAAAACCTAATAATAATAATGACGCAAATTACAAAACTTTGCCATTCAAATAATTCTGCTTGCGTTGTATCTATTACACATTCTGATAACAACAATAAAATAACATATTTTTTTGTTAGACTCAGACAACAAAATTGAAAAGGCTCCAAAGCTACATTTTTTTTCCTATAATTTTACTTCTTCTTGTTCTTACTCCGTGCACATATATAATTTTTTCAACATGCAAGCATGCTATTGTTCAGATTATGTGCATTAAACATTCGCGCTATTAATAGTGGATAGCAATTGAATGAAAGGCTATAATTTTAAAAAAAAAGTAAAAAAAAATAAATTTGAAAATGAAAAAAATGCGGTTCGAGGTATGAAAAAGAAAGGGGTTAAAATTGGTTACAATCACGCGTCAGACGGGCGGGCGTCAATAAAGTCAGGTGAGGTAGAAATTTTTTTTCACTACACTTTAATTAAAAAACTGATAAAATTTCTGCAACTTTTTTTTGTTGCCTTTTTCTTGTAACAAACATCAGATTGTGTGTTTTTTTTTGCACACGATTACAAATATTTTCCTTTCTCATTCTTTCTTGGAACGGAAATTGGTTTTATTGAATGGGTGAGAATTATGTGACACACCGACTCAGACTTAAAAGAATAATAATAATATGTTTTATTATTTTTATGGATGAGTAAGAATAACAAGCATGTGTGCATGTGTGATTTTTTTTTTGGTTGAGTTGCTGTCAAACAGACTTTCTTTATTGGTTTAATATTGAAGTGTTTTTCTTGGAATTATTTTGAAATCACGTCAAAATTTGCTTTGATTCTTGTAAATTGGCATGAGGAATAAACGAGGGTATCAAAAAAATTAATATTGAAGGGAATTGAACCCTTGATTGATGATTTTTTTGACTTAATAAATTGTTCTGTACTATATTTTATCTTAAATGCTCACAAAATTTAATCAATTTCCTCAAAAAACTAGAGCAAACTTCCAAACCCCACATCCAATTACTGCAACAATTCTCTCAAAAAATATTAGCATTCTAACAACTTAAAATTGCTCAAAATAAAAACAATTTCATTTCATCTGCATAATTTGCATCTTAATTTTCTAACAAATTCCCTCTTACATCACAAAAACTGTATCATCTACAACCTTTCACATCAATCACACATCCACATCAGCCTCACTCATGAAACACATTTAAAAAATTTTTTAAAATAACAAAAATTAAATTTTTTTTTGGCTTTAGTTGTCTGAATAAAGAATAATTTATATGCAAAAATATTTTTTAAATTAACAATTTTCACACGAAAGTGATGTGAGGTGTGAAAAGGTATGCTTTAAGCACCATTCATAGCGCTATTTATTCCGTTACAGTGCAATATAATAATGTATACAATAAAATGAGCGAACAGCAAAAAAAAGATGAAGATGAAGAATAAATGAATGAATAAAGCATAATATAGCGCAAACAAACATAGAGACTGCGAGAAAAATGTTGATATGAGGGAAAAGAAGAATATTTTGTAGCTCTCTACATTTTATAGAGGGGTGGATGGGAATAAGAAAAGAAATACTTTATGACATTGCATTAAATGTTGAGAAGAGAAGGAACTAAAAAAGTATAAAGAATGGAGAAAAATGTATATTTTTTTTTCTCAAACCTAAAAAACCCGACGTAAGACAGAAAAGAAAAGTATTTGTTGAGCTCCTCACAAACTGTCATAATTTATTTAATTTTATGAGGCCTTCCCTTTAAGTCTCTTCTCCTTTTCTTTCCTTTATTCTTTACAGCAAAAATTTTCCTTCTGCCTTTCACCATTTAGTGCACATTTCTTATGTATAAGTATTCTCGAGAGAATATGCAAAAGGAAGCAAAAGTATTCAGTAGAAAATATTTTTCTTTTCTCTTACCTTTTTTTGTCTGTTTTTCTTACTTTTTTGTTTGTTTGTGAGGGGCATTTTGCAGAGGAAGTTGTAACTTTTATTCTTATGTTGTCCTTCCGTCTGGTTTTTTTTGCATATTTCTTTTTTTGATGTTTAACAGCTGTCTGGATTCCGTTTTGTGAATATTCTTTTCTGAGTTTTCTTGTTACTATGTTAAAGAAATTTGATTTTTTTGGTCATTTTCTGTCTCCTTCCTTTATCTTTTAGACTTTGTAAGTGAATAACCTCAAATAATGAGTTACAATATAAAATAAGTTTGATTCATGATGATTGATGCTAAAAATTCAATTTTAAGCCACACATCAGACACCTTTTGATTTTTATGGTACATTAGGTCATAATCTAAGTTCCACACTAGATTTCTGCGCTTCAAAGGAATAATTCACCCAAAAATCCAAACTACCCATCTTCTCTCCACTTTTCTTATTTTTTCATTAATAAAAATTTGACAAACTTATTTATTTATGTGCACTCATTTTCCTCCTTCATTTTATAACTTTTGTCAATTTTTTGGCATATGCAATATGCTTTTTATAGAGTAATTTCATTCTTTTCTCTTTTTTTAAAAAAAGGATACAAAAGATTACATAATATAATATTTGCACTCAAATACAACAATACAAAAAAAGTGAATGAAATACATGCATATTGAGTATTTCCGGATGGAATGGTAAAAAATATGTGGAAAATGCCATAGACTATGTAATGCTATTATTCAAGGAAATTGGTAACAATAACAAACAAATGAAAAATTTTTCCTATGAACAACGGAAAAAATATGAAAACGAGTGTATTGGATGGTAGCAAAGCTGAGTATAGGGGAATTCATATGTATGTATATATGTGTGTAAATGAATATAAAATTTTCATGAGAAAATGAAAAAAAAAGTCGAATAGAGTGAGATGAGGACACCGCATTGGAGAGAAATACAATATCATGAAATTCAAAATTTATATTTTTGTGTGTGGAAGCAACCAGTTGAGGCATGTAGAGAAAATTGTCACTAAGGACATCTAATATAAACTCGCTCTGTGAATTAACTTCACGCGTATTTTTTTTATTATTTATGTAATATATATTCGACATTTTTAAAGGTCAATTTGTAGAGCTTATAGTCAGAGTTGGGAAAGAATTTTGAGAAATTTTTGATTGAAAGTTGATTTTGCAAGTTGAACTAGAATTCGAACCTATGCCTTTGGTAATTTTAGTTCAAAAATTTTGAATTTTTGGATAAAATTATTTTTTTTTTCGATTTCCTTGTTTCGATTCCTATGAAACTTGCATTATCATTTACATTAACATAAGGTATCGTTCATTTATTACGTAACAAAATAACGGTCATATTTCAAAAAAGAACAATGGAATTCTCAGAAAATCTATTGTTCTCCTCTCGACCCCCCCCCCCTGCGTTACGTAATAAGTGAACGAGCCCTAATACCAACATTTAGTTCATATTTAGAACTCTTCATAGTCTCCTAATTCACTTAATCATCGATTTCACACCTATTATCGTATTTTCTACTAATATACCTCACACCATTCATCAAGAAACCATATTATAACAAATCCAAAAAATCACTGCCACACCTATTATATTCCAACTTAAAAGTTCAAGTCCAAGTTCATACAATTCAGTGTTTCCAACTCATATTTTCACACACGTATTTCCAGTAGTAAAAAAATAGAACAAAAAAAGCCTACTCATAAAAGTCAAAAACATTTTTCCAAATGACTGCATCTCTGCGGTAGTAGAGAAAAAGGAGACAAAAAAAGGTTGAAATAAAAGACGATCCTTACTTTCTTGAATAAATAAAATATCTCCTATGTGATTTCTGATTTTTCCTCATATATGTATGACAGGTAATATGACCTAGTATGATAAAAATCTTGAATGTATGCCTCATATATACATGCATGACTTTTGAATAAATTTGACAGCATTTTAACTTTGTATGACACGCAATAATGGATGTCTGTAGATTCAATATCGTGTATCAATCTATCCGAGCAATGAATTTTCTCCAATTCGATTAAAATTTTCTTCTTCTTCCTCTTCTTATCGCCTTAAATTTATTCATCGAATAATATAAAATCAATAAACATAACTTTTCATTATTTTCCAATTTTGAGGTTCAAATATACTGCAGTGGTGGGATATAATGTAAGAGAATCAACGATCCCCAATTTTATAATGCAGATTATTACAAACATCAGCAGCAGCAGCAGTTATGACTTGAATAAATGAAATTGAAATTCAAGTGATGAAATCACGAATTCATTTTCATATATTCGAGTTTTTTTTTCCTTTACAAAAAAAATAAAAATTTATCTCTGTTTACTATGTACTTTAAATTAAAAAATTATCACATTATATTTCACTTTTATCACACCCTCGATGCACATAATAGACATTATTTTAATGTCATTAAAAATTTTTACACAATTTATTATTCGTGACATTATCTTTGAATGTCTATGAGAAGGTATCAAGCATGCATATAAGATTTTTCCCACATGGAAAATATTTAATCTTTACCTTTGTCAGGTTTTTGTTTTATTTTCACTTTTACGTTTGTTGCTTATTGTTATGTGAGAGTGTTTTATTTTTTATTTCAAAAACTTTTACACGTCTTTATGTTTTTGTTCGAGTTTATTGATTGATCATTTTTGATCATGATTGCTATGATCATTCTATTTTACATCTCCCTTCTCTTATGAAGCTCCCAACCTTTGAACTGGTTTCGGGATTCTCGATGACCGACGGAGCAGTGGTTGGTTCGATATGTTTTGCATAGATGTTGATGGTTGTTGAGATATGGAAGATGTGATATTTGCGTTTGAATTCAGAGGTAGATCATGCAGTGACTCTTCCGCAAAATAATTGTCTAAATTAATCCTGTACTGCTCTGAGTTAATGCATTTCTGATGATTAATTTGATTGGATACTGACTTATCAACTCGCAAAAATTTTGAGTTACGTCTAAGAATTCTATTATTATCCATACAAACTTCATACGATCTAGGCTCTGAACATTTATTTACAATGAGTCCTTTGGACCAAGTGTTGTTAGGCAATTGAACCCAAACTTTCTGATTTAAATCAAAATCTTCTCGCTCATAAGCATTGCGATTATAATAAAACTTAGTTTTCTGCTGTTTCCTATCGAACTTTTCACCTAAATTGTGATTTATCTTGGGTTTCAATAAACTATCCTTCATGATAATTTTTGTTCTCATTCTCCTGTTATTTAATAATTGACTTGGAGACAAGTCAATATCAGCTAATGGAGTATTGTTATAATTATAAATAGCTACCAATACTCTATTAAAATCAATGCACTTCTTCATCATATTCTTAACTATTCCTACAGCCTTTTCTGCAAGACCATTAGATTGTGCATAATGTGGACTAGAAGTTACAATATTAATATCCCATTCTTGGGGCAAAACTCCTACACTCAAAAGAATTAAACGGCATATTATCTGCAATTATTGTTTTGGAAAGCCATGTTCAGTAAAAATCTCAATAAATTTAGAAATGACTGTGCTCGAATTCTTCGAACTTAAATATTTACATGAGATCCACTTTGAGAAGTAATCCATGACAACGAGATAATTCTTTCCATTGAACTCCAGGATATCGCATCCTACTTTTTCAAATGATCTAAGAGGAATCTCGTGTTGAATTATTGGTTCCTTCTTATTTGATCTCTGAAACTTGTTGCATTCTTCGCAACTATTAATCAAGTTTTCAATACTAACGTTAAGTGATGGCCAATAAACTGATTCTTTGGCAAAACGCAATGTCTTCTTTGTAATTCCCATATGACCTTCATGAAGATCAACAAGAACTTTTTCTCTTAATGATTTGGGAATTATTATTCTGTCCTGATAGTAAACCAAATCATCAGAAACGTAAATCTCATTGCGCATTTTAAAATAAAATTTTACTTCATCCGCAACTTTCGATTTATCTGAAGGCCAACCTTCAGCAAAGTATTTTTTCAACAAAGAACATTCACTATCTTTATCTGTCTCATCTTGATAAACTTTTAATTTATCATCACTAATATTAACGGAATGAACCATTTGCTTCATGAAATTTTCCTCAAAATTATTTGAAGTTTTTCCTGAGACATAACGAGATAAATAATCTGCTACTGGAATGCTTTTACCTGATTTATACTTTAACTCTATATCATATTTATGCAATTTCAATCTAATGCGCTGTAGACGCTTAGAGCCTATTTTGCTAATGTCCTTATTAATAATGCTTTCTAAAGGACGATGGTCAGATATTACGGTTACTTTTCTTCCATAAATATAATTGTGAAACTTTTTACATGCAAAGAAAACTGCCAAAAATTCTTTTTCAATCTGACCATAATCCTTTTCTGTATCTGATAAACATCGTGAAGCAAAACTAATAATTTTCTCTCCTTGCTTTAAACATGCACCTAAACCGTATGACGAAGCATCGGTTTCTAAAATTATTGGCATGTTTTCATCGAAAGTTGTGCATGCAGTAACATTTTTAATTACATCTTTAATATTGTCAAATTCAGCTTGATGATTTTTCAAGCCACAAAAATTCGCTATCTTTTTTTAACAAATTACGAATATTTACAGTTAATGAAGGTAAATTCGGAATGAAATCTCTAATATAATTAACTACTCCTAAAAACTTTTGTACATCTTCTATATTTTTAGGATTTGGAATTTTATCAATTGCTGAAATTCTTTCTGGGTCAACTTGAACTGAATTCATCGAAAAAATGTGACCAAAAAATTTCACTGAACTTTGTGTGAACTGTAATTTCTTTTCATTAAATTTCACACCTTTGGCTAATGCCCTAACCATTAATTTTCCTAAATTTTCATCATGCTCTTTAAGCGTTTTGCCTGTTACTATAATATCATCTATATAAAACTTTACACCAGGCAAATCACCAAAATTATCTGTCATGTATTTTTTGAAAAATCTCTGAAGCTATATTTATACCAAATGGCAATCTATTGAATTGCCATAAACCAAAGGAGAACTGAAAGTGCATAATTTTTAGATTCTTCATCCAATTCTATATGCCAAAACCCATCCTTTAAGTCTAAAACAGAAAAATATTTGGAATCTTTCAAATCCTGCTTTAATTCTTCAAGTGAAGGTATGGGAAAATGAAATTTGTTTAATGACTGATTTAAATGTTTAGGATCAATACAAATTCTAATCTTGTCTCCTTTTCAACTACAACAATACTATTAATCCATTCACGTTGCTCATGCACCCGAGAAATAATTCCCAACGCTTCCATTTCATTCAATTTATTACGAAGTTTATTCTTCAATTTAAATGGAATACGACGGTTCTGATTTGCAACCGGAATGGCATTTTCTTTAAGTTTTAATTTCAGAGGTTTTTCAAATTTTCCTAAACCTGTGAATGCTTTTTTATAATAATCTGTAAACTTATCCTTTTGCTTTTCAGAGCATAATAATTGATTCAACTGTAATGAATCTAAACGAGATATAAGTTTCAGATGCATGATTCAGAGGCCTAATAAAGGTTCTGTTTTTTACCGATAATTACAAATTCTTCTAGAAAAATATTATTATTCATTTTAATTGGAATTACTGTCTTTCCTACAGGGTGATTTACTTCACCAAAATAACTTTTTAACAATATGTTACTCTTCTCTATTTTAAACTTTTTTCCTAAACTTTTGAATATATCAACACTAATAGTATTAACCTGAGAGCCTGTATCCAATTTAAAATTAACCATCTTATCGTGCACAAGTAATTTTTTATACCAAATATTTTTGCCATCCCTATTCAACATATCACAATTAATTGTCTTTGCAGACTTACTGTTCACGCGTTCATCAACTGCAATGACCTTCTCCTTCTTCTTAGCGCCTATCAAACTCTCGTCTTCATAGTTTCTTATAACTTGCGAAGTCTTTACGCTCGAAGTTGTCGTTTGCTTGTGATGTATAAAGTCCGATTTCTGACTCACTGAAGCTTTGTCTGCTGACAATTCTCTTAATTGTTGCTGATTATGATGAAAAACCTTTATCTTGCTAATAACAGCATGCAATGACTTTTCTTCAGATAAGATAATTTTCTCTCTCAGATTTTGGTTTTTCAGACCAAACAGAATTTGATCACGAATAGCTTCTTCTTTAAAATTATTGAATTCACAATCCTCCAGCTTGCGTTTGAACACTGTTGATGAATTTCTCAACTGATTCACCTTCTTTCTGAACGCGATTGCGTAACTTCAAACGCTCAATGAAGAAATTTGTTTTCGGTGAAAAATAATTTTGTAGAGCTTCTAAAACTTTCTCAAACTCTGCTTCTCAGCTTCTGTTAGCAATAAATTGTTGATGATATTCACAGATTCATAACCCATTAGAAGTTTTAAATAATTTAATTTGATTTCTTCTGACTTCTCTTTGAGACCGTTGATTATCAAATATGACTGGAACTCCGATGAAAACCGTTTCCATTCCTTTTTCAACGATGAAGCCTCAAAATTAAACTTCTCTATGCTTACATACAGCTGCGCCATGTTTTATTTTTTATTTCAAAAACTTTTACACGTCTTTATGTTTTTGTTCGAGTTTATTGATTGATCATTTTTGATCATGATTGCTATGATCATTCTATTTTACAGAGAGAATTTTTTTTTCTTAAAAAGGTGATGAATTTTAATGTTTTGGAATGGGAATTCGATGTGTTTTATATTTTTGTAGATTATGTAATGCTTGTAAATTTAGGTCATATATAATACATTTTATTGAGATTAGAAGCCTAGAACTAGATCATAGATATATTTAGGATGAATAAAAACTAGATTTATAGACAATTAGGAATGCTAACCTTTCATGTCCTTTTAATACTTTTAAAAAATTCTAAATTGATGTAGAAGATGCACACTTTAAAAAACTTTCATCAAACTTAAGCTTCCTCATAAAAAAATTCTTTCAAATTTAAAATCATGAGATGGAAAAATTATGAGAACATTAAGTACAGTTGAAGGTGTCATTCAAAAGACTCATGAAAAAAATCCACTTTACCATCTACTAGCTTTACCTCGTCTCGGTCTCTCAATATATTGCAAGCACAAGTCATTGTTCATAAGAAAAAAGTAGCATCTAAAATGTTCATTTTTTCATTTCGCCATAACAAGGATACTAAAACACGTGGGTCACGAAAAAGTCATCACAGAAAAAAGAATCTCATTGCCCGTTTTCCTTCTCCAAGTTTCATCATCCATCCCCTTTTCTTTGTTAAATTTATTAAAAAATGTCTGCAGAAGCAGTTTTTAATAAATATAAAAATATATGTGAAAAAAATATGTTGCGAGTCAGAAATTGTGTGCTTGTGCTTATAAAAAACATAAAATTTCATCTTTGTTTTCTCTTCATTCTCCTCTTTTTTTAGGTACAGTTTTACACACACATTTATTAGAGTTCAGACAGAAAATTTGTTTCTTTTTTCATATCCCCAAAAAATATGTAGTATGTAGTCTACAGAGTTGGTAGTGTATTGAATTGAAATTTTACAATTCAATGAAGAGTTGAATTCATATTCAGACAATTTTTCAATTTTTTAGATTTGTGACGGTCAAAAAAATTTAAATTTAGAATTTTAATGACTTTTAACATTAGCACTTGATTCATTTGAACCAGCACCCCAACCATGCAGCAATGTAGCACTCAGTCCAAAATGAAAAAAAAAACATTGTGAATCCAAGAGAAATGAAAAGCAAAGCGTGAGAGTAGGAAGGAAGAACTAGAGAGATTTGTAAATCAAATTAAGGCATAAAAACTCGTCGGAATCACAAATTGTTTCGCCACCTTTTTTTTCGACAAAAGATTACCATAAAGCAAATGCCATGAGAGATTTATGTTCCCAATATAGCTGAAAGGAAGGCGCACACAATAAAATGTGATACAAGAGCCTCTCGTTGGTGTTAGATAGTTATGGCCTGTATGCAATGTGTTTCATTTCAATTTTTTTTAGAAAATTCTATTTTTTTTTATCTCATCCGCAACGAGATACCTTTAAAGCTCTTTTTAGCTTAAAACTCAAGGGAGAGAAGATGAAAAAAACAGAAAAAATGAAGAAATAGGAAGATTGCGTTGAATAAACATGGGAAAATTTTCATACCTAACCGTTTCTCGCCTTTTTTAATGGTATACAAAGTATACAAATAATGAGAATAAGGAAGAAAATGAACATACCAGAAAAATTGAGATTTTTACTTTGCGCAAAAAAAAACGAAACGAAATAATGAAACCATAATTTTTCTCTTCTTTTTTTGCTCATTTACGGCAAAGTACCTTACTTTCTATGCTTAAGGAAAAAAGGAAAGAGATATAAAATGGGGAGATGTCTACGGTAATCCTTTAATTTTCACCCATATTTTCAGGGTTGTTTGGACGGATTTTTATTCTCATTAAATTAAATCCTGTGGTGTTATTTGAGTTCTGTGGCATTGGAATTGAGGGGTTGTTCATGAATGATGTATAGAAGAATTTGATAATTGAAGGCTGAAACTGACTGAAACATTGGTGGATGAGCGATTAGGTAGCAGATCTATGAAACTCAAAATTCTTGAGATATTTGTAAAGTCAAAGGTTCAATTCTTATCGAAAATTCAATGCTTAACTTCCTTAAAAAAATTCAAGATTTCTAGCTTTGAGATGCACTTCGAAAAGGAATTAGAAAACTAAATTAGCGACTTGACAAATTAGGGTGTGTTGCATAGAGCGGACCACTATTCTGCAGAATTCTGCAGAATTCTGAACAATAATTCTGATGGAAAATTCTGCAGAATTCTTTCCAGAATTCAACAGAATTCTGCAGAATTCTGTTTCTTAATTATGCTATTCTCATTTAGGTAAAATATTTTGTCCGAACAGAATAATTCTGCAGAATTCTGAAAATAAATTCTGGAGAATTCTACAGAATTTAATTAAAATTTTAAAGAATTCTGAAGAATTCTGGAGAAAGTTCTGAAGAATTCTGAAGATTTATACTTATAAAGTTTTTTTTTTAATTTTTAAAAATATTAGGTAAATTAAAACGTCATGTGAATATTATGATTTTCAAATTTAAGTTGTTAACCGATTAATTAGTTTTTCTTAATTTTCTTTTGTTAGACATATTAAATGTAAACACTATGCATATAAAAACTTAAATATCATGTTTTTATATATGATAAGTAGAGACAGATAAACTTCGCATCTATTTTTTGGAATTTTCGCATCTATTGCCACAAAAAGCCGAAATTTCGCAACTATTTCTTAAATGTGAAATTTATCTGTCTCTAATTATAGTTATTAGTTAAAAGTATTAATTTAAGGAAATATTAAACAAAAACAGTGGAAACTTTTTATAACGAGCTCATGGAATCGCCCTTGATAGAAGCATTCATAATCTTTTAAATCAATCATATGAATTTAAAATTCATGTTAGATGGACGCTTAAATAATTTTTCGTAAGATGTGACATTTTTTAAAAAATTAAATTCATCAATTGAATTTTAGCATCTTATAGAATCGGTACTCAATTGCGGAAAATTTCATATGTTAATGTTTTGATAATAATGACAATATTTGTTTGATCACCATAATTCTATCCGATGTAGAGAAAAGCTAAATTATAAAACTTAGTAATATATATTAAACCCCTAAAATTCAAAGAGATTTATAATTTGAATTGAAAGTAGAAATTTCAAGCTAAATTTTTATTTTTTAAAATTTCTACTAAAACAAAATGCTTAAAAACTGATTGCTGAGTTTGAAAATATAATATTCACAAAACGTTTTCATTTACCTAATATTTTTAAAAATTAAAAAAAAAGAACTTTCTCCAGAATTCTTCAGAATTCTTCAAAATTTTAATTAAATTCTGTAGAATTCTCCAGAATTTATTTTCAGAATTCTGCAGAATTATTATTCTGCTCGGCCAAAATATTTTACCTAAATGAGAATAGCATAATTAAGAAACAGAATTCTGCAGAATTCTGTTGAATTCTGGAAAGAATTCTGCAGAATTTTCCATCAGAATTATTGTTCAGAATTCTGCAGAATTCTGCAGAATAGTGGTCCGCTCTATGCAACAGAAGCGACAAATTAATTTGAATTCAAATTCTTAAATTTAAATTCAAGAATTAGTTGCAGTGAAAAAATGACCTTTAAAACCTAGAAAAAGGAGCCTGAACTTAAATATAGGGATCATAAATAGAATCAAAGAAGCAAAAAAAAAATTTAATTTCATTTTTGGTGCCTTGTCAAAATTTTTAAGGGGTAACATCTCAAATTCTTACCACCCAAACCTCCAACCCTGAATAACGTAATAATAAAGGAAATGTGTAGTGTTAAAGAAACAAGAGAAAGACAAAAAAAGAAGCGCTTCTGCTTTCTGTACAAATTAATTATGCATTTGATGATTTCTTTGAACTGATTAAACATTTGTTTCTTCATTGTTCCATGTCTCTGCCTTAGGAACAATGTATACAGTAATTTTACATAATGTACAGTTTGCTTTTGTGCTGTTGAACGACACAGACTAAACAATGTAACTAACGTGTGAATGCATTGATAAATCATGTTAAATTAACAGTGTGTAAAGTACATGTAAGTTGACTGATTGTTTGTGATAAAATGGTTTATGGCATGAAATTTTTACATTATTGAAAATGGAATTAGGTGCTGAAAATGTTGATGTTAATCAGATATAGTTTTGGAATTAATTGTACATAGAATATTTTTTTATAATGAAGAATACTTTAGATTATTAAGAATATTTTGTAAAATTACTTACGAAGTTGATTAAGATATTTGATGATGTCTTGCTTCCATATTTTGAAGATTTCTCGCTGAATAAATGAGCAGGCAACAAAAAAGAATTTCTTGAACTAAGCTTTGATAAAATTAACACAATTTAAAATTCTCAAATTAAATGCTATCTATGATCAAATTTTATTCAATATAAATTGAAGTTTTTGCCTCTTGTAAAATCCTAAACACAATCATCGCCAAAAAATCCTCAACATTACCCTTCTGTAACGCACAAAAAAAAGTTCTTCTTCCTCATTCAAACAATTCTAGATAAGTAATCAGAAAATTGTATAAAAATCCTTTCAGCTTCATTGAAACAGACGTCAGTCTGTGTTTATGCTTAAATTTTTACTAGAGTAAAAGAGAGAATATCACTGTGACGTCAATCGCTATCGATCTGATAAAAAAAATAAGTTCAGAGTTAAATTTCGAGGAAAATCTACCAAAAATAGTGAATGAAAAATTTGCAGCATCACGAGTTTATTTTTTAGTCATAGTTGCATAACATCCATTTTTGATGGTAGAACTTAATAAAAATGTTCATGCCTTATCCTACAGTTGTGTATTTATTACAACAGCCAATAAAATTCAGCAGCATATAAATTTCAAGGTAAATGTTAATTTTTGAGTCTACGATGTCATAAAATGAGGAACAATACATCCATCATTAAGTTTTTTTTTGGTGTTGATATGCAGACGTGGATTAGATATTAAGCTTTTTGGTGCTATTCTCTGTCTGGCACTTAGATATATCACAGTTTTGTCAATTTAAACTCAGTTTGGATGTCTGACCGTCCACTTCCCCATCAACCCAATGATTTATCCCCTCAAAAATCCCATTCATCCCTGCCTCCAACACATCATTACTCATCCAGACGAAATAAAAACTGAAATTAATGACCAGTGAGAAAATTAATAAAAAACTTTTACGATTCCAGCTCATTCAAAATTGCTTAATTAAATAACACAAATTGCGGAACAGGAAAGAGCAAAAGACTCAAAAATTAATGGGATAATCAAAGTTATGACTGCAAATTGAGAAAGTGTCTACACTTCCTCAATTCAATAATTTAGTTTCCCTACCAATTCAATAATTTAGTGTCTGTTTTATTATCTTCGTATAAAAAAAAAATTTTGTTGTTATTTTTTTGCCAGCATTTACAAGCTTCAATCCCTTTCTACTTCATCTTAAGTTTACGTTCGTATTCTTTATGGATGGATATACTATGACTGGATGATTGTAAACCAAAAAATAAGAAGGAAAATATAATACACGGCAGATTCTATAGACGGAAAAAGTCATAAAATAAAAATCCATTGGAGGATAAGTTGCTACCACAATAATTTCAAATTCATGTGGAAAGTAGCTAGCTTTTATATATTTTTTTTGCTAGACTCCTCTCTTTCGCTCTTTATGATTGCCTTTTTTATTCATCATGGCGATACTCTGTTTAATAGAAAAATTCCTTACAATGAATTGTGTTGGATTGGTCTATGGTCGTTCGGTCGTTGAAATATTCAGAGGATTTTTCATTTAGAATTTCATGAAACAGTTGCAGATAAATCAAGTCTAAAGGATGCTTTTGTGTACTTGATGATCAGCTGGTATTAATAGGGATATTTGGAGTGTCGACATTGAGGATTTAAAAAAGGAAATATTGTGGATTTGTTTGAGGTTAGATTATGAGTGTTTTCAGGAAGTTTCAAGCTGTATACCCTTGAAAATTGATCATTATTCATGAACAATCCCCAAATTCCCATCAAATAAACTACTAAAATCTAATATGAAATTCTCAACAATGACAAAAGCATCATCATCTCCAATAGATAACAGATACATCATCAATCGTGAGATTAAAAGGATATAATCGTTAGATTGCCGGAAATTTCTCATTTCAACCATGGAATCTGAAATGATAATGCTTTCAAACTATAAAATTGATGCTGATGTAATGCTCGTGTAAATGTTCGTGATCGAATGAAATAAAAACTATTTTTTTATGTTAAGTTTCAAAGCGAAGCTGATTTTTATGTGTCTGAAGATGAAATTGAATTATATCGAATATGCATCATGTGCGTCTCATGCCATATCACGTACGTAGATTTTTTTTTTGTTGAACTAAAAAAGTTTCTCATTCATTTTGGATATAAAAATGCCACTCATCATTCTTAAAATCCTATGAATGTATGTTTACAAATTAAGCAAAGTGGAATTAATTAAGATGAATTCTGCCTTTGTGTATTCCACTTGTCGACCTTTTTATTGCTATTGTGAATCTAATTTTTGCCATCCTTCCTCTCCCCCACCCACATACACAGACATATTTTTAATTTGCTAGTTACACGTTGTGCTGAACGCCCCTAAAATAAACTAGATATATGTTTTGTATTTGCCATTTAGTTTCTATTCTTTTTTGTTGTTGTTGCTGTATGTATGTACATATATGTATGTACGTATTTTCTGTATTACCATCACTATCCTCCTTGTCTTCATAATCTTCATTTTTAGAGTCGAATGGATATATTGCATGGAATGAAAAAAAAAGTATAAAAATAAGGAAAATGAAGAGATGCGACAAGGTCCACAGGTGTACAGCAGTTTTATAACCTCAAACATGTAAGTCATAAAAATAAATTTCCACAATCTTACAAGCCACATGTATACATATATGTACATGAATAGATGGAATAAAAAGGGGGTTGCAAAACAAGTTTTAACTTTTTTTTTTTGGTGTCTCATTTTTCTGTGGGGGATGTTTCATAGCACTTAGTAAGTGTATTATAGAATGTTTTGTAATAGAAATCCATTAGTTATGAGCTAATCAATCTTAATGACTAAAGTCAATATTTTTAATCCCTCTAGAAGTTGAATTGAAAAGTTGAGGAAATCACATTAAAAATTTTTGCTTTTCAGGATGATTTTTTCGGTTTAATACAACCTGTAAAATAGATCCAGATGCATTTTGGATATAAAATAAATATAACTTACCCGGTAGGCATAGTTTAGTATGGAGTTGAAAGAGGAACTATTGGTTTCTTATTTTATTGCAGTTTTAAAATATTTGGAGACATTTTTTTTTTTTCAAATTTCATAAAATATTTTTTTTACTTAGTATGTTCGCTTTTCAGAGAAGAGGGGGTCTTAGAATCAGGGGCGAAGCCAGGGAGGGTTTTAACCCCCCTCTTTTTGGAAAATTTCTTCAATTTGCTAGGGATTTTTGAGAAAGAAAATCCCAAAACCACCCCTAAATTTTTCGTTCCATACAAAAAAATTTCAACCCCCCCCTCAAAAAATTTCTGGCTACGCCCCTGCTTAGAATTTGTAACAGGTCATACAAAGAAAAATTTTTCCATATAAAAAATGTAACAATGGGAGAGGGGGTCTAAAGTCATTTTTTGCGTGCCATAATAAGTGAACAGGCCCTTACGGTTTCAAATTTTAAAATATTCTTAAAAAAATTTGAAAAAATTCTCTGGTGTTTTTCAAAAATCTTAAAAGATTTTTTTTTTTTTTAAAAAAAAAGCTTCAAAAAAATTTATTTTGAAAATCAACTTAAAAATTCAAAAAACTTTTTTTTTAATTTGAAGTTTTTGTTTAAAAAAAATATTTAATTTATCAGAAAAAGCGTGTAAAAAAATAAAATTTTCAAAGTTTAGAATTTTATTAAAATGAAATTAAATATTTATAAGAAAGCAATTCCTGGCAAGATGCACATGTCCATCTCGGTCTTTATACGACCGTCCATCAGCATCAACAGCAACAGCACATTCTAAATACTCAATTTGATTACAGGTTTTACAATGACTAAAGTTTATATCTTATGTCCCCTTTTTTTCGTTCCTTTCAATTTCCATTCCTTTCCTCAACCATTGCACATTGTATTCATGTCATAGCAGATAGTATGTCTTTGCATTCTCACTGGATTAATAAAAGATAGAATAAAGACATTAATTGTATGCTTCCGTTCATTTTCCCTGAGCTTAGTGATGAAAGAATAAATAGGATATATATTTTTTCCTATGGTCGGATACTGTTGTACATACTTGTGTTATTTTTTTTGTAGCTCTTTCCTGAATTCATAAAATTGTATAGACGTAATATAAAATAGTTTTATGTGCAATAAATATTTAGCAAGCATCAGAAAATGGCTACAAATTATTTCATTTATGCGCTGGATGAAAAAAAAAATAAAATAGGAGAAAGAGAAGAAGTTGAAAAAAAATTCATTTCCACACTCGCTTTTCAACGAGTTGAAAAAAAAATATTTTTTTTTTTTCATTTTCTCTCCCCATTTTAATGCAATTAAAAATAGATTGTGCGAAGATGAAATTCCAACAATGGATTAAAAACTTTTATATTGGAATTTTAAAGTGATGCTTCATCTCAACCGGAAATAAATGCTTAAACTCGTACTGCTGAAAAATATGAAAAAAAATCGATTTAATTCTTTTCCTCTATTCTCTACCATCCTCACTTCCATTCGTTAATTTTTCATGAAACATAACGACCTCTGAATGAAAATGTAAATGTTATATAAATTTAAAGATTTTTTGTGAGAGATAGTCGAAATTAAATGTTCACGGAGAAAAAAAGCAATTTTCACGAGGATAGAGATATTTGGTGAAATGGCAGCGGACTTTTAATGCGATTCAATTTTTAAGAAAAGCTATTTGGATTTTCTTTTTTCGAAAAAAGAAGAAAAATTTGAAAACTTTTTTTATACTTATTAATCAATTAGAGTGAGAGACTCAATGGATTTTAATTGCATTCATTTTCTAAAGAAAAAAGTTTTTATATTTTTTTGGAGGAATTGAAATAAATTTTGGGGTTTTTTTAGATTAAACTTTTTTATGAAATGTTATTAACCTTTTAATGGACTTGAAGATTTGATAGTGAAAATTTTAGGTTTTGAATTTTATGATTTGTTTCAATTGCAGTTTTGAAATTGATTGTTCATATTCTCAAAAAATAGGTATATCAAAAATCCGGATGGGGTAGCCGGAGTATGTTTTTTACAATCCTAAATTTATTATATGAAAGTTTAATAAATGAAATTGGGAGCTGGTGACACTGCGTTTTTAAATATGTTTTACCATACCCTCTAGAATCTAGACCTACAATTCATAGTGGGATCCGAATCACGATTGAAAGTTTAGAAAACCTATGATAATTTTAATTTATCTACGAATTTTAATTTGTTTCATTTAATCCAAATAATTCATTATTCCTGAAGTTTAAGTTTGCATCAAATTTAAAAACAAACAACCTCAAAAAAAAAACTAAAATTGCACACAAAAATTTAGAAAACTAAAAAAACAAAGATCTCAAAAAACTTTATAAAATCCACAATTCATTAGCAAATCAATTCATGCACGCGATAAAGTACAAAACTTAAAAACTTTTAGTTTCATTGTTTATAAATAAAATTCAAGCACTTAAAATTCTTGTTTTTTGTTCAAAATTGAAACAAATATGTGCATCAATATGAATTTCATTTTCTCCTCACATCACAAAATTACCAACAAATTCGCCAATTGCTCTCTCAACTACAAACGAACGTGATATCATTCCAGACTAAAAATCATATAATGTGATTCATAGGGAAGCAGTAGAGTACCGAAAAATTTTTAGTGTTGAAGAAAAGCCAATGATATGCCTCATTAACATAATATGATAATGATTGGATATAATGCAGCAAAATGTGACAGAAAAATAAAATAAAAAGAAAATGTTTTTAAAGCATAAAAGGAATTTGTCCAAAAAAAGAGATGGATACAGTGATGATATTCTTGTGTAAATCCTGTTGAGCAATAATCATGTTCCATAAAGCAGTAGCAATTATCACCACATGATAGCAGTTTCTCCTTTTAAATACATTCACTCTGTAACTCCCTTTAATTTCTTTTTTACATCCCAAAATATGCTTTCTTTTTCCCCTTACGAAATTATCTATCACATCGATTGCCATTAACAGCGATAGAATTTCTGTATTTTCTTTCTATTACGCTATAATTTCATTTCAATGTCGCAAACTGGATGATAGCTGGATATTGATTTTATTAAACAAACAAGATTACTTTTTTTTTCTTGTGACAATTTCGTTCTTTTTTTTGCACCGAAAAGAAAATTTCGTTAGCTTAATAACACAATAGCAAGGATGAGGGAGGGTGTAGATATCAATGACTGTATGGAATGGGATGGGAATATAAATGATGGAAAAGTAACGGTGTTATTGTAACACAATAACATTATATTGTATCTCCTTGACATTCGTAAGTTACGGGGACAAAACTATTCGTTGTGAATTTCGGATGAGAGTCATTCTTTAATTTCCGGATTGAAATGTTCAATATGGTTGTTTGGAGAGATGATGATGGGAGACGTGAGGATGGGACGGTTTGGGATGTCTTGTGTAGACAAAAGATTACATATATGTTATAGAGCTCTAGATATGGTTCCATATATAGTACATTTGTGATTTAAAGACTTTTTAAAGAAGAAAATGCAAAGATTTTGATGGAAAAATTGCAAGCACTTCCAGGGTTATTGTAGAGTCAACACTAGGAATTTTTTAAGAAGGCATAGAATTTTTAGGAATTCTGATTTTTTTTTGTAATTTAATGAGTTATTGACTTCTAGTTATCTAAAGCTAGTTTTACAGCATCAAACTTATAATTTAAGTCATATGCTGGCAAATTTATCAAGTTAAAAGCTTGTCTGTATAGCCAGTTATTACTTTTCATATCTGAGTTCATTTCAATTGAAAAATCCTATGTTCGATTCCTATTAGTCTTTTATTACTTAAACCCTAACAGACAAAGAGTGTGCTCAGAGCATGCTTTCTAAGTCTTATTTTTTTTTAAAAGAGCTCACTCAATTAGCGTACTCTTTCATATAATCAAAAGGACCTCTACGGTACCTCAGAAAGAACATCTCGAGAGCTCGCTTTTTTTTGCTTGCAAGTTTTTCATGCAAGTGAATCTTGAGAGTATGCTTAGAGTAAGCGTTACTGAGCACAGTTTATTTTTACAAAAAATAAAAAAAATTCATGCTCAGTAGAGCATACTCTTGAGCACGCTCTTAAGATATTTATATTTTCTTGTTTATTTGATTTTTGAAGATTTGAACCTTAAACCGAGGGTTTCTTAATGAAATTCCTAACATCTCTTTGCTGTCCTATTGCCTTTCGAAATTGATATACTCAATTCAACAAAAAACAAATTTAAACTTTCCATACAGAAAATTTTAGCTCTTGTAATAGTAATTTCTGCAAACGCTTGTGAAGTATAAAACAAGCAAAAATTTAGCGTGCTCTTAAGAGTTCATTAAAAAGCATGTTTTTTGCGTACTCTCTTGAGCATACTCTTAAGAGTATGAAAAAGTGTACGTTAAAAAAACTTGCATGCAAGTATTGCTTCATAAGAGTTTGGTTTGAGTACGCTATAGAGCCCGCTCAATAGCGGGATCTTGGGAGTTGATTAAAAAACCGTTCTCTTGACCATGCTCTCTAGACAAGAGCATGCTCTTTGTCTGTTAGGGAAAATGCTCTTAATTACAAAATTTATCTAATACTTGATCCAATACTAAAGTGAAAATTTTCCAGTGACATTCCATCTTAACATACCAACTACATCATGTCATTGGATCCATCCAAGTTTCTAACAATAGAGAAATTCCACGAACTCTACAATGGCTCTGTTTTTCCCATCATGAAAAATTCTCTTACTCACCAAAGTTCCATGAAAAAGCCACAAGCATCTACAACACTCGTAAAGAACATCTTTTATTTTCAAAAAAAATAAGAATAGGAGTGTGTGGAATATATAAAATACGCCTGACCTTAATTTTGATGAAAGTCAATCGTTATCTTTTGCTTCTTTTCTTCATCATTCAAACAAATTTTTTCTCATTTTTGCTGCAGTTGTAAATTTTTATTTCTCAAAATTCAAAAAGAAGGAAAGAAAGAACGACTTTGTTGTGCTGAAAGAATGAATGAAAAATGAAAAAAATTTAACGATTATAATGAGTTGATGGAGCTGTATAAAAAAAACTTCCTTTTTTCCATTTCTTTATAACATAGGCATCTAATCGTGTCATATTTTTCTTATGACCTTCTATCTTCTTTTCTTTTCTTTTCTCCTCCGCTTTTCATCCATTCTTGAAATGTGCGTTAGGTTTCTTAATGGCCATATATACAGCATTGTCACGATTCAAGTATATCTATTGGATAAATCTGTCGCTTATGCCCATATAATAATTCGGGGCATGTTGATACTACACTTATAATATCATTGAAGCTTGAGTGGGGTTTTTTGGGGATGATGTCTAGTAAGGGATGAGATTTTTGATGATTTAAGATGTAGTTTGGCTTTTACTACTAGATCGTGTCGTTTTTTTTATTATATTTGATAATTTTCGAGTTAATGAGCAGCTTTGAATCTCTAAGGGGTTTCTAACATGCAGGTGCATGCAGATTATACGCCATTTTGTTTTATTTATGACTAAATTATTATTTTTGACCAGGAACACATTACTTGACCTCATATACATTCAATATGCCCTTTAATTATTACCTTATGTCCTTTATACCTGTATCTACACAGTAACCTAACCTTAACTATAATAAAATCTACTATAAGACATGCAGAACAAATATTGACCTCTCCACTAAAAATAATTGACATCATTTACCAACAATCCCAGTCTCTCCTATCCAAAGGAACTGAGAGATCCAAAAAAATGGAGAAGTACACACAAAAAAAAGAGTCAAGCACAAACAATTTTATGACATGTTTGGGGAATTTTCTTCTATTCAGTTTCTTTTTTTAAAGCTAATTTTACTGTATGCGACATCAACAATAGCAAATGATGACTGAGGGGTTCTCAAGGAATGACGATTTTCCTTTCTTTCCATATTCATTGTTGTTGCTTCTTCCTTCCCTCATTTTTTTGTGTTCGTCTTCTTCTTCAACTTGTTTGTTTGGTTATACTCGTTCATGAATGTGTAATAAAGATTTTCCACTGATTTTTTTTCCACTTGTATGTTTCTCTCATTCTCGGAGACTAAGTTGCTCTTCCTTTCCGTCTTAATGCTGGAAATAAGAAAGACTTTTTCTTTATGTTATGCTTTCATTTTACTTTATTTACATCATATTGCTGTGCATACATTATATGTATGTAAAAATTTTCTTGTTGCCAGATGGTGCTACGAAGGAAGCACAGTATTTTTTTTGCAAAGAAGTCAATGGAAGCACAATTTCGCTAAATATTGCTGATTTTTAAAAATTTTCTTTTTCCTTCTTCTGTCGTTTTTCTGTTCTTCTTTTGTGCTTTTATGTTATTTTTTTTTCTACTGAAGGAAATGAAATTTTATTTTAATATTGCCTCAATTTAACTTTCATTCGACATTCTTTCATCAATTCAACCCGAGTAGTAGATAAATGGGATTTTTAGTATACTGATTTTAAGTCCTTTAGTGAGGAATAATTTTTTTAAGGTTAGAATATTTACTGAAAATTTAAGAATTCAAGAAAAAATTAGGATTATAACTTTGCAATATATTTTTGAAAAAGAGATTTAGTGAAAATTCAAATATATTCAACATAACCTTATGAAGACAAATTTATAGGTTAAGTTCAAATTTCTTGGTTCTTTTCTAAGAATCAAGACACTAAAAAAACCGAATTCATAAAATTTTAGTGACACTTAAATTCAAATCCCACAAAATTTCAATTCTTCAATCATCAAAAAATTGCTGTCAGTTTGACTTAGCTCTTTATGTTCAAGTCCTCAAAAATCAGTGAACACACCTCATACTAACTAGTAATTAAATATAACTATTAAAAAACATTCCAAACATTTCATGTGACCTAATTTTCCACAAAAATCATAAAAACAATATTCAAGGACTTTCATATAAAAAATAAAAACAACTAAATATAAATCTCATCAAAAAATAAATTAAGATATTTTACTCTCTAATATCCCCGAAAAAAAATCTAATACAAATCAAGATACACACATCCCACTCAAACCATATACCGCATGGGCTCTATCATGCTTTTAGATTAACAATGTATTGATATTGACGTAAAAACAGCTGACAACATTGAAAAAAAAAAGTTTTTCTCTGTTTTATTTCGTTGGACATTGTAAGTGCTTAAATAGGCTGTATATAAGCTACACATGTATAATAAAAACAATTTTTATTTCTTCCTTGATGAATTCAGTCATAAAAAAACTTTATTAACTCATTTTCTAATCTGTATTGCGTCGTAGAGGAAATTTTTTTGTGTGGATTTTTATTTTTATTTATTTTTTTCGGTATTATATGGAGACAAGATTTATATCATTTTTTTTTATTAATTTATGCATGGTTATAGGAAATTGTTTTGAATTCTTTTATTTTTGATGACAAGAAGTCGGAAAAATTATCAACACCAAGTTCAATTTTATTGAAAGGCAATCTTATTGACCAGAAAAATTTTAGTTGACTTTTTGTGACTTGAACTTTTGACCTTGTTGAATTTTATTTAGTTAAGGGTAGATTTAGTGACCCTAAAATAATATTTGATAGCAAATTTGTAGTTTGGGGGGTGATAAAAAAAATTTAAATTAAATCTTATGAAAATAGGGATGGATTATAGTTCTTAGGTCTGAAAAAAATTAAATTATTGAAATATTAATTAAAAATGAAAATTCGATTGCTTTTGATACTTGAAATACAATTTTATATAAAACTGTCATCAAACCAAACTTCATAAAAAAAGTCAAAACCCATAATTACCTTTAAATTCAAACTCAACTTATCGAAAATTGCGTTATTTTCATGTTCCCTCCTTTATCTAACTCTATCTACGCATCACATCACATTGTCCCACAGTCTACTAAATTTTATGATCGTGAATAATTTTTTGAACTGAATTTTATGACATAAAAATGAAATTTATGTATTTCCTTTTTGAAAGAGGAAAAAAATAATTTTTTATAGTTTTTTGATGGAAAATCGACAGAGTTCAATGAAAATGTCATGTATTCTCTTATGTCTACATCATATACACACAAAAAAAGAACAGAATAACTGTAGAGGAGGACAAAAATAAAAAAAAGCCAAATTGAATATCGAGAGGGAAAAAGTCGAAAATTGAATTCAATAAAAACAAATCGGCAATGGCACAAAGCCACGAATCTCTGTCATAAAAACCGAGAAGAATTCATTAACATTTTTTTTTTCATCCCGACGGCAGCAAAGCTTTTAGAATTTTTCCGTATTTTGTTTGTTGTTACCAGCAACAAGTAACGTGGAGAGAAAGATTTATCGCATTTGCTATTCTTTAAGTACTTATTATTATTATATTTGAATATATTTATTTTGTCGTCGTAAAAAATGTGCAGTTTTATAAGAATTACTTTTGGAGGAAGCTAGAGGCAGTGGATCTAAAAAGTTTATGAGTTATTGAATTGCCATTTTAATATAACCTTGGATCGTATCGTTGATTGGATTGACTGAAAAAAAAATTAAGTACCGGATGAAAAAATTTTGAATTATTTTTAAAAACTGAAAATAAAAAATTTTTGCTGACGTCTGCAAAATTTTGTCTTCAAAGTATTTGAATGTTCATCAAAAAGAACGTGCAAGAGAAAAACGATAATTTCGCATTTGAAAATTTTTAACCGATTTATTCAAAATACATTATTATGTTGGTGCACTTTTGTCTTGATTTAATGTTATTTAAGGACCTGAATTCTTAATATTTTACTATTTTTTTACTAATATTTTTTATTTTATGACATACGAAATTAACGGTCATTTTTTAAAAAATAATTTCTTAGAATTCTATTATTTCGACCTCACGCCTTCCCCCTGGACGTTTTTTATAAATGGCCTCATACCCTATTAATTTAATTAATTTTATTTAATTTTTATTTAAAATTTTACTTCATTTGCTATAAACTAAGTGCTTGAAACTTTAAAATTAAGACCTCAATGCTTTGACAAAATTTTCTCCAAATTCATCTTATACTTTCTATCTGCTTCCTCTTTTTCTTTTAACACTTCAATGATAAATTTTAGCTTCTCAGTATTTCCAAGCCATTCATCTTCAAACTTAATGATATTTGAATACTTTTTCTTCACTTCCCCAAAAGCTTTGATCTTCAATTCTTCCTTCTGGCATTTGACACTTAAGTTGAATATTTCAAAAGCATTTTCTGGATTTACTTGATGTATGAGCTTTTCAGCAGAAATATCAATAAGCTTTTTGATCTTCAAACGTCCAGCAGCAGCAAAAATTTGCAATGCGTTGATTTCATCATCATCAAATTTAATTTCATCAGTGTACAAAAATTTCAAAACTTTCTCAAAAACTGGAATTGGAATATCCACCAAGTTGATACTTTCAATATCCGGATTATTTTGTAAAATTTCAGCAAATGTTGGGCTTTGAATGATCAAGAGAAACTTGTGAACTGGAAATTCTCGATCGTCAATTTTGATTTTGAAGTCTTTTGTGTCTTCATTTTGAATGTAATTCTTAAGGTTGCTGGTTAAACTTGATGATTTTTCAGCTCTATTATTTAGTGCCAAGATTTCCTTCTCTTTCAGTTCGAATTTTTTATTCAATTCATGAACTTTTAGTTCCAATCGTTGTTCATTTGATTCAAGCTGTTGGTTTTTGCGTTCTAATAATTGTATTGAGCAATTCAGCATTGACATTTGACGTCTCAAATTTTCCTCTGCTTTTTCTTGATCTTTCTTCAAAAATTGAAATCTTGAATAAAATTTCTCACTAAGCTCTTTTTTGACTTCTTCAAGTGTTGCGTTTGGCTCGTGGATAGGATAAATTGAAAAGAATATTTTATAATTCGGATTTTCTGAGAAATCAACATATCTCATTGGACCTAAACCATCCAAAATGTTAGGTTCAATAAAAACTAACTTATTTTGTTGGAAATTTATATAATTTAAATATCTAAAACCTTCAAATAAGTCACCAGGCAGATATTCAATCTCATTGTTCCTCATTGAAATGATTCTTAAATTCTTGTACTCAGCCAAATCATTTTTACTAATTTTCTTCAGTTTTGAATTACAGATGAGCAAATTTCTCAAGTTGTGAAATATTTCTGTCAGTTCGAATGGAAATTTCAGTATTCTGCAGTCGGTAAACTGAATGGTTACAACATCATTTCTATTTTTTCCTGCATCATGGAATCCATCCAAATTAAGCCTTTTATTTTCAGGAGTTTGTTTATTATAGATTTTGCATCCATAATCCTGTTCTCCATGCGTAAACTTAATCATTGTAAATGCACAAAAAACCATGATTGACGAATATGTTTGACTGAACTTTTTAACTTTTGATTTTAACTCTTAATAACTTAAAAACCACCTAGAAACTTAAACTTTTTATTATATTAAATTTTTAGTTATGCTCAACAGAATGTGCAAATGAAAATAAATCAGTGCAGTGACAAAATTTCACTTTAGCACTAAAATCTCCATGAAATGTTGTCTTTCTTTTAAGCGCATTTTTGTTTATTTAGGAGAATTTTTATCTCAAATATTGGCAATCTTTTGCTGACAATCATTGTGTGTTATTATTACTTTTAAAGCACTTAGTTTTTTCTTCATCAACTATCTTTTGTTATCAGCTTCTAAATGATTCATCCATTCTTATCCACTCAGTCATGATTATCAGTTAAGTCAGTTAGTCATCTAATGTTTGACAATGCATTTAAATATTTTGTTCTAAAGATTAACTTGATTAGCATTCAAATTGTTTGTAAATGATTCATCAAAAATTTAAATATAGTCTACTCGTTATTTTAAATCCGTTTATGCTAAAACAATTATTCAAATTATTATGCTTTGTGATAATTTTAGTACATGAAATTTGACACTTTTAAATAATAGCGTGCAAGCTTAGGGATCGTTCACTTATGATGTCCGATTTTTAGAGGGGAGGAAGGCATGAGGCTGTATGACAGTTTTGAACAATTGAATTTTGTTGAATGAAGATTTTGTGACTGAGGGGGGAGAGGGTCTAAAAATCCAAGTTTTTGATGGACGTCATAAGTGAACCCCCTAAATGGATTGCAAAATTATAATTCGAATGTTTTACTTTTCGAAATTTTCCAAAGAATTGAAATTTCATGAAATTAGGAAACTTTAAGAAACTCGTTCATTTTTTCAACTTCATTTTTTACGAAACGCGATTTTTTTTTTTTGAATGTTTGTTTTATTTTGTATATAATTTTTCAATTGTGGTACAAAAATAATAATCAACTTAGATTCCTACAACGATTAGAGGGAAGAAGGTCTGAAATTTGTAACATTCTATCCAAAAAAACTTGAAAACAGAGATTAAAAGATATTTTTTGCTAAACTTAATTAACATGTCGATAACCGTACAAAAATTTTAGTGAAAGAAATAAAAAAATTCTTTTAAATGTAAAAAAATATAAAATTTTATTTAAAATCTAATTTTCAGCAAGGTAACCAAAATTTTTTATTCAATTTTTCCTTAAACTTCCTTTCAGCATCTTCCTTTTCTTTGAACATTTCAATTAAATCTTTCAGTTTTTCTTGATCTTCCAGCCATTCATCTTTTACATAAGTATACTTCTTTTTAAGCTCTGCAATAGCTTTTTCTTTTAATTCATCATAATCAAATTTATTGCTTAAACTTAGAACCTCTAATACATTATCTGAATTGATTCGATACAAAAGTCGATTAGCTGCATAATCAGTAAGTACTTTGATTTTCAATCTCCCAGCAGCAGCAAAAAGTTGTAAAAAATTTGTTTCATCATCGCGTGGAAGTTCATCAGTGTAGAAAAATTTTAAAATATTTTCAAAAATATTCACTGAAATGTCAACAAGATTCAGGCTTTCAACTTCTGGATTATTTCGAAGAATTTCAGCAAATGTTGAACTTCGTACAAAAAGAAGGAATTTGTGAACGCGAAATTCTTGATCGCCAATTTTTATGCTGAAATCTTTTGTATTTTCATCTTGAATGCAGTTTTTGATGTCGTTTATCAAATTGTATGGAAGATTTTCAACTTTCAGTTTATTTTTAAGTTGTTGATTTTCTAATTTTAAGAATTTTTCAGATTTTTTCAAATCTTGTAAAAATTCAAATCTCGAATAAAATTTTTCGTACAAATCATTTTTAACTTCTTGAAGTGTCGCATTTGGATTATGAACAGGATAAATTGAATAACATTTGTCATAATTTGGATTTTGAGAGAAATTGACCATATTGAGTGCATCAAAACCATTTAAAATGTGCGGTTCAATTAAAGTTAACATGTTTCCTCTAAAATTTATAATTTTTAATCGCTGATTATGTTGGAATAAATCACCTGGCAGATATTCAAGGTCATTATTTGACAAGGAAATAATTTCTAAATTTTTGTATTCTGCAAAATCTTGTTTGGAAATATTCCTTAACTTTGAATTATGAATCACAATATTCCTTAAATTTGGAAATGTAAATGTAAGTTGTTGTGGAATTTTGGAGACAAAACAATTGTTAAATTTGATATGAATGACGTCATTGTTGTTTTTATTATCTTGATGATCTCCATAAACTTGAAGTACTCTCTTTAAAGGAGGTTGAATCTTCTCAAATAAGCAACAGTAAAAAGTTTCACCATGATTAAAATCAACATTTGCAAACTGACATTTAAATAAAGCCATATTTATTGATTCTATATAAATTTTAGAAATGTTAAAATTTGTATAAGTTAAAATTTAAGGAATATAATTAAAAAAAAAATTAAATTAAAAAAAAAATTTAAAAACTTACATTTATTAGGTATATAATTTTGTAAAAACTTTAACAATGAAAAATATTAAAATAATAAAGTATGAATCTTTAAATCAAAGATTAGGCACTTAAAGTGTTTTGTTTTGTTATCAAATAAATCAAGCAGAATAAAAATAAAAAAAAATATTCAAATTTCAATAAAACGTTGTAGTCATTAGATATATGTTGTCCAAAAAATGACTTAAACTACAATCTACAATTTTCATTGATTATTTCATTAAATTTTCTGGCGGCCGTATACAAATTAATGATCCTGTTGAGTTCTTCTTGATCTTCAAACCATTCATCATCCGTATATTGATACTTTTTCTTAAATTCATTGAATGCTCTTCGTTTTAATTCATTATATTTAAAATTATTGCTGAACTTTAGAACTTCTAATGAATTTTCTGGATTTACTTGATCGATTAGATTTTCTGCAGCAAAATTTGTTAATTTTTTGATTTTTAAACGACCTGCAGCAATGAATAGTTGCAAGAAATTTGTTCCATTTATGCATGGAAATTCATCGGTGTAAAGGAATTTCAAAATCAATTCAAAAGTATCAGCAGAAATATCAATCAAATTTAAATTCTCAGCTTGAGGATTGTTATGTAAAATTTCAGCTAACGTTGGACATTGAATAATCAGCAGAAACTTGTGAACATGAAATTCTCGATCACCGATAATAATTTTGAAATCTTTAAAATTTTCATTTTTAATATAGTTTTTGAAATCGTCATTTACATCTTTACTGATTTTAAGATTTAATTTACTTTTTAAATCCTTTATTTCCATCTTCAAATTTTCTTCCGAACTTTTTAATTCCTTTATTTCCGTCTTTAAATTTTCTTCTGAAGCTTTCAATTCTTCCAAAAAGTGAAACTTTGAGTAAAATTTTTCAATTAATTCTTTCTTAACTTCTCCAAGTGTAGCATTTGATCGATGTGCCGAATAAATTGAGTAGAACTTACTATATCTAGGATTTCCAGAAAAGCAAACAAATTTTAATCTAGTGAGACCATCCAGAATATTTGGCTCTATAAGTGTCAACTTGTTATTTTCAAAACTTATGTAATTTAAAAGTATAAAATTTTCAAATAAATCTCCCGGCAGATATTCAAGCTCATTATCTCTTAATGAAATCAATTCCAAATTCTTGTATTCAATTAAATCGTTTTTAGTAATTTTCTGTAACTTCGTGTTACAAATGATCAACTTTCTTAAATTTCGAAAAGTTGTTCTTATTCCTTGAGGAACTCTTGTTACTATACTGGAATTAAATGTAACTAAGTTTACATCTTTGTCTCCCATTCCAGCCTTATGATTTCCAGTAAATTTTAAATTTTGATTTAGATTTATATGCTTTTGGGTTATTAAGCATTGATAACACTTTGTTCCATGATGTAGTTTAAGAATGTCAAAATCGCAAGCAATCTGCATTTTTAACTATATTAAAGAAAGAGATATTACTATTTAATAAAGAAATATCAACCATTAAAATACTTACAATTTATTTTAGAGCTGTCCTTTAGTTTTTAAAGATCTAGAGAATTCTAATGTCTCATAAACTTTTCTAAACTCTGAGTTTATACTTTCTTAACCTTTAAAACAGGTAAAATTTCATCATATACGTTTGAAAACTTCATTTAAAATTTACTTGAACGTTGAAAAAATTAGCATTTTAGCTGGTTAATTATTGACAATAAATGCATGCAAAAATTAAATCTGAATTTATATGTATTTTGTAAATAAATTTATTTTAAAGAATTATTTTATGTTCAAAAATGGCCAAATAGCGTTAGTTAAAAAAAATATTAATCGATTTCCAACATTTTCTTAAACTGATTCTCAAATTTTCGTCTTGCTTCTTCTTGTTTCTTGAACCTAGCATCTCTGAAAAGCTGTTTTGTCCGTTAATTTTTTAGTTAATAGGCCCTCAATTTTTGAAAAAATTCAAAAATTCAAACCTTTTTTTGCACATAATCCGACCAAGAAAAAATTCTTTTTTGCAAAATTAAGTATTTTTTCTAAGCTTTTATTTAATATAATAATGGTTTTTCCTTAATTTCAGCCATAAAATTTGATATAAAAACAATTGAAACTAATTATAACAAGTAGAAAGCATATAAATCTTAATATGTTTCTTAAAAATTTAACGGACGACTTGTACTAAAATAAGGTGTACTAATGGGTTTTATTTTAGAACAAATTCAAATTTCGCACGTAACGTATTTGTGAATCATCAATTAATTTTTAAATTCTTACTCAAAATGACTTAATCTACATTTCCAAAATGTCGTTGAATTTTTCATCAAATTTTCTGATTGCATCCTCTCTTTCCTTAAACATGTCTATGATGCTATTAAGTTTTTCTTGATTTTCAAACCATTCATCTTTCACATTTGGATACTTCTTCTTGAATTCTTTGAATGCTTTTCGTTTTAATCCATTATATTTGAATTTATTGCTGAGCTTAAGAATTTCCAATGCATTCTCTGGATTCACTTGATTGAATAAATTCTCTGCAGCAAAATTTGTTAATTTCATGATTTTTAATCGACCAGCAGCAGCAAAAAGTTGCAAGAAATTTGTTCCATAATTTCCTGGAAGTTCGTCAGTATATAAAAAATTCAAAATCATTTCAAAAATATGAACTGGAATGTCAATTAGATTTAGATTTTCTACTTCAGGATTTTTGCGAAGAATTTCAGCCAATGTTGGACTTCGAATGATTAACAAAAATTTATGAACTAAAAGTTCTTGATCGTCAATTATGATTTTAAAATCTTTGTAGTTTTCATTTTGAATGTATTTTTTAAAGTCATCAGTTACATTATTTGTGATGCTAAATGATGCTTTTCCTGCATAATTTTTCTTCAATTGACTGTTCTCGAATTTTAAATTTTCTGAGGTATTTTTTAATTCTTGCAAAAAATCAAATTTTGAATAAAACTTCTCATATAACTCGACCTTTACTTCTTGAAGTGTGGCATTTGGCTTATGGACAGCGTAACTTGAGAACCATTTTTGGTATCCTGGATTTTCAGAAAAACTAACAAACTTAATATTTCTAAGATTATTCAAAATGTTAGGCTCAATAAGAGTCAAATTATTTCTCTCAAAATTTATGTAATTCAAAAATTTAAAATTTTCAAATAAATTTCCAGGCAAATATTCGAGTTCGTTGTCACGCATTGATATTGCTTCTAAATTTTTATATTCAGCTAAATCTGATTTACTTATTTTCATTAATTTTGATTTACAAATCGCTAAATTTTTAAGATATGGAAAAACCATCGTGAGTTCTTTTGGAATTTTAGCAGTAATGCAATTTTCGAATAAAATTTGATTAACATCATTGTTCTTCATTCCTGGCTCATGCTGCCCAGCAACATCCAATCTTTCATTATCAGAAGGTTGTGTTTTCTCAATTACACAGCAATAGTATTTCTCACCATGAAAGTATGTGATGCTTTCAAATACACAACTTATCTTCATTTTGCTGCATCGATAAGAAAATGTTTGTAATATATTTAAAAATTGGAAACTCAATTTGAAATTAATTAAAAAGGTATATCTATTTTTTGCATTAAATTATACAGCTACGAAAAAGTTAAAAATCATTTGAGTGTTGAATATTTTTTCAGCTGCAAAATTGTTCCTCCAAAAATAAATAAATTAGATTTGCAAAAGATTTATAAATGATTGAATAATCTAATCTTTCAACTACTTTTACAGAAAAGTTACAATTTATTATATAAAAAAAGGTACTTACAATACACCAACAACTGCGGACGAGAACTAATTTTCGATATTCCGGATCTAATTTTCGGAATAAATTCGAATTTAAACTTTCCGTTATTTCCTTTTCTTTTTAAAGTTCATTTATTTTTATCTTTGAGACTTTATTTTTAATCTCAAAAACAGAATTGAACATAATTAAACTTTTTCAATCATTTTACATGTGTTTTAAATGAGTTTTTGCCAGTTTTTGCAAAAAATTGGTCATGAGTATTCGAAATTGTTTTGTAAACAAACATATTAAATAAATTAAATAAATTTAGCTTAATTATTATTATGATTGCTGATTAAGCTATTTTATAAACTAAGAAAGTGTTTTAAATGACTAACATAAGGAAATTAAGCTTGAAAATATTCATTTTTAGTAAAATTTATTTTAAAGTAATTTCGAAAATTTTAAATTCATCCGAAAAAAAAGTGCGGGAATTTTTTAAATGATTCGAAATCAACTTCTGTTCAGTCTCTTCGCAGTTGTTGGACAAAACAGTTTTAAAAATTGTCTGACTTTGCCGAAAAATGTTTGATAATAAAAAAATGAGTCATGCAACTTTTGATAAAAGATCAAATTAATTTAAATGTTTTGGAACCGTTGAAATCATTAGAAAGTCAGAGAAATCAGAGTATTTTTAACATTTTTATACGTCATGTTTATTAAAATAATTCAAAAAACTATTAATTATTTTTCTAAAAAAAATTGTATAAAACTTTTTGTAACAATTTTAACACTAAAATATTAGACTAAAAAATGACAAATTATCTCAATACATAATACCTAATTGGCTTCAATCTTACTTTAAATCAACAAAAAGCACAACTAAATAAAACTTACATTAAAAAAATTCTTCGAAATTAAAATACTTGAAAACACAATTTTTTTAAGTTTGTCCTTTAATATCATCCCAAATCTTCTAATCCATTTCCAACATTTTCTTAAACTGATTCTCAAATTCTCGTCTTGCTTCTTCCTGTTTTCTCAACATTTCAATAATATTTTGTAACTTTTCTGGATCATCAATCCACTCATTCTTAAAATTAATTTTTGAATACTTTTTGGTGATTTCTGCAAATGCTTTACATTTCAGTTCCTTACAATCATACTTGTGACTTAAATTTAAAATTTCCAAAGCATTTTCAGAATCAATTTGAACATTTAAATTTTCAGCTGCATAATCTTTAAGTTTTTGAATTTTTAGCTTCCCAGCAGCAGCAAAAAGATGCATGAAGTTAGTATCAGCCATGTCAGGAAGCTCATCGGTGTAGAGAAATTTCAAAACCTTCTCAAAAATCTCAACTGGAATGTCAACAAAATTTAAAGTCTCAACTTCTGGATTATTTTGCAACATTACAGCTAAAGTTGGACTTCGAACGATCAGAAGGAATCTATGGACCATAAATTCTTGATCATCAATTGTGATTTTGAAATCTTTTAGGTTTTCATCTTGAATGTATTTCTTGAAGTCATCCTGCAAATTTGTTTGATTTTCTGGTGAATTTTTGAGCTTGTGAACTTCATCAACTGGACGTGCTTCAGACTCAGTCAATTCCCGAACTTGTTGCTTGAAATTTCTCTTAGCTATAATTGATTCTATAAAAAAAACGAATCTTAAGTAAAATACTTCAAAAAGTTCTGTTTTTACTTCTTTCAGTGTTGCATTTGACTCATAAACTGGATAAATTGAAAAGCATTTTTCATAATTGACATTTTCAGCAAAATTTACATATCTAATTTCCCCTAAACCAGTCAAAATATTTGGTTCAATGAAAGCCAGCTTGTTTTTCTTGAAATTGATGTAATTTAAGTTTTCAAATCCTTTAAATAAGTCACCAGGCAAATATTCAAGCTCATTCTCCATTATTGAAATTAATTCTAAATTTTTGTACTCAATTAAATCCTGTCGACTGATTTTCTTCAATTTTGAATTAACAATCATCAATTGTTTCAAATTTGGGAATGTTACAGTTATTTCTTGTGGGACTTTTACCACTGTACAGTTTGTAAAACTGACATGAACAACATCTTGTTTTGATTTTCCATCTTTGAAATTTCCAGTAAAATTAATCATTTTATTTACCGGTGTTTGAAAGTTTTCCACAGAACATCCATAAAAAGACTCTCCATGAGCAAATTTATACATTCCTAGTTCACAATGAATTCCCATTTCGGCTGTGAAAAATAACAATTTATTTTCTATGTATATTATTTTTAAATATTTTTAAATTTTCAAACTTTATTTAATTTATTTAAATTTTATTTACTTACTTTATTAAAATTTTATTTTTTTAAGAGATAAAAAACAAAAAAAAAATCAAAAACTTTGAAATTTAATCAAATTTAAATAAAACGCAATATTTTACAAAATACAACTGAATGAGTAAGACAAATGTCAACAAAAAAAATCAAATTTTAATCAGCTGTTTATGTTGTCAAACATGTTAAGTGACGTTAATCTTTTTTTCCTTTGGCAAATCACTAACTTAGTTTAAAATTTAAAATGTCGTTAATTTAGTTTGACATGCGCGTAGGAGTGTCTAAAAATTTCAAGGGTAATTATTTTTTTTATTATAATTTGAATTTAGTTAGCTAATAAAAAAATAGTTTTGAAATTTTTCAAATTAGTTAATGAATTTTTAAGTAAACTAATTAACTTCTGGATAAAAATCATAATGTTTCAATTTTGTTTTTGAAATTTTATCAAAACTTAAAACTTAAAGTTTGAGAAATTAAAAACCAAAAATATATTTTTTATTAAAAGGCAATAAATTCAAAAAGAAAATTTTAATAATATTAAATAAAAACAAAATTTTTTGAAAAATTAAAACTTTTCGTATTAAAATTTTAAAAAAATTCAAATTAAAATTTGTTTGATTTTTGATAGAATTAAATTTTAAAAATTTCAATAATCAAAAATATATTTTCAAAACTAATCAATTTTAAACAAAAATGATCAGAATTTCTCATTGCATTTACACCCATTAATACAAACCATACCTTCCAAAACCATCTCTATTATCATTAGCAAAATTACGAGCCTATAACGTAACAATAAAATTAATGCACAAATAATAACATGTCGTGTTTGATTTGTGTGTAATTCTTTAGAATGCACAAAACTTTTTTTTTTACCGATCATTAAATTACATTTTTTTTATGTGAAATTTATTGCTGAGACTGAAATCCAATACTAAGGAAAAGAGAGGAAAAAAAAAAAATTATTGTCTTCTCTGCTTACTTTTTCCTCAAATATTTTCAGTTGCCATCAATCAACCGAATGGAATCATTTTCAATAAAAAAAATGTTCAACTATATTCACATTTCACTTTATTGATATCTATGCCGTTAAAAGTTATAAAAAAAAAATCATATCTTTTCAGTAAAATCAATGAGGAAGAACAGAATGAAATTGCTAAACATTATCAAAATATGGAGGAACATAAAAGAGAGGAAAGGGGTTGTGTGGATAGTTAGGAAAGGTATTAAGGTAGATTTTCTTATTTTATGCAGGTTAAGGAGTTATTTGCACCTAATTTTATAAAATTTAAGACTCATGAAACTTCCTTAAATCCATAAACCCTTCAATCCTGTAACATTAATTATACAGGCTCCATAACATCCAAACAACCCCCTTTGCAAGAAAAAAATGAAAATAAACTACACTTTACCATGATTTAAAAATAGATATTAGGATATGGTAGAATAGAAAATGAATGCGATATGGCTGGCGCAGTAAAAGCAACTATAAACCGTCGCTTTAACTTTATTCTTCGTACCACTAATCGATATCGCGTTTTTTTCAGTTATTTTTTCTTCTCTCTACCATTCAAATTCTCCACCTTACATTTTATTTTTCGCTATCACGTGCCCTACTAATACATTTTTTTCTGCCTTACTCGTTGTAATAAATATATCTCATAAAAATAAAATATCCGCAATCGGAGTTAACATAAAAAATCGCTTTAAAGGCTGATAGCGGTGGATTTTTTTGGCCTACATGAGTGATTGTAGTCTTCAAAATAAATTTTATTCACCGAGTCTTTTGGAAATGGATTTTTTTTTTGTTATGTGGGAAAGTTTTTGATGAAATCTACTTTTTTGTATAGATTTTAGAAGGATTTTAATAATTTTTAGGATTTTGGTAATCTTCAATTTTTGTTGCTAGTTTTGGATAAAAAGTATGGATTTTGTTGGAGACCGTTCATTTATGACGTCTAATTTTTAGAGGAGGAAGGTGGTCTTAGGCTATTTGATAGTTTTAAACAATAGAATTTTTTAATTAAAATTTCGTGGCAAGAAGGGAGTGGGATCTGAAAATTCATGTTTTTGATGGGCGTCGTGCGAGCTCTTATACAGATATTAAAATTTTGATTCTAAACTTGTGGTCCTTTTCACAATTAATTTAAATTTGTCTTTTTTTTTTTTCTTATCAAAAAAAAAAAAAAATAATAAAAAATTTAAAAAAAAAATTTTAATTTTTTTTTCAAATATTCACAGAATTACACAGAAAATTAAAGTTGCATCATCAAATTACCAAAAAAAAAATCTGACGTCACATCCATCCGAAAAATATCAATTTACAGTATTTTTTTTGCTAATTTCATTGAAATAATATTCTGAATGTCAAATATAGCATGTACATTATTTCACGCATTGGCATTGATATAGCACTCATCGAGTCATCGATTTAAAGAAGAAATAAAAAAATTATGAATATTCGTCAGATTAAACAAGCAATGGATGCAAAAACATAAAATTTTATTCACAATATTACAATGATTTCTCATCCATTTAATTATTTGTTCAACCATCGATACTTAATCTGATCATAAAAAGTAAAAAAAAAATTCATCGTCATCGTCATTTATATTTGCCATGAGTCGTTTTAATAAATTGCTCGTAAAATTGCTCCGATGCGATAATCAAATTGTGTATCGACAAAAATTGTGCTATAATTAATTTAGGGAATTGTGAAAATGACGAAGGAGCAGAAAGTATGCATAAGAAAATAGAGCGTTTAGTGATGAGGGATGTTGGATATAATTAATACTCATATTGATTTCAATAATGCAATGTAAATCAATTAAAGATTTCTTGCTGTTTTTTTGTTGTTGTTGTTGTGATCTGACTATGATGGAGATTGAAAGGTTAATTATTCTATTATTTGAGACTTTAATAATTAATTTTGATGAAGTTGGAAATCTGGATTAATTAATTTTGAATTATTAAATTAGAGGGATATGATTTTCGAGTTTTAATAAATTGAAGGATGTCTGATAGGATGCTAAACTGCAAGAAATTAAACTTTCTTTTTCAATTTCGAAATTTTCTATTTAGGTATTTAACTCTAAAATTTTCTTTTAAACTTTTTTTATTTTTTTAAAATTTTATAATTTTTTAAATTTTTCTAAATTTAAAATTTTTTTAATTTTTAAATATTTTTAATTTCAAAATTTATTTTTTTTTAATTGTTCAAATTTTTAAGTTTAATTCAATGAACAAAATCCAAATTTTGAAGAGAAAACTTTAATTAAAAATTTTTAAAATCTTAATTTTGTTCAAGTTTAATGTACCTATATTCAAATAATCCCAATTGAAAAAGTCCGTTTTAATTTTTCTGGCATTCAAAAATCATTTTTTCAAATCACAGGCTGCTTATGTCAAATTTATTTCTGCATAAAAAAATATCAAATATGTAAGAGATTTCTGCGAACACTTACAATAATTGTTATTGCAAATTATAAAATCAAATATCTCCAAAAAAAATGTAAAAAAATGTAAATATCAACTTTCTAATCTTTTTTAAACGAAAAAAGAGCTGATCCGATTTTTCTGCTATCTCAGCAGTGTTCTTACAAAACAAATAAAAAAAGGAAAATTTTTTTAAATTTTTATTTCTTCGAAAGAAAGGAAGAATGAGATGAGAAAAAGTAACTTAAAAAACCCATCATGCATTAAATCTGTGTGTATTCACGAAACTCACGCAATTTTTTTCATCAAGTGTTTACTTATGTGAATTATGTATATTTACTTTCATGAGAAATCGGATATTATTTTTCTTTATTTAAAATCATCGGATTTTCCCTTCTGATAATATCACAAAAAAGAAGAAAATTTTTCCGTTTCCTGGTCTTGCTGGCGTCTTTTTCAGTTTATTTTACGTATTTATTTATACGTTTTATTTTTTTACAGTCGATTGACCATCAATGGAGTCGAATTGGAATTGTGATGAAAATTGAAATTTGTTTATTAGCTGATTTAATCTCACTTTGTGATTTTTCATATTTTTTTTTTGTGCTGCCTTCTCGGAAATGTTGTTCAATTGAATAATTTGTGAATGGATATGAAAATAAGCCAAATTTTTGAGAAATGCTATTAAGGAAATTTGGATTTGATTCTTGGAAGTGGAACTAAGATGAACTAAAATGATACTGGATATTCAGAATTAAGAGTATCGGGTATTAAAAATTTAAATTTTTAGGATAATTTTTAGGAATTGAACTCACAGGGGGTAGCCAGAGGAGGGTCCAAGGGGGTTTGGATCCTCTTTCAAGGAAAATTTTCTTCATTTTGCTAGGGTTTTTGAAAAAAAGCAATTCGACCTCCCTTTTATTCTATACCAAAAAAATTTTTTTTTGAACCTCTCCTTAGAAAAATTTCTGGTTATACCCCCAACACATTTTTTTTTTAATTTTTCATTATCATACTACCAACATTGAACTATGAAGAGCTATAAACTTGAAAACCTGCAAAATATATTTTCATCATCAGATTTACCAACAAATCAATAAGACAGCAATTCATTCCCCAACATCTTGATTACTTTCTTATTTATTGATCATCTTTTACCATCGTTATTTTTTCATATTCACACCGTTTCACGTTGTGAATATATTGATTTCGATACACTTAAAAAATCGTTTTTTTAGTTTTTTGGCGCCAAAACTCAAAATTTTCATAAACTGTTCGGTGTGAAAAGTTCGGCCTCAAAATTATCTACAAAATACAAAAAACCGCATTGAAAAAGGTTTTGATGCCTCCGGACACGACCCCAAATAGTGGTGGTGTATGCTTACAAGCAAGTTTGTTCCTCGCAGAACTCAAATACGAAAAAACCATTTTATGTCAAAAATGTCTCAAAATGTGCGCATTATCACTCAAATGTGCACCTCACATGTTGGTGCCAAACCATGCAGACGATTCCAAGAAATTAACAAAATAGTGTGTTTTTAAGCATATTTTAGCCGATTATTGCAAAATACCGTTAAAAAATTTTACACAAATTGTGAATTAAACTTTTTTGATCAGAATCAATAAAAAATGAAGTTTTGTTGAGAAAAAATGCAAAAAAAAACTTTTTAAGCCACCAGTACACCCCCCCACAAACCTAAATTTTTTAAAAATTCGTGTGGTTCACTGTGTGGATGGATTTTTGTAAACTTTTCTGTTTTTGATCAATTAATGCGAGAACTTTTATGAAAAAATACCAAAAATATTTTTAAACCTATTTTGGTCAGTCAAAATCTCGAAAAAGTTCAAAAAATCGGCATTTTTTGGACATTTTGCCCTCCTGTGCCTATAGTTTGGATTTAAAAAGTCTAAAAACTTCTGATTATTGTAGCTTATTATTAGACCTAAAAGACGTACATGCATTGTCATATCCAAAAACATCAATTAGTGCTTCAAAATTAAGTCCAAATATGAAAATTTTTAATTTTTTAGGAAACTTAATTGTCAATCTTATACAAAGCGAAGCTTTGCTGACCCGATCGAGACTTAATCATCAATCATATGCAAAGCGAAGCTTTGCTGACCCGATCGAGACTTAATCTTCAATCTTATGCAAAGCGAAGCTTTGCTGACCCGATCGAGACTTAATCTTCAATCTTATGCAAAGCGAAGCTTTGCTGACCCGATCGAGACTTAATCTTCAATCTTATGCAAAGCGAAGCTTTGCTGACCCGATAGAGAGTTTTGGAACGGTGTGAATATGCACATGAAGCGTGATCCGCTTCATTACTAGTTCTCATTGCATTTCTCAACAATACTCATTGTCAAGAACAAAACAGGCAATGGAATTGAAAATTATATTCAATAAGAAAATAAGAAATATTTCTTCTTGACTAAACTATGTATAGAAAAAAAACTCATTATATTGTAGAGGCTCATTTTTCATATAAATGTTCATTGAGTGATAATGAAAATGTTTTGTGTATAATGTAAAGGGGTAATGAATAATGGAAGCTAGAAGAAGAGATGATTGATTTTTATTGGAATATTTATTGATTTTTGATAGTGTAATATTTAATGATTTATTGATAAACATTTGCAAAATTTTAAATGATTTTTGCAAAAATTCTCAGCTATTTAAATTTTAAGATTCAGAAAAATTTAAAAAAATCTAAATTTCAATGACTAAAATTAAATATTGAAAATCTTTAAATTTGAATAAATTTTGCTAAAGGTTCATTAACCTGAAGACTATTTTTAATTATTTTTAATTCATATTCTGATATTGATTAATCATACTAAAATTACACCATTTTGAATGAAGTCATCCATAAAATTCGTAGCGCTTAGTTAAGGAGGTAGGAGATGGAAAATTGTAATTTTTGGTTAAGAATTTTACAAACGACCACCACATTTTTATGTATAGATATGCTTCAATTAACGAAATCTCAATAACAGCAATTCATATCAAAGTTCATAAATGTTTCTGACATATTAAGATTGCCTTCAGCTTTCATATCATATCCCAGCAAAATGACTAACTCATGAAGGTTAAACCAAAAACTCCAAACTTTAATATATTAAAAAATATGTATAAATAAATGTAAAACTATGCAGCATGCAAAAAAAATTTAATCCCATTCATGCATATCCAATGAATATTTATTATCCCCTTAAATCTTATACTACACTGTACAGATATGAATCCCAGAAAATTACAAATCTCTCTTCACTTTTTTTTTATCTACAAAAATTCATCCCACCCTCAACACCAACAATTTATTTCATCATTTGTTAAAAATAATGGAAGTGATTAAGTGACGATATCACCGACTTGTGTTCATCCATTACATTATAAATATTACATTCATTTCCTATTAAAATTAATTTTTATGAATGATGAGATGTACTTCAGCCAATGAAACAGTTCATTAGCTTGAGTGCCTTTTGAAATTTATTTAACATTGTAGTGAGATATCTGCGTGTATATACAATATATATTTATACTTTTTAGAATCTGATTAGGAGATGGAGTAAAAAGAGATTTATTCATTATTTAATTGGTTTGTTTAGGAATGCATTTTGCTATGTGCTGTATGTGCTGGCATGCAAAATGTGTCGAAAATTGAGTTTTGATAGTAATTTGTTAAATCGTTAGTTTTCGAAAATTACTAATCGTATTTGTTTGTGGGATATGCATCAGTTGGAGCAATTGATTCATTGCTATGGCAATTTTGTCGGATGTAGGGATTGAGTGTTTAAATGAGCAGAGGGTAAATGAAATTTGCACTGATTAATCAGTTTGAGTTTTTCAATTTTTAATTGATTTTGCTTGAAGCTAGTTGTGTGGGGATTTTAAGGCTGCAAATGCTCTATGAAAATTGAAGAAATTCTAGTTTTTGGGGAGTGGATAAGAAAGATTCAATGTACTTTTTAAATGACATAATTGAACTTAATAGTTTTTTTTAATTTAATTTTTGATGAGTTACAGCTAAAATGCATGAAACAGCATTAGAAAAATTCATTAAGTACACTTTATTGTTGCTGCTAAAAATGCTGACATTTTCCAAAAATAACCCATTTTTAAGTGCAAGAACTTAGTCCAAAAACGAACATCCCATCTACCTAAACTCCCAAATGACCACCAAAAAAGTCTGTATTCACAAAAAGCATTAAAGGCACACGATCTTCTGACTTACTACACACGAAAACCCCTCGATTCATGCTTCACACAAAAATCTTGTTTCTGCAAACAAATCTACACAATTGATTGAAGTTGTTTCTATAAAAATTCTATTTCGATCAAAATAAATGGAAAGAAGAAAAAAATCACAAAATAAATAAATGTGAGCATACAAAAAAGGCAAGCGAATGTGTAATAAAAGATTAATATTTATCTGTACATGTATTTACACACAGTCGAAAAAAAATATTCGTGAATAAAAAGGCATTTGTACGTCTTCAATAATACAGGCACAGAGGAATGAGGGACGAAAAAAAAAATAAAATCTGTCGATAATACTTCAACAATGAACGTAGAGTCCACCTATACAATATGTGTAATATATTGATTCAGCATCACAATACAGTTCTTTCTTTTTAATCCACTTAGGGCACTTAACGGAGCATTTAATGGAATGAATGGACAGTAATGAAAGAGGATGAGGACAATTAACGATACACATATGTGCACACAAAAAAGTAAAATGAAATTTCTTCATGTCAAACATGAAAGAGAGACGAGCAATGATGGAGAAAAAAAATCATCAAAACACATCAAGTCATGCATGCAACTAATGAATTTTTAAACATATTTTTGTTGTATGGATGGGGGGTGGTGCTGGTATTATGTAACGTGAAGTGTTGAATATTTGAACGGGATTGAAGATTTTGGGAAATTTTTAAATTGATGTAGAGTCATAGTAAAAGTTATTTTGAAGGGTCCTAGTTTGATGAAATTCGATAATCTGCTAAAATATTCAAGAAAACCCCTGAACCTTTTTTTTAAATTAAACTTTATTTATTAAATTTAGAATATAATTATATAGGGTGTCAGACACTTTAATGGTCTTTATTATCCTAAATTTGCTTTAATTGATTCATTTTGCTTTCATTGATGATTGTTTAGTCGGTGTTTCGCAATGTAGAAAAAAAAACCTTGAACCGAAATTATGCGATTTTCACTCTTTAGATTCAAATCCACTAAATTTACATATTTTCAAAAATACATCATATCTTGCATGCTAATCTAGTGTCAGAAATAATTGTTAATTGAAAAACACGAGATACGCCTAATTTGTGTTTTATTTCAACTTTCAAATAATTAATTACTAAACTAATTCCAAAAAAAACTGCACACGTCATTCCAAAACCACCCCTCATTCTCATAAGCACATCAACTCCAAGTCACTTTATGTACACAAACATAAATGTAAATACTCCTTTTTAATATCACATAATAAGTGAAGAATGATGATGGAGCAGAAAAAAAAGTCGTCAAGTGACTGTAAAAAGGGAAAGTAAATTGTTTAAAAAAAACTCTTTCATGCTTTCAGGTGCACAAAAGTGCTTTTTAATTTAGTCATTTCTGTCTATCTCACTTAAAAAGCTAAAGTTCCTATATGTTTAATATACACATAGATATATAAAATTTTATCAACTCTTGTTAGTTAGTTTAGCACACACATGTATAGTAAAAGGATACGAAAACGACTAAAGTGATATGAAGAAGAAGAAATGTAAATGAAATGAATATGAGCTGTGTGATATGATATAGAGAGAAATGAAAATGTCTTCATATCTATGTTAATTAATGTGTCAATATTCAAACTGTAAGTTCAAGCTCTTCTTTTTTTTTGGTTTAATCTGAAGCTTCTATGGATTTAAATGTGGGGTGTGCCGATTGAAAATTGAGTTATTTTAAGGTTTTTTGATATTTTTATCGAGCTAGAGGATAGTTTTTTGTGGTTTCTTTGGTCATGTTGGATGAATAGTTTGAGGATTTTTCTTGGTGCTTAATCCAATTTGTTTGCTGTAGAATTTTTTAAAATAAATTTTATTCCTTGTTTAAATTATCTTTTCTGTGAAGACAATTTGTTGAACATTACAAATTTAATATTGTCACAAATTTACTATTTTCAAGTTAGTCAACAGACCTTAAAATTTAATATTCAATTTTTAAATCCAAAAGACCAAGTTCGATTCTCACTCCATACTTTTTATTGAAAATTAGCTTTTTCTCCGCTAAATATTGATCTTTAATCTACACTTCCTCTAAATTATGTACTCCATAAAAACCCCATGAACTCTCTAAGCCTCTCATAAATTCTCCAACAGCATCAACACACAACTTGTCAAACATATAAATCGCGAAGACTTAATGTCGATACTTTTGCCACTAAACAAAGATCCATCGGCACTTCAATGAACTCTCAAGTCATATTGAAACGTACAACTAGGGGAGATCGGAAAAAGCTACTTGATATGATAACATTATAGGTCAAAGATTCATGCATACAGCAACATATGCAACAAATATTCAATGAAGATAATCGAAGCTGAATAAATTCAGGAAAAAATATTTTTTTCACTAGCTTAACTTTCGTCTCTTTTATAATCTTATTCATACCTCAGTTATACGCATCTGTATATAAATTCTTCTGGCTTTTTCCTGCCGTCCATCCTCACACCATCTCATATTTTGTCCTCTTATCTCTTACTTCATTATGCCGCAACATGAATTTCCCTTTAATTTTCTTCCTCCTATTTTACCGCTTACTGCTTTTCACTTATTTTTGTTGTTGCTTCTCAACTTTCTCATTCTCTCATGTAATTGAGAATGTCAAGAGAATATTTTGAGTGTTGAAATACTCTGAGTAAATTTTTGGTGTCCTGTTCATATCGCGAGAGTGAATTTTTGAGAGTTAGTCACTCAATTTTCTTTTCTCGCAATTTTTTGGGGGGATTTAATTTTTTGAGCATGCTTTCTTCGATGTCAATAAAAAAAGTTCTTCTTTCCTTCTCTTCTTATATAAGGAGTAATAAAATTGAGCATTAATAGTCAGTATCTTTGTTTCCTTACACGAGACTAGATGGATACTGATGATAAGAATAGTCATTTAATTATTGGGTGAGTGACGAACATATGCCGGAAAAAAATTATTATTTTTTTATTTTTCAACACAAGCCTATAATTTTGAGTTAAGTCCTCATAATGATCATAAAATATGCGCATTTTTTTGTTTCTTCTTTTTTTGCATTTTTCACATTACCTAAATGCCACGAACTACAATTGACATTTTTCGATTATACCAATGCTGTTATGTTCCGTACATAAAATACATACATTATACTACCCTTGCGAATATACAAAGCTATATACTAGAGAGAAAAAAAATGAATTTAGCCCTCAATGTACATGTGAGTACTATTTAGAAACGAAAATGAAGAAAACGCAAAACGTGCCACGAATAAAATATTCTCCCTTCCATACTTTTATTTTATTTTATTTTATTTTTTTCAAAAAGATAAAAATGTTCAGAAATTTTTATCATTTTCCTTGCAAGAGAGTGAGCAGTAGAAGAAGAGGAAAAAAATGTATCAGCACCTTAAATACGCTTTTGTACAACTACTACAATCACACTACTGCTACTGGCTTCATCGTCTTCGTCTTCTCCTATTTTTTCCTTCTCCATTCTTCCTTTTATTGCCTTTTCTCGAGGGTTTTATGCATGCTTTTTTATCGCAAAACTAAAATCCTTCTTCGTTCTCGGAATCATCTTCTATGGAGAAAAAAAAAATAGAGAAGCGAATTGCAGTTTCGACATGAAAAATCTTGTTAATATTTTAAGCAAACTTTTCTTTCATTTTTTGATATTTTTTACTTTTCCTGAAATATCAAAAGTGCTGAAAAATTTCTACTTCATATTCTCTAAGACTGCTTTTATATATTTTTTGCCGAGCTATGTAGTATTGGATGGATTACTTTATGGAGGTTGCTTAATTATGTGAATTTTAGTTGCTGAATGTAGCACAAAAAGTTAGAATTTGAGTTTTATTTTAAGTGTATTGAGATTCCTCAATTTCTTTAATGCACTTACACAATTTGTTTACTGTACAAGTTTATTGAACTTTTAACGGAAATTCTCAATTTGAACTAACCTAAATTGTTAAATAAAAAAAAATATTGTATAGGAACCAAATAATTAAACTGGAGGACTTAAGAGCTAGTTTAAAGCAAGCTTAAAGTTAACTTTATAAATAAAGACTAGCTTAAAGTCAGCTGTAAACTAGTTTTTAACTAACTTTGTAACTTTCTGGTTATTAAGGAAGAGATTCCCGGTAAAATATTCGGAATAAAGGTGATTGAGGCAATCGTGCAATTTACTGAGTTTCGAACCATCAAAAACTTTATTGTTGTTACAAAAATTGAGGAACTAAACTTCAAACAGATTTCACCTCAGCACAATCACTTTAATGGCATGATTCCCTTTATAAATTCATCAGCTGGAACATCAGCATCAAAACATAAATATTGAAGCATCAAAGCGATTGACATCGGAAGTTAATGACCTCTCATTCTCGTGCAACTCTTGCTAAATAATTTTTCAATTCATCAAAACAAAAAAAAATCTTCAGACAACCCCCACCCTAACCCCCCAATGCCATGCACCTTTCGGGACAATTCACAGTAAAGCTATCAAGTTTTTGCCTTCTTCAACTTTCGTCTTCTTCTTTACATTTTTTTTACAATGCAATTTTAAAAGCGCTGTCATCATAATAGCAAAATAATGGAAGGATTATATAACACAACTCCAGAAATAAGGAAGAAAAAAAGGAAAATATTTTCATCGTTGAGTTGAAATGCATATAAACGTGATATCGTAAATTCACTAAATTTTTTTTTTTTATATTCTTTTCTTTATTTAAATGTCCTCACGAAATGGCAATATGCGGCGAATCATTAATCATTATGCGGCCTTTCATTTTTCTCCTCCTCCTGTGTTCCTCCTTTTCAGTTCTCTTCTTTTCCTCTTTTTTTGTGTTCTGAGTTGCATTCATTAATGGGTTAAACGAAATATCCGCTTGAAATAAATTGAGTGTTATGAAGCGGAAAAAAGTCAAGGATGATATGTTTCAGGACAGAATGAATGGAAAGGTACAAAAATGAAAATTATTTATTGATATATCAGATTTTATATTTTTTTTATCACGAAGAATTTACTTAAAAATAGTTTAAAGGAGGGTGAACAAAAAAACTTGGAACTTTTTTTTGCACATGCACTGCAAGTCATTTGCTCAAGAAATGAGGTATAAGTATCAATAACTTTCTTTTCTAAATGCATTTTTAGCTCTTTTGTTCTTTTCTACATTTTTTTCTATTCATACAATGTGTCTGAAACATATGTTTGCAGCAAAAATAAAAAAAATATCAGTAAGCATACCGATACTGTATGTTGTATGTTATTTTGTATGTTTGTGAAGTGCTGTATTATAGCACCAATAAAATTATTCGATATGAAAATTTTTCACCTAAGGTTAGTAAATATGTAGCGTATTGTTTGTATAAATGGAAATATTAATATTTGGAGAATGAACATTATTATGGGGAAATTGCTTGTTTGTTTGGCTTTCGATGAAGAAGAATTGAGAATAAATATTATAAATAGCAAATAAAATGTTACAGAATTATAACTAAATATAGATTATTTATGATGGACAAAGAATTTAGAATTTGTGAAGTTGGCAATAAATTTAGTTGAATTTTAATGAAGAACAGCTTCAAAAAATTTCTAAATTAATTTAAGTATTTTTCAAATTTAAAAATTTTGAATCAAATTTTCACTTTTCAAATTTTAAAAATTTCGTAGCTACAATATTCTTAAAATCATGATATAAATAGCATAAAATTTACAATTTTTATTTTAAATTGTTTCATACACTTTAATTATTTCTAAAAATAAAATGTTCAAAAATTTTAAAATTTGATTTTTAAAAATCCAATTTTTTTTTTTAAAAAAATAAATTTTTAAAAACTTTTAAAAATTTAAAGTTTTATAAAAGATGAATTTTTAAAAAATTTTAAAAATCCAATTTTTTTAGAAAAAATGAATTTTTAAAAGTTTAAATTTTGAACATTTATTTAAAAATTTAAAATTTGAATTTTTTTTAAGGCATTTAAAAATTTAAGTTTTGAATTTTTTATTTAAAAATTTAAAATTTGAGCTTCTAAAAATTTAAAATTTAAAAATATAAAAATTTGAATCATTATACTTAAATCTCAAATTTTTAATTGATGCCTTTTAGAAAAACCCATAATTTCCCAACAACACACATTCCAATCTCCACCAAACACTCCAACACACCATCATCACCCCCCAAAAAAATCACATCATCCAGAATAAAAAAAGACAACCACAGAGAATTATAAATTCATCGTTATGAGAGATGAATGTCATCAAAATGCACAATTGTTGCAGAGCAAACAGAACAGAAAGAGAGATCGTATTGACATGAGTAATGCTAAAAGTTAAAAGTTGAATAATTTTCTTATCATACTCTTGAGTATTGTTTGTACTCTGCATAACTATATAAATTTTCCCAGTTTTTTTTTTGCTTGCTTGTGCTGTTGATGAAAACATTTTGAAGCCATTTCATTCATTTATCTCACACACAACACTTTTGTGTGATGTATAATGTTTATAAAAGTCCACACAATGTTATTTAATTACGGAAAGAATGATTTAGTCTGTATATAGTGAGGGAGGATAAAAAAAAAGTTTATTTTTTTTTGTTTTGTGTAGTTTTACCATCGAGTTGCATAATTTATTATTCTTCCTCGCTTCGTCTGTAGTGCTGGTCAATTTTTGAACACGTTTTTTGCACAAAAAAAAATAAAGTTTTCATGCATTTAAGTCATTATGTTACCCCAGTCTGCACGGGACCTTGAATCGCTCATATACAAAATTATAATATGCAATTTATCATAATTTTTACATTTTATATTGCTATTTATTTCTTTTGTCTGTGTCGTTGACCTAACAATGATTTATATTGTTTTAATTTAACTAATCTGAAAAAATACATTTTTCAATCTGTTCGGGTAGGGGTGAGTTGGCAAATAATTTATATAATTTGACAATTTTTCTTACTTCTTACGAAATAAAAGGGAGATGTATCGAGATGAAAATGGATATTAATGAAGAACACTTCATATAAAATTTATCAAATTGAGGTCATGTAATTTTGTTATTTGTCTCAATCATGCGGAATCGAATGACTTTATCTGATAATCAATCAAGTTGTTGCAAATTTTTGTTTTCCTTTTTTTTGCCTTTTAAATTAGATTAGCATTAAGGAAAACTGTACAATAATCATCTTAAAATTGATAATAATAATTCTTCTGCGTCTGCTTCAGTTCCCATCAAGTTCATCATCGCATCCCTTTTTATATTATTATTTATTTGTTCAATTCCCTTAGGCATCCGAAAAAAATTTTATTTTTGAACAGCACACACAACTAACCCTAAAAAAAATCTTTACTTTTTCATCTACAGACAGAAAATTATTTTCCGGAGTTGCACATTGCATAAAAATTTCATGATTCAATTTATAAAATTGCGATAAAATTAACAATACATTATTAATAGCTAATGCCTTATATTTTTTGTGTATGTTCTATGTTCACCTTGTAAAGTCCATTTAATGACGGATTATTGTACATTTTTGAAGCGATTATTTAAAGTCGAAGTCAACTACCATAATCTCATATAATCTCATAATCTCTTCGATGAAAGCATCTCCAATGATTCGAGATTGTATGAGAATTTCTTTTTTTTTTGCTCTTCTTTTTATAAATGTGGACATCAAGTTTATGAATTTTCAAGAAAAATAAAAAAAAAAGTTTTTTTTTGTTTCCTGGGGTGTGTAAGAAGTTTTGTAGCTTTAAAATTCACTTCTATAAACTTTTTCGACTCTATTTAATAAATTTGTGTAAAAAAACTCAAAATAAATTAATTTTAATATTAATTGTCATAAGCTTAGATTTATTTAATGTTCAAGATATCCTTTGAACCTTAAAGCTACATTTTTAACTTCACCTCACTTCCAAAATATCCCTGAGCTTCAATTGATCATATATTTTGTGTTAAAGCTAAAATTTAATTCCTATTCAGGTTCCTATTAATAATTCTAGATGCAAAATTTTTCATATGACTCCCCTCATCCACCACATCATCCCAAAACATCCAAACAACCCCCAAACACTTTTGAAAATCTTCTACAACATAATTTTCTATACTTACTTATAATTTTTTTTTTTGTTACTGAATTTCAAATAATTCCATTATTTAAGGGAGGATTTCAGATTCCACCCTCAATTTAGGTAAGGAATTAAATTAAAATGAAAGGCCGCAGGCGAGTGGTTTTACATGCAAAAATTCTTTGTTCTTTCGTCACATAAAGGACGAGAGGCTCTATGATTTGAATAAAACTGACATTACTTTTATGCTTTTGAAAAGTTTATTGAAGACCAATTCCATGTGCTTGAGGCATAATGAACACAATTTTTTTTTTGGGAAGAAATTATCGCTCATGATTGTTTTTGTACGGCTCGTAATTGGATTTTGATTTAATTTTTTATAAAGTATCAAAATTTTTTTCGTTTTTGTTTTGCCTGCTTTTTGTTTTTTGGAATGAATTTTGTTGATTTTTTTTCTCTTGTTGAGGGTTCTTATGATGGATATTTAAATAAAATTGAAGGTACTTGAGGGTGGAATGTCTAATTTGGTTTAATTTTTATTTTATTTAACCCCTTCAACTATGCTAATAAAATGAATAGTAAACATTTGGGAAAATTAAACAAAAATTGAAAAATTATGGAAATTTGATGAGAAAAAAAATTGTTAAAAATTATGAAATTATTGAAAATTAAAATACATAAATCAAAAATTATGAAATAATGAAAAAATTCTCAAATCTTTAATTATTTAGATTCTAGAATTCAAGTTTTATTTTTTAAAATTCTAAAGTGCCAGAATTGCATTTAAACTAAATGTAAATTGCCATCATCAAAGTCTCCACCAATTCCCAAAAAACATTTAATAACACATCCTTCTTTCTCCTAGACATAACTCAAAAAGTCAAATTATTTCCATTTCCAAGATTAATGAACTGATCTGCTCAATGAAAAAAATAGCAATTCTCCCAGAAAATTGCTCCTTAAGCATTTTCATGCCACTGACTATATTTTATCGTCGAGTAATGTAAAACATTTTATTTCATGTCCTAATTGCAACGAGAGAGAAGACATAGTGAGCCAAACATAAATGACGAAAAAAAATATTTTTTTTTCTGGATGCGAATCTAAATGACCTTTTATAATTTCTCTTAAATCCATTGGCAGATGCTGCTAGACTTTCTGCCTCCAACGAAAAAAAAATATTTATATACACATTTTTGTGTAAGATATTACAGAGAGAGAGAGAAAAATAATGAAACTCTACAAATGGGGTTGATGATGTCTCTGAAAAAAAATCGTTCTTTAGACGTCTTGTTATTTCATTTACAGTTGTAGTTTTTCTTCCTACAATAATATAACATGAGCATATTGCAGCCGTTTCGTGTTAAGCACTATAAGTACAATGATGTAACTGGAAATAAAAAGGAAAAAAAAACTTTTAGTTTCACGCTCTTTTATTTGCTATTGTTTGGGTAATTTGGTACCAAGTAGATTTTCTTTTTGTTCTATTTTAAAGAATTTTTTCAACAATAATTTAATATTTTAATCTACAGGGGAACTGACTGCTAATTCTTGTGAACAATTGAACTATTTTTAATTAGTTTGTTATTGTTGTTTTTGGGATTTTGTGATGATTTTTTTTTTAGTTTGTTAAAAAAAGGTTAAATGTTAGATCCTAAACTTAGAGGTTGTTGAATTATTTGATCAATAGATAGTTGAAATTGCTGAATTATAATCATTTAACATTACTATCTCTACAGCTTAGCTAAGAAAATGAAGGTTGAAACAGTTAATGACTAACTAAAAGTTTATGAGTTCAAATCTCAGAAATTTCTTTGTTTTAAATCTTAGAATTTCTTGAGTTCGAATCTCAAATGTCAAATAAATGAATCAAAAAATTGAATCTGGGTTCAAGTCTCAAAATTCTCTAAAATTTTTCAGAGTTCAAATCACAAAATTTCTGACATAATTCCGTGGGTTTCAAATCCCAAAATTAATTCAATTTAAGAATTTTTAAAATTCAAAAATCTTCAAATCCATTATTTAATCGCAAATGATTTAAGATTTCTTAAGTATCAGAAAATTCAACAGTTTCTTAACAATTTCATTCGATCAACCATCAAACTTGAATCATTATCTAAACAAGCTCCATAATAAACTTTAAATCTCTTTCTCAAAACAAACAATATAATCTTAATCTCAATTGAACTCAAAATCCATAACTAGCATCAGCAACAGCACCAGTAGTAGAGCAAAAGCGTAAAGAATAAGAACAATTTTATTAAATAGTTTGGGTAGATGAGGAAAATTACAAGTGTTATAAAGAGTTATGGCGCCATAATGATGAGAATTTTTCCGTTAAAACTAAAATACGTAGAAAATTGGAAAATTGAAGATTTACTAGTTTTTGTTCGTTCCTCAAACGAATATTTATATTTATGAACTTTTTTCATAATTCACTTAAACAGATTTTCCATCTCCTATCCAAGAAAGAGGAAAAAAAAATAATGTTCGTTCAATTTCTCCGCACTTAAAAACGTAGGAAATAGTAGAAAAGAAAAAATAGAAAATTTATTATTCAATGTGAAACATGAAGGAGAAAGAACATTCCTTTAATTTTCAATTTAAACTGTAATGGTAAAAGAGAAATGCTTGACACATACATAACAAATGTTTTGAACTTTGAAACTATGCTACTTCTGTTAATGCTACTGCCACTTTCTATTCTAATGGTTGCTTGCGAAAATAAAGGAAAATGAGTGTAACTGCTAAGACACAAGTTATGATGTTATTATAGCATTAATGTTTGATGTTAGGAACGCAATAATTAGTTCTGAATGTTTGTTTTATTCAACTTATCACGTTTACTATAGCAACTGACTGAAAATATGTCAAATTTGCATTTTTGTGGATTGTTTGTAAATTACGTCACTTTTCAGTTTTAATTCAATTAATTCATCATTTACTGACCCTTATTTCATTTTCTAGTATAAATCTCACCCCAAACATCACAACCGAACACCTCCCCAGCATAAAGTAATGTTTATAATAAATAATAATTTCAATGAGCATTTTCACAACGTCAAATGTCATGACGAAATGTACTAAAGCATTATGTTACCTTAACAATTATAGAGCAATTAACGAGAATTTAAATTAGTTCTTGTTATAATGTTAATGATCTTTTGGAATTGAATATTGCATGTCTAAGCAATAGAAATTGCAGTTTGCAATTATTTCGATGTGAACACTCACGTTCGATAGACAAAGAGTGCTGCATTGTGAACATTTAAACTAAAAATGTGTGACTTACTCGAGGTGTGTGTGTGAGAGGGAGAAAAAATAACAAAGCTGAGAACAAAAGTCTTTACTTCCTTTCTATCTTCTTTAATAATAATTTGGTTTGTTTTCTTTCTTAATTTGGAGAGGATTTTGCGAAATTGTTTGGGATTGAGGTAGGATTCGTTAAGATTTTGGTCGTATTGTCCTTAATTAGGTAAAGGATCATTCACTAATTTATAATTCCCAAAATTGTAAGGTGGAGTAGGGTCTGAAGCTGTGTGACATTCTTTAAAAATAGGATTTTATTGTATGAAGGTTTTGAGCCGTTTTAAGATAGAAGGGAGTAACAGATTCAAAAATCTAAGTTTTTGATGGACGTCATAAGTGAACGATCACTAAGTAAATGAGCCTTAAAGAACTGTTAATAAAACTTTGGAACAAAAAAAAAAATTTTTTTTTGGAACAAAATCTTGTACCCCCCTTCTTTTTTTCTCTAAGCATTTCTTCAATTTGGAATCAAACTCCAAATTGATGAGCATTATTAATTGTTACAAGAATATCTTGAAATTTTGTTCTGAAACATTCAATTCTGATGGGGAATCGAACTTTCGTGCTTTAAGATTTCAATAAAAATTTCAAGTTTATTGACTTTTAACATATCCTTCAATTTTGCTTAATTTTTACAAATCATTTACATTAGTCCTTCTAAATTCAGAAATTATCAACCAATCCTAATCTTCATTCTGATTTTCAAACTACATAATACAGCTCAGAACCAGTTCAATTCAAGCAATCATCTACCATCCTTGTAATACAATATTTACACAATTCCGATCCTTAAGCACCTTTCATTTCATGAAAATATCCATTATTCTTAATTTTAATCTATTCACACTCTCCACAAAGGATGGTGTATCAACTATTATCTTGCAGAAACAACTGCGCTCCAATTGTTCACTGACGATTTCCTCCACTCCAGTATTTATTTCTTAATTAATGTTAAATAATTTTTTTCTTCTTATTCTTCATTCTTCCTTTATCCTTCTTGAGAGTTATTTTTTTAAACTATGATTCTACTTCTTATGCTGTATTTTTTATGCTCACTCTTACAAAAATAATAAAAAAAAATAAAGGAAGATGAAAAACAAAAGCGAAAAAAATAAGATAACACAATAGGGCTGTTGTGAGACAAGCATTAATTAAACAATTGCTTTATTCTCATTAAAGCGAGAGAAAAGGATGAAAATTAACACACAAAAAATATAAAGTATAAATTTTCTTGTGGTAGATATGAATTTAAAGCCTGAGCCATATTCACAATGTTGTTGTGATGTGTACAGCTGAGGGATATCTTAATTTAGAGCTGTTTCAACAAACTGTTTATGAAAAAAAAGTTACAAAACAGACACATAAATAATTTACACAATTTTTACATAGAACCACCCAAACTTCATTTTTTTGTGTGTACACAACACGATGCAATAATAAAAGGGGAGGAAATCGAGAGGGAAGGGATGTTGAATTAGGTCAATCCAAACAATTTTGTGGCTATTTCAATTTTTTTTATGGCAGTCCACCGAAATGCTATCAAAAACACGTGCCGTCAAAAATTTTCATTTTTTTCGACACATACAGAAAAAAAAATTCAATCAAAAGCATTGAATGTTAATTGAATCGATAAATTTGCATAAAAATCTTAAAATTGCTTCAAAGTTTTCAATTTACATTAAATATAATAGCTTGAACATATTGACATATAAATTTATTGGTGATCAGGAAAGTTTTCGAGTCTGTATGAAGAAAAAAAAAAGATTCAATAAACTCGGTGTGCAATGCTTTGAGTATTGAGGAGATGGAATTGCAAGATATCGTAGATACATTTTTAAAATGTTTGAAATGAAATATTCAATGTTTTGGGTTAGATGAACGTGTCTGGTTTGGCTTTGGAGACAAAATTAATTGAAGAAATGCAGTTTAAATGACGATTTTGTGGGGTTAGAATGAGTAGTATGTTTGGTGACTTTATGAATAACTTGACTAGGGATATTAAATTGAAATTGGAGTCAAGCCATTAAATTCGAAGGTTTGAATCTTAAAAATATTGACACTTGACATTTTCAGTCGTTTCTGTCCTTAAACTGCTACAATAACCTTATAAGAATGAAACTAGGAATCTATAAAAAGATAAAGACAAGATTCATTTACTCCCACCACACAAAATCTTGCAAAAAAAATCAAAAACTTCTTTTCAAACAAATCGTCTCCAACTTCCCCAACGCCTCACATCTCCTTAGTTATCTGTTGATTAGTTTCAATAATCTTCATTTTACGATAGCAAAAAATTTACATAGAAATAAAATTCTTTTGAATGAATCATACAGTGGGGGAAATAATTATAGACGAGTTAGTTTTTTGTAAATTTTGGGAAACGTGAGCATTTTTATAAAAAGTGTTCTATGTAAATTTTGTGCAGTATTATATGCAGAATCTAACACTAAAAAAATTTTTTTGGTTATGTGCATCATAAAAAAATAACGGTCATTTTTTGAAAAATATGCGTTCTGCAAGCGGAAATAATTATAGACGAATTTAGAAATAAAATAAATTATTCATTTATTAACCAATATCTTGATACTTTTTCGATTGATTTACATAATTTGAGATTAAATTTATCATTTTTCTTAAAATCTTTATTAATACCAGCCATTAAATTACATAAAATTGTAAAATAAAATGGCATGAGCTAAAAATTTTGCAAAAAATGTTTTATGCCTTTAAAATTGTTATAACAGCATGAATGTGATTTGAAATTGTTTATCATAATGTATTTTAGCTAATTCAAGAGATATATTGTTGATATTTAGTTAGAAAAATGAAAAAATTTAGAAAAAATTCTTAGCTGCTTCAATAAAATTTTTAATTTTTGATAAAATTGTTACTTAAAAACAGTTAATATCATAAATTAACATTGATTATTACTTGAAATTGACTATTTTATAAATTAAATGAGATATTGGAAGCAAAAAATGAAAGTATTTTGACAAAAATGCAAATAAACTGCAACTAATCAAAAAGCATGAACTTGAAAGATTGAAAGTTTTTAAACACGCTTAAAAATTCTAGAAAGATCTCTTTAAGGAACATATTTTAGCTTATTTTTAAAGAATTCAATCGTTTTGAGCAGTTTAAAAAGAAATAATGTCATTTTTACAAAAGTTTTTTAAACGAAATTTTTCATGTGGCTAATTGGTGAGTTTATTTGCATTTTTGTCAAAATACTTTCCTGATGTGCGCAATTCATGTTCGACAGACTTATCGAAAGTCTAGGGGTATTCAATTATGCATGTTCGGAAATTGAAAATTCAAAAAAATACGTTACGCTATTTCTTAATTTTCAAAAGATTTTTGAAGCTTTATTATTTATATGGCATTTTTACAGTCTTAAATCATGGATTCAATCATTTTCTTTGATAAATTCCTTACGATAATGATTTAATTTGAGTTTAAATTTTTTCGAATTTTCGAACAAGGGGTAATTAACTTCGAAATTTGAATGGCAGACGGACAAAAATGTCATTTTTGCAATTTTATTTGGAAGCTGTAACGGACACAATGTTTGAATTGCTCACATCAGATACTTTCATTTTTAGCTTCCAATATCTCATTTAATTTATAAATTAGTCAATTTCAAGTAATAATCAATGTTAATTTATGATATTAACTGTTTTTAAGTAACAATTTTATCAAAAATTAAAAATTTTATTGAAGCAGCTAAGAATTTTTTCTAAATTTTTTCACTTTTCTAACTAAATATCAACAATATATCTCTTGAATTAGCTAAAATACATTATGATAAACAATTTCAAATCACATTCATGCTGTTATAACAATTTTAAAGGCATAAAACATTTTTTGCAAAATTTTTAGCTCATGCCATTTTATTTTACAATTTTATGTAATTTAATGGCTGGTATTAATAAAGATTTTAAGAAAAATGATAAATTTAATCTCAAATTATGTAAATCAATCGAAAAAGTATCAAGATATTGGTTAATAAATGAATAATTTATTTTATTTCTAAATTCGTCTATAATTATTTCCGCTTGCAGAACGCATATTTTTCAAAAAATGACCGTTATTTTTTTATGATGCACATAACCAAAAAAATTTTTTTAGTGTTAGATTCTGCATATAATACTGCACAAAATTTACATAGAACACTTTTTATAAAAATGCTCACGTTTCCCAAAATTTACAAAAAACTAACTCGTCTATAATTATTTCCCCCACTGTATTGAAATTGAGGGATTTAAGCCATAATAAAAATGAAAAGTCACATAAGGTCGTAGAAAGAAATTGAGGGAGAAGAATAAATATTAATAACAATTTAATATAAAATAACCATTAACGGATACATAAATGAAGATTTTTTTGAGAATTCTGTTCCCGTTTGAAGTTAAATTGTGCATGGTTGGGATGGTGGATGGGTGAAGAAAATTCTAGTTAAATTCATCTTAAATTATTGTCAAGATTTTGAAATTCAGGACTCTAAATGCAAGTTTTCAAGAATCAAATTCAATTAAAACTAAAGTTCAATTCTCAAAAATTCTATTGTGAAACACAAAATTTGCATCCAAACTATGATTTTTGAGAAAATTTTATTAAAGTCAAGGCTTAGACATTCAAACTAGAAATTGTAAAATTGTATAAAAAAATTTTAATGGATTATTTTTTGATTAAAGTTAACTTGAAACCTCTTGAATCTAAAAGTTTAATTCCCAACCCTGTGTCCCTATGTACTTTCATCTTTCCTGAGGTACACAATGTAATAAAGGCAAAAGCATAATAACAGCAGCAGCATAAGAAGGAGAGATAAGATATCCTTGATATCAAATAAAATACAGATGTTGCTTCGTATTAAATTTTAGTACACATCTCTTCTCCGCATTCTTTGTAACTTCTCGTCAGCCAGCAAGTACATTGCTGTTGTTATATGTAAGCAATAAAAACTCTCATGCAATATTTTACAGTCGTTCGTTGATCACCATATCGCTTTTTCATAATTTTACTTTGCAACTTTTTTCCTAGCATTTCGCTGAATAAAAAAATTCGATATGGCACAATTTAATATTTTTTTGGAATTTTTAAAAAAATAGCAGAACAAAAAAATGAAAACTTTTTTTAAAATGCTGGAATTTTCCATTTTCTTGTTATGATCAAAATAATGGTGCTTTAGCACGAATGAGCAAAAAAGATTTTCTTTCTTTTTATTCTGTGTGTGTGTTTTATTTTGTAGGAAATAAGCAATCAAAAATTAGCTAAAGAAGGGGAGAAGAAGACGAAAAAAAAATCTTTTTGTAGCTGTCGAATATCCATTTTCGGGGTTCAAATTAGATTAGATTAGAAAATTGGTGTAATGTGAAAAATATCGGAATAGAGAGACGAAAAAAGAGCGAAAAAATCACAAAATAAAAGTTAATTAAAAATATGGAAATCAGTATGTATAAGCAGAGACCTCGGAATAGCAATGAAATGAATTGAAATTGACAAAAAAAATCCTACTTTATATTCTATTATTTTCTCCACATAGGCACTCAGGAGCCAAAGTCAACGAATGATTTTATTTCTAATTAAACTCATGTTTTTCATTCTACTCACTCATTTACTTCTTCTTTCTTTTTTTCTTCTTATTTCTTGCTTCTCGTCTAATTTTCTTGAAAAGTTATTTTTCACGTGATTTTTCCGAGCTGTACATGATTATGGGGTTAATTTTTGGGTATGCACCACTTAAAATTGTAGTTTTGCTTTTTGATTTACTGTTTACAGCAGTTAAAATTTTCAATTTGAGTTTTGCTGACTAAACTTTATGAACAATTAAAACACAACTGAATTGATTGAAATTTTAAATTATACTAAATTTTTTAACTAATCAAAGTTTACTTTGACGGTTTTTTTATTTAAACATCTAAAAGATTAGAAAATGTTAAGTTTTAAGCCATAAATTTGCAGGAACTAAACATTTTGAGTCCTTTTGGTCAATTTATTGGAAAATATTCAATTTTTGAATTTCATCGATTATTTTAAATCAATTTTTCTTTTTGAAATTCTAATCCATTCCACTTCCTACACGGAAACATTTTTTAAAATTCACTTTATTTTCACTTCTACCAAGAATTATTTTTAACATCTTGACGTCTTACATCTGTCCAAGAAATTTAATCCAAACTAAACATCAACCAACCGTCCATCTCACCAACTAAAAACTTACCACACAACCACATAATGACACCCCTCGGGTCAGATCCTTCATCCATACAAACATTTTGTTCTCATGCATTTCACTCTTTTCACTTCTTCCTCCTCCTCCTCCTCTATTGCAATATAACTTCAGTCACAGCTACAAGGTAATGTAAAGTGATATCATCATAATGATACATACCAGAGTTGAAATCTGACATATATCTGTAAAAATACATTTTCTGTATACAGATATTATCTGTTCCCGGAAAGATTTTTTTCATCTGCATGCAGATCATCTGTATGCAGACATTATCTGCATGCAGATAAAATCTGAATGCAGAAAACAGATATCTGCAAAAAGAACAATAGAATCTGCATCCATCTGCAAAACAGATGAGCAGAATCTATCTGTTTGCAGATGATATCTGTAAACAGATCATCTGTATGCAGATGAAAAAAAACTTTCTGTTCGCAGATTCTGTCTGTATAAAGGTAATTTCTGTAGCAAATCTGTCTTTGTATCTGTTAACAGATATCTGCTTTTTCAACTCTGATACATACGAAGCGAAGCGCTACACTCTCGTGTCGACGATGTCGTCTTCTTTGAAATCGTTGGTAAAAATTTTTTGACGTGTAACTCTAATGGGAAATTATAAAATAGTACGTTTACAGCATGAAAATATTTTCATCTTTTTTTTTTCGTTCTCACTTTCTTCATATTCTCACCGCATCAGACTTATCGCGTATTTTTTTTCGATAAGAATTTATGAATATTAAGAAAATTATGGGTGAAATGAATTGAGAAGAAAAAAAAATTCCTCACATCGAATGTGAAGCGTAATTTATAATTTTTCGAAATTGTAATCTTGAAAAAAAAAGTCTTCTTTCATATGTCGACTGAATCATAAAAAGGATCCATTAACATGAAGCGTGTTGAATATATTTGCTGTGATGTAATCTTCTCTTAATTTAATTTTGGTTTATCATACTTTTTGGTGTGTTGAATAAAATTAAGAAATGTGATGAAGTACCATGAAATGTAAATTGTGTCCGTGAAGTACGCGGGAACAGGTTGTCAGAATGCCCTGAAACTTGGCCAGAATTACGTCCATATTACGTCCATTTACGTCCAGCATTCAAATATTTTCGTCCTACCTTCAGTTCCTGGATATAGCACATTAAAGGTTTTTGGTATCTTTCCCGCGTACTTCTAATTTTTTTTGCGGGAAAGATATGCGGAACTAATTTTTATGGACATATTATATATCAAAATGCATCTAATTATTACGTCCAATTACGTCCTGCAAAAATTTTTGGAGTTGGACATGAGTGGCAAGAGTTATGGACTTCCAAAGTTTTGGACCAAATTTCTCGAAGAATAAAAAAAATTTACCTGAAACAAAAAGTTTCGTAAAATTATTTTTTTATCAGAATTCAATATCTTAAACATTTTTATGATTTTAACTTCCACGCAAAGCGTGTAATTAACTTCCACGCAAAGCGTGTAAGTTATTCGATTTGGGCAGGTTGCAAAATTTCACTTTTTTGGATTTTGTGAGCAAACGGAAGCACCAATCATGACGTTTTTGGTCTCGTTTGATTGGTAATTTAAATATCTATCACCTAAAACATGTTTAGTTCCGGTCACTTCCGTTGTGTTGGAACTAGACGCAAAAAACCGTTAAAAATCCATACTTTTGTATGGAAAATTTTTCAGGGAAGCATTTTTTAAGAATTTCTTCTATTTGATTCGATAGATCGTACCTAAAAACGAAATTGTGCTGAAAAAAATCTGGACTTTATGTCCATTAAGTGACCTAAAAATGCTAAAAACTGCAAATTTTGCAACAGTTGCGCCATTTTTGATACAGGCCAGGATTTTAACTGTTAGTAATGATAAGTGGCATAAAATGAAAGTTTAACATATGAGCTACAAATAATCTCGGCTATGTTTATACCTATGATGCTTCTATAAAAAGTTATAACATCATAAAGATTGACAAAAAATCTAAGAAATTTTGTTTACGTTTTCATACGTTACGTAAAGTTTACGTTACGTAAAATTACGTACGTAAAATTTGTATGAAAACAATCATTAGTAGAAGTTTAAAGACAGTGTTAGACTTAAAAGTCACTGGATCGTGCTTAATTAAGTCAAAAAGGAGAAAATGTTAACTGGATCTCATTTATTTGACATAAATGTTACTGGATCTCAGTTATTTGAAATAAATTGTGGCTGGATCTCATTTTATGATCACGAATGCTCACTGGATCTTATTTTATGATCATGAATGCTCACTGGATCTCAATTAATTACAATGAATGCTCATTGGATCTCATTAAATAACCATAAATGCTCACTGGATCTCAATTAATGACAATGAATGCTCACTGGATCTCATTTTATGACTAAGAATGCTCACTGGATCTCATTTTATGATCATGAATGCTCACTGGATCTTATTTTATGATCATGAATGCTCACTGAATCTCATTTTATGGTCATAAATGCTCACTGGATCTCAATTAATTACAATGAATGCTCATTGGATCTCATTTAATAATCATAAATGCTCACTGGATCTCAATTAATGACAATGAATGCTCACTGGATCTCATTTTATGACTAAGAATGCTCACTGGATCTCATTTTATGATCATGAATGCTCACTGAATCTCATTTTATGGTCATAAATGCTCACTGGATCTCAATTAATGACAATGAATGCTCACTGGATCTCATTTTATGACTAAGAATGCTCACTGGATCTCAATTAATTACAATGAATGCTCACTAGATCTCATTTTATGATCATAGATGTTCACCGGATTTAATTTTAATCATTTTATGATTATAAATGCTTACTGGATCTCATTTAATGATCATGAATTTTAACTTGATCTCATTATATGATCATGAATGCTTATGAGACTTAATAATGTAAAGTTAGAAGATTTTATTTAATAGCACTGAAAGGTTTGAACGGAACGAAGCGAAGTGAAGTGGAGTTCGACACTCCTGTAATTTATAATAATCGAACGGAACGAAGCGAAGCGAAGTGGAGTTCGACATTCCTGTAATCTATAAAAGTCGAACGGAACGAAGCGAAGCGAAGTGGAGTTCGACATTCCTGTAATCTATAAAAGTCGAACGGAACGAAGCGAAGCGAAGTGGAGTTCGACATTCCTGTAATCTATAAAAGTCGAACGGAACGAAGCGAAGCGAAGTGGAGTTCGACATTCCTGTAATCTATAAAAGTCGAACGGAACGAAGCGAAGCGAAGTGGAGTTCGACATTCCTGTAATCTATAAAAGTCGAACGGAACGAAGCGAAGCGAAGTGGAGTTCGACATTCCTGTAATCTATAAAAGTCGAACGGAACGAAGCGAAGCGAAGTGGAGTTCGACATTCCTGTAATCTATAAAAGTCGAACGGAACGAAGCGAAGCGAAGTGGAGTTCGACATTCCTGTAATCTATAAAAGTCGAACGGAACGAAGCGAAGCGAAGTGGAGTTCGACATTCCTGTAATCTATAATAGTCGAACGGAACGAAGCGAAGCGAAGTGGAGTTCGACATTCCTGTAATCTATAATAGTCGAACGGAACGAAGCGAAGCGAAGTGGAGTTCGACATTCCTGTAATCTATAATAGTCGAACGGAACGAAGCGAAGCGAAGTGGAGTTCGACACTCCTGTAATCTATAATAGTCGAACGGAACGAAGCGAAGCGAAGTGGAGTTCGACACTCCTGTAATCTATAATAGTCGAACGGAACGAAGCGAAGCGAAGTGGAGTTCGACATTCCTGTAATCTATAAAAGTCGAACGGAACGAAGCGAAGCGAAGTGGAGTTCGACATTCCTGTAATCTATAAAAGTCGAACGGAACGAAACGAAGCGAAGTGGAGTTCGACATTCCTGTAATCTATAAAAGTAGAACGGAACGAAGCGAAGCGAAGTGGAGTTCGACATTCCTGTAATCTATAAAAGTCGAACGGAACGAAGCGAAGTGGAGTTCGACATTCCTGTAATCTATAAAAGTCGAACGGAACGAAGCGAAGCGAAGTGGAGTTCGACACTCCTGTAATCTATAATAGTCGAACGGAACGAAGCGAAGCGAAGTGGAGTTCGACATTCCTGTAATCTATAAAAGTCGAACGGAACGAAGCGAAGCGAAGTGGAGTTCGACATTCCTGTAATCTATAAAAGTCGAACGGAACGAAGCGAAGCGAAGTGGAGTTCGACATTCCTGTAATCTATAAAAGTCGAACGGAACGAAGCGAAGCGAAGTGGAGTTCGACATTCCTGTAATCTATAAAAGTCGAACGGAACGAAGCGAAGCGAAGTGGAGTTCGACATTACTGTAATCTATAAAAGTCGAACGGAACGAAGCGAAGCGAAGTGGAGTTCGACATTCCTGTAATCTATAATAGTCGAACGGAACAAAGCGAAGCGAAGTGGAGTTCGACATTCCTGTAATCTATAAAAGTCGAACGGAACGAAGCGAAGCGAAGTGGAGTTCGACATTCCTGTAATCTATAATAGTCGAACGGAACGAAGCGAAGCGAAGTGGAGTTCGACATTCCTGTAATCTATAAAAGTCGAACGGAACAAAGCGAAGCGAAGTGGAGTTCGACATTCCTGTAATCTATAAAAGTCGAACGGAACGAAGCGAAGCGAAGTGGAGTTCGACATTCCTGTAATCTATAAAAGTCGAACGGAACGAAGCGAAGCGAAGTGGAGTTCGACATTCCTGTAATCTATAATAGTCGAACGGAACGAAGCGAAGCGAAGTGGAGTTCGACATTCCTGTAATCTATAATAGTCGAACGGAACGAAGCGAAGCGAAGTGGAGTTCGACATTCCTGTAATCTATAAAAGTCGAACGGAACGAAGCGAAGCGAAGTGGAATTCGACATTCCTGTAATCTATAAAAGTCGAACGGAACGAAGCGAAGCGAAGTGGAGTTCGACACTCCTGTAATCTATAATAGTCGAACGGAACGAAGCAAAGCGAAGTGGAGTTCGACATTCCTGTAATCTATAAAAGTCGAACGGAACGAAGCGAAGCGAAGTGGAGTTCGACATTCCTGTAATCTATAAAAGTCGAACGGAACGAAGCGAAGCGAAGCGGAGTTCGACATTCCTGTAATCTATAAAAGTCGAACGGAACGAAGCGAAGCGAAGTGGAGTTCGACATTCCTGTAATCTATAAAAGTCGAACGGAACGAAGCGAAGCGAAGTGGAGTTCGACATTACTGTAATCTATAAAAGTCGAACGGAACGAAGCGAAGCGAAGTGGAGTTCGACATTCCTGTAATCTATAATAGTCGAACGGAACAAAGCGAAGCGAAGTGGAGTTCGACATTCCTGTAATCTATAAAAGTCGAACGGAACGAAGCGAAGCGAAGTGGAGTTCGACATTCCTGTAATCTATAAAAGTCGAACGGAACGAAGCGAAGCGAAGTGGAGTTCGACATTCCTGTAATCTATAAAAGTCGAACGGAACGAAGCGAAGCGAAGTGGAGTTCGACATTCCTGTAATCTATGACAGTCGAACGGAACGAAGCGAAGCGAAGTGGAGTGATTAAAAATGTTCGAGTGAAGTTCGAACAACAATTAGTTTGAACGCAGTTCAAACTTGGTTGAACGAAGCTCACAAATTTTTACATCCTGAACGAAGCAAAGCGATTGAAAGTGTGAAAATATTTCCCAAAAAAAATTGTATAATTTGTGAGCAGGTCTTGAAAAGAGCAATTAAGTAGGATTTTAGTAGGATTAAAATTTCAATTCGTATTTTTTATTTTATTATATATACTGTAATCTATCAGTTCAAATGTCTATGAGCAAGTGGCGTGGAAGTTCGTGGCTTTCTATGTAAGTCGTGTTTTTAATCTATGCTTTTGGACTTTTGGCAGTTCCAATTAAATGGTCGTGCCTTAATATAGCACAAGCAGATCTCAAAAAATCCTTAAAATCGTGTTGTATATCAAATAACATCTATTTTTTTCTAACAATTTCAAATCTGTTAACATTTTTAAGATCCAATTTATTATAATTTAGAACATAAGGCAGTTTTATTGTATCGAATTAGGAAACTAAATATGACAAACGTCATATTTAAATTTTGACAAATTTTGGCCAAAACATATTTTATGTTTAATCATATCTACTTTTTGTAAGAATTTTTAATTTATTGAAATTTTTGATTTAAAAAAAGAGAAAATTTTATTTTAAAAAATCAATTCAATTTTAAATTTCAGGAAAAAAAAATTTATAAAAAATGTTCAAAGTCCTCGTGTTGTTAATCGAGGGACTTGAGCGCATTTTTGTCGCAGCGATCAGTAATTGATTAAATTGAAATTGCTTTAAATTATAAAATCCCTTAATTCTTCTTTTATTATCAATAAACGCTGCAAAAAAATACAATTTTTATAAAAAAAACTGTACAATAATAACAGAATCCATTTAATTCCATCTTTCTAGCATGCTCTATGCATGAAAAGTCTGTTTTCACAATAATAAATACAAATCCTTTCAAAAAGAAAGAAAAAAATTTTGACCAAAAATAACGGTCAAAAAATTTTTAAATTCCAACGGTCAAAAAAAATTCAAATTTATATCGAGGGGTTTTCAACAATTTTTTTCCTTATACACAATGGTCTGAAATCGAAAAAAATGTTCAAAAATTAAAAAAAGTCATGTCTTTTAAACCTGATCATTTGAATGCAAGAATATAAAACACAAACTGATGCATCTTCTGTGGAAATATCAACCTTCCAATAGTTGTCTAACTCTGTCAATCATTATCCAAAGTCATGAAAAATTTGTTTACAAAAACATCATGAAAAAGTTTTCCAAAAATTTTCCACTTTCTTTTGCTTGTCTTATGTTCTAATTACTGTCAATAGCTTAATTAATACACAAATTTTATGTTAAGGCTTACAAAACATTAGCCAAATGCTTTATCATTAGGGAAATTGCAATTAAAATTTTGAAAATTTCCAAAACTTTAATCGTTCATAAGTTAAAAAGGTTTCCAAAGGTATTCACGGGACTAGCACAAATCGAAAGATTGAGTCTTAATTTACCTTTTAATCATACTCTGGTAATGCGCAAATATGCGCAAATTGAGATATTTGCACTTTAATTTCACTTGTTTTTCCAAATTTTTCCATACAAATTTGCTTGTGCACAAAATTTTTTGAGAAACAATATAAAATTTTTAATGAAAAATCATATTTATCCTTAATGTCATAAGCTCATATTTTCAGATATGGATAATTAAGACATGAAAAAGCTATTGACACTTTCAAAATTAAGAAAATCAACTAAAACTTTGCGACCTCTAAAGTTTCCACCAAAATATAATTTTTGAACATTTTTTTCGGTTTCAGACCATTGTGTTATATAAGGGAACTTCCACAGATGTGTTTCTTCAAAAATTTTGGTCAAAAATCAATTTTCTCTAAATTAAGATATCTAGACGATGCAATGACTAGTTATTCATGAGTAAAACAATGAATTCTACTCATTTGTCTTATTATCTTCCTTCCAAACGCATTAATTAGGAAATTATTAGCGTTACTTTGCAAAAAATTAAATTCAACTTTTTCTTACCAAGTAACGCTCGCAAAAATCGAAATTGTTCACAAATGAATGCACTTATAAACAAGATTAAAGGACAAATAGATAGAACTCAACGTTCTACATGACAAAAATAAGTATTTTGATCGTCTAGATAGCTCTAATAAGAGAACTTTTCATTTAAAGTCGATTTTTTTGAAATTTTCGATCTGTGGAAACGCCCATAATGTTAAATCGTTGATTACAGGAATTGTAGATCATTTAACGATTTTTTAATAAGCGATACCGGAATAACTCGATAGTATAAAGATAATTCATCATAACAGAACTCTTAACTATGTCTGGTTTCTGAGATCTCAGAGCTCATACAGCCTTGAACCAGCCAGCCAGCCGAACAAAGTGAAACTATAAGCGTCATTTTTTGCAAAAATGCGCTAAAAATTATATTCTTAAAAAACGTTTTTTATGGATACTTAATCAGAAAATCTTATGATTATTCTCAACTTTAGAAACTTTTTACTAAATATTGTTTTCCAACTTTTAATTTGAATAAAAGTTTTTTTTTAAATTTTTTATAATTTTTTTTTCCTAAAATTTTAAATTGAATTGATTTTTTAAAATAAAATTTTCTCTTTTTTTAAATCAAAAATTTCAATAAATTAAAAATTCTTACAAAAAGTAGATATGATTAAACATAAAATATGTTTTGGCCAAAATTTGTCAAAATTTAAATATGACGTTTGTCATATTTAGTTTCCTAATTCGATACAATAAAACTGCCTTATGTTCTAAATTATAATAAATTGGATCTTAAAAATGTTAACAGATTTGAAATTGTTAGAAAAAAATAGATGTTATTTGATATACAACACGATTTTAAGGATTTTTTGAGATCTGCTTGTGCTATATTAAGGCACGACCATTTAATTGGAACTGCCAAAAGTCCAAAAGCATAGATTAAAATCATAAAAATGTTTAAGATATTGAATTCTGATAAAAAAATAATTTTACGAAACTTTTTGTTTCAGGTAAATTTTTTTTATTCTTCGAGAAATTTGGTCCAAAACTTTGGAAGTCCATAACTCTTGCCACTCATGTCCAACTCCAAAAATTTTTGCAGGACGTAATTGTACGTAATAATTAGATGTGAATTGATATATAATAACATGTCCTGAAACTTTTAGTTTCAGGTAAAAAAAATTTTATTCTTCGAGAAATTTGGTCCAAAACTTTGAAAGTCCATAACTCTTGCCCATCATGTCCAATTCCAAAAATTTTTGCAGGACGTAATTGGACGTAATAATTAGATGCATTTTGATATATAATATGTCCATAAAAATTAGTTCCGCATATCTTTCCCGCAAAAAAAATTAGAAGTACGCGGGAAAGATACCAAAAACCTTTAATGTGCTATATCCAGGAACTGAAGGTAGGACGAAAATATTTGAATGCTGGACGTAAATGGACGTAATATGGACGTAATTCTGGCCAAGTTTCAGGGCATTCTGACAACCTGTTCCCGCGTACTTCACGGACACATGTAAATTTACAAATTGTCGTCTAGTCTTCTGTTGTTTTTCTGCATATTATACGGATGTAGAAATGTAGTTTTTGTAGTCTTTTCGTAGTTTCTATCTGATGTGGAATGTTTCACAGTTTGTAAGTGTGAAATGAGCAGTTGGTGTTGTTCTTCTTAGTATTTTCGTTTTTGTGAAGGATTTACGGTGTTGTAGGCTAAATGGAAGCATGAAGCAATGAAAAATCTATCAAAAAATGGAAAAATTCGGAAATTGACTAAAAATTGACTAATTTTTGACTAATAAGTTGCATTCAGTTCCTTCAAGTCTGCAAAAATGAATTCTTTTGTTTTTTAATCTCAAACTAAAGCACAGCACCGAAAATACCCCTCAATTCATACTAGACACCAAAAAATCATCAATTTTACATAAATTTCATCTCATTTCCTCCAACAAAAAAATTTCAATTTCAACTTCATTACAAAAACATAAGCTCCAAAATGGCACCAAAACTACAGTAAAATTGCTCATGTAAAACTACAAAACTCTTTAACGATTTCTGTCTCCAATAATACACCCAGACAATTCCCATAAAACTTTTTCCTCATCTTCTTATTCAACACAAAATGATCAAGTCCATTAATGTTTAAAGGATAAATTTACAGGAAAATTATTTCCATTAAAATATTTTTTTTCTGTCTTTTTTTTGTGCAGAATTTATGCACACTTTTCAACTCTGATCCCGTAATCTCTAGTCGGAATGTCATTTTGAAGTAGAAATGCTGTGAAATGGATGTCAAAATATTCCAGCAGGAGACTTGCAGCGTCTTGTGGATTTTTTATTTTTTGTGTTCTTAAAGTTTATGCAAAAAAGATTGTGAGATGGAATTTAAAGGATGAATAATTTGAAGGTATTTTGCAGTTTTGGATGGGAAATTGATATTATTATATGAACAGAATATTCTGATCTTTAGCCCAAAATTAATTTTTTTGAAATACAAATCTAATTCTAAATACAACTGGACATCGGACACTTCATTCAAAAATCACTCCATCCCCATATCAAAAATATTCCAAATTCTTAAAGATTATCATCTCAGAAAATACAAAAATATTTCCTTTAAATTTCTTCAAAAACCATTTATCCACTCTAGCCAAATATGAACTTGAAATAAGAAGAGCAATAAAAGTATTTTTTTTTTTTTTTGAAAAACTTTCGTAACAAAACTTGTGCTTAGTTTAATAATTGCTTGAATAAGAAAATATATACATAAAGGAGAGGAAAGTGGAGAATGAGACGAGAGAAACAGCTGATAAGAATCATGCCACCAAAAGTTTTAACTTTTTTTATATTTCGTCTGCTCACTTAGTAAAAGATTATTTAAATATTTGAAATGAAATTTACTCCATTGAGGATTAAGTTTTCAACTTTTACTATAGTTTTGCTGAACGAGGTCGAAGTTTTTTTTTGTATTATTTAAAAAATCTGCAGGAAAATCTGTAGACTAGTTGTGAAAGGGTTGATTGAAAATTACGTCAAACTTCCAGGTGAGATAGGGTCTGTACTTTGAATTGAACTTCCAGGAGGGAAAAATCTGCTACTCAATTCTTCATTATTTAAAAAATCTGAAAACTAATTTTGAGGGAGTTGCATGAGGTTCATATCAAACTTCCAGGTGAGATAGGGTCTGCATTTCGAATTGAACTTCCAGGTGGAATAGGGTCTGCAGCTTAATTCTTCATTTCAATTACGGATATGAGCAATGAAATTTAAATTTTTTTGACGAATCTAATTTATAAACAACCCCAAACCCGCCTCATAATATGAATATTGATGTTCACTCCTTCTTTTTCCACCGCTTCATTTCTATTCCGTTGTCCTTGCTCGTTCCCATTCTTTACTGTTTTGTTTATGTTTTATGAAAATTAAAACTATTTAAATATTTTTACAATACCACGAAATTACATAATATTATTTAGGTTCATACACTTTAATATGCGCAAACAAAACGTCATGAAAAAAATGAAATTGTTGCCATGGGTCTATGCCCAACATGGATATATTAACACGATATTTTACATTCACAGAAAAACAAGAGAACGCATTAGCAACTTAATATTTTACGTGACATGAGAAAGCTTTTGTATTTTTTTCTGTTTTCTGTGGATCTAAAAATGGTCGATCGTAATCGTTTTTACACTTACCATAAGTAATAATCTAATCTGCCAAAAAAAATTATAAGTATTTGGTAGTGTAAAAAAGAAAACAAAAGGCATGTTATGGACCTTAAATAATAATTACAATGAGCACCCAGTGTGAATATAAAAAGGGAGAGTATTTTTTTGGGAGAGGAATGTACATAAAAATAATAAAACTGTCCGAAAAATAGGTGAAGGAATTGTAAATATAGCGCATATGTTGCTTAGTGTATTTAGTGTCATTAAATCTACATAAAAATGTGTGAGAATGTTGGATGTGAATTGACTTGTCTTAATCATTTGGCATTGAATGCCAGAAGTTAATGATTATATTTTGGGATTTATTGTGATTTTATGGATGTTGCAAAAAGTCATGAAATTAAAATCAAATTTTAGGTGTATTTTATAATTCTAATTTTTGGATTGGAATGCAACCTTCTAATGGGAAATCGAACATAGGAATTTTTAAAAATTCGAGTTGTCAATTTTTGATCTGTAGCTTAACAATTAGATTACAAATTCTTCATTTTTGCTGGCTGAATTTGCTTATAACAATTAAAATTCCAACCTAATTTCCAACTAGCTTCAAATTTCACATCGATTAATCTATTAAAAACTAACACAAGGTCATACCAAAAAATGACAACCCCTATTCACGGAAAAAATACCTCAACAAAATAGCTTGATAATAAAAAATAATAATAATATGCCAATGCAATAAATCATTCAGCTTATGCTTGTTTATGTTGGATTATGCTTTATGCTATCCATAAACCTAGAAAAAAATACGTCAAATCATAATAATAATGTTCCCTGGAAATTAATTCAAAAAAATGTATTTATTTTTAAGGCATATATAATTATGCTGTTAGGTAAATTAAAATTTTTTATCGAAAACAATTTCAAGCTTGTTGATTTATCACACAGAGTTCTGTGCTAATGATTCAATTATTTTTCGGTAGATTTACATAGATTTCGAGGAAATGTCTTCATTTGATTATAGTTTTAGCAGCTATGATTAGTGTTAGCATAATAATAGGTTGTTGGGGGGTTAGAAGGCGATATTAAGGCTGTGATAATGAAAATATTTTTTGAGGATGCGGGTATGGAGTTTTTTGGAAATGATTATAACTTTTGATAAGCGCTTGGGGATTGTTATTGAATATTTTTGGGTATTTTGATGATTAAAGAAATTTTTGGTGTTGAAAATGTTTCAATTATAAATTAATAGATAATGTGGGCAAGGTTGATGTGCATAACTTTAAAATTTAGGGTTTCAGCATTTTTTAGCATCAAACCTGCCAAATTAAATGAAATTTTCAACATTATTTAAATAATGTAGTGAATAATTTAATAAACTAATTAATAAACCCCATAACTCATTAAATACATACAAACCAAGAAAAGAATCTTTAGATTAAATTATGTAATTTTAAAAGCCTCAATTTTCATCTCTCTGGAGACAACATATTGACATCCCACATTCTATCCATCCATCCACATGTACCAAAACTATTCATCTCAAATAATCCTTTAAAGAATAATTAATCAATTAAAATTACAAATTGGGATTTTAAAATTATTTTAATCATACTGCAAGCAATAAAATACTTTAAAAATATTCTAATTTCTTAATGCTTCATTTCTTTAATGTAATAAAAATTAATCATTTCTCTTCTTCATCCATTTTCATTCTTCGTGAGCCATAAAATGAAATAAAATTCCTTTACTAGATTGTCTACATGTTTGCCATAAAAATTCAGGAGAATTTTATCTTACCAAGAGTGAAGAGAGATGTAATAAAAGGATTAATTGTAAATTATACAAAAAAATCTACTCATCCGAATGAGGGTTTGAGTTTGAAGCTTTTTTTAAAAGCATTTCATAATCCAATGTATTTCATGGAACTAATTAAATATTGATGAATTCATTTCATTCACTATAAACTTGTGTGTACATATTGATATAATGTTTCATCATGAACGTGCTACATCTAGAAAATGAATATATCTAGTTCACCATCTACTCATGTAGAGTAATCACAAATGCTTGTACATTGCTAAAGCTATGTCTGTGTAGTCATGTAAGCTTGTTTATAATGCATGTACCACAATTTTTTTCCTCCTCATCCTTTTTTATTTTACTTTTTTTTCTTCTTTTGCTATCTATCTGCCACAGTAGTCAATTGGTCTTTAAAAAATTGTTTCAAGTTGCTGTTTTTTGGACTCAAATACTTACTCACTTGTTCACCGTAAATATTCACTTTTTGAAATACTTTCGTCTTGTGTGAGGTTTATGTGGGAGATGACAGGGTTGAATTTTTGGAAATTTTGGGGATTTGAACTGAACTTTTGAAAATTTAAAATATTTCTGTTTTGGGAATCTATTGAATTTATGACTGGTTTTGACTTTCAGATGATATATTTAGAACTTTGATCTAAATTGAGACTTGAACATACAACTTCAGTGATTTTAAGATTTGAACCCATTCTATCTAATAAATCGTCAATTATTTTCCTCAATTGTAGTAACTTATCAACGAATTTGATGCTAAATTGTCAACATATATGTTAAATTTTGTTTATATGTTGAATATTAACCAAAAGCTTGAAATTTTCAAAGACTCCGCTTCATCACATACTCAAATCTCAATTAAATAATTTAAAAAATCAGACTTGCATCAGATAATAATCTCAACAAAAAACAAAACAGACAAATTATCCATAAATAATCCAGCCATCAACTAAACAACACTGAACAAAAAAAAGCTAAAATAAAATGAACGAAACTTAAATACACACAAAAAACTTTATTCCTTCATTTTCTCCATGAGAAAAAAAAAGAAAGTACAGAAATAAGAAAATAACAAAAAATAAATAAATAAATAAACAAAACGAGCCAGGAAGCAGAATAAAATGTTTTCTAACAAGAAATGTTACTTAAGCAAGTCGAGAGAACGAGAGAAAAAAAAGACATAAATGAAACGTGTTGGCTAAATGACTTTTTGCATAGATGTATGCATATGGTGTGGTAGTAGTGCCTTTTTTTCCTTCTATTTGCATTTTCTGTAATATGAAACGATTTCGACATTTTATTTATTGTCAGAGGGAAATTTAAAGGGTACATGATGTATCATCTCTTTCCCCTTTATTGCTTTTGCTTTTACTCTTTTGTAAATGCTTATTTTTTGAATGGATATATCTATCGATTTATATAAGAAGAATTGGAGTGTGTATCAGTTGGCTGCTGGTAACAATATTGAAATGAAAAAAAAATCTTTAAGATAACCTACATACATATATATTTCTGGTCGAATGAGTGGTTAACCACTAATGTGCAGGCACAAAACAAACATTCATATCTGTGGATTTGTAAGTCTAAAGTCTTTTGTATTCATTTTTCAATTTTATGGTTTATTGATGAGATTTGAGATTTTTTGGTCATTTTTGAAATTGATATTTTGGTTTTTGTAGATGATGAATAATTGGGTTGAAAGGAATTCTTTGGTTTTTTGAGTAAAATGCCTCAAGTGCTCTTAAAATTTTAATTTTGTGTGATTTTTTTTAAGATTTACAAATTATTTTACCAAAAAATATGAAATAAACATTAAAAGGTCTAATTCTTAACATTTTCTGCTATGAAGTAAGTAAGATTTGGTTAAAGTAAGTAAGATTTGGATTAAAACTAATTACTAATACTGGATTGATGGACGAGTTAGATGAATATCCAACTTGAAAATTTGAATACTTGCTGGCTTGGGTTCGATTCCTGAGAAAAATATAAAATTTATTATGTCTTCCAATGCAATAATGTTTTGCTTTTTTTGGATGCTAAATTTCTATTGTTTTAGTAAATGAACAAATATATATATTCAACATTTTTTTTTTCAATCCTAAACTAATAATCTTCTATAACTCTAATAACAAAAAACTTCATCCAAAAGACCAAAAGTATCTCATCTAAAAAGGACACATGGCACATCAATGAAACTCAATCCCATCCCCACTTGAAGTCGACCACTTAAACCTTCTTAAAATCATACAAAAAAAAAAATCTCGATAGCCAAATACAATTATCTCCAAAACCAACACACAATACCTGATAAAGATGTTTATGAGGATACCTAATTAAGTCCTTTCTTTACAGAATAATTTAAAAATTAAAAAAACTTTATATAAAATTATCATCTACTTATTACTGTTTAAAAAAGAGCAGAACCAACAAGAACTTTATCAATTATTTTTCTCTTTTACTCTTTAATTAAAGTTCCTCACATCTTCTTACAAAAAAAGTTTGTTTCTACTTGCTTGTTTCTTGTCTATTGTTCCTACACACCACAATCAGATCAAATAGTAAGAAACTTTAAGTTCATCTATAACAAAAGTGCAATAGAATCTTTTTTTTAAAGCACACTTGTTATTTCTTGTAAACTTTTTTTATGAAACTAAGTTTCTATTAAGGATGGTAACAGCAGCAATTTGTGACACGGTTTTATGTTACACTCTCTGTTCATGCATGAAAGGAAAGGAGGGAAGAGAAAAAAAGCAAAATGAAAAGAAGTTCTTAATGCTTCCTTAATCTTATCTCTTTTTGTGCTATAAATAAAATGAATTTTTTTTTTCTTTTTTACTCTTCCTTGCTATTACCTTTGAAGGTGAATTTTCATCGTCTTTAACTTCATAAGGAAATTTTTTTCTTCTTTTTTTACTTGCTTTATGCAATTCACTTTCATTCAACAAAATAATGAAAGTCAAAATATACTTCAATATTATTTTCTATGCGATGTGTACACATAAATGAGGGGAATATCAGCTTCAACACTTTCTGGTTGTGGATGAAAATTTCTATGGTGTAGGTGTTGACGATTAATTTGTCTGAGTTGGATTATTATCGCTTTTAGAGGATTTACTAGACCATGTGGGGCTTGACCTTTCATTAATCATTCATTTATCATAGACACCTGAATGCTCATCTTTGATGGCTGTGCTGAAGTTATGAAGACATATTAACTTCTATGTTGAGCTGATTTTTTGGGTGTTTTGGTGATTTTTGTAGCATTATGGGCTTATGAGTTGGCTGGGGCTATTGATAGCATGAATTGATGTTTATAGCATATTCTACAGAGGCTATAAACTAACAGAACTACAAAAACCCTCAAAATAAAGTAAATCTCTCTTCATCCAATAATGCGCCACATATACCAATCCCGTCATCCATATTCATCACTTGCACTTTATATATTTTATCATTGGTACATATTTCGTCTATTACAAGACTATATCTTCCTCTGCAGCACTCACATTACGTTCCATTCTTTCTCTTTCTCTTTTTATTAAAATATTGTGTGGCATAAACGAATTTTTTTTTTCTTCTCTAATGTACAAGACTTGTTTGTTGCTAGTTTCAAAGAACAAATGACAGTTTTCTAAACAGCCGTGCGGCACAACCGTAAAAAAACTTTTCCGTCTTATATTTTACATTACATCTTCCTACTTATTTTTACCAAAAAAAAAAAAGAAAAAGAGACGAGTAAAATGTGTAACAGAAAGCAGATGAAAATATGGAGATGAAGTGAACACAGATGGATGTAAATGGCACCAGAGATGTCAACTTTATGTCGATTATTAATAAATTTCAGGTTTACGATATTGCATCATAAAAGTTTTGCCATGCTCTTCACTTGTTTTTTTCTTTCTGTATTTTTTTTATTTCGTTTTATATTATTTTATATGAGAATGTATGTATAGGATGCCGGTGGAAGAAGAAAAATATGGAAATAAGTATGCAAAGGTGGATGCAACGGTGAGATGAGGAAGTGCTATGATGGAAACTTAATACTTTTGAATATTTTTATAAACCTAAACAAAGGAAAATTTTTCATTCTTTCCTTTAGTCATCTTTTCCTTTATATCCATCATCACCATGGGATCAATAAGCATTGTTTCTGTTTTAAGGATGAAAAGTTGCTAAATTTAACATTCATCAACTTATACCTTTCACCTTTATATTATTATGACGATAAGCTACCGTGATTGATCGAATTATTATGATGTGAATTTAAAGTATGGAAAAATGTTCAAAACGTACATGCCCGTACATGCATGCAAGAATCGAACTCATGCTTCTTGAAAATATAAGATCCAATTTTTTCCGCCTTCTATCCAACCACACGACTTTAAAGACTGACAAAATTGAGTATCTAATACCCTTTTCATTATCAGAAGGATAAGGCTTCAAAATTTACTAAACAAATTTAATAAAAGTTCAAAAATCCTTCCAAAAATTCTATATTCCGCTCTGTGCTTGCTATTAATCTACAGGAAATGTATTTCTAGTCTACAAAACATACAAATATCTTCACAAGCTAATGACAGTTAAAACCCAATTGGAATTTTCAAAAAGTCTCCCAACTACTTCAAAGTTCTCCTCCACGACACCATACATCCACCAGAAATTACATCCAATTTATTCATCATTATTTATTATCTGTATATTTATTGCACATCTAACAAACACATCAATATAAAAGTAGAAATTGTTGAATGCTGATAATAATTGAAGGTGGATGGAGAGGACATTGAGAGGAGGGTATATGGCATCACATCATCATTATCGTCTCCTTTTTTATACGACTCTATATATATACACGATATAATATACACTCTTCGGAAACAAAATAACGAGTGGCTGTTGAACGTAAATTAAGGATCATTTGGATGTAACGACTCTTAAGGCATAAGGAAACAGTAATATTTACGGAAAAATAAAAGTGGCAAAAGTAGCGAAATGACTGGCAGAAAAAAAAGAAAAGAAGAGGAAAACTTATTAATCCCATCGGAGATGTTTTGTGTCATGCATCAAATTTTTTTTCCTTCCTTTCCTTTCCGTCAAGTCCCCGTGTTGTTATTTCTTCATTGCATTTTACGATGTTGACGTTATTGCTGTTGATTTTCATATTCACACCGTTTCACGTTGTGAATATATTGATTTCGATACACTTGAAAAATCGTTTTTTTAGTTTTTTGGCGCCAAAAATCAAAATTTTCATAAACTGTTCGGTGTGAAAAGTTCGGCCTCAAAATTATCTACAAAATACAAAAAACCGCATTGAAAATGGTTTTGATACCTCGGTGCACGACGCAAAATAGTGGTGGTGTGACTTTACCAGCAAGTTTGTTAATCGCACAACTCAATTACGAAAAAATAATTTTTTGTCAAAAATGTCTTAAAATGTGCGCATTATCACTCAAATGTGCTGCTAACATTTTGGTGCTGATTCATGTAGATAGATCTGAGAAACTAACGAAATAGTGTCTTTTTTGAGCATATTTTAGCCGATTATTGCAAAATACATTTAAAAAATTTCACACAAATTGAAAATTGAACTTTTTTGATCAGAATCAATAAAATAAGAAGTTTTGTTGAGAAAAAATACAAAAAAACTTTTTTAGTCACCAGTACACCCTCTACAATATAAAATTTTCAAAAAAATCGTATGGCTCACTGTATGGATGGATTTTTGTAAACTTTTTTGTATTTGATCAATAAGTTCAAGAACTTTTATGGAAAAATAACAAAAATATTTTTAAATTAATTTTAGTTGGTCAAAAAGTCGAAAAAGTTCAAAAAATCGGCATTTTTGGGATGTTTCGCCCTCCTGTACTTACAGTTCAGTCTTAAAAATTCCAGAAAGTTGTGATTATTGTAGCTTATAAATAGACCTAAAAGACGTACACACATTGTCATATCCAAAAACATCAATTAGTGCTTCAAAATTGAGTCCTAATGTGAAAATTTTCGATTTTCTTAGGAACTTTTGTTTTCAATCTTATGCAAAGCGAAGCTTTGCTGACCCGATCGAGACTTAATCTTCAATCTTATGCAAAGCGAAGCTTTGCTGACCCGATTGAGCCTTAATCTTCAATTTTATGCAAAGCGAAGCTTTGCTGACCCGATTGAGCCTTAATCTTCAATTTTATGCAAAGCGAAGCTTTGCTGACCCGATCGAATCCTAATCTTCAATTTTATGCAAAGCGAAGCTTTGCTGACCCGATTGAGCCTTAAACTTCAATTTTATGCAAAGCGAAGCTTTGCTGACCCGATGGAATCCTAATCTTCAAACTTATGCAAAGCGAAGCTTTGCTGACCTAATGGAATCCTAATCTTCAAACTTATGCAAAGCGAAGCTTTGCTGACCCGATTGAGCCTTAATCTTCAATTTTATGCAAAGCGAAGCTTTGCTGACCCGATTGAGACTTAATCTTCAATCTTATGCAAAGCGAAGCTTTGCTGACCCGATTGAGCCTTAATCTTCAATTTTATGCAAAGCGAAGCTTTGCTGACCCGATTGAGTTCTAATCTTCAATCTTATGCAAAGCGAAGCTTTGCTGACCCGATTGAGACTTAATCTTCAATTTTATGCAAAGCGAAGCTTTGCTGACCCGATTGAGACTTAATCTTCAATCTTATGCAAAGCGAAGCTTTGCTGACCCGATTGAGTTCTAATCTTCAATCTTATGCAAAGCGAAGCTTTGCTGACCCGATTGAGCCTTAATCTTCAATTTTATGCAAAGCGAAGCTTTGCTGACCCGATTGAGACTTAATCTTCAATCTTATGCAAAGCGAAGCTTTGCTGACCCGATTGAGCCTTAATCTTCAATTTTATGCAAAGCGAAGCTTTGCTGACCCGATTGAGACTTAATCTTCAATCTTATGCAAAGCGAAGCTTTGCTGACCCGATTGAGCCTTAATCTTCAATTTTATGCAAAGCGAAGCTTTGCTGACCCGATTGAGTTCTAATCTTCAATCTTATGCAAAGCGAAGCTTTGCTGACCCGATTGAGCCTTAATCTTCAATTTTATGCAAAGCGAAGCTTTGCTGACCTGATTGAGACTTAATCTTCAATCTTATGCAAAGCGAAGCTTTGCTGACCCGATTGAGCCTTAATCTTCAATTTTATGCAAAGCGAAGCTTTGCTGACCCGATTGAGTTCTAATCTTCAATCTTATGCAAAGCGAAGCTTTGCTGACCCGATTGAGACTTAATCTTCAATTTTATGCAAAGCGAAGCTTTGCTGACCCGATTGAGACTTAATCTTCAATCTTATGCAAAGCGAAGCTTTGCTGACCCGATTGAGTTCTAATCTTCAATCTTATGCAAAGCGAAGCTTTGCTGACCCGATTGAGCCTTAATCTTCAATTTTATGCAAAGCGAAGCTTTGCTGACCCGATTGAGACTTAATCTTCAATCTTATGCAAAGCGAAGCTTTGCTGACCCGATTGAGCCTTAATCTTCAATTTTATGCAAAGCGAAGCTTTGCTGACCCGATTGAGACTTAATCTTCAATCTTATGCAAAGCGAAGCTTTGCTGACCCGATTGAGCCTTAATATTCAATCTTATGCAAAGCGAAGCTTTGCTGACCCGATTGAGTCCTAATCATCAATCTTATGCAAAGCGAAGCTTTGCTGACCTGATTGAGCCTTAATCTTCAATTTTATGCAAAGCGAAGCTTTGCTGACCCGATTGAGACTTAATCTTCAATCTTATGCAAAGCGAAGCTTTGCTGACCCGATTGAGCCTTAATCTTCAATTTTATGCAAAGCAAAGCTTTGCTGACCCGATTGAGTTCTAATCTTCAATCTTATGCAAAGCGAAGCTTTGCTGACCCGATTGAGACTTAATCTTCAATCTTATGCAAAGCGAAGCTTTGCTGACCCGATGAAGACTTAATCCTCAATCTTATGCAAAGCGAAGCTTTGCTGACCCGATTGAGCCTTAATCTTCAATCTTATGCAAAGCGAAGCTTTGCTGACCCGATTGAGCCTTAATCTTCAATCTTATGCAAAGCGAAGCTTTGCTGACCCAATGGAGACTTAATCCTCAATCTTATGCAAAGCGAAGCTTTGCTGACCCGATTGAGTCTTAATCTTCAATCTTATGACCCGATTGAGAGTTTTGGAACGGTGTGAATATGCACATGAAGCGTGATCCGCTTCATTACTAGTTCTCATTCCAAACACTCATTTCGTGTGCCAACACTCATTCAAAAGTCATCATTTCAGTACGAATTCGAAGTGGAAGCAGGGAAAAAAATTACAGACTAATTCAGTCATAAACCTGTGTGGAGAAGCAAAAAAAATAAATAAAAATAAATATAAAATTTTGCAAATGAATAAATCATAAGCTTTATTTACGATTCTTATTTTAATCCACTGACATCATCAACAGCAATGCAAAAACAAGAAAGAATGTTTAGATTGGATTGGAAGTGATGGGTCATATTGTGGTGTGCACCTAGGTACCAAATCTAGGTACTTGGTACCTTGAACAGCTAAAAATATATCTAAGAATCTGAATTTCATACACATATCCTCAAAAATTCATTGACGACATCCCCATACAACCCCCATCATCACGAGGAAGCAAAAAAAATTGGATTATACTTTGCAAACAAGAAGAAAACAGCAACACAAAAAAATGCAATAGAGGAGTCAAATGATGTAATAGAAGAGAGAAGAAATGGATGAGCTTGAGTTCATGGTAATAAAAAAAGGAAAAGAAAAAAAACATTTTTTGATGTGAAAACAAGAGTCATGTTAATAAATATTATTAAACACGTACAACATGCATTATGTCGTAAAGATAAAACCCAGAAATAAAATGCTAACTAGACGGATGTTCCCGTTATAACATGAAATGCTAATATTCTTACTTTTTTGTGATTCTCATTACAGGTATGTCATTTGGTAAATGAAGTAAGGGGGATTAAGGATGAGAGTGGAGTTTATGATTTTTGTGTAGAACCTCTAATTTAATGGGGTTATAAAATATTGATGTTTGTGGATTTATTTAAAATCATGAAGCTAAGATTTAGTTCGATAGGAAATTACATTTTATTCAAATTTTGTTATTAAATTATTAAACTTACAGTTTTTATATCAATTTATTGATAAAGAATTTGAAAGCTAATTAATTCTGATTCCTCAAAATTCAATCTTCTGGATTTTCTCAACATCAAAACAGAATTCATAAAACTCAAATCCTTCATAAATTTCAATTAAAATATCAAAGAGTTCCTTATCATGCTGCACAATATAATTGCTAACTTTTAAAGTCCCCTTTTCCAAATCAGCTATAATTTTATGAAATCTATATCCTGCTGGAACTACCTCATTGTCGTCTGTCCATATGGATATATTTGTATATGAATCAGCTCGGTAGCTGAATGTTTTTAAATTCTTCAAAATGTACAAATGCTCGGTGATCTCTTCATAATGTCCTCCCTTTGAATTCTTAATAATCAGGTGCTCAACATTTTCAAAATATGTCAACGTGTTTCGCATGATTTCTTCTCTGAAATAGCAGAACTAAAAGGTTTTAGGTTAGTTAAAGGATTAAAATCAAAATTATGTTTTTACTTACTGCATTGAAGGTGTCAACTTCCAATCTTTTTAATTTTTCGAACTTTCTACCAACAGCACTGACGACTTTGCATGATAAAGACTCAATGTTTGGGAATCTATAGAGAATTGGATAAAGATCTAATCCTCTTGGCTGTTGGTCCTCAAAATGCTTTAGATTAGGAAGAATCGTATCTTGAGACAGTCTTGGATAATTTTGCGAAAAAATGTCACATTTCAATGAAAGCTTTTGAAGTTTCTTGCATTTTTTCAGGATCACTTGAATAGACTCAGGAGTTAGTGAATGATTAACTTCCAGTTCTTCTAAGGTATCGGCATGCAAAGCTATGAAGTTTGAAAAGTTTTCATTTTCATCAATCCAATTCAAAAATGTCACAAACTTGAACTTTTTCAATTTGAAGTTAACTTTTCGTGTTGAATCTTCTAATGGAAGTGGATTGATGTTGTTATTAAATGTAGTAACATTCAGTTCCTTAAGATTATTTTGACAGCAGATAAAATCGTATATAATTTTAAGATCAGTTTGATCATATGCATATGTAGTCATTGTCAATTTTTCAATATTTTGGACATTCTTCGTGACATTTCGGAAATTTTCTAAATCACTAACGCATATTTTCAAAGTCTTCAATTTTTTCATGTCAGCTGAGTCTTCATCTTTTGTTGAGGATATTGATGCTAAAATAAAGCTTCTAATATCAAGATGTTCTAAATTTGGGACTTTGGCTAACACATCTCTGAGGGTTTTGGACAAACCGACATTACCAACCATGCTAAGGTTACGAATGTATTTTCCATTTTTACACAGATAATTTATGACTTCTTTCGAGTAATCGTCAAGATTAATTCTAATGTTTTTAGCAATATCTGGAGATGTAATCATTGAATTATTGATTTCGTGAGATAGCAGCATGCAGTTCCTGATGTCGTCAGTTGATGTAATGTTTGAGATGATTTTTAAGATGACTTCTATTGGTAGAGCGAGGTAATTGTTCTGTTTAGGAGAGGAAATGAGATTTAATGTTAGAAAATTTTCTTAATTGTTTCTGATCCAAATCTTAATAATGGATGGTTTCGAATCCTTAATTTTATAGATATTTACTTACATTTTCTGATTGATAATGGAAACTTGTTGTTGCTACTTGATCCATTATGTTGATGATGCTTTATTTTTTAGGTAACAATAACTATTATTTTAAGTTTTACTGATTGTAAAAATGAATTCAGCTATAAATTTTCCAATTTTTGTTAAATGATTGCTTTGTCGATAATTTTGTTAATTTGATGCGAATTTTTCTGATGTCAATTTACCAAGATAGATAAACTTGATCTGATGAGTAACCTTTGGAATTTGTAATATTTATATCAAAATAGTTGTGCAATTTCTCTCAACTGAGAATCACAGGTAAAAATTAATATTTTGGACATTTTTAAGGTAGGAAATTAAAAAATTTCGAAAAAAATTAAAAAGTTTCGAAAAAAATTAAAAAGTTATTAAGAATGATATTTTTCACAACAAACAATCTCGTCAAAAAACATCCAACTTCATTTTCCATCCTTCAAAGCTATTCAAACCAAAATACAAACTAATTTGCAATAATTCATTCATATTCGCATTAATTAATGATTTCATTCATAGATACCAAAGCGATTATGAATTGTGAATGTAATATTTTATAAATAACAAGCTGATAAAACGATGATTCACGCAATTTTCACATAATGAATTAAAGATGAAACTAACAAGATAATAACCCACCCACCCACAAGTTCTATTTTTCCATTCGACCATTCAGCTACGCCTTAAAGCTTTTTCAATGTGAAAACTCAAAACTAATCGTTGTTGTATCTATCTATAGTGAAAACAATCAACAATTATATCGATACCTCGTGTATTAATAATGAACAAAGCTTTGAACAACTCAAAAGAGTCAATATCAATTTGAAGTAGACAGACAGACACCGGTCAGACATAATAATTCAGACTGGTATTTTATTTTTTATAAATAACACAGAATGAAAAAATTTTCTTCGAGAAATTTTCTTTTTTGTGATTTTCAAGTCTTAAACTCGCCCTGACGTCTCATACAACTGCCCCTCAACTTGAACTTTTCAACAAGACATTTTCTCATATTTTTTAGCGCATTTTTGCAAAAAATGACGCTTATAGTTTCACTTTGTTCGGCTGGCTGGGTGGTTCAAGGCTGTATGAGCTCTGAGATCTCAGAAACCAGACATAGTTGAGAGTTCTGTTATGATGAATTATCTTTCTACTATCGAGTTATTCCGGTATCGCTTATTAAAAAATCGTTAAACAATCTACAATTCTTGTAATCAACGATTTAACATTAAATAAGGAAAAAAATTGTTGAAAACCCCTCGATAAAAATTTGAATTTTTTTTGACCGTTGGAATTTAAAAATTTTTTGACCGTTATTTTTGGTCAAAATTTTTTTCTTTCTTTTTGAAAGGATTTGTATTTTTATTATTGTGAAAACAGACTTTTCATGTATAGAGCATGCTAGAAAGACGGTATTTATTGGTTTTTGTTACTATTGTACAGTTTTTTTCTTATAAAAATTGTATTTTTTTGCAAGGTTTATTGATAATAAAAGAAGAATTAAGGGATTTTATAATTTAAAGTAATTTCAATTTAATCGATTACTAATCGCTGCGACAAAAATGCGCTCAAGTCCCTCGATTAACAACACGAGGACTTTGAACATTTTTTTATGATAAAATTCCTTTCAACCCGCAATATTTTATATTACATACATATTTTAATTGCAGTTAGTTAAGTGCCATTAAATTAACTCTCAAGTTGAAAATAAATTTCTGTTTAAACATTTTTCATTTCAAATGTACACAAAAAAGGTGCAAATATAAATTTATTGAGTTAATGTCATTAATTACTTGTTGTGGAGCTCTTAAACCATGAAAATTTTTAAACAAATAGGATGAATTTTATCTTTGCATGCCGTAATTTCTGGCACATAAAAAAAATCTTTAAAATTTTCAATTTTCATCATACAGTATACTTAATTAATGTACACAATTAAATCCGCTTATAAATTAATTTATTCGCATCATATGAGCATAAAATAGAGAGGCAAAAAAAAGAATTATAAATTTTTGCAAATAATTTTTTTTTCTTCATTCTCCATACATTCTCGTTTTTCCTTAATAGGCGCCACATTGTCGGGTCAAAATGTCGCCAATCCTCTAGCACAGCGCAGGGTGATGGTTATTTAAAAAAATTTCTGTTTTACTCACACATTATTTTCTCTTTCTCTCTCTCTTTTGCTGGCTGTATGTATGAATGTTTATGTGTATATTCGGTAGTATATCCACTAGTGCAGAAATAAAACAAGGACAATTATAGGGGAAAATATATATACATACTTGAAATGACGATGTAAAACTGTTGGAAGAAAATGAGTATGTGTGTTTGACTAGGAAAAACACTTAATTAAATTGAGAATGAATCATGATATTGTAATAATATTTTGTATTTTATTTTTATTTTTATTCATTCAATACGAAAATAGTATATACATTTTACTACTCTACTAACCTAACCCCTCCGTGTGCATATTAAATCCCTTACACATTTCTGAATAAATAATGGCAAAAAAACTTGAATTGCGAATTGGAAATTGAAGAAGAAAATTTCTATGGAAAGTACTCAATGAACTCACTTTATTTTGCTTCCAGACATAATGATGACTCATGTGCTAATTTCAATTTTCATTACTTTGTCTCGTTATTGCGAGGAGGAAGTTGAATGGGGTGCAATGATGCATCTTTATATACTTGAATTAGGGTTTTAAGTTGATTTGTGTTGAAACATAACCTCAAAATTAAAGGTTTATAGACTTTTGTACCTATAAATTTAAATGGACTACTTTTTAGGCTTAATACATTTTTATATAATAGGACTTAGTAGCTCAAAGGTTCAATTTTGTTCAATTATGCATTATTTTCTATCACAAATCAATCTTGGGTTCAAATCTCATCAGAATTTTTTTTTTAGTCATGTCCACTAATTTGTACTATAATCTCTACTCTTATAACTAGTCAAAAACAGCTAAAACTTCCTAAGTCAAGCTAAAACTCAGTATATTCCAGTATTTTCCTAATATTTATAACAATATCAATTCACATCAACTCCTAAGTCCTCTCAAAATGCACGACAGTCCCTCCTTCAAATAAGTGGCATAATTTGATTTTCATTGTATTGATGTCTATGCATAAATAATTTTACTTCCACTTGTAAAATAAAATGAATATTTGCGCGCCTCATTCGAAATTCACTCTTTTACAATCTCTAGAAAAAAATAATAATATTTGAGTATGCTGAGTGGCTGAGTGGCACATTCATATTTATTACTTTATATGCATAAATATTGAGATAAGTAGACTGTTTGAGGGGTGAGATAAATGAATAACATTAGTGTGAGAGGAGATCTTCAGAAACTTATGAATAGTAAAAATATAATATGTATATATAAAGTCATAAGTATGATTATGTATGCAACAAGTTTCATCCTTTTTCCTCCTACTCGAAAAAGAAAAGGAGATAGAAAAAAAAATCTAAGTGGGAATGGAAAAAATACAGACACAAAGAGAAGAGAAAAAGAATAGAATAGAGGAGATAAATGAAAATGAAAGAATAGCATATCAACATATACACTCGAATGATGATGATAAAAAGGAAATGAATGAAAAGTTTTTGTATTCATTTCATTGATTAATGGAATAAGCAGGAATAGACTGCAGATTTTTTTTGTGTTTGAATCACAGATGAGAATTTGTTGAATTATGTAAAGGAAGGTATGCGCTGAAATGTATTTTTATGGTAAATTTTTTTTGAGGTTATGTGGAAACTGGAGTATCGAAAAATTTGATATGCGAACGGCTTAACCAAAATTCTCAGAACCAGGTTAGGGGCCGTTCACTTAGTACGTTCGCTTTTTAGGGGGGAGGGGGGTCTAAGATTTTGTAACAGATTAAACAAAACAAAAGAATTTTTATACAAAAAGCGTAACATGGGGGGGAGGGGGTCTAAAAAGTCATTTTTTTGCGTAACGTACTTTGTGAACGGTCCCTTAAGTTCATTTTTACATTTTTGGCACATTTGGATACTTTCGGATGTCATAAAGCATCAAGTTAAATTGTTTAGCTGTGCAACTTACACCTAACTAGAAAACAATGTACACTTTCAAATATAATTTTCATAATAAAGCAGCATGTAGAATTTTAAACATATTTAATAAGCCAGACACCCAAAAAAAAAATTCTAGCACCCAACAAAATTCCTCCATTCAAAAAAAAAATCAATAAAATTGTTAACATAAAATTTTCATGTCTATTTTCAATTTTTTCAACTAAACATACTTTCTGACTTTATATTACGCATATTTACTTATTATTCATCATAATCACATTATTTTAATTAATTACATTTATTAACAGCGAGTATACATTTTTTTCAGCTGTATTATTACACAACCATATCATATTCATTTTATATCTCAATTTATTACTTCAATAAAAATGAGTTTCTATCCTTGATTACATACAAATAGGAGTAATATTGTAGCATAAATATGAAGTAAGAGGAGTGTGAATTAAACTTACGTACGAGAAAAAAAAAGTTTAACACATTTTGCTCGAGCAATTAAGGAATTTTCTTCCTCATCATCTTCTTCTCCTTCATCGTTCACTTACTCATATTACATTTTCTTCTTTTTTCGTAAATTAAAACATGATACAGCATTCAGCATCTATTTAATACTTACTTACTTACATTTACTCCGTTGCGTCATGTCAATGTAGAAAAATCGGATGAGACAGGGATGTATTTAGGGATTGGGAGGATGGTGGATAGATTATTGGGATAGAGTTTATGAAAAACTAGGTGTTGGTACCTCCTAAGCCCGAGAGGAAAACAACATGATGGAAAAAATGATGGAAAATTTTGAATTGTCCACTGTGGTGGAAAATTTTCCACCAATTTCCTAACTAAATTTTCTTCCATCATGTTGTTTTCCCCTCGGCTAATTCTAATTATTTCAAAAATTGTAAGTTCACACTAGGTTTTGAGGACTCTGGGAAATTGTTAACATAGTTTTTCTGAAAAAAGAAAATAATAACCTCATTTTCTTTAATTTTCTAACTCAAATCTCAATTTTGAAAAAATCCTTTCATCAAGCAACCCCCCTAATTACCACACTGAAAAAAAACCAAAAAATATAGAAATTTATGTATACATAATTCCATCTTTCTTATGCTTCACTTTTTTTTCGTGTATCACTCCATCCCCACCATCCTCTCACTCCTCTCTCACAACCTTCATTTTTATGGCTAATAACTTTCAGACCGGAATATATAAATAAGCCAGCGAATGATATGTGAGAAAAATAGGAGAGATTCATTATGTTTATCTCTATGCATGAACGTGATATATTTTTTTCATTATGAGGAAAGAAATGGAAAGAATAGGCGATGAACGTAAGATTAGAAGGAAGAACGAGATGAAGAAGAAGGAAAGAGAAACTTTCATCGTTTATAGAAAATTGGAAGGATATGTGAATGTTTCTTTTTTCATGCTCATTCTACTTCTATGACTCTTCTTTACTCTACATTTATCTGATTAGCTTTTTTTTGTCGGATAATCATTAATTCCTGCAATGTTTTGTAGATACACATCATTTTCTTTATTCTTTTCCTTCACCTTCTCTACATACAATTCTCATTTTCGTTCCTGACTTATTAATGAAAAAGTAGTAAGCCAAGTTGACTTTCAGACACTTTATACGCTAGAATTGTTTTCTTTCTTTCTCCTTCTTTTATAATTTATGTTTTTATATGCTTTCATTGGCATGTTCTGCTTATTTTTTTGAAACACTCGGTTTCGTATGTGCAGGTTCATTTATGCGATGTACTCTTTTGCATGTGATGTGGATGTGATGAAATTCTTTGTATGATAGAATGAAACTAGGATTGTTGACCCGTCTGTGAATAGATGCAATATGAATATGTTAAGAACGTGAGTGCGGAGACAAAGGAATGCTGCGAAAAATGTTGTTGGCGGATGTGACTTCAAAAATGAGTTGTGTTGGGAATTGGACCCAAATTTGTATTTCATTTGACTTTAAAATTTGTTATTTTGAGATTCGAACTTGAGTTCTTAAGAAATTGTTTTATTTGAGTGCAAAATGTATTTTTACTAATTTTTGCTAGGATTTGAACCCAGATTCAAACAAAATAATTTTGTTAGATACAAAATTGCTTACATGAATAATTTTTGTTGGGATTTGAACTCAGTTTCTTAAGATTAGTTTAATGTTTCAGATCTTTGTTTTAATCTCTTTGATTAAGAAATATCATCTTTATAACAATTTTGTCATTTGATATTAATAAAGATTTGTTAATAAAGGACTATTATTATTCTCATCTCTACCAATAAAAAAAAATATCACCAAGAAACAACATTGCGAACGAAAAAAATCAAGTCTATACATAAAGCACACCCAACAATAAATACAACAGCACACATAAACCTTCTGTAAGTGATATCCTTCACCCAATAATTTAAAGTGACAACTAATTTAACATCAAAGGCAGCAATTTCCTTTTGAAGATTTCAAATCAAGCAAAATCATATTGCACCATTAAAATACATAATTAGGTGAATTAATTTCAACATCTGCTTTAAAATTCTCATCAGCATTTGCATGCCTATAAGAATCGTATTAAAAATTAATGGAGTAACAAAAAAAACTGACACCTTTTATCGATAATAAAAAGTGTTCGTGAATTAATTTTTTTTCATCCTTTTTTCTTGCGTAATAAATATTTCAAAATGTGCATCTTCAAAAAACAGAAAAAAGCCTAATTGATAAGCTCATCTTTCATCCAATTACATTTTAGACCCTCAAGAAGTGAAATTATCATCATCAATAATAATAATCATATTCAACTCACGATTATCCGACATTTTCAATTAATCTTTGTTAATTCCAATGAGGAGGGATATTTGTGAATGTAAAAAGAGAGAGTGAGTGAGAGAAATGAGAAGATATGAGCGCCACATTTTTATTTTTATTTCCGAGAAAAAAAAGATATGATAATATAAGTACAGCATGGCAATTCATAAATATTTTAAATCCACGCACATAGAGCATTTTTATCAAACAATTTAATTGACATTCAAAAAATGTTTCAATTTAAAATTCACGAGGTCTGGCAAATTGAAGTGGAATAAAATAAGGAAGAGATATGAACTAGTATGGATGTTGATGATGAGTGGCTAAGGCGCTTATTTTTTGGAAATTGTTTCAAGGTTTGCAATGAATTTTATCTGGTGCAGACTTCTAGGATAAATTCTAGAGTATACCCTAGAAACCTACTCCTTAGGATCAAATTATTTATGAACAGCCTCTAGTCAGATTCATTGATGATTTGTTAAATTATCTAACTAATGAGCAGACAAACTAAGGAACAAGCTGACTGAAAAGACAAAATACATCCACAAGCATCACATTCTCGCAAAAAAGCAGCATAATCAAAAGAGAATCATCGGATTTGGTCCTTAAAACAAATTTATGATAAAAAGGAGAGGAAAACAAAGAACAGAAAATTATTATTAATGGTGAAGACGAAAGGTTGTGAAGAGAAATGTGATTTTGTGGAAATCATTATGCAGAAACCTTATTAAAGAAACGACCTGGCATTTTTCAACATTTTTCTTTTTTTTCGTCTTCTCATTCTTACCGTATTAAAATGATATCTATATTTCCATAATAGTATGTGCACAGTCGGAGTCTTGTTTCTCCTTTTTTTAGAACATTTTTTTTTTCTCTTTTCCTCAGCACATACACTTGGGGTAATTTTAAACATATAATTATCCTTTATACAAACCTTGTATCCATTCTCATGTTTTACATGTAAATATTTATAAATAACTAACTAAATCGAGATAACTTTTTATGACCATCCAAAAACTTTATTCTCTCCGTGTATTTTTGTGAATAAAGCCATGAAACATGGAAGAAGATGATTCGGTATGTTGTGTGGTGGAAAATGAGAAAGAGATTCAAACAGTCAATTTTTTATTATTTTTGCTTCTATAAAAAACGTGATTTTTATTTAAATTTTTACCGAAAGGCAAAATTATCATCAAAAAACTTTACATTTTTTGAGATGTTTTGGAATGTGATTATTTGATCGTGTTGTCCATTGATTTAGAGGTTGTTGGATTAATATTTTTTTTTTGTAGAGCCAAGTGTCGCACGTCTGACTGCATCCCTTCAAAACTTTTAATAAATTTCATAAAAATTAACACCAAAGGAACTAATTCACATCAAAATTACTTCAAATCTCCTCCACACAAGCACCAGCACTTCCACATTCCCATTGACAATTCATCTCATTCCTCATTACATAACAATCAAGTCATTAACATTTTAATAACTTTAAACAAAGCTCATTATAAATCCAAGCATACATCCTTCAAAAACCCTCGAGTAACTCGCCTGCAATAACATTCATACTTGTGCCTTTCCTTCAACCATACTTTCTGTGCAATGCAATGCAGACTGACTGAGGCAAAAGGCAAAAAAAAACTTTTTCATTTTCTTTCTTCAAATGGCATTAAAAAATAAAATGAAATTCCGACTGACATTCCATTTTTAACTGAATTTCAATTTTTTTTCTTCCCTTATTTTTCTTATGAGCAAAAAAAATGTAAAGAAAACATATCAGTCGACCTGAAAAAAAAGAAATAGATTAAGGAAAAGGAAAATTGATGATCTAGTTCACGGCATGTGATGTAGGCAGAGGGATAGTAAAATTCCTCAATATTTGGTCGTCTCAGTCTTGCATGCATGCATGAGGCAATTGAAAAAAGGGATATTTGGAAGAGAGAGGGGATTGTTTGGAAGTGATGGACATAGTTGGATGTCATTTTTGATTTTTTGTGCGTTTTTGGAAACAGAATTGATGTTTAAACCTTTTTAATAAAGAATAGACTTTTTTTAAAAGTCTAAAATTGATTAAAGCTTCTTAAAAAAATCTTGCTTTAGATTTGGCACTAAATCTGTCTTTTAATCAATTCCTGCTAGTTTAAATCCTATTTTGACTACCTGACTATTAATACTCAAAATTTCTGGAAAGTTTCAATCATCTAAACCCCACCTGCCCTCTTCTTGAACATTCAGCCTCCCCTCTCTCCCCCAAGCCCATAATCGTGAGATCACTCAAAAACAATCCCCATTGGAACTTCCTTCAAAGAAAAGAAAAGACGAGGAAAAGTAAAATAAATATAAATGTGGACAAAAACGTCTTTGCAATAATCCTCACAAAAAAAATGAAAATGAAACGAAAATGCCATTGTAGTAAGACTTCATTTGAAATATAGTCCTACTTCATGTACAGTGTACCAACATGCCAATCATAATAAATTCCAAAAATGTTCAGGCAATAACTCAAAGCGTAAAAAAAATTGGAAAATAGAGCAAAATATAATTTTCATCAATTTATCAATTACGTCTCTCTACATGTACAGACTTCGACGTAGTTCAATGTGAAGTAGCAATAATAATGGTTGATAATGGAAGCAACTTCGTGGATGGAGAAGTTTTTTAGTTGTGTGAGTGTATATATTGAAAAAAAACTGTTGTTTAATGATTTTTGAGGCACAAAATAATTTTTTTTTCTTGCAGCTTAATAGCATGTTCGATGGTATACATACGTGCTGATGTATCTTTCACATCCCTTTCATTTCTTTTTTTGCTGTTGCTGTTAACGTCTTTACTCCCTTTATATGACTAAGAATATATTCTATTATGTCATTGCCTCATCTTTAAGAAAAGAAATTCAATAAATATGTCAATACTCTAAATTGTGTTAAACAGCACAGAACGTGTCACTGTCATTTGTATGAATGGATGTCGCTCATCAGTTTCTTTCACTGGAAAATAATTTAATACCTTTTTGGAGCTCTTCTTTTGGGTATTTTAGTAATTTTTTTAGAGGATCCTTTTTTGGTAATTTTTAGCGCATTTTTGAAAACTTGTTTTCAAAAAGGAAGCTCAATCATGCACTTTGATCGGTCGTTCGGTCGTTCGGTCGTTCGGTCGTTCGGTCGTTCGGTCGTTCGGTCGTTCGGGTCCCAATTATCTCTTGATCTAGACTTCGTAGCAAGCTCGGAATTGTTTTAATAGCTTCATTGAATGTTTTTATTCCCGCCATTTATATTGAAAAGTCAAAAAACATTCATTAAATAGCTTAATTCATCGATTTTATATTTAAAAAAAAATATGTAAACAATGCAGGGCAAAGCTATGCTTATGATAAGTTTGAATTTTTTCTAACCGTTAAAAAATTTGAAATTTTTTTGACCGTTATTTCGGATTAAATTTTTTTCTTTTATACACCTTAATTAATTAACATTTAATTTTTTCATACAAATAAGTGCGTTTAGAAATTTTAAAAATAATGGATGTGTTCAGAAATTTCAAAAAACCGGTAAATCGTAAAGCTATTATTTGCATTGAACATTATAAAAATCAATTTTAAAGGAATTTTGATCTTTAGTTTTAAACTTATTATTGAAATGCATTATGATTAAAGAAACAGCAATAGAGTTTTAAAACTCGACATTCTTTTCTATTTAATCAATTGCTAATCGCTGCGTCAAAAATGCGCTGAAGTCCCTCGATATAAACGAGGACTTTTGTAATTTTTTGTCAAATTATTTTGTATGTTAATTGAATTTAGCAATCCTTTTGGCTGGTATGACTGGGAATTTTGAAGCATATGAGGGTAGGAATAGTCAAAAAGCCAATTTCAAGGTTCAAATTCTTGTTAAAAGTGTTAAATTTAAATTTAATTCATGCTAAGTAGGTGTTGTTACTATTTCTTTACCATAGCAATATTTAATAGTATAAATTGATAGGATTTGAACCTTAAATGTGAAAATTCAGCTAAAAATTTTACAAACCACTCTTTTTTAGATAAATTTTTAAGCTAACAAATTGAAGTTATTTGTACAACTAGTACAGACAAAAAAACTCAAATTCAGCTCGTTTCCACCAAACAATCCCTAGTACATCCATAAACTCCATGCCTTACAATTATAGAAACAAACATATAATCTAAAAAAACTCAATAAGCACAAACCTTTTAGCTGAACATAAACCCTTTTTCCATGAAAAGCGCACACCTCATACAATATTTAATTTGATCATGAAATAAATTGAATGTAAAATTTTCTAAAAACAAATTTGACAAACCCATTTGATAGTGATATTCATTATTTTTGCAAATAATTTAATTTCACACACTTTTCCTCCTTTTCTCTCTCACACATTCAAATGCCAGTGTGTATTATTATTCGAACAAAAAATAAATAAATGTAAAATTCAAATGTAAAATCAAATAATGTTTAAATGATTAAATAAATGTTAAAACATTCGCAAAAAGCTTTTATTGCTTTGAGCGATTTTTAAAAATTTGTGTGCTGTGACTTTTTTGTATATTAAGCGTAATTTTAAAATGACACAAAAGCATTTTGTAAAGAGCAATTTATGGTCAGTTCAAAGGGAATTTATTATTGAGCAAATAGCTAGACATATTGTAGCCACTTTGTGGAAAAATATCCTCAATTCTCGGAAATGAGGCAATTCATCAAGATGAGAATCTTATGGAAAGTTAATGGATGGAAGAAGAAGTCAACAATGCTGATTTTTTTTTCTTTTTTTTGCGTAATATCTTAAACAAACTTTGACCTGAAAATGTTTTGATGGAAAATTGAAGAAGTCTGACTTTTGAATAATAAGGTCGTTTAGTAGCTGAATGTTATTGACTTTTTATTTTGAATAGACTATAGTCGCTAAGGAATTGAACGAGATTTTGTTTTGTAGTTTTTTTTTGTAGAGCACATGCTGCGGCTTATTTAGAGTCATATTTAAAAAGATTTTGAATTATTGTGATTATTAAAATTTTTAAGCCATTAATACATAAAAAATTTCTCGAATGATTTGAAATATCAAAAATTTCAGTTAATTTTAAAAAATATTCAAATTCATCCTCAAAATGCACCCCAAACCAATCCAACACCCCAAAAAAATTGTCAAAAAAGTTCACGCTCTTTAATAAAAGATTTAAAGTCATCATCTTCAATTTTTTTGAGCTCTTTAATCCTTCAATAAATTCACGAAATTCATGGATACTGACATTTCATGGGAGTTTGATTGACATGATTCCGATTTATTTTAACGTTTATAGCTGAATCGGTTAATCGTGAAAACAAATATTTGAAATTCTACAGAAAAAAGAGAGTCATTTTATGCATGCAGAACTCGTTTAATGGGGAAGATATTGTCTTTTATGAATGAGGATTTTTTGGTATTTTGAAAATTTTTTGGTGAAATTTTCGATGGTCTTTAAAGTTGCTGAACATAGCTTTAAATTGTAATGAAATTTAATTCGAAATTCAAGGTAAAAGACTCAGAAAGTTTTAACTAAAGTTCAAACTAAACAAATAAAAATTAAAAAATTAATTAACTCTAATTAATTCCTAGAAACACACCCAAGAATTCTCAAAAGTTTAAAAGTCCAATTACCCATCTCCATCCCTAAAGAATGTAAAATTTACATAAATATAAAAATACATCAATAAACAACATCATCAATCAATTAGTCATTAACCCAATGATATTCCACTTCTCTCGCTCTCTCACTCAGGTCAACAGCATTTTAATATCTCTGTGATGGTTCATGAAACTAGGCTACATAACTCTCATTAGCATATATCACAACATAAATTTATAATAAATAAAAAATATAAAGTTTATCTCTCTTTCGATATTTATTACCAAAATTAGCATCCATAATGCCTTTAATTTGTTCAAAACTTTAATCATTGAATTAAATTTTGTCTCACTTAACTCTGATGATTTGTTTACCGTTTTAGTAAATTATCTTAAATTATTTAATTAAAATGCCTATTTAATATGATTAATTAATTTGTACATGGGAGGATGTTGATGGAGTGGGATGCAGAGATGGTGGTAGAGACAGTCTGGTAGTTAAAAATATCAGAGTCAAAATTTCAAGATTTTAATGAAATAAGGTTAGGTTGGGGAGTGAATTTCCTAAAGTTGGACTCACAAAAATTAGCCGACATGCTTAATTCATGGGTTAAAAATCAGAAAACTGTTCTAATTCCAAATCTGAAATCCTAGTCAAAATTTTAGTTAAAAAATTAAACAAAAATCAGTCTCTAAGCTAAAGATACACTTTGTTCCCAACCCTTCTCCCTCCACCCCCAAAAATACACCCCATCAATAATAATGATTAAATAAGAAATCGAGACTTCAATTAATACAAAACTTTTCGTCTTGTCACTCTACACAACCGCTTCACTTGTTTCTTCTTCAGTTAAGGATTGTTAAATATGATTACAATGATTAATCGCTTTATAATTAAGTGAAGATTTTGATGAAAATGAAAAGGAAAAAATAAATTTTATTTCTCTCGATTTTTTCTCATCTTTCTCACTTTCTCTCACACAACAGCTGACTTACTAACTCGACACACAAAAAAACAAGAAATAATAATAATGTGAATAAAAATAAATAAATAAATGTATATATAAATAAAAAAAAGGAGGAAGTGAAAAAAATTGAGAATGGCATGGAAAATGAGAAGGGTATGTATATATTTTTGGCTGTTCTATATATAGCATTAAAAATCGCCTCCACTTGCTGAATGAACGTAAATTAAGTTGCTGTGTGAAAAGGAAAGATCATAATGTCAACTCATTTGTCAAAAGCAATCAGAACAGTGTGAATTTTATCGATATTATGTACAATATGTTGTGGCAGAGGCGGCGTGATTTTTTCTCGGCTGGGGAAGGGATTGATTCCTTTGGGAATGATGTTTGTACAAAATTGTGATTTTTCGACCCTCAAAATGTTGAAAAATTCATTTATTCAGAGACTTCACATCCAAATGACCCCCCAAAAAAGCTCGCGTGAAAAACGCAACAACAAAAAAATTTACATTAATGTTTCCATCCATTGCCAAGTCTTATCGCTTAAATTCAAACTTATTACACCAAACTAATTTTCTTCTCCATTCAATCTACTCAAATTTTCTTCCTCATTTCCATTTTCGTCTTCTTATTTTTCCTTCATTTCATGTTCGTCACAAGTCCTTTATTAGCATCCATAAAAATGAGCAACTGAGAGCGCCGCTCAGCAACAGCGACAGCAGAAGCAGCAAAAAAATCAAGAACTCATTTTTATTGCTTTTGCTTTACTTTCTTCTCACAAAAAAAAATTTTTTAGTATTCATGTTGCGAAATTTTCTCTTCAATTTTCATTCCGAAGACATAAACTTTCATTCTGAGATAATAAATATACATTTACTGGATGTCTATGTGTTAGTACTGAAAATAAAATGCTTTTACAAGCTACATGAAAATTGAGAACTGAGAGAAATTTTCCTCGTTGGGGTTGCGAAAGAAAAATTGAGAATTTTCTCCCCAATTTCAAATTGAGTCTCCCAACATGTAAAAAGTGAGCATTCCATCCTGTATATGGGGAGACAAAGAAGCACTTTCATGCTTTTATTATTTGAGAAAATAATTTTTGGAGAGCATAAAGAGTCAGCAAGTAGTGTACGTGAAATAAAAAACGTGAAGAAAGGAAAGAAATTCGCATCGAACCGAGGACATGTCATGCGGCTCACTTATTCACTTTAGTCCTGCTTCAGCCTTACAACGAATCAGACACCCGAAAACATGAGCTCTCGTGTATAAATAAAAGAAAAGTTAGAAATCAAAAGTAATAAAAAAAAATTGTTGTTGTTGTTGTTTTTTTGTAAATTGAACTAAAGACAACAAAAACTAAGGAAAGAAATTTTATTTTGGAAGTAATCGTATCAAGCTAGAGCTACACAAACTTTTTTTTATTTATTCCTATCCCCCCTCAATCTACTTCTATACGATATACATTCTGTATGTTTCCACTAAAAGCGCTCAAAATAAATTTCCACGATCTATAAAAAAAATCAATTTGCATAGAGATTTCAGTTTGCCTGCCGTCTTTAATGATACCGAAATCAGCACAGTGCGTAGTTGCTGCTTTTCTTGTGAGAATAAATTTTTGTTTATACGTGCAAGAGAAATAAGAAAAGTGTCGATACATTACATACATTTTCGTATAGACCGACAGTGCTAGCAAAAAATAAAACAATAATAAAAGGAATCGAGAGTGGATGTGGAAATAAACTTGAAAATAAAATAAAAGAGGAAAAAAACAGTGAAATCGATGAATTTTCAAAACCTAAAGTGAACCGTAGTGGTTGTAATAAAAATAACAGATAAATAGCTTTTTCTCGCCCTTTTTGTCTTTCTTCTAAAGTACCATCTGTACTTTTTCAATTCTCATCCCTCACCATCTTTAAAATTTATATTAGATATATTTAAAGTGCGTGTGTATCTACGCAATATCCTTAACACTATAAACTTTTCGGCAAAAAATAGAAAAGCTTCGCTTACAAATAATTACAAAGAAAATATTTTTTTTTGTGTTGCCTCGCGATCTCAATTTTTGGTGACAGACGGAAAAAGGAAGAAAATAGCTTGCAGAAATAATAGAATCTAGTAAGTATCTATATTCAGTTTATTATTATGATTTTTTTTCTGCCGACTGTGGACATCTAGAAAGTTATGATTATTACATAGCAATCCGAAAAAGTGCTGATGAGGTCTAGAAATTATGTCCTACGAGGAAGAATGATAATGAAAAATATAGTTTCAAGTATTTTTATTAGTTACGCTACGTTCCCTTTATTTCTTTTCCTTTTCGAGGAAAACGTTGAGGAAGGTTCGTTAAAGTGAGAATGGAGAATTTTTTTTCTTGACACGTGTATATAATTTTCATTTCAGGATTATGAAGGTTTTTTTTGCTAGCTATATTTTAAGTTACACAATTTTTTGATAAATGAAAAAATGAAATAGAGGAGAAATTGGTTTGTGGGAGGTATTCGCAGGTGATGTCAATTGGGTTTCTTATCTGAAAATTTCTAAAAATAGAAGTTCAAAAATAAAGTAAATCAGCAATTTTACTCAAGGTTCAATAGTAGAAGAGTAGTTTACATTCTAATAACTCCATTCCTACTAGGTTCGATTCCTAAGTTCATTAAATATTCAGTTTCAAAAGATTTATAACCAATACTCTAGATTGTATACTAAGTTCGAATCCTTGAATTGTCAAAATCTAAATTTCTAAAATTTTCCCTCATTTTGAAGAATTTTAAATTCTAATTCCTATTGAATTTGGATGAATTCCTACTTCTTAATCTAATCTTCAAAAACTTGACATCATCCACAAACAACCCCCACCCAAATTTCAAGCTTTCAACTACTAAAAATATATATGATCAATTAAGTAGCTTTCCAATTCTCGTTCCGACACTCATACGAAATTTTAAATTACACGTTGTTACTCAGAGCACGTGTAATTTTCATATAAATATGATTTACGCTCCAACAAAACGAGGAAAAGAATTTTTTTCAAGACTTTTTTCACATTTCTTTATTTCAAAAAATAAGAAATTAAAATTAATAATGTAGAAAGATTATATGAAGGGAAACGAAATGTGTAGTTTTAAAGATATCTCGTGTATCTCTAATACCCTAATTTATTTTTATGAGTATTATCATTCATAAAACTACATTATGTATGAAACAAAAACGTTGTGTAAGGAAATGAAGAGAAATTAAGATGTTTTGAATTAAGACATTTCATATGTGATGTTTTATGTTGGGGGTGTCCATGGATTTGTCGGTGATTTTGAGATTGTCAAATTTAAATACTTTTGGAGGGGGTTTATTAAGGAAAATTATGTTACTTATTGTAACTAAACCCTTGTTGCTTGATTTTTTGGAAATTCTGAAAATTATAAAAGAATTCTCAGAAAGGATCAATTTAAATTGTAAGAGAATTACAAAGCTTAAAAGCTAAAGTATTTAGCATTATTTCTATGTATAAGAAATTTCCAAGTATTTTAATTCACTAAAATGCTTTAAGGTTCTCAATATATTTCCAAGAAAAGCCTGAAGAAATGTAACACCCAAAAAATTATTCAGATCAGATAAATAATATAAGTTGGTATGTCAAACTAATTAATATACATACTTCACTATCTTAGTAATAAGATTATTTAATTAAAATTCGCAGAAACTTAGGTTCAATTCCCACTCGAGACTAGTTACAATTTCTGTGAAATATTGACAAATTTAAGTTTTGAAGAACTAGGTATAAAATTTTAATTGATTTAGTCGAAATATGAAGACTATATGAAGGTATAAAGAAGTATAGAGGAAGGTAAAGCTGGTTAATAATATTGATTCTTATTAAAAAGTTAGTAATCAAAATGTCAGTTTTTATTCAAAAAGTCGATATTCTGGTTCTTAAAAATTTATGCATCATTTGAACAAACCTACAAGCCAGTATGACAAATTTTAAGATTTAAAAAAACTAAAACATCAGTAACTAATTTCATAAAATCCTCCAAACACATCACAGCAACACCCTACAAAATATGTAAATTTCAAAATCCCCCAACAATCACCAAATTCATCCATAGACATGACATTTTTCCCCCAATCGACTAAACAGAATCCCAATAGATAGACATCCCCACACACAGATGAGAATAAGAAACTTTTAAATAGTTTTGTTTTTCATAAACAAATTGATCGCATGAGAAAAGGAAATGGTAGACAAGAGGTCTCTCTATCTCCCTATCAAGGACATCTAATTTATTTCATTCTTCCTATTTATGACATGACTTAATTAATATTTTTATCACACAATTTATTTTCTTTTTTTTCCTTCTCTTTTTTTTCTTCATTAATTTCTGATATTCTCATTAGGATGAGCACAATCTAGAGAAGAGGATATTTTACACATATATTGCATGTGTAGTGAACGAGAGAATCTTTAAGTTCCTGAGCACAAAACACATTTATAAGGAAAAAAAAAGTTCAACAATTTCTTCCTGCGATAGCACAAGCACAAGATTAATAAAAACACTCAAGTGTGTGAAATAATAATAAATCTTTACAAAAAAAAATAAAAAGGACGACGAAGAAAGCCATCAGTGCCATCATTTAATCGAAAATAAATAAAATTTTATATACACCAAAAAACAGCAGAAATAATAAGGTACCCTACAAAGGTACATGAACTGAACGGAAGAATTGAAAATCGATCTTAATTGTTTTTAGAAGAAAATTTCTCATTTCCTCACAGAAAAAAAAACTTCCAATTTTTTTCTCATCGTGTGCATTGCTGGAATTTAACTTCAGTCTGACTTTCTTCTAACCCCAATTCATTTCATACACACAACACATATTTCCGTCAAAATATTTCGTCCTCCTTTTTTCTCTGCCAACAACATTAAATATATAAAAAAATATATATTATACACAATAGAGAATTAAAGTATATAACCCCAAACAGAAACACAGAAAAACGAAGACGGCGTGTGTATAAAAATTTATATGAAGTAAGGAATTTCTAAGGAATCAAAAAGACGTTTAAGGAATATCGAATAAACAAAGAAGAAGGAAGAATAAAAAATTGAGGTTGAGAAATAAAAAATAAAAAAAAAAACCGGAGCACAAAATTCTGTTTATGTTGAGTGATAAATCATATTAAGGGATTTTTACGGTAGCATCAGAGAAAAGAAGTCTGAGAGAGAGCACACAGAAAAGAAAGAAAAGGATCTAACGACACGCAATTGAAATTTAAATTACGCCGACTTTTCCCAGCCTTCATCATCGTCAGCCGTACTCAGAAAATTATTCAGAGAAATAAAAAAAAAGAAGTAATAATAGTAGGAATTAGAATTGAAAATTTTCTATTGAATAGGAAGAACGGCAATTAAATTTGTATAACAAATCCTTCCTAATTGTGACGAACATACAAAAAAATTATATAAAATTACAAGGAAAATATCCTCCAACATAGCACACAGCTTCTATAGGCTTAGTCTATTAAGAAAGAAGATAAATTTTTGTGGGTGATATAAATAAAATTTAAATACGCATAAATCGTAAAGGAAACTAACCTAATAACAGACTAGGATTAGCAAATTTAAGACAAAAGGACATCATTCCCTCAACTCCTCAGATATAAATATCAAATGTGAATCAAAAGCACATCGAAAAATTTTTTTTGTGATAACGAAAGGAAGAGAAAGAGACAGAGAAAGTTCATTTTATTATAAAAATACACATCACATCAGAGACACAAATTTGAAAAGATAGAGTAGAGTTTGTACTGAGAAATAAATTTTTTTTAAAAAAACTAACAAGGAACAGTCAAGTAAAATAGAATTAATAACAAATTTTTTTAGCATAATCATTTTTACTAAGAAAAGAACAAATTTTCAAAATAAATATAAAAAGTTTCATAGTTAGTGAGTGATACTAATTAATATTAATATAATAAATTTTATTCCATAATACCTAACATAAAAAAAATTACTAAAGTTGTCAAGTGTGAATATAATTGAGTGCGTTGGACAGAGAATAATTTTTTATATATTTACAATAATACCTAACAATAATTAATAACATTAACAATAAATACTTATTAATTAATAATATAAGGTCAATCATACCTAACCTAAAAATAATAATCATCTCAGACAGCATTTTAGTCTCTGAAAAAAACTTCCAAAAAAAAAGTGACGAACTAGAAATTCCTAATTAATCAATTCATTGAGTGATATTGACAACAAATTTTTATCTAAATAACTAAAAAATCTTAATCTAATGGCAGCAATGGTAAACATGAGCAATTTAATAAACGGAAAGGATTCACGGTGGTTACAACTCGAAGTTTGCCGCGAATTTCAACGAAATAAATGCTCACGTCCAGATACTGAGTGCAAATTCGCTCATCCAGCGGCTAATGTTGAAGTCCAAAACGGTCGTGTGACAGCTTGCTATGACAGCATCAAGGTGAGTTTATTAGACATGATATCAAGTTTCAGGTACTTCCTTTATATCATTAGACAGAGACAATTTATCATCTTTATTATCGTATCATTCTCATCTCCTTCTCGAAAAAAATGAACGTTTCATGTGGAGGGTTGGTTTGATGTTCCGTGACTCATTTTCAAATTTTTTGTTAGATTTTATTATAGAGCCCTACATTACATCCAAACAATCCCCAAACATTCATATGAGAAATCATAAACACCGCAGCATGTCAAAGTATCAGTATTGAAGAATCTCATACTCGTGTGCATAAGCTCAGTCATGCCACCGTCATACATAAAAAAATATACAGTACAAGAGGAGGAAAAAATGACAATAGCAAAAGATTCATTTTACAGTAGATAATTTTAAACAAACAGCAATTTTCAGTTTAATTGTATATGCAAATTTTTTTTTGTTCCTCTGTATCCCATTCTCGCTATTCTTTACTCTATAAAGTGTATATATAGCACAGTCGAGTGACTATGAATAGAACAAAAAAAAAAGCTTGAGGGTTTTAAATTCAAACACACAACAACAAAAAAAAAGAATGTTGAGAAAAAGAGTAAACAGTGGCAGAGATAAAGGTTAAAAAGTGTTTTTCTCATTGTGCGGCACACGTTGACATGTGTGACATGCCGATTTGAAAAAAATGTGTTTGCTACGACAAAAAACTGTCTCATCTGTCTTGTGCTTCTTTTTTATTATTCCTTTCTACATTTTTCTCTCTTCCTCTCATTTTCCATGTTCGTTTTCTGCTTTTGTTCCCTAATAACATGGATGGGACGTTGTTGATGTTGAACACCTATGAATGTGCTTTTCTTTGTGATAAAGGGGTGGGTCAATTGAGGAAGTGAACTTTTTGGAGAATTATTTAAGGAAGGGAAGAGTTAAGTAGATTCAAATTGAAGTACATTGAATCATTCAATGTACTTTTAAATTTTTAAAAGATTTGGTTCTAACCTCAAATTTTGAAAATTTGAGATTCTAACCTCAAATTTTGAAAATTTGAGATTCTAACCTCAAATTTTGAAAATTTGAGATTCTAACCTCAAATTTTGAAAATTTGAGATTCTAACCTCAAATTTTGAAAATTTGAGATTCTAACCTCAAATTTTTAAAATATATGTAACCTTAAATTTTTTCCAAATTTTTCCTACTAAATTGAGTCCTTCAACCTCAAAATCTAAGAATCGAAAATAAATGCCGAAAATTTGCTATTTTTGGGATTATAACCTTAATAATTTTAAATTCGAGATTCTAACCTGAAGATATATTGATTTTAATTTCTAAAATTTTATTTTCTTCTATTTATTTTTACTTTCAAACTCAAAAACTTGAGAATTGAACCTCAACCTTACCATCCAGAATTTTGAAACTTTAGAGTGTTTTTTAGAGTCTTAGTTGACCATCCCTTTTCATCAATGAGATTTCATGACAAATATACGTTCTTGTACATACATGGAAGAATGATGATGATCAAAAAAAAATTTCCTGATTTCTTTATAAAAAAATTTTTCATCTCTTCTTATTCTAAGAAATGAAATCGTGAAGCAATAAGAGGATATATAAGGGGGAAGGATGCAGAGAGAACGAGAGAGAGAGAGAGAGAAAAGGAAAAAAAGTTAAAGAAAGAGAAAAACGTGCTTAGCATAATATTAAAATAATTCCTTTATTCCTTTACCAAAATAGGAAAAAAAGGAAGAATATTCATCTGAGAAAGGAAAATCGCATAATACTTCGATGCTGGATAATTTATTTCCCTATACGGCTGATGCCTGATGTTGCTGATGTTACCATTCTGCTTATACATGCAAGTTATATATGTATGGTATTTGTATGCAGGAAAATCTCATTTCTTATCACTTTTCATCGTACAATACCATCTATCTCGTATCATATAGGCTTCAAAAGAAATCTCTCTCTTGTTATGCTTTAGTATCCGGATACAAGATTCTGATTGCCACCACTTCCATTCATTTATTGTCACTGTTGATCTCTATATAAATATAAATGTATGTAGTGTATATGACTTGTACAAAAGAAATTCGCCTTTTGTATTTTTCGTCGTAACATGTTGAAGATGAAAAAGGCAGCATATTTTTCATGCACAATAACAAATAGCTTTTAAATAAAGTACTTGGCTTTATTGAGAGCATAAACTGCAATTTATTATTGCCCTCGTTTAATATCCAATGTTATTATTTACCTCCTTCAAACAATTGAGGAATATTTCATGTTATTAATTTATTAATTTTACGCTATTCAATGAACTCAGGTTGAAGCGTGGTTTTTGATGATGTTGAGGAAGTTGAGTGTTCAGTTTGGGTGATATGAACCCGAAGTGGCATGAAAAGTTCAAATTTGAGGTTACTAAAAATTCTGAGAGTTACTTATCATTCTAAATCAGAGGTAGCCAACTTTTTTTGTGTCATGGTACATTTTGATTGTAAAAAATGTTCAAAACCGCACACGGTAAACGGTTCTTAACATTTTTTGATTTTATTAATTATCGTGGCACATCTTTTGGCCATCATTGTCCAAATTAGTTAATTTTCTACTTTTTAGACAATTCCTGAGTTCAATTCCTACCTCTACTAACTTAATCAAGCTTGCAAGCCACAAGCCTAAAAATCAATTATCCAGCACTCAAAAAAGTCAACAATTCATATTTGCAAGTAAACAAACTGATTAACTCAGTTAAAGTAAACGAATATTGAATGAAAATTTATTCAAGACGGGAAGAAGACTGCATAATTTATCTGACTAATTTGAACAAAGTTGCTTTGGCTTACTTCTTGATTTACTTGATTAACTATAAGGATTTCTTTTCAATGGGAAGCATTGCAGAGTGCACTACAAGATTAATTAGAAATACTGTCACTTACTTGATTGAACTAGCTCTTGTATTTAATATGAATAGACTTTATAGTTCCGAGTAATGAGAGTGTTGGTTTTAGTTAAGAATTGATAGTTGAAGGTAACTATTGGAGTTATTAACTAGATCGAAATTTAATAATCTTTTCAAGGTTTTTGTAGCTTGATTCCTACAGCTAGTTTCATGTGAATTCCTGCTTTTTTTTCTTAAAACAATCCATATTTACCCGAAATAACTTGTATTTTGAATAAATTTTAAATCTAACTCAGTATGATAAGAGTTAAGATCTAGCATAAAAAAATTAAATTGCATACTTCAAACAATGCATAAGAACCGCAAGTGTGCATTTCAAATTGAAAGTCATCAGCATAAAAATGCGCACTTTAATCATCCATTAACTCAATAATCCTCTAACTCCTTCAACCCATTTGTATTTACTTAAGTATTTATTAAAATACAACAGCAGTTGCCTTGCAGATGCACGCTCAATATAACTACCAGAATTACTGCAATTATTTAACCTTACACATCAGCATAAAGAAACAATGAATGCTTTCATGTGTTCCAGCACTAACCTTAAAAGAACATTTTTTTATATTCTTTTTCCGCAAAAAAATAAATAAAATAAATATATTTATTCAATATAGAACAGAAATGTGCTCTTTAAAGGATACCCGAGTTGTATACGGTACAAATAAAAATATCCTTTCTAACCGTTGAATTACAAAAACAACAACAAAAAAAGTCATAAGAAAGAGAATGCAAAAAAGGAAGAAAAAAATCATTAACGCAAGCGCATGAAGAGGATACAATGAAATTTTACAAGTTGTAAGCGATAATTCTGTGGCATAGCTCAAATATTTGTCAAGTTCGTATATAATCGATTTTTTTTTTTTCCTTTATGTGTTCCTCATTGTTGTTGGCTTTTTGTGTTTTAATTCGTCTTCAAAAATCTAAATTAAAATAATAATGGAAATGAAAAAGAGAAGAACGGGAATAAAGGAATGAGCAGAAACTTAATTTAATTGAAGTACATTTTTCGCCTTTTCTCATTTTCTATTGTTTTAACAGAAATGTGTATTAATGAAATGGAAATGTTCCTTATGTTATGATGTGATGAGGGGGTTCGTGAGGATGTTATGTAAGGGGTTCATGTGAGGGTAAAAGGAGAATTGTAAAAAGTATACAGAACAGGATTGAAGGTGTATTGAACTGTTCGTTAAAAAATAGGAACAATACAAAGAAGTTTACCTCAAGACCAAGGACTAAATTGGTTCAAGGTTCTATCCTACTAAATCTAATAGAACCGAAGGGTCATTCTAAATTTTAATACGTGAGATAGCTTTTCTAATAAATAATCTTATTTTTTGGTGCCCTTCTAGTAATCAGGGTGCCATCCCCTATTTATTGTTCTTATAGATTGTAAATTTTTCAATATACAATCTTATAGATTGTATATTTTTCAATATACAATCTTATAGATTGTATATTTTTCAATATACAATCTTATAGATTGTATATTTTTCAATATATACAATCTATAAGATATCTTTAGTTTGCTTAATATTCGTCTTAAAGTTGTTCAAAATCATATAAACCTCTGTAATCAATTCAACAAAATTTGGATTTTTGGAACCATCCTAACTTACTCTAAATTCCTCCTAGATACTCCCTTAAAAATTATTTCTATAAAACTCATCATCCATCTGTCATCCTTTACGTCACCAAACATCCAAATAACCCCAACCTCACAATTCTACAATATTATTATTTTTAGACAAACTCAAATGAGGAATGAGTATGTTAAGTGGCTTGAAATAAACTAAACTACAATTTTTGGGCTTGTTGTTTAACTTTCTCCCAATTTGACACGTTTCTGTGCTTATAAACTTATTAAAATGTTTATTTTATTTTCATTTCATATGTTTTTCCTTCTTCTATCATCCGTATGTCCTTTCTAAACTGTTCTACGTCTACACACACACAGTAATCGATTCCAAACATATGTTTGACAGCATGAATATATTTGCTTAAGCTAATTGATATTAAAAATTTAAAACTTTTTACATTTTTAGAAATAGGATTGGGTGGATGTATATCCGAATATAGAACTGCCGTTTCTATTCTTTCCATTTCATTTATGATTTCTTGTGTCCTCGAAATGCTTATTCATTTCACTCGTGTATATGTGTATACATAGAAGAAAAAAAATTATTGAAGTGAGAGAGTGAGTGAGAGCTCTACACACATAAATTTGTGGCGGCAACAACAACAATAACAATAGCTATAATAAAAAGCGGCAATAATAAGCTGAAAGAGCAAGTAAGAGAGAAGGAAGGAGAAAAAAAAGGCACATTAAAGCTGTGCCAGTTGAGTTCATATTTATACAGCTTGCCTCCTCGCTATATATGAATATAATTTGAGTGAAACGATATTTATGGATTGTTGCAATTTTATTGCGGTTATGTGGCTCCATTGAGTCTATTTATATACACATGTATACAACACAAAATATATGTATAATATATAGTTTTAATGCCCCGACTATAAGCTTTTATATTTTGTACAAAATATACGTATAACATTATGTGGTACATAATTATTCACTCATTCGTCTATTACACTCATACATTCATTCAGGCTCAGCTCTCGAAGCCAATATTAGGGGATGATTTTCACTTTTTTTCTCTTTATTTTATTTTCTATGTGATTTTGGCCTCTTTGTTGCAATGCATTACCCGAGAATTTTATGGATATTTATGAGAAGTGTTATGAGGACAATTATTGCAAAACAAATAAAAAACTTTCATGAATCTCATCGTCTTAGATTGCTTTTAATACTTACTCACTCATTCTATTCTCAGATTTTTTTTATTATGTCTTAATCACATTTGCTGTTTATTATTGTTTAAGCATTAGCAAAATTAGTTGTTACATTTACGAATTAAGGAAATTACTGCAGCATTTTCTTGTTTTATGGATGGTGACTGAAATGAAGGGGGGAAGGAAGGGTTTTTGTATTCTTATGCGACATAAATATTATAATGGAGAAAAATCAGGGTTGTTATGTGAGTTTTATTGGGGATGGTGGAGTAATAAAGTAGATGGTTGCATAAAATAATTCAAGAATAGTTATTTGAAAGGATTTGAACTTGAATTCTACTCAAAAATTAAATTTAGAGTTAACACTTAAATTCTTAGTTTTTGGACTAAAAGATATGCTATTAAAGGTTCAAATCCTAGAATTTAATTTTTTCACTTTTATTTTGACACTGTACTACCTACTAAATGTACCGAATTTTAATACTTATAAGATAAAGCACTAAATCAAACTCCATACAAAAAAGTATTTCTTAAATTCTCACCATCACCCGTCGTGCCAACACTGCCAGAATTCATACAAAAAGAGATACAATTAGAAGATTTTAAAAAATTTTTTGATGAGTTTAGCAATAAAAAAGCAAGCAAGCAAGAGAGCAATATAAAAGAGATAAAGAAAAGATGTTGGCATAGCCATCAAAATAGCTTAAAATTATTTCCAAGAAAACTGCGGCGTTTCAGCTATAAATAAAGAATGACATGCCAGTGGGACATTACAATAAAAGCTTTTTGTTTGAAAAAAATTCAATAATTTAATACAAAACTTTTACTGAAACTTTATACAAAATTGACTTTAATTTTCCGACATTTTCATCTCATTTTCAAGTGATTGTACAGTACAAGAAAAATATACTTAAGTATACCAATTCTATTCTGTTTAACAGAAAAAAAACTTGAAGTGGATTATTTTATCTTGGCAGTGATTTACCTTTAAGGAAATTTTCTTTACTTCACTTACTTCTCATTCCTCACACTACCGATCTACAGTTTTATTTTTCTTTCTCACAATTCTCATCACAAGAAAAAAAGGTTTTTTACTCAACGTGAGAAAAAATAAATAAAAATGATACAAGTAAGGAAGTCATTTTTGGGTTGCGGGTTTAAAGCGCATTTTTTGGAATTTTAGGGTTTTTGTATTCATAAATAAATAAATTGATAAATTTATGGCTTGACAATTTAAGAGTTTTGCCTGTCTAATGACCAAACTTTTGAATTTCCAAACATACAAACTGACAAACATACCTACAGACCTACAGACTAGAAAATTGAAATCCAAACTATATAAAGACAACCCACAAATTTTACCAAAACATTCTTCCTGATTGAAAACGCTAACCATGAAGAAAGAGAACGAGAGAGACGTCTCGTAGAAAAGCTTTTAATAAATTTCATTCGCAATGATGATGGATGGTAGACAGAAGCGACAATAATAAGAAAAGTATAATGTTTGAATTTTCACTGAATATTTTTCTTCTCCGTGATTTTTAATGTTTTGTTTCGCCACAAATTTTTTGTGCTGTTGTGTGTTTTTTGTTTTGAAAAGTTGGCGCAATATGATGAGTTTGAGTTTATTTATGCAAATTATTTGCATTTTGGTGCATTTTTTGTTGCAAAATGTTTTATGGCATAGCACATTGTGGAAATTGAGAAACCGTTAAAAAGAGGTTTTTTTGCTTTGTTTTTGTGTGAATAAATAAAAATAAATACTGAAATTATTATCTGAGGTTGAATCTGAGCAGTGAGATTGATGTGACTTTTCTTTTCCACTGAGATTCCTCAAGGGGGAATTGTTATTCTGACAAGACAACATCATGATGACAGAAAAAAGCGCGAAAATTTTTTTGTACCTTCTTTCATTGCTATTGGTCTGTACATGAAGTTTATTTTTATTGTTATAATAAAGGTAAGTGATTTGGATGTTGTGGACGTTTAGGAGGTAACGATACACGTTGTATTGGTTTGGTTTTTGTGTGAATTTATGGCTGGGGGTTACGTGGATTTTGTGAAAGTGGATGTGAGATTTTAAACTTAGAAATAGTTGAATTTTTTGAGATGGTGAGATGGGGATGGGATCAGAATGAATTTTTTAGAGATTGGAAAAATTAGTAAATTAAATAATTTAATTTTCAATGAAAGAGTTTTTAAAAGTGTTGGTTCATTTTTAAACGTGAAAAAAATCTGAAAAATTTTAATTTTTCAACAAAAAATATTTTTTTACTATTTGATTAAAAATTTGGAGAGCTTTAAAATTTCCAAAAAAAAGAAAATTTCGCTGTTTGTTTGATTCTTAACCTAAGATTCTAGGTCCTTAGTCAATCATGGTCCTTAGTATGTAGAGCTGAACCCTTAATCCCATCCATATTATAGACATATTAATGGATATAACCACATCAACATAACCCAACCCCAAAACATCCCCCGAAAAATACACAAAATGTTCATTCCAAACTCCTCTTGCATTACCATAAAAAATGCACAAACAAAAAAAAACTACAACCACCAAAAAACAGCCTGTTAAATGAGATACATAATCATCCTTAAAAACCAGTCTCCGTATACTTCTTGTTTTCCTTTCGCAATTAATTAATATGCTTTAAGCTGTAACAAAAATTAATTTGTACGAAAAATTTCTTTCATTCTCATGTCATCGCGGAGCAAAAACTTTTTTTTCTTATGCTGTACTTGTAATCATGAGTCATATGCGAAAGCAGGCATATGTGCAGTTTTCATATCTCATAAAATAAGAAAAAAGAATTTTAATCGCTTAAAATGTTAAGTATGTACATTAATACATGCAAAATTCTTGTTCTCATCGCTGTGTATTTACGTACAATCTAACTTTAAAAACCGCATAAAACTCATAACAAGATGAGAAAGTTTTTTTTTCGGTGCTTGTTGGAAGTGAGGCAGAGAGAGTTGAAAAATAATAAAAAATTCGCTACGAGGCAGAACAAAATGAAACTTATGATGAAAAAGTTTTTTCCAACAATCTTAAGTTTTTTTTTATCATTTCACTGTTCATTTTTTCACACCTAAGTTTGCATAAGGAAGACATGAAAATACTCAAATATATTGCTGAAATTTCTTTTCATATTATTAAATTTTTTTGGTATTTCCATTCGAATATAAAAAAAATGAAAAACCAACAAAAACATAAATAAATCATCATTTTCATACCGGGAATATTATTAGAAATTTTTATGCTGTTCTTATTTACAACTCACATAAATTCTCAATAAAACTACGGACGGTAGTTCTTCATACTTAAGATTGCATTTAATGAAAGATTTTTCTCACTCACTCAACGGTAATGAGTTCAACAGTAAAGTTTTTAATTGCTTAAATTGTGGTGCATAATCATGCAATCTTAAAGATCATGGAATCTGATGAGGAGAGAAGCAAAGATAAAAAAGTTGTTTAAACAAGAACTAAGCGTTCACTTATCATGAAAAAGTACTTCATTCATTTAATTAAATTCATTTATTTTCAACTAAGGTTCTGTGTTCGAAAGAGATGAGAATGCTGTTTATTTTATTATTCAAATTAATTTGAGTTAAAGTTTTGACTTTAGTATAGTGATGTCTAACCGGTATGTCGCGGCACACTAGTGTGCTGATTTTTTTCTGAAAAGTACCACGAGCCGTGTTTTGTGTGCGGTTTTGGTTCAGATTTACTCACAAAGTGTGCCGCGGCACAAAAAAGGTTGGCCACCACTGCTTTAGTATGATTTGAAGATTTTTTTTAATAAATTGATGTAGAAAAGGATTTAATTCCAAATTAAGGAATAGAATTCAAAATTTCATAAAATTCATCTTCCAAAAAAATTGATCACTCAAAAATCAAAAATTAATCAAAGCAATCGTTACAAAAATCAATTTTTATTCCCCAACAACAGGGTCGATGTAACCGTGAAAAACCACCATGCAAGTACTACCATCCGCCTCAACATTTAAAAGATCAATTACTGATAAACGGTCGTAATCATTTAGCATTAAAAAATGCACTAATGCAACAGATGGGAATAGCACCAAATGGCCAACCAATTATAACAAGTCAACTACAGCCTATGGTATGTAAAATTCAAATAAATTACTTCCAAAAACTTCGTCTGTGTGTTCAGGGGGATTTTTCTAAAAACCAATGAATAGATAAATGTAGAAAGTTTTTATTTGGGAATCAAATTCTTTTCAAATATTTCTCTTAAGGAAATATTTAACCAATGAATTAAAGTTACAAAGTTTATCTTCTTCTATGCTGTTTAGAGAAAGAATTTTTTTTTCTAAAATACAAACAAATTAATTGATGAAGAGAATCTTCGATGTATTGAGTAAACATTTTGAAGTTAATTAAAATGTCGATTGAATTTGACTTTTTTTTGTTGAGAAGATCATTTTTGTAAATGAAAGGATTTAATTTAATAGGATTAAAAATTTTAAATAGTTTTATGAAGGATTTTGAAAGATTATTAAGTGATGACAAAGTGAAAATATTCTTAACTTAATGTTTTAATTTTAAAATTGGAAGTCATTTAAACTTTATTTAGGTAGTTCATTTCCAATTCATTTTAAGCGTTATTTTATAATTTAAAAAATTAGTTTTTTAGTTAATAGAAAATAACATAAACACGATTTTAGGAAATTTGAAACGTAAAATTATCAAATAACAGTATTAAATCTTCAATTCCAAATTGCGTATTTTGAGAAATTCATCGAATTCCTGGGAGCAAATTCTCAATAATTCGATAATACTACAAAAACTGTTTGCTTTCAAAATATTGTTTTAAAAAATAAAATAAATGATCAAAATTGATGTAATTGGTACACTGTTTGAACAAAAATGCAAAATTTCCTTAATTTATTTAACTTCCCAAAAATTGCAGAAAATTGCAGAAAATTGCAATATTTGGATGAATTAGCAGAAGAATTAATTTTATTTATGACTAACAAACATTGAAGCATTTTTCCTAGAATTTTAAACTTTATTAATTAAAAAAGTGCTCAGAAAATATTCTCTTGCTTTTTTTTAATAAATTATATTTGCAATAATTTTAAAACAATTAATTTTAATTTTCCTCAAAATTCCATCAGACTGCAAACGCATACATAGCTAGTGTACCTGCTAGTAATCCATACAATCCATATTACGCTCCTGGACAATTAGTACCTACAATATTAGGACCCGATCCGTCAACAGCAACTGCAACAGTTTCACCACAACTCGGCTCATGTGTTCCCCAGCCTGTTTCAATGCCTCCACAACAGCACAAACTTCCACGATCTGATAGAATTGAGGTGAGTTTTCAATGCTACAAAAAACATAAAAATATACTAAAATGATATATGATGTGTATATAAATAATCCGGAAAAATTATGTGTTTCATTCCTTCCTTTATGCCCTTTACCATCACTTATTCGAATTTTTTTTTTTGTATTGTTTAATAAAAATACACACTCAATATGTTGTTCCTTGTTATATCGTTTTTTTATATATTCTTCCTTTTTTTTAAACATATATAATATTGAAACAAAAAAAAATATTAATTTGATTTTTTTTTAAATTTATGATTGCTTTCATCGTTGAAATATATTTATTGCAAATTATTATGTGAATGTATATGTACTGAAATTGTACATATTGTATTGTTGCACTCATAAATATACTACACAATTACCAAAATGTTTAAAAAAAATACTGCTACTACTCAATACTACTTGCACTTTATTGCCGAAAGGTTGACGAGGAAAGCAATTATTATTCACGCCAATTATTTATGGATATGTTCGAACAAAAATCACAATTTAATATCTGATTTAATTATTGATAAAGCTATGCAAAAATTTTATTACAATCAGTACACAAGTTTAATTTTATTTAATTTTTTTTGTATATTTTTTAAACCTTTTTATTACAAATTTTTATTTTTATTTGATGCATCCCTTATAACATTATAATAATGTTGACAGTTAAATAAAATTAAAAGTCATAATAATATTATTCGGTATGGGATGGTAGAAACGATCCCGAGTAATGCAAAAGTATTGAATTTTTGGATCATCCATCAGCTGAAGGTTAATTAATTTGCGGTTAAGAATAAATATTGACTCGTGGGATGAATGGGAATAAAAGCAAATTTACATGAAGTAGCCAGTAATTAAAAATTCATTTTTAAAGGTTGATTTATGATAGGAGTTGAAAGGGACTTTGTCAAAGAATATTCAAGACTTTCTATAAATTTTTGGAAGGCATTTTAATTCTTTTAATGTTAGTTGCAAAATGAAAAAAGGTTCAATTCCTAAAATTCTACCTACTAAAAACACTCTCCAGACTAAACAAACCTAAGATTTAATCCTCTGCATTTAATCTGCCCTCCAAAACCAATCATAATCAGCATGCTTCCCTCCCATCATACACAAAAAAAAAATCCTCCTGATGTCTATAAATTGATATTGACTGTGAAAATCTAAGAATAAATTTATCAATTGACTGGAAACAACAGCGATTACGTAATAATTGTAATTGGAACATAAATTGTTCGCAGGCATAAACAGAATATCAAATTCACCGAAAAACCAGCTGTTATTGATTTTTTTCCGGCTGATTCCTTCGCAATTGATATGTGCTGTTGTTTTTGAAAAGTTGCTGACTTACTAGTTTGGAGGAAGTTTAGTTTATTGAGTTGACTATTTATTTTGAGATAGTTTTTGTCAGATTGTAGGTTTTGAATTAGGGATGGAATAAAAATTTGTTAAGATTGAGCATTTTTATACAATTTAGATACAGACAAGTTTTTTTAAGGAATCGAACTTAAGACTTGAATAAATTTTTGACAATATATGAAATAAGCTTTTGTAAGATTTTGTGATTAGATATAATATGAACTTAAATTTCATTTATATAATGAAGAAACAATTATAAACCTATACGTTGAAAGATGATCTCAATGTCAATACTTTTGTATTGCTCGGGACAAAAATTAAATTCTAACAAATATTCAGTAAATTAAATTTTACTTCCAAAATAAGGTTTCTACCCCCTTAACAATTAATATTATCAATAACTTATAAATATTTTTGCTTTTTGCGCACGATTGTCTCTCATAAAAGAATAATAAAAAGTAATCCAAAAAAGGGAAAGAAAAATCCTTAAAAAAGAAGAGGAAAAATTATTTTATTTATTTCATTTTACAATAATTTTTTTTTTTTGCTCTGCTTTCCTTCCCTCTTTTGGATTCCATTGAAGAGAAAAAAAAATACATTTATGTATAAAAAAATAAATCAAGAATTTAATGGTAGAAAGTAATCCCATTTTCATTCGCTTCACTGAATTGAAGACTATTGTGAACGAGCATAGTAAAAGAAAACTTTGTCAATTAAAGTTCTTTATTTGAAGTCGATGAGAAACGATGATTTGACACACATTTCAATTAAATGGATGAAACTTAATTTTTTTTTTGCTCCTGTCTCATATCTTTTTTTCTTGCGGATGATTCTACGTAAAAAAAAGTTGATAAAATATTCCAAAAAGCTTCTTGCATTCATTAATCATTTTGAACGACTTTTCCTTTATTCTCAGCACACGATGCAGACGAAATTAAATCAAAAACTTCAGATCAGATAGTAAGAAAGATGGCATTTCCCATTCATATAAAATAGTTTACTATATTTTTTTATCTTCTACATGTCTCCAGTCAAACCTTTTGTTGAAAGATGTTGTTTGCGCAACGTGCGTCAATATCAGGATTCATAAAAATAAGCGAAAACAACGTTTTTTTTTGTTATTTTTATTTTTATTTGTATATTCTGAGATGTTTCTAGAGATACAAGATTATGTGTAACCAGACAAGAGATTTTAATTTTGGATACAATAGGAGATGAGATTTGTATTGCTTAGGGATGTATTTAGAGATTTTCTTTAAAAAATATCAAAATTAGCTTATTTTAGGCTTCAATTTTGGTTTAAATATAAAATATGCTTCCTGAAAAAAAATCATCCACTTCGAATTTTTGAATTCAAAATTTGAGTTTAAGCTTCAATTTTAACTCAAACTCTTGTTATAATTTAGTTCAATATGAGTGAGTAAAACATATTTTCATAAAAAAATTCATTTAAAATTATCTAAAACTAGCAAAATGAGATTTTAAAAAAACAAAATGGCGGAAAAAATTGTTTAAATTGTGAAAAATTTACATAAATTTAACTAAAGCAAAATTTACCTTAAAACTTAACTCTGTAAGGACCACGAACTCAAAATACACCCCTGCTCTCTTCAAATCTGAATATTTGAACAGATTTCATTCCTCGAATTTACATACAATGATGATTGTTACAGAAAACTTTTCATTCATCCACAATTTTTTACATAAATAGATCCACATCATCCTAGATGCTTCGAATTCTCTCACTCAATTGATGAAAAATTCCAGAATCGAATTTTTCTCTCCATAACAAAAAAAAATTACATTTTACGAGCACCCAAAAATACGAATAATTTCATTTTCAATGGTTTTTCGATATTAAATTATTTCAGTAATAAATTTTCCATCGTGTATAAAAAATTAGCTCGAAAAATTTACGATCACTCTGGGATAATAGCTCAATTTAAAGGTGAAAAATATTCTTTTTTTTCGGTTGCACACATAAAAAATTATTGAGCTAATGAAACAAGTGTTTTTGTTCTGGCGAAAAAATAAATCGAACGAAGAATGACATGCCTTTAATTTATCACATGCATTTTATTTGTTTTACTAATATGTAGAATCATTCGCGTACAAATATCACAAAATGATAGAAATTTAGAAAATATACAAATTTAGCCATCATGTAGATGACTTTTCATTTCAGAAATTATTTTAAAATACGCAATTTTAGGGACACATTGTTCACGTAATTTTAGTTCGATAGGGTGGGTGATGCTCGATGTTTTTGGAGGTGGATATTGAATTATAGTTTTGGATTAGATAAAAATATGAATTTTGAAAGCATATAAAGTACTTAAATACAATTATTTTTGCGTAAAGTTGTTGAAAATTTCCAAATAATATTCTTAAAAAATTAAATATCTTCAAAGCTTAAAATATTACCTGGAAAATAAGCAAAAAAATAAATAAAGTCTCATAATGCCGAGTAAAAGCTCATCAGACTGTACAATTATATTATTCTTGAATTATCTCCTTAACACGGCACAACAAGCACTTACAATAACAAAATTCCACGAACAAAATCAAACACCAAAAAAATTCATTTTCAATGAAATTTCCGACAGCAATTCTAAAGAATTCCTTAACAAAAAAAAATCAACAATACTTTGTATCTCAAAATAAATTTATTCTGCAAATCTTTTCCTTAAATAAAAAATTATAAAATGAACTTCAAATGCTTGGGGACGTTCACTTATGGCGTCCATCAAAAACTTGGATCCCAACCTCTCTTTCTGTCACAAAATCTTTATTCAAAAGAATTCTATTGTTTAAAACTGTCACACAACCTCAGACCCCTCCCCTCCCCTAAAAAAAATTTGACATAATAAGTGAACAACCCCTTAAAGAAAGTGAATAATATAATAAACGACAACTTATAATAAAAACAAAAAATCTAAATAATATAAAAAACATGCTTTTGCTGCTTTTCTTAATTGCAATCTCACCAAAAGAACATTGTTTAATGAAAGAAATAAGAAAAAAAAATCCTTTTTTTCTGCACTTGTTGATGTTAATTTGATATTCATTCTCTTTTCCAACTCTTTTCTCCTTTTTCTAATTCTCACTTTTTCATATTTTCCTTTAATTATTATCATTTTCGTTTTATGTTGTTTTTTATTCCTTTTTTCTCTATTTCTGCTTTTTATGCTGCATTGTTGCTAAGCGAATAAGAAAAATTGTTTTAAAACTACGTCTGTAAATGAGAGTTTTTATGAACAAAACGAAAAAAAGCTTTTAATTGAATTTAATTTGATATAATCAGATTTACAGTTTAATCAAGTATGCCCGCATTGTATAGTAAACTACCGCGAATATTATTGAAAATCTAATGATGAAAATGAGCATTTACAAGATTGAATTCAAATCGCTTTTTAAAATATTAATTTACTTTTTATTCTTTACGCTTTTTATGCTTAAAGACTTTTCTGGCAAATTACGCTTCAAGGATCATTTGGTGGATGCAATTGATTTCTGTGGAATTAATTAGTGAAGGATTAAGTAAATTTTGATTATATACTATATAGGGAAAAAAAATTAGGGACTTTTTCAAAAAACAGTATTTTTGATCTGGTGCTTTAACGTTGCATTATTTTAAAAAACTGTAAGGGACAAAATTAAACCTAATGTGATTCCGCGTCTAATGGTATATAATGTTGGACATAACTTCCACACCAATATGGAGGAACGACATTTTAATTTTTTGGCATGAAATTTTTTCGGAAAAAAATGACATTTTTTTACATTTTGAGTTAGAACTTTTGTTCTACTCATTGAATCTTGCTGAAACTTTCACAGATTATTTGCCTTTGGTTCCTAAAGAGATTCTGTGAGTTTCAGATTTTTTGACGAAGATGTTCCTGTACTTCCGTGCTCATAACTATGTATAAGTAAAATTTTTAAAATAAATTTTTTATGGTTTATTACGCAATGTTAAATTTTTTCTAATTAATGCATTTAATAGTATTTTGTTTAAGCTTTAATTTGATATATAATTTATTATCAAAGTATTAATAGTTTACGAGAAAACTTGAGAAAATCCAAAATGGCGGTCATTTTTACGACAAAATTTTTAGAAAATTATTCATAACTTTTAAAAATCTCAACTAATTTTTAATTTCTTTTCATTTTTATAAAGATCTTATGATTATCTACAAGTTTTTAGTACATAAGAATGTTCTACAGTGATTGCAAATATATATTTTTTGAGCCTGAAATGTCATTTCCGAAGCAAATTGCAAATTTTTCTACAGCGAAAAACTAAAATTGTCTTTTTTTGCAAAATACTTGTTCAATTGGACTTATTTTGATGATTTCGTGATGTTACATTAATATTTTATGATTTTCCTTATAATTTAATAAGTATTTTGCAAAAAAAGACAATTTTAGTTTTTCGCTGTAGAAAAATTTGCAATTTGCTTCGGAAATGACATTTCAGGCTCAAAAAATATCTATTTGCAATCACTGTAGAACATTCTTATGTATTAAAAACTTGTAGATAATCATAAGATCTTTATAAAAATGAAAAGAAATTAAAAATTAGTTGAGATTTTTAAAAGTTATGAATAATTTTCTAAAAATTTTGTCGTAAAAATGACCGCCATTTTGGATTTTCTCAAGTTTTCTCGTAAACTATTAATACTTTGATAATAAATTATATATCAAATTAAAGCTTAAACAAAATACTATTAAATGCATTAATTAGAAAAAATTTAACATTGCGTAATAAACCATAAAAAATTTATTTTAAAAATTTTACTTATACATAGTTATGAGCACGGAAGTACAGGAACATCTTCGTCAAAAAATCTGAAACTCACAGAATCTCTTTAGGAACCAAAGGCAAATAATCTGTGAAAGTTTCAGCAAGATTCAATGAGTAGAACAAAAGTTCTGACTCAAAATGTAAAAAAATGTCATTTTTTCTCGAAAAAATTTCATGCCAAAAAATTAAAATGTCGTTCCTCCCTATTGGTGTGGAAGTTATGTCCAACATTATATACCATTAGACGTGGAATTACATTAGGTTTAATTTTGTCCCTTACAGTTTTTTAAAATAATGCAACGTTAAAGCACCAGATCAAAAATACTGTTTTTTGAAAAAGTCCCTAATTTTTTTTCCCTATATAGTAATTTATTTTAAATGACATTGATTTGATAATTAAATTTTTTAAAAATTAATTTAATTTAAAATTTAAAAAGAGGTAAATTTTAAGAAGCTTTAAATTTTTAAATTTGTTGAAAATTTTAAAAATGTTTAAAAATATTTAATTTTTCAAAAAATATAAAATTTCAAATTTCATTTTTAATTTTTTTTTAATTATTTGAATCAGAAAATTACAAAATTTGCTTCAAATTCAACCTTTTTAATATGAAATTTAGAAAAATTATTGAAATCTTTCAAATTTTAAAGTCCTTTAAACTTCTTAAAGAATAAAAATTAAAAAAAAATTAAAACCAATTTAATTCCCCGAAAATCTCTTTAAACTTCCACCAAAAAATGATCTGCACACCGATAAAGCCTTTTTTATATTTTTGAATGAATTTATGTAAAACTTTAAATGGTTCTCTAAGAAGAACTTCAACCATGCTTTTGCCTTTTTGCTTCAAATTTTTTTCTCAAACAAGTAACAACGAACATTTTTTCCTTGATTATTTTAGAAAAATTAAATTAAATTAAATTGAAAGAAGTCAAGAAAAATTGTTTTCAAAATTAGGTTGTTGACTTTAAAACCTTGAAATAAAAAATAAATTTTTTCCCATAATTCTGTTTCATTTTAATCAATTTTTTTTAACAAAAAAAATTATTTTCATGTTTTTTATTAAAATAAAATAATCATAATAATATGAAGCAAAATTAAGTAACTAAAAAAAGTCATAACTGAAAAAAAATTAAATAATTTTAAGGTTTGTCGCGAATTTATACGTGGTGCTTGCAAGCGAGCAGAGTCTGAATGCCGTTTTGCTCATCCAAAAGATGGTGTAATCCAACTCGATGATGGTTCAGTGACGGTTTGCATGGATGCAATTAAGGGTAGATGCTCACGTTCACCCTGTCGCTATTTTCATCCTCCCTTACACTTACAGGCTCAAATAAAGGCTGCTCAATCACGCGCGGTAATAGCTCTTAAAAAAACTTTTAATTTTTTATCTTTTTTTATTCTTTTTACTGTGTTTCATTCATCATTGTTTTAATTTTAGACTTTCTCATTCTCATTCTCACTATCTGTCTCGTTTAGCAACGCATTTTCATTATTTTTAATTATTTTATTATTCAGTTAATTTCATTGTTGTCATTTTCATCAAATTATTATTATATTATATTGCTTACTCCATACCAAATTTATTTATTTTTTATTTTTTTGCATCCATTTAAAATCATGACTTGGGGGCACTTGCAGTTTACTGTGATTGTTAATTAATTGGTTGTCAGGCGGCAGCCATAATAAGTATTAAAAGACAATATCTTCAATTGTTTTTGTAAATAACTCACACTTAGTGTCGATCAAAAAATATACTCATTCACTCTTACATAATTATAAAATTTATCATCAAATATTTAAAGAGTTTAAATTGTCTTGAATTCAGGAGCGTAGACAAAATTTTTTTTAGAGCGGGTCCAAAAACTTTTTTGTAAGGAAGAAAAATTTCAAGAGGGTTCAAATGCTTTTTTCCACGAAGATCCCCAACAATATGAATAAATTTTTCTTGAATGGGAGGTTCGGACCCCCTTGGACCCTCCTCTAATTTCTACCTGTTTAAATTTGATCTTTTATGACTAAATTCAATAGTACCTTCGAAAATCAGTAAACATTACATTCAAATAAATTCCCATTCTTTTCTAAAGAAGCAAAATTTCAAGTTTCTTTTAGTAAAAAGTTTCAGATTCAATTTTGAAATTCGAAAAGTATAGTCGAATGAAAAAAATATGTAGCACAAAAAAACTTTTTATAATGGAATTTCTTTGCTGAAAAAAATAAACTTTTATTTCGCAAGATTCATACTGCGAAAATTTCCTGTTTGCTCTGCACAATTTTAGGTGTGTGCTGCCTTTGAATTTTGAAATTGAATGGCATTGGATGTTAATGTTTAGCTGATTTGTAAGATCTTCCTTATTTTTGAATTAAAGACAGCAATTCATTGTCATATGTTTCATAAGCTTGTTCGACAAATCAACACAAAACCAGTTCAAAAAATGTTGAAACTTGAAGAAATGAAAAATTTTAAGTTTCTCAATTTTATTGTCAGTAGTTTTAAATTTAGTTCTAAAATTCTAAAATTTAGTATTTTTAATCAAAAATATAGAAAATACTAAAAATAATATTCCAAATGGTTTAAAATTTTCTAACAGACACAAATCTATCTATTATGTTACCCTAATACCACTACGTACTCTTTGTTCGCTAGAGTTAATCAAAAAGATGCTAACAAATTAACTGAAATTGGAAATGAAAGACTACATATACTCAATTGTCAACCACAGAGGTTCCTCGATTTAAACAGTTGTTTTGTTCTGAAATTTTTCTGTTCAAATCGAATTTTTTCAAATTGAAACTTATGGAAAATGACCGTTAAAAATGAAAATTTGAATTTTTGTATGGGAAATTTTTAGTTATTTAAATCGAGTCAATTCAAATCGAATCTGTTCAAATCAAGGACCCCCAGTATATATTAACGGGTACCTTAACATTTAAAATCCAATCCCTACAAATATATCCAAAGTTAATAAATCAGATTGAAAATCCTAATCCATTTTAATTGGAATGTGTGATCAAATTGACTAAAGTACATATTATAAGTGACGATGCATAAAATTGTATTTTCTCTTCCTGTTCATTCTCATTTCTCCTCTATGAATTCTCTATATTTTCAACTTATGGCATATTCATTACTCTTGCAGAAAAATTATTGAGAGTCATTAAACCTTAAATGTAGAAATCATTAATTGTTCTACTTCAGAATGATTTATATGTGTGGATTGTTCTGTAACATGCACGTTGATGCATTAAATGTAACTTAATGTACTTAATATTATGACTTTCTTGCTCATGACAATTCTTACTTTTTCTTGTACCCCAAAAAACACAAAAAAAAACTTTATTTCTTTAGAATGGATCGAGTGCATTAAATGCTGTAGACTCATCAATATCTTCTTTCGCTTCCTCAACTTGCTTTGCTTCTCACTCAGCTTCACTGCCTATCGCTACTGTTTGTTCATTAAATAATAATGACCCTAATCCTGTTGGCTGGCGTAATGGAAAAAAGCGAAAAGCTGACACTCTACAAGTGGTATTTTTAACAAAAAAAAATCTTTTTATTGATTTTTATTATTACTGTTATCAATATTATTTATTTCTGCTGTCGATTTTATTGCTCTCTCATGTGTAATTTCTCTTTCCTCATACACTCGATGCTCCATTGCATTTTCTTTATTTTATTCCCGTACATACAATATTATTTTCCAATAGCTTTTAACTCTTGCTATTTTATGAATTTTTAAAGTCAAATTCACTTCAGATTTTTTTTTATTTTTTGGGATGGAGAAAAAATTTAATGAAGCTTTTAGAGATTTCTTATGGGAATAGAAAATATTAGGATATAATATTTTTTTTTCTGAATGTGTAAATCCCTTTAAAATCTTATTTAATCCCACTTTTTAATTTTTCTATATGTATGTGTTTCTCATCTGAATGTCATTTTGTAATATCACAAAGTCATATAGTTGTTGAATGTTTTTTCTCTCATTTGCTCTTCTACCCTTTATAATATTCACCATTTGTTCCTATTATACACCATTAAAGTCATTACCATCTAATGTAAAAGTTTCGAGTGAAATTAGACATATGGAATACGTTTGACTGCATTAATCAAAACATATTTCAATTAAGGCATCATTGAGTTTTTGTTTTTTGTTTCATAGTCATAAAAGAACTGTTTGATGGATTAAGATTGAATTTTGAGAGAAGGGTGGGGAGAGGGTTTGAATTAATTGTGATTTTTTATTTTGTACAGAGATTTAATTTATTTTACATTTATGACTTAGTAACTAAGTTTTCAGCTACGTCCTCGGGATTTTTTTAATTTTTTATATGAAAAATTAGGGGGAGGGGGGTGTTGGATGATTTTTTAATTTTTTTTCAAGAACCATAGAAAATTGAAGCTGGTAAACCATTTCACTCCCATTCTAAGTGTTCTAAATTCAATTGCGCGTTAACTCAGTAAGGGACCGTTCACAAAGTACGTTACGCAAAAAAATGACTTTTTAGACCCCCCTCCCCTCCTCATAACACTTTTTGGATAAAGATTCTTTTGTTTTGTTTAATCTGTTATAAAATCTCAGACATCCTCCCCCCTAAAAAGCGAACGAACTAAGTGAACGGCCCCTAACAAATTCACAAATTCACAATTCAGAACTGAAACAAATTTCTAAAATTCAAAAAAATCAGAGAAAAATTTAGCAAAATAATTCTCAAAACTTTTCTTCGACTACTCAAATCAAAATCATTCAATAAATTTAAATTCTTCCTTTAAGAATTGAATTCAATTTTAAAACAATAAAATCTTCAACATGCCATAAAATCCCAAGGTTATTGACACAGAAATTCATCAACCCCAAGATTCATCATTCGATTTTTAAAACCTTCGACAATAAAAAAAGGAACTACAATCTCAATATCATCAAGCTGAAAACCAATTCTTATGTATAGATTTGCATAATCATATGCAAAAATATTTTACTTAACATGACATCAATTATTTTAAACTCAATCACATTTATTAGTTTATCTGTATCTGTATGTGTGTGTGTGTAGTTGTGCGTGCATCAACATACAATGCCGTACACTATCATGCTACTTCTTTTTTATATACATAATATAATCAGTCGAGGAAATTATTCAAATTTCTATACGACACATCTGTTGGATCAATAGAAAATAATACGAAAACTATGTCTCATAGGAGAATTAGAACTGATGAAAATTATGTTTTTTGATGTAAATGCGTGCTTGCCTATAATGCATATACAAATATAAAGCGGCTATAAAGTTCGAAAGAAACTAAGAACTACATTATATTTACTTTAAAAATTATCATTTTTGCTGCGCTCGCTCAAGTTTTTAATGCAATTTTATGAATTTTAAATCAACTGTGAATATTTCTACATTCAACGTATAATTTTTAATTTTTTATTTATTTATTTTTTTTTTCATTTTCTTGGTTAAATTGCAAATGAATGTGGTATGTATTCACATACTATACTAGTCTGGCATTATCATATATTTTAGTGCGATTTTCTCATGGGATAATACGTTACATGTCAAAAATTGCCTCCTCCTTAATTCACTCATTCATTTGCGTCTATTTTGTGCCTGAATATAAGTATCTCATTGAAATTTATAGTCTCACATTTGGTAATTAAAATAATTTAGGAGTGTAGGCCTCTGAACAGCTTCGATGAATTTTTTTCTGTGTGTTTTTGAAATTAAAGTGAAAGATGGATTTGTATCTTTAATGTTTTTTTCGGGGTTTGTTTGTGAATTTTGTCGTTTTTGGGGTCGTTCATAAACGATGTATGCATTTTGAATTTTTGTTATAAAGCAGGAAACAACCAAAAATTTTTGACTAGCATAATTTATGAACGACTCCAAAAGGGGCGTAGCCAGAATGTTTTTGAGGAAAGAAAAAATTGATTGAGCGTTTGAGGATTTCATTCTTTAAAAAACCATAGCAAATTGAATTTTTCTTAAAAGCGGAGTGTCAAAACCTACCCCCCCCCCCCCCCCCTATCTACACCCTTGGACCCCAAAAATAATTCAAAATTGAAAACTCCAAAAAAATATTAATTCCTTCCTCAAATCAAAACATTTTATTTACCAATTACAACTGATATCAATGTCTCTAATCTACACATATGTTTGTACAAAATTATCATTCATCATTAACCATTATGTGTATATATACACACATTGACAAATTAGATAATTAGTTACATCCAATGCTTTTCTTTGATTGATTCTCATAAATGCTTTATGTAAGCTCGTCGTTAATTAGTCACTGAAAAATCCGATAATTATTAGAAGAATGTTTAAAATGTTGACTGTAACTAAGGCGGGAGTCGTTTTTAAAATGTCAATTTATTTTTACAGCGATTTGTAAGATAATCATTATTCTTGAAAGGTTTCATAAAAGGTCGCAAAACTTTTAAGGCTTTTGCATAACAACTGATAAGTGTTATTTTTAGTTTTTGTCTGCTGTGGATGAGAAAGTATCTATAATTGACTTTTTTCCCCTTCCGTAAGCACTCGAAAAGAAATGACATAATCGCCATTAACAAGTGAACTCACGCCTTAACTCAACCTCAATCCTCATGTCAAAGTAACGTGTAGGATTCAACAAATGCAATTGAAACCGAAAAATGAAGAGAGACTTAAAAATAGAACAATGAAAGTAGATATGACTATGTACTTACTTCCGCATCGATTATCGCATTTTCATTAACGCCACACTTAATTATCCTTATAACATTGATTTGTGTAGGTTTTGCTAACTTTTCCTAAATATAGATTGACATTGACGTTTGCATTCGTAGATAGATATATACAGAATAACTAGAAATAAGCATTTTATTTCTTACGTAATACATTTTTATATAAATATAAATAGAATCATTAAATGGACAGAAACAAACTCTTTGCTATCCTCATCATCATATTCTATGCTTAATAAACTATCCTATAATTATTATGATTTTATGAACAAGTATCTTTTAGTTTTTCGTTCAATTTTGTGTACCTTTATTTAAGTTAATTCACAATCAACATGATTAATTAAACACTCTCTCATTTTACATTGTAAATCATTTTATCTCACAAAATTTATTTCTCACATTATTAATTTCAGATGGATATGAAAACGATTGGATCTATATATTATGAAAATTATGTAAGTTTTGTATGTTCTATATTTTATGGATTATTAATTTTGAATATAAAATGTCTTTGTGTTGATGCTTTTGTTACTTGCTTTTATGTTTCTTATGTGTCTCATAATTGGATGAATGTCTTTAAATTTGCATTACATTAAATTATTATTTTATTATTATTATTATTATTTTTATTATGGTCCGTATTATTAATTGAATTATTATTTTATTTAAGAAGAAGAATTTACCTTAAATGAAAACAGTGATAACCAATAAAAGCTTAAATTGCTATAATTAAACTTGAAAAATCGAAAAAAAAATAAAACTTCATAATTTTTGTATGAAATTACATACTTCACAAGAAAAAGTTTCCAAATTTACAACTTATTAAAGGATTTTAGTCAAAATCAGTTCAGATTTTAATGCTGACTTTCTATTAATTTTATAGTTAGTGTCCCAACCTTGTCAGTAGTTTTTTTAAGCCTCACCTTAACAATTGAAATCTAGGTTCAAACTCCTAATAATCCTAAGTACTGCTCCTAATAATTAAATCTACCGCCTCAAACAAAAAGCAGCTTTTCATTGAAACTTTTCTATAAATTTGCTTGTTCAAAAGATACTCAAAATCCAAATTGTACACACTTCAAATAAATCTCAAAAACAATACTACTATAGCAGCTACTTCTCCTAATGAGTGCCTCTACACTGTAAAATATCCAAATCCAAACACCTCAAATACAAATATTCAGTTTCACCTTTTTCGATTACAATCTCGTTTAAGTGAAAATTTGTGCACGCTTTTCGTGTTTAATTACCCCACACACATATGCAGACATAAATGGACTAATGAGTTACTAATTAATGTTTTATTAGCAGATTCCTGGCATGGTGCCTTATAAAAGGACCGCAGCAGAAAAATCTGGCATTCCAATTTACCAACCTAGTGCAACAAATTATCAACAACTTATGCATATGCAACAGCCATTTGTACCCATCTCATGTGAGTAATAATGATCATTAAAATTTTTGTGCTGGATTTAACTTTTGTACATTTTTTGTTGTTGTTCATACAGATATTTACAAACTACAAGATTTCCAACTTCAAGGGAAGTAAAAGGATGAAGATTAAGCTGATATGTGATGGAATGAATGATTAGGTAGTGTTGCAATATAAATTATCGAAGATGGGTGCAATTTTATGGAATAATTATTAATGATGATTATTGAGGTTGTTTATAAATGATGTATGTCATTTGAGAGGGCTGATCCAAACGTACAGATCATGCTTTGTATTAATTCAAGTATAACTGTCTTAAGAAAGTGACAAGCCCCTCGTTAATGACCTACATAATTTATGAACAATCCCCTCTTCCTCCCCCTTATAAAAACTAATAAATTAATTCATATTTGTAATTTCATTTGCAATGCAAAGAGTGAATTGATATTGATAGGCAACACATTCTATATTTCAAAAAATAAATAAAAATATTTTAAAATTATACATATTGACATGAGAATGAATATAGGATGTGGTTCCAATCGTTGTATTGGAAATGAAAATGGGAAATAAAAAGCGACGAAACGGTCATCAGATTACGGTGGCAATAAAAAATTATATTCAAAAAAAAAATTATTATTAACAATTTAAAACAATAAAATTAAAAATTAATTAAAATACATTGGTCTATTAAAACATTATATTGAAATGGACGAATGGTATGAAAATTGCATCTCTTACTTCCACTTATTGTAGATGTGTTTATTCATAAGCACATCGGCAAGCAAAATAATTTTTTTTTTTTTTTGAATGCAGAAATGAAAAAATATATTAAAATGAAGTGGAAAAAAATAAAAAGTTCTCATATGGTTAACACATTAACACGCAGACCGGAAACGAAGGTTTTTTAAATACAATATATGAATTGTATTTTACATAATTTAAGGTAGGTGGTTATTAAGTGAGAGACAGAATTAAAACAAAAAATATGACGTGAAAAAAAAAAAATATAAAAGTTCTGCAATAATAAATGATAATAAAATCACTTGCATAAAATAACACACTACATCTACATACCAAGTAGTCAAGCTGGTCAAATAAATAGTCGAGAATTCTTTGTTTAATTGGTTTATGTTGAGTTTTTTCGAGGTTTTGGAAGATTATTTTAGTTAATTAAGCAGTTAAAATTGTCATTTTTTAAAAATTTAAATAATTTTTAAGAATCCGTTTAAGGGGTCATTCATTCATTCATAAATGATGTCCAAGGGAGGGGGGGGTTAGGTCAAAAACAATAGAATTTCTAAGAATTCTATTGTTCTTTTTTAAAAAATGACCGTTGATTTCGGACGTCATTTATGAACAACCCCTAATATTAAAAAAGATTAAAAAATGAATTGTTTGTTTAAAATTTATGAATTTTGAGTTTAATGGAAATAATAAATAAGAAATTTTAAAAATTAAAATTATTTTCTTACACTTAATATTTTGAACTTATTTAAAAAATTTTTTTTATTTCTTTGATATTGGAATCCATTTAAAAATTCTTACTAGATACTTGACCGTAAAACTTGACATCAACGAAAAAAAAAATTAAAAGATTCTTAAATCTAAAAATAAAACCCTAACAATAAAACTTTTAAAGAAAAATATTAAATTATAAAGTTTTACCAAACGCGGTGCGACATTACACAGACACATAAAAAATGATGAAATGAAAAGTTGAAAATAATTTGTTAGAAAATGTTTTTAAAGATTTTTTTTAGTCCCTAGGTTTAATCGATCAAAATTTTAATTTCAAAAATTTAACCATAAGCACGATCATGTAAATAATAATTTGTTTCGATATATCTCTAATTTCACTCAAATCATTTCACTTTTAATAAAATTAAAAAATTCAATTTGTAATTAAGGAGAAAAAAATAATAAAATAAAATAAAAAAATGATAAGATAAGAAAAAGTAAACATCAGACTGTTGACAATTTATATTGATAGAATCATGAGCATTCCTAAAAAATTTATTCAAGTTTGAAACGTGCAAAAAAAATTAAGAAATAAAAGAAATAGAGTACGATAATAAAAAATATTTCACAATTAAGATAAGAAAAGAAATCAAATTTAAGCAAATAGTGTTCTCATTTTATTTGTAATATCACTTAAGTATCTATCAGTAGGTTCACGTCGTGCTGTTCCTCTTTCAATCAAAACTACCAAAAAAATCGAAAAATTGCTTTTTTTTTCCATTTATATTATGTTAATTTTTTTCCAACTAAATATTTTTAAAAGTGTGAAAAATGAAAAATAATGGAGACATCGACAGCACAAAAAAAAATATTCTCTTTTTTACCAACGAAAATTGCTGAGGTTAATGAAATTCGGTCACAATCAACAATTCAATTGAAAGTGATTTTCATGCTTTTGCATATTTTTTTTTTCGGTTCCTGTGCATGATACACAATGGGGAATGAAGAAGTTTTCACAAAAGAATTTTAAGGCATTTTTTATGATTTTTCACAATAAAGTCACCTGATTCTGTGTTAATTATAGACATGATTATAGCGGTGATGTGAATTTTCTTTTGTTCATTATGAAGTGAGAATGTAAAATGTTTAAAAAAATTTGGCAGATGACGATGGTTTTTTGATTTTTACTAGGGATTTGAGGTTGTATAACTTTGGGTTTTGTTGAGTTTGACTTTGTGGCTTGATATAGCTCGGTTGGGGAGTGGATTGAAAATTTGAAAATGAAATTTTGTTGTTTTGCTAACAGAACGTACGTGGGTTCAAATCTTAGTACTATTTCATAAAGAACTTTAAGAAATTGTGGACTTAAAGCTAGAAATCAAAAATTTTATATCAATAATTGCAAATTAGTTCAAATGCTCAAAAAAATTTGAAAAATCTTTAAATCCTTCAGTTAATTCAATTTTCAAACCAACCTTAATAAACTAAAAAAAACTTAACCCCAAAAATTTCAACCCATGACCTCCCAACAAACAAAAGGTTAATGTTCTGTCACTTAGAACCTTGTTGTCATTCAATCTTTAATTCACTCATAAATCTCACACTTTCAACCAGAAAAAAGAAAATGTTGAACAAAAAAGATGAATTTTATATGAGAATGTCTAGTAGACCGTAAAAAATTTGGCATATCAATTTTTTTGATAAAGTATCCCTTTTCATTTTTTCCATATTTTCTGTCACAATTTAACCTTGCAACTCTTGTTATTCCAAAAAAATTTATAGAGAGTTGAGTTTCTGAATGAAACTTTATGCTGAATATGAGGTTGAACAGGAAAATTTTTAGTTTTTTAATCTTTGACCTAATTTGATAATTTTAATGTAATTTTAGTAAAAATTCAGAATGCATAGAATATGTAGTAAAGTTTTAATGAGATTGTGGATGTAAAGTGGACAGTTTATAGTCACATTAAATTGTTGAGAATCTCAACATCTAGTCATGTCTTCAATTAACTAATTTAATAAGAAAATCTTAAAACTTTATCGTCTAAGTGACTCAAAATTTAAGCATTTAGATGTTAAGATTATTTGGAAATTTTCTAGCAACTCAATTCCATTTAGAACGTTACAACACACCTCTATTTACCGTTGAGCACTTTCATTAATTTTATTTCGTTTACTTACTGAATATTTTATTCCAATGAATTTATATGAGGTCTAATTTGTTCATGATGAGCAGAATGTAAGCAAAAAATGCTTACAATGACAAATACGATGAAAAAAAATATAATCAACTCTAATGTTAGCTTTATCGGTGTCGAGAATAAGAGTTTGAAGAAATTTGGTCTCTGTGGGATATGAATTGGACTGTATTCAAGGAATATCAAGTTTGTTAGGTCGACTGCCTTTTGGGAGCTAATTTAGACTAGTTTGTGTACTTTTAAGTAGTGTTAAAACGATTGTGATTTCGATCGAATGATTTTAATCAAAGTAATCGAAATGAAAAAAATGATCGAAATAATTTCAATTGAAATTCAATCGAAATCGAAATGATGAATAATCATAATGATCGAAATAAAATATTATGATAATTAATTATTTCGATTGCGATCGAAATGATCGAAATTTGTATTTCGATCTTAAGATCGCAATCGAAATAAAAACAAAGGATTTTTTCCTTTGCAAATTTTCCAAACATTTATGCTGTTTTACGCGAAACTGGACACAATCCTTTCGAAACAACTGCACAATCTTATATCTTATGCACATAACATGCTTAATATACCTAAAGGAAGTGCTGGAAGTGCTTAGTTCCTGAGATCTGACCACCTCTCCAAAATGTCATGAATCGTCGAGAAATCAAATAAAATTTTTTTTGGTCGGTTCCAGTCAATTGGACATAACCAGTTTCTCTATATTAATTAAGAAAAAAATGGTTCTTTATGTTCTTAAAAAATAATGAGTGAAATTTTTGGCTTTCTCTTTAAAATTTAAATTTCTTTATTGTCGATTGAGTTGTTCCTTATTTACAGGCTGTCATTTTCCACTTTCCCTTGCAAAATTACAACTAAAACTTATGGTATCCTAAGATTTTTCGTTACTTTCCTTTTCTATTTCAAAGATTTCTTGAATTTTATCAAGAATAGTGCAATGAACTGGTTATGTCCAACTGACTGGAACCGACCAAAAAAATTTTATTTGATTTCTCGACGATTCATGATATTTTGGAGAGGTGGTCAGATCTCAGGAACCAAGCACTTCCAACACTTCCTTTAGATATATTAAGCATGTTATGTGCATAAGATATAAGATTGTGCAGTTGTTTCGAAAGGATTGTGTCCAGTTTCGCGTAAAACAGCATAAATGTTTGGAAAATTTGCAAAGGAAAAAATCCTTTGTTTTTATTTCGATTGCGATCTTAAGATCGAAATACAAATTTCGATCATTTCGATCGCAATCGAAATAATTAATTATCATAATATTTTATTTCGATCATTATGATTATTCATCATTTCGATTTCGATTGAATTTCAATTGAAATTATTTCGATCATTTTTTTCATTTCGATTACTTTGATTAAAATCATTCGATCGAAATCACAATCGTTTTAACACTACTTTTAAGGTAGTTTAATGTTTAAAAATGAAAATTTTCGATTGAAAGAAGAACAGACACACCGTGACACACAAAAAAATTCAAAAAAATTGTTTATAATGAAAGAATAAAAAATTATGAATGAAATCATGAAATAAGTAAAAATTATTTACATTTTATATACAAAAAAAAAATTAATTAAATTTTTATTCTTAAATATCTAGTTCCAGTCTTAAAATGACTTTAACTTAAACTTATGTAATTTAATAAATTATATCATAAAAATTATTTGTTATAATAACTGATTTTCTTATTAAGAAAACGAGGAAAAAAGACGAGAAAGAAGAAGGAAAAAAAAATAAAAATATTAAAAACTTTCAAAAAAGATAACAAAAAATAAGTTTCCATTTTTTTGGTTTCAATTAAATAAATTAAAGGCTTTATTTATTTTTCAGCCACAAAAATTGCACATGATATTAACTCGAAGACGGAAAATATTCAACAAACTTTAGAGATTATCGTTTGAGTTTTGCTATAGGTTGTTTTCAGAATAAACAAAAATATATCCTCGGATAAGAATGTTATAAGCTTTTAATATAAAACTCTGAGAAAAGAGAGGCCTTATGACTGTTCAAGCTTGTTTTTCTCATTCATGAAAATTAAATTTTTGGATGGATTCAGGGGAGTGAAAGTCTTAATGTTGGATTTATTTACCTTTCTTTAAATTTGATTTTGTAAATTTTGAATAAATTTGTTTTCTAAAAATTTTTACGTTATTTAATTTAAATTTTATTTTTTTAGGTATTGCAATTTTAATTTCAAATTTGATTTTTTAAAAAATTTAAATTTATTTTTTTTTAAAACTTTAAAATTTATTTATTTTTTATTTTTAAAGTTTAAAATAAGTTTTTATGAAATTATTATTTTTTTAAATTTTTAACTAAAATTCTTATTTAAAAATATTAAATTTTAAAAATATTACAAATTTTAATATATTTCAACTACGCAATCATTGATCAAACCAATTCCCTTTCAGCTACCATCCACAACTATAATTAGTAATAAAAAAAATCAAACCAATTCAACAAAGCTTCAATGCTCCGACATTATCTTATCTCGATGTTGTTATGTTGTACAACAAAATGATAAAATTAAGACATTTTTTTCGGTTGTTTTCAAAAAGATATCTTCACAACAGCTCACACATTCGAGCAAATTGTTTATAGTTGAAATATTTTTTACCGTCATTAGTTTTTTTTAGAAAGTGTAGACTTAAATTTTATGCGGTTTTTTAATAGTTTAATATTTATATTCATGTACAAATCGAAAAATAATAAAATAGATACGTCAATATGAATGGAAAAGCTGTAAAAAATGAGTTCCATTTACCAAGGAATATGTCAAGTAAGTACGCAAGAATAATTGAATTGATTCAAGATTCAAATATTTCAAAATCTTCTCACTGATTTATTTTATTGCATAAATTTCACTTCACATCTTGCTTTTCAATTTTTTCTCCTTACATATATAATCTTTTTTTACATTCAAAAACGATTGAAAATGTTCTTTTTTTGCAGAACCATCAATAATTCACATCATCTTACTAAATCGAACTTTTCGAATTCTTCTTGCACTTGGAATATTTTGCATGCTAGTTCCTCTACTCGATTACTTATATTTTTATTATACTGATGTAGCTGAACATAAAATCGATGATTCCGGCATTTGCTCACATCCTTACATCTATCAAATTCCTTGTGGGAAAGATGAGGTATGGTAATCTGTTGAGATTTTTAATTTTTTAATGGTATCTTGGTATGGGTGGGATCCAAGTCTTTTTAGTCTTTGATTATTTATTCTAATTTGTCCAGTTACAGTTTTCGTTTCATTTGAGAATCGAATCTTGGTCTCTTAAGAACCAATTTTATAGTAATCAATTTTAAGACTTGAACCTACTCCTTTTGGTTAATAAAAATATAAAGCTAGGTTCGTAAAATTCGGTTCAATATCTATAACATTTAAAATGAGTTAGCTTCGACATATCAGAATTTCAGGCAATATAAACCAAACAAAACACTTAAATATCCACAAATTTCCTGTAAATTAACCACATCACCATCAATCAATTCCTCTCAAAATCTGATTCCAAAAAATTAAACACCATCCAAAAATAAATTAATAATTTTTTAACACATCCACTAAGACTATAGCACGCATAAAAGACGATAATACTTCAATTATGTTGCATATCGGTAATTTGTTGAATGGCTATAATACACAATTGAAATAACAGTGAACGATTATTGCCATGAATACATATTTTTTTATTATATTCCTAGAACTGATACAATTTTTAACAATCTGCAAAGTACTTTCAGCTCTGTATTCATATGCGAGAGAGAAAGAGAGAAAATAATAAAAAAAATTACTCAAACTCTATATGAACATGCATGCATAAATAAAATATTGTACAATATGTGCACGCTGGATTTAATCCAATTGTTTATTTTTAATTTTTTTTCTATGCATAGAACATCACCGAATTGGAATGTAAAGCGAGTGCATGCTGCTTTTCCAGTACCACTGGATGCTATCATTTTCTTCCATCAAAGTATCAATTGAAATTGAAATCAGAACGTCCTTGGAACAAAGATGAAGTATTTGTGCCAACAAAGGAAGTCTCTCCATTAAAGACTGTAATGTACGAGTCAATGAAATTAGATATTGTCGAAGAAAGTGATGAAGTTTTATCAATTATGTTATGGAATCCATCAATGGTGTCATATAATGCTACAAAGAGTTCAAAAGATGCTAAAAATAATTCAAATTATCGATGGAAAGTTTTCACTCCCGAGTTATTTATTGAAGTGAAAAGAAAGATAAATAATGAAACAATTTTTAGTACAACGCGTGGTGCATTGATCGTTAGTGAGAATTACTTCGAGTGGAGTGTATTTTTAGGAAGCAACGATTTACAATTGATGGGCTTCGATACAACAGATTTGAAAGAGGGTCATCGGATTTTAATCAACAATGTTCATTCATCTGTCATTCCATATGTCGTAGCGTATGGTATGTACGTATTGTTTTTTTCTGTTATGTTGATATATATGTTCAATTGAAGTAGATTTTCATGCTATTGTAATGGATATGATGTGCAATCATTGTTGCACTTGAGTTTGAATTCAGTTTTTTTAGTTTTTTTGGATGGGACTAGTCGGTATATTTTTGAGAAGTAATGCCCCATCAAATTTATATCTGTTGTAGTGGAGGATTTTTTTAAAGCTTGATAGGTTTGATACGGTTTAGTTTTTGAAAGTTCAATGAACTTTTTTGAGAGATTCAATTTATATTTTCGAATTAAAATATGTTATAACTATTTAGCACCGAAATTCATTAAAAAAATTTAACATAATTTATAGGATTCAGTGGCCAGTGGGAGTGAATGGGTGAATTTTCCCCTTCCTCGCTGGCAAATTCCTTTAATTTGCTAAAGTTTTTCGTAAAAAACGAAAATTAACCACAACCCCCCTCCCCCTTAAATTTTTTATACAAAAAATTAAATTTCTCATACAAAAAATTAAATTTTTAATAAAAAAAAAATCATCCCCCTTTAAAATTCCTGGCCACGCCACTGATAAGATAACTTCGAATTTTTCCCAAAAATAATTCAAATTTATCAAAATCAAAACCGAATCACAGTTCTGAAACGACAAAAAAGTTTCTAAAAAATTTAACTGTATATTCTCAGACCTCAGTTCGATTCTCACAAATCAATGAAATTTGTCACAAATCAAATTTAAAAAATTTATTTCAAAATGTCCAACATTTTTTCTAACAAATTCCCAACTTCCATTTCTAGATACAAAAACCAAACACTACCATGGATTACATTTTGAGTCAATTGATAGTCCAACGGAGATTCAAATACTAAAATCAAATACAATCATCATAAAACAATATTACAGTGCATCATTCAAACTGAAATTGTTCACTGGACCAGAATACACCGATGTCTACAAGCAAATAAAATCCTTTGTAAAAAAATTCTACTTTCCAGATGACTTTTGGTCCTTTGGCGTGCATTATTGCCACACAAATCCACTTCAACAGCACAACAATGAAGCAAGTACGAAAATTGAATTGAGTCAATTGCTAATCAATTCAAAGATAATTCCATTTGACAGTCATTGTATCGATAGTGAACTAACGGCACTGCTTATGTCTCAAAATAATACAGACATTATTTCAAACATCTATCGAGATGAGATTGAAGAGCTGAGAAGAATGAACAAGAAAATCCTCATCCACATGAGTTTAAACGCAATTGAGGTGATAACGGATGATGAGACAGAACAGCAACAACGACATGATGTGTTCAAGAGCGACGATTTATTTCTTAAGGATGTCGATGGAAAAACTAATTTCATTGGTTTTTATGGTGAAAATAGAAAAGTTTCGTACCTTGATTACATCACGAAATCATCGAAAATTGCTGAAATACTCATGTCTCAAAAGCAACAGCATCAACTAGATTTCTTCCTTAAATTATCGAATGGCATTTTCCTATATAAAAATTTTCCATTCCATAATGCAGTTAACGAGAGAGTCGATTTCGATATTTTTACATTTAAGCCAAAAAATTTCGAGACTGAAATTGAAAACTTGATTCCATTAAATGTAAAACTTGAGACCGGAGAACCTTTAATCCATCAATTAAACAACTATGGACGAGAGCAGATTGAAGTTTTCCAACAAACTTTAAATAATGATGGTAAAAAGTTTTGCATTGCAGACTCATATCGAGAAACATCGAACGAATGGTGTGGAATGCTGATGAGAGTTAAGAAAGCAAGTTGGACAAATTTTCAGTCAACTATCAATAAATCAGTATTCTATTCTTTAATTGGAATGTCATTCTATGGTGCTGAAGTATGTGGTAGTAGTAGTAGTAGTTGGGGTCATGGCATCAATATTGATGATAATAATAATAATATTGACAATATTGCAGAAGAATTGTGCATACGATGGTATCAATTTGCCATTTTCATGCCACTCTTTTATGTTAATTCCGATCGAGTTCCAACAAAATTTACAAAATATGCTGAACGAATTATGGTTCATGCAATTCGTACGAGATATGCATTACTAAATTATATGAGGACGTGCATGTTAATGGAAATACCTTTATTGAGACCATTGAGATATGTCTATACAGATGACAATAATGCCGTCGAGATTGAATTAATCTCAAACCATCAGTTGATGTTCGGTGAATCACTTATGATTGCACCTGTAATGGAACCACTTACAGTTCAAGTCAATCTCTATTTTCCAGAAAAATATTTCGAAATGTGGTCAGGCTTAGAGATGCCACAAAACTCAACTCACTTTTCAATCGTTATGCATGACATTCCAATCTTTATTCGTGCAGGTCACATTATTGCACTTAATCTCGCACATGAATCAGTGTCGGCAGAGGATGCAAGATTACAACCATATCTCCTCATCGTTGCTCTCTCGTGTACCGAAAATTTCACATGTTATGCACGAGGAAAGCAGAATATTGTAGATGGGGTGGAGTTAAAGTTTGAAGCATCTGAAACTCATCTCAACATAACTGTAATTACAGACGTAGAGAATTCCAGTGAGAGAAGAAATGAAATTTGTGGACCGGAACCGTTTGCCTCAAGTGAATTTCGGTTTGCCAAAATTTATGGATTGGAAGATTTTAAGGAAATGTATCGTAATGATTATTTATTGTTGGATTTAAATATTTGCAATGCAGACTGGAAGGAAATTTTTAGTATTTCTATTTGAAAGGGGGGGATGTTTGGATGTGATGGGTGGGTTTTGGGAATTTTAAAGGATTTTTTAAGACAACTATTTTGAATGAAATAGCGAAGTTAAGTTAATATACTTAACTAATGTTAAAGGGGGTTACATTTATGAAAAAAGGTCTGAATTGGACAAAAAAATATTTTTGAAGTTTTGAATGGCTTAAACACTAAAATAAGCTGAAATATTGACAAAGTTTCAAAAAGCCTGTAAAATAAAGCATAAACATAGTTAAAATCTGTAAAATTTTCGAAAATTGTGAAAAATAAAATTCCAGTCAAAATAGTTCCTGAAAATAAATAATTTCAATGCCATCACTTACCAACGGCTCTAAAAAAAATGAAAATTCATATTTTTTTCTCTTTTCTCATTTAATTTTATTTACTTAAAGTCTTTAATATAAAACAGACTGAATGTGCTTGTTTTTCAAGTTACTTTTCTTCTTTTCTATCATTTTTTTCACTTTACTTTTCTTAAAAGGAATTAAATGAAATTTCTAGGGTTAGAGAATTCTTATAGTGTGTATCATCATCATCATTTTTTTTTTCTTATGTTTATAAATGTTTTTTTTTTTCATTTTTTAATATATCATCAAAATAATATTTTTTTTAAGATCATTGAAAGACTAGACCAACAAATATTTTTATCTCATTTAAATTCTAATTTTTTTTTTATTCATTTTGAAGATTTTTTTTCATTTCATTCTTATTTAATTATTTACATTATATAAATAGGTAAATATTATTTTATTTATTACCAGGATGAGTATAATCTCTCAGAGCTCACCGACATTTTATCAATTTGTCAATTTTAAATCTCCATTTTCAAATATGATTCATGATATTTCTCATTTTTTTAGTGCAACAGTCGCACCTATTAAAATTCAATTTTTTATTTTAATTTTTTCTTTTGTTCCAATTCCAATTCATTAATTTTAATAAATATATTTATTCATTATTATAATTATCATTATCATTAATGTGTTTTTGTTTGTTTGTTTTTTTTTTGTGATATCGAGTAACGAAATTTTCCAAATTTCGATAAATTATTTAAGTTTTACTTAATTATGGATTTATTTATTTTTTTGTGTGGTTATAAATGGAATCTGATTGTTAAATTGTTTCCGATTGTGAGCGACACAGTGACATAAAATTCAATTATTGGCGCCAAATTACTTAATTGTGAATTTTTTTATTTATCATTTGATTTCACAAATATGCGACTTTATGGTGCCGATGAGACTATTTTATAGCGATGTATAGCTCGTGAAAATTTAGCAATCAGATTCAATTTCAGCCATCAAGAAAAGTGATAAAAATTTTCTTTTTATTTTTGATATTTTTTCGTGAAATTTTTGAGGTTAACTGAGGGGTTACTCAAATTTTTTGCAGGCCGTTTTCTAGGAATTTGTCTTAAAAATTATTTGAATTCCTTCAACAGTGATATCTTTAGAAGTTCATCAAAATTTTATCAAATTTTAGGCTGATGTGTGCAATTCAAACTTTGTGTCCGTTACAGTTTCCAAATAAAAGTGCAAAAATGACATTTTTGTCTGTCTGCCATGCAAAATTCGAAATTAAATACCCCTTGTTCAAAAATTCGAAAAAATTTAAATTCAAATTAAAGCATTATCGTGTATAATTTATCAAAGTAAATAATTGAATCCATGATTAAGAACTAAGATGATGTCAAATAAGTGATAAAAATCTAAAATAGATATTAAATTCAAGAAATAGCGCAACGTATTTTTTTGAATTTTCAATTTCCGAATAAACTTAATTGAATACCCCTAGACTTTCGATAAGTCTGTCGAACATGAATTGCGCACATCAGATTTTAGGTTTTCCAAAAAAATTAGGCCTTAGACTTCACATTCCTTTAACGACATGTTAATGAAAATTGTCACCAAAATTTTAATTTCTGATTTTTTTGCTCTCACCCCTCTTTATTGAACAAATATGAAATATATTTTTGTGATTTTTTTTTGGAGTTTAATGATTGTTTGAAGGTTTTTTGTTGAACAAAAAATTTCAAAAATCTAAAATTAATTTGAAGAAAATTCAACAAAGAGTTTGTAAAATTTTTTTGAAAATTTTTAGAACAAAAAATTTGAAAATCTTAAATAAATTTGTAAAATATTTCAAAAAAAATTAGTAAATTTTTGACAAGTTAGACTAGAATTATTTATTGATTTTTTGAATGAGTTTCTGGTTAAAATCTTAACCTTGATTGAACAGATAATTTCCTTTCTGCAATATTATCAATCAGTGGTTTGAAGGGGTAAGGGGGTGATGAAATTTTATATTTTTTTTCTATTTTTTTTTTCGTTTTTTACGAAGAACCCTGGCAAATTAAAGGAATTTACCAGTGAGGAAACTCACCCAATCACCCTCTTCCCTGTCTACGCCACTGCTTTCAATATCTATAAATTCAATAAAATTTCTGTTGATTTCAACAAAATCGCATAACATAAAATGATTTTTTATGAACACATTTGAAATTTTAATGGATAGTTATGCGATAAGATTCAAAACAACAGAATTTATCGTTCATAAATATTTATTTGATTTCCTTCAAAAACATGCAAAACTTTGAAAAATCTTGATTTTCTGATTCGAAAAAGTACATGCTTCTGTTACCAAATTGATTAAACAACTTTCGTTGCAAAAGGAGGTAATGAAACAACCCCGTGTAACCAAAATAGTTCTAAGGGGTCATTTACTTAGTACGTTAGGCAAAAAACGATTCCTTAAGCCCCCCTTCCCCCTAAAAAGCGAACGTATTAAGTAAATGACCCCTAACGTATTACATTGAATTTCCTTAAGAACATGGATGGAATACACTTGGTCGGTTTTGGTTCCTAAGGATAATTGGTTTAAAAGTTCAAGTTTTGCATGCCTTAATAAATCTTTAATCTAAACTCTTCTGATTTCTAATCAGATTCATTAATTTTCAATCCCTTTCGACTTCCTCAAACTAGCCTCAGATCAATAAAAAATTAATCGGTTCAATGGACTAAATAAATCAAGAACTAATGTTATCAAACAAAAAAATTGACCTAATCTTCTTTGATTTTCACTTTCCGAGACCCTTTATTAAATCAGGATCATTTGACTAGAAAATTATCAACTCATAAATTGGCAATAATCAGGTTCATCCAATCGAAAAAGTTTCTAACGAATATTTTCATTTTTTAAACTAAACCTTACGTCAAATTCATTAATTTTACTTCTCACACGACTTACAATAAGAACTTTATAAATTTTGATTAATTTTAGATAATAATTTAACGTATTTTAACAAATATTATCGAAATTAGACAAAAAAATAACCTAAAAAATATTTAATTTAATTTTCTTTTTCTTTTTAATTCGAATCGATCTAAAAAATGCGATTCTATAATAATTGAAAAATTTCTCTCAAAAATTTCTTATTGACTAAAAAAATTTTACAATAAGAAAATTCAACTTTTTTTGCCATCGTTTTTTTTACTCAATTTTTTTGATTATTGCACAAAATTTTTTTCTTCTCTACTTTCTATTTATCTCCCTATATACTCTCAAAGAGATACAAAAAAAATTTTTATTCAATTTTTTAAATTTATCAAAAGAGAATTAATAATGATATTAAAAGGGAATTTTTTATGTTTCGTGATTCATAAATGAGCTCTGAAGTACTATAATCATCCTTTACTAAAAAAGAATTTTTATTTTTCATTTAAATTGTGTTTGTGTGTGTGTGAGTGTGTGTTTCTCATAATTTTTTTTTAATTCATTAAAGTGAATTCGTTGATATCATTTTCATCATTATTAGTATTAAATATATATTTTATATGAATGTGTGTGTGTTTTTTTATTTATTTATCTTTTTTTTGTTTTTTTTTCTTAATTCTTATTTTGTGTATATAAACTTTAATCGCATTCAATTAGCGACAAAAAGGAGCTTTTGATGAAGCTAACTCGAATCTTGGAAGCTGATTCAATATCTTTAGCTGAAGATTTTTTTTTTTTTGTTGCTATTTTTCTAGGTTGAGGAATTTTTTGATGATCTTAAAAATGACTAATTTTGATTTTAAATGGATGGAATTTTAGCTATGGATGGATGTTGAATTTTTAATGTGTCCAAAAATTTTGTGATTTTAATTAGTTTGAAGCTTCTTGATAAATTTTCGAATATTAAACTTGCTTTTTTGAATTTTGTGAGTAATCTAGTTCAATTCAGCTCAAAATACCTCATTTTTTACACGCTTTTTTTCCAATTTTCAACACAATTTCCAATAAGAAATTTCAAAATTTTCAAGACTTTAAGTCCCAACCCTGTCCGAACTCTCATGCAATAGCATGCAAGTTAATTTTTATTCCACAAAATCGTATGTGCTGTCAATTAAATCTCTTACACAATTTAATGTAAATTTTAGGGTCTAAATACAATTTAGCCTTAAACTTATATCTTAATTGGATTAAATCCTTATTAACTAGACTGCAAAATATCTGGCCAGCCTATACATGATTCTTCCATCTTTTATACATTAAGATTACATCCAGAACAGAAATAATACTCTATTCATAATAGAAACAAGGAACAGTATTGGGAAGAAAATGAGGTGAATATTGTGAATGAAGAATAGAGCCTAAGGAACGGGAAGAAATAAGAACAAAAAGTTGTATTAATAAAGAAGGTAAATAAAAAAAAAAGTTTTGGAGATCAAAAGCTGAATTTTTTGTGGGTTGGGAAAAGGAACTAGGAATTTAGGATAATTATAGCAAAAATAATTTCAATCCAATAATCCATCAATAAAACCAGTCAAATAGATTCCTCAAACCTAGATTCTCATATTTTCATGTCTTGACTTATATCAACACATTTATTTTGTCCTACTAAGTCGACCTATTAGTTTCACCTCCTCGCAAAGCGCTGGAAGCAATGTGATTTATTTTTTTATTATTTTTACTTTAAAAGTTTCTTAAATGTATGAGGCTTTGAGCCTAAAAATTCTAAATATAATTAATAAAAATTTTTATTTTATTTTTTTTTTCTCCCATGTTTATGTCAATCACTTTATCATCTTGCTGTGCACCTTAGCCTTTCATTTGATAAAGTTTATCATTATTTTTTTAATTAATAAAAATCTTCAGTCAAAATATTTACGAGCCATGAGATCAAAACTCGAGCTAGCTTCAAAAAGGTAAAAAAGGAATATATAAATTTTTAGTCAATTTTATTTATTTTTTATTATTTTATTTTATTTATTTTCTTAATCTCACAAAAAAAATCCATTCCCACTCTTTTTTTTGTTTTTGGTGTTTTCATCACTTGCTCTCACAGAAAAAAAAATCATTTTTTTATTCCTTTAATATATCAATTCTGTTCTCGCTTTATGCCATTAAAAAAATATCAATCATTTTTTATCTATGAACTTTTTTTTATTCTTATAAAAAAAAAGTTAAATTAAAATTTTTCTTTCATTTTTCATCTTCCAATTTCACATTCCCACATTTATTCTTCATCTTCTTCTATTGGGGGATGGGTTAGTTCGGTTGTGACGTGTCAATGGGTTTTTGATGAAGGTGGGGTGTAAGTTTGTAGGTTGGTGATGTTATCTTCATTTTTAAAAATTTTATTGGGTTTTTAAGAAGGACAGAAGTCTATAATTTAGTATGTAGACTAGATCTTCGAGATATTGGAAGGATAAATCCTTCATTCCCAAGGAACAATGTACCGTTAGAAGATCTTATGCTCAAGTACCCTACAAAACCACAACAAGGCCCCATTACACCCCTGAAGAAAGTCCCAAAAAAACCATCACTTCCGAACAAACCCCCCAAAAACTTTTATTATTATCATATCCGTTTCTTTAAAAAATATTATATTATTTTTTCCAATAGTCAAAAATAATTATATATGTTAGATTATTCGAGAAAGTAGGAAATAAGATAAGTGATATTATTCACTCATTCGACCCGAAACTATGCAGAATTATTTGCATCAGTAGAATCGGTATTAGTTGTATTAGTAGTTATAATGCTTGTAGTATTAGCAAAATCGGAGAAAGAAGTAGAAGTAGAAGAAGGAGAACAAGTATAAGGAGAAAAGGAATGTTATGGGTTCTCATTTTCCAAATTTCATGATGAAATATTCATTTCTTTCCCGAGCGGTGCACTTGGAAGTTTAAAGATGTCTGTTTGATTAAAAATAAAAGAATTGAGAACGGGAATATAAATAGAGAGAGAAAGATAGAGAGATATCGAGTATGTATGGATGTATATAGATATAAATTTTATATGTTGTATGGATTATTTATGATCTAGAGATGAGAGACTAATGACAATTTTCAGGTAGATATATTGGAATTGTGATCGGTGTTGGTACAGCATACTCACATGAGACGGGTACAAATGGCTGTTGAACGTGCATAACTTGCTGATAATTACTTGTATTCGCTGGATACACTTGAATTGCCGTCGTTGGTGTTTTTTCTCCTGCCGGCCTTTTGTTGTAAGACACCATGCCAGGATAAGACTGCAAAATAATTTCATTATTACATTATTATTATTGTGTGGTTAATATTGTATTTTGTAAGGATGTAAAATGAGAGAACAATGATGCAGCATATGTGAAACGTGATAACAATTCAGTTGACCTCACAAAAGAAAGGTCAAAATTTTCACCTTTTCATCTAGTTGAACTCTACGTGCTGTGTGCTAATTAAATTATTTTTCAGGTATAAATCAACTTACATAGTTTTCATAATATATCGAGCCAATTGCCTTTACGTCCATCTATAAAAAGAAAAGTTTAAAATTAGTTCAAGCTCTTTCGAAAAATTTTAATTAAATTTATGAAGTCAATCTTCAAAAAAAAAATAAATAAATTTCAGCAATGCGACATACTCGAAAATAAATAAATAAACTGCAAGTTATGAAGAAGAAAAACAATGTAGAGGATGCACATCGTTTGTTCAATCGTGAGACAATGAACTCTTCATTCAAGAACCCACTCGATCTATATTTTCTTTCCTGGTGAAACTTTTTGTTTTGTTCGACAATCTTCAATTTATTATTATTATTACTGTAGAATAATGTTGGAAATATTTAAGGATGGAATATAATGAAATGAGAATATAGTTTTGACTTTAATTGAGATTTGTTTTGTTTGGTCTATTGTGAGTTGTCTAGTTTACGAATCAATTGAAAATATAATAGTTTGGTCAAAAATTTAACTATTAAAAAAATTAACAAAAACTAATGAATTAACCGTCAAAAAATATTCAAATTTCAACAAATGGAAAATATTCGAAACTTCTGAACGCACTCAATAATTTTTTCTTTCTAATTTAAAGTTATTTTTTCTATATTTAGAGACAGATCTAAGCTTCTAACTCATTTCCATCCAAAGAAATTTAATAAAATGAAGTTAATATTTGAAATTAGAACTCTCTATGATGTTTGGTTGCCGAGATTTTTAAGACCAACCAAAAACACAAAATGAGTGTTTATTTTGGAAAATGCACCAAAAATCACTTTAATTAAGAATCTTGAGCTTAACTACTAAGAACTACCCAATATCTTACATTTTCGAACAGCTCATTCCCAACAAAACCAACTTATACATACATAATCCAAACTAACAAGCTTCTCAATCAAGCTTTGAGTTTTCAATCAATTTCATTCATCAACGTTAATTATTTCATCTATGAGACAACAAATCATCAGAACAATTCAGTCATTAGTACAAGAGCAAACCCCCAAAACATCTATCCAAAATTGACATGAAATATAAAATAACATCATTCATTTATGTTAATCATGCATACATCCACCTTGATAAATGTTTTATCACAGCATTTAAAATAAATTTGTGATTAATTGATTGAAAAAAAAATTGCAATTAAATCAAATAATCCAAAAATAAATATTTTTTGTGGGGGACATAAAAATCCTCCAGCATAATCAGATAATAGTTCTGTCAAGTAAATAAACTCACAGACATAAGAAAACTTTTCAGTCTTTTTCTCTCTTTATTTTCCAATTATTCACTTCTGTTTTATACTATTAAAAACATTGTGCATTATTCAGACTCAATAAGAGCACTTAAATGTCGATTGACAAACAATTTAAAAAGGATTTGGAGAATTTTGTAATTCCATTTTTCAATCGATATTGTCGAAGATAATTTATCGCAAAAGTTATTTAAGAGATAAAGATGATTATTGGAGGATATAATCGATGCAATTAATAGTAATTAATTTTTGGATTGGGATTTTTTTACACCTCACATCATTTTTTTACAGTAACTATTAAGCTTATTTATTATATTATGAAAAATATTTCGAGGGATATAATTACTTAATTATCATTACATTGGTAGGTGTATCGAGCAAATTAATGGAGGTGCCAAAATTGCATGCATGATACAGGGTTGTATTTTAAGTTATAGAGTGGGTTTTGAGTAATATGAAGGAAGTTTTTTCAGTAATAGAGTATAGTATTGTAGGGTAAGAGCTTAATCAGTAGTTTGAGTCTTTCTGGTTTCAAAGTAGCAGGTTCGAATTCTATAAGAACCAAATCTCCAATTTCAAGAAAATTCAAGTTCAAATCTCATTAAAAATGCTCAAAAATCTCAAATTTATCACTTCAGTTCTTTCCTAACCTTAACATTCCCTCCTCTATTACACAACATAACGATACCTAGCAATTACCAAAAAAAAAAAATATTTCCATACCAACGAAAATTCATAATTGACTAGTCGTTCATTAACATAGCTGAAAAATTAAGTTTGATGAGCACATGAATCAGGATTTTTGAATTATTCCTACATTAAATGTCATGAATATCCATTATACACTATATTGTTTAGCATGATTGCCACAGCATACATATGCATAAATATGTATATATGCAGGAGAATGCATTAAACGGAAACGATGCGTATAATTAGTATTGATCGGTAGATATGTTATAATTTGCATCCCATGTAATAAATTATCGTTTATCCTTCTCTCTATCAAACCATATTCAATATATCGTACATACAAACATACATGCATGAGCTATATACAGACATACATATACGCTCTTTTTCATTCACTGACACTTGCATTAATCTCATTGTGATGTTCCATAGAGTTTAAAAACAAGCTTTATATACACACATACTCACTATTTTTGCCTTTTTTCCTTTCTTCAGTTATTTATCTCAATTTTCTATCTCTGTTTATTTTACTACTCTATATTCCTTTACTATAGCTCTATAGCATATAGTTTGTGATACAATTTTTTGAAATTACCCGTTTATTTTAAAACCTTTTTGTACATTCCGACAATTCAATACTTATTGAATGTGCATGCACTGTAGCTTCATTCACTAACAACATTCAACATTTCTTTCTCTCATTTTCCATGAACACACGAAAAAAAAGACTTTTTTTTTCTGTCGAGCAGAACATTGCGAGTTTATTTATAAGCTTTATATTGAACTGCATACACATTTTAACCATGTGACGTGTGTGCATGAATATATGAAGGAAATTTTTTATTTAATATTGATTTTATGGTTCTTTTTTGTGTGTTGGGTTCATGATACCCCTGACGAGCTGCTACTGACTCTAAATTTACACAATATTCCACAATTTTATGTAACTTCTGCAACTTAATGATACAACATGTTTGCTAATATTGTGGATTATGAGAACAAATTTTCTTGAATCTTTCTTACTTTTGAGCTAGAAGATTGTAAGTTTTAGATAAGAATGGGAGATAATGTTTGTTTGTCTGTCTGTTCATAATATTTACCAGAAACATTTTCTTGTGAAATATGTAATCTCATACAAAAATTTTCGAAATTTCTATTGTTTTCCCAACCGAAGAACAAGTTCAAATCTTAAGAATTTTTTACGATATTTTTTTGTCAAATGCACTTCCATTCCATATCCTCGCAAATTTCATCACTACTTTAGCATGCATAAACTTTTCAGATGCACAAAATATCATTATTCTCTCTACCATTTTACACATTGTGATTATTATAACAATCCTCCTTTAAAGCTGCTATCTTGTGGATGGATAAGGAAGAAGAAAGCTTTAATGCAATATATGCAAAAGAATGTAATGAATGTTTTGAATTGTTTGGCAAATAAGAGCGGAAGATGTTATCTCAGCATGAATATAAACATTGATTAAAGAAAGACATAAAGTTTTATATGTGAACGTTACTTTAAGGCATTTTAGAAATATTGTGTAGATATGCTGGATTTGAAGATGTTTACTTTAAATAGGTTAGGATGTAATGCAATATTCTAGATTGAAGATGCCAGTTTATGTAAAGATATGAATAATAATAAAAATACATTGCATAGTAGACATTGAATAGAATTTAGATTTAATTAAATTGGAAATTTTTCTAGAAAAGAAATTGCTGAATGAATTTTCAAGTATTATTGATGGAAAGATTGTTCAATGGAAGTGAAATTTGAGTAAGAGCCCGAAGGTTGTGTCTGTCTATCAAGTTTTCAAATTTAAATGTAATTTCAAAATATATTATATTTGAAAAAGCTCAATAGAAAATATTAGAAGGTGAGTTACTATGTTGACGGCATTTAGGAGCTTCAACTAGTTCAATTAAAAGATTAAAACTTGCATGATTTTGCAATTTATAGAAATTATTTCAAATTTTAAGTTCAAATCCTATATAAATGGAATAAATATTAAAAAATTGCTAAATTTAATCATTTATAATGAGTTTGACGTAGTTTTATAAGTAAGCAGAGATTACATTTAATATTTAATAAGAATCGAACAGCAATCCTCTTAAAACAGGCAATCAAATTGCCAAATACAAAATTCAATTTCCACCCGAGAAAAAAAAAATCAATTGACGCGTGTTAAAATTCAGAACACAATGTTAAATGTCAAAACTAATTCAATATCAACTCATTTACGCCCAAAAGCATTCAACGGACGCAAAAATATAAAAAAAAAAATTACTCAACACTCCTCTATTTGCCCAAAATAAAAAAAAAAAAAATACGAAACTCACACCAAAAGCAATTTACACACACACAATATTACAATAATAATCAGCACAATCTAATGAAAACACCAAATATGAAAAGTACATAGAATCCAATTAAAGTTGAATTTGTACCCAATAGTGTAAAGACCAAGAAGCCAACAACAATAATAATTATAAATGGCATTATAATTTTCATCTTGTTTTAGTTGTCAAGGCCCCCCTCATAATTAATTAGTTAAACGTGACAATGTTTAGAAGCAATTTTAATCTCTATCGTATCAGAAATAGAAATTGTTGTTTCATTTAGTTAATATCAATTTTCATATTTACAACTCTCATAGATGTTATAATAATACACATTGTATTATTATTAGATGTAGAACTGTGAATTGTCGTCTGATAATTCTACGAAAAGCATAAATCTGCTGTTACTCGTAATTTTGTAATTTAATCAACGAAAATAACCCAAACAAGAATAAATTAAAGGATTAACATCCACAAACAAAATATTTTTGATTGACTTCATTGTCGAGCTCACTAAATACTTGATTAACTTACCTCAATTCTATCAGTATGTTGTGGAAGTTTATGTTGTTGCTGAATCTGAACTGGTTGAGGAACACATGGGCCAATTTGTTGTGGTGAAACTGTTTGTTGGGCTGATGGATCAGGTCCAATTATTGTAGGTACTAGTTGTCCTGGAGCAGCATAATATGGATTGTAGGGAGTACTAGCAGGTACACTAGCTATGTATGCGTTTGCAGTCTGGAAGAGAATTTAGTTGAATATTAGATTTTAATTGTAGATTGTTCGTGAAAGATTAAAAAGCTTTCTACGTTAATTTTTTCAGATAATCAAATTTTCCCGCGCTTTTTAAAGTGTTTGTTTACATTTTAAAAGTTTGAAGTTTTAAGCTATTTAATGAGTTTTTAATAACCAAAAAATGTCTTAAATTAGGAATGAAACATCCATAATTGCTTTGGCATCAAGGCAAAGTATTTAAAACAATAAATTATGCTAATTTTATCAATTTAAAATTCAAAACAAAAATGTAAACAAAAAATTTAACCTAAAACCTATTAACTTATAAAAAATAAGCTATTAAAGCTCCTATTATACAGTTTAACTTAATTGCCACATTTAAACGCTAACTCGCAAACATTAAACTACACAAAATAAAATAATACCAACCATTGGCTGCATCTGATTTGTAATAATTGTCTGACTGTTTTGTGGTATGGTCATTTGTTGCATAAGAGCATTCTTTAATGCTAAATGATTACGACCATTTATCAGCAATTGATCCTTTAAATGCTGTGGTGGATGGTAGTACTTGCATGGTGGTTTCTCACGATTGCATCGTGCCTAAAATGAAATGAGCAAAAAAAAGGTTTGAATAAATAATTTGAAGAAAACTTGCATGTAAAATATTTAAGGAATATAAAATGGCATGAGGAAAACTTTATGCCACAAATTCAACAGAATTTGTGTTAGGTAGGTAACAAAATACACAATTTTACGGGGGCATGAAAGTTGAAAACCTTTGAAAATTGCAATTTATGTATTTACATATATACACGTGTTGTATATAAAAATCCTTGTGGTACCGTAAATTATAGTCAAGCAAGGAGAAAAAAAATATACATTTTCTTCGTCTTACTCCTTTTTACCGCTTTTTCTCACTTCTAAATATTTCATTGGAAAACCAAAATGTATACAAACAACAAGCATCAGCAGCAACAGCAGCAGTAGTAAAATACTTGCTTTATGTATATACATTTATCTGGAGAAATTTCGTTCTTTTCTTGTGTGTAAGAAAAATAAAGAAATGAGAATGAGAGTGAAAAACATAAATTGTTTATTTAGTGGCTTTGTTAAATAAAGACTAGAAAAGTAGAGAAAGGAATAAGTAGACACACAAGATGAGGTAAATTTCATCATTCACAAGTGGAATAAAGAGGAGAAGTGGAAGAATAGAGGCAAAAAAAAAACAAAAGCAAAATGATGAATGCTCTTTTTCCACTACTCAATATTGTCATTTCGACATTCATTAAAGGCGTTACATACAAAGCAGTAAGTGATGTTGGTGGATGGGGGGAGAAAAAGTGATTCAAATATTCAACTTGAACTCCTCATATTCTCACTTCATACATTTTCATATTGCTGTTCATGTGAGACAGGAATGGAAAACAACATGTAAGTAATGTTGTCGTTTAAGGCGCAATTTGTAAGATTTACACAAAAAACTTAAACAAAATTTCATGAAGAGGTCGTTCACTAATGACGTTCAATTTTTGGGTAAATTTTGTATTCTAAACTGTATTGAGGTTAAAAAGAAAACTGAAAATTATTTTTTTAATGAAATTATAAGAATTATAAAATAAAAGATACAATAGTTTTCTCGAAAAGAAGAAATGAATAGCGGATCGATATTTAGAAGACAAGAAATTTAATTAGAACTCAAACCTTTAACTTAGTAAATATATCACCAATTATAATATGGTTTTTACTATGCTTTTTTGTGCACCTAAACTTGGGCAAATTTACCTTTATTTAAATTTGTAGAATATTTTTATAAAGTACTCATTCTGAAGTTCAAATCCCATATACTAAAATTCACCATGAATTAAATGTTCCTTTTTATTTTAAAACAGATCAACTTAAAATATTCCTTTACTAAAAAGTTAAAAAATTGTTAAAAGCTGATTAATTACAGATAAAAAAAGACAAAACAAGGATAAAACCTCATTTTTTCTATTCATTCATACTACCCTTCCTCATATTCCCTCAAAATAAAAAAAAAACGAGTCGAGAAGACAAGTGAGAGAGAAAAAGAGCAATTATCTTCACACAAAAAGTCTTCAATCTAATGACTTCACGTTAGAAGATAAAAAAAATATACTGTTATATGACTGAGAATATGTGAAGAGGTTGAACAATTTAAAGCACCTTTTTTGTGCAATTTTCCATTATGAGAGTCAAGAGCATGACACATACTTCAGATGAAAGATGTACAGCACATGAACATACATATATTTTATTATGTTATATTCTAGTTTTATTTATGATTTTTATATTAAATTAAAATTTACATAAAAGATTATTTGAATAATAAATTACCACATTTTTTTGCGAACATAATGCCAGTGTTGGCTTAATGAAAATATCTTGTAAATTATCTCGTGATAAATTTCACTTTAGACGCGAAAGATCTTATGTCTTTAAATTATGGGGATATTGAAGGAGGTAATCGTGAGGTTTCCGTCTTTATGGAATGTGGAGGAGATAAGATGTACTTTTTTATGACTCATAACTTATAACCAAATTTATGGTTGAAGAAATTTGACGTGCTATTAAAGAAATGAATTTCTTTTCAAGATGATGTTTAGTTTCTCTTAAGGGTTGGAATTGAGAATTCATTGAATTTTTTTTCTCGATTGAAGGAATTTTTTTTAGGGATTCAAAATAAAAATTTTACCAAAATTAATTTATTATCCCTTAGGGTGCAATTTGAGCTGGTGCTGTAGACCTTTTTTTGTGTATGTTGCTTATTTTCTGATGTTTTTAGTTTTGAAAATGATTTTTATGTGCTTTGTGGAAGGAAATTATTGCGTATGTGTGTGTGTGTCTAAATGCACTTGCTGATATAAATTTCGGTTAATGGGAAATTATGTTGAAAATAAGATTTTTAGCGCATTTTCCTCTTGGGAAAAGGACGCTATTATCCGCACTTTGTCTGTCTGTCCGTCCGTCTGTCTGTCTGTCATCGCATCTCCTCCTCAGGGTTAAGCTTATTTGATGTGGTTTTTGGCTTAAAATGTGTGTGGCATGTCTGGCTACCATGTAACCAAAAATCAGCACGAATGGTCACTTCCTCTGCTGGAACCAGCGTAAAAAGTACCAAAAATGCCATTTCTTTGCATGTGTTAGTGTGGTCGAATGCACTAAAATGTTGACTTTTCAAAATCTTAGCTGTCCTCGGTTCGAATCCCACCGATGACAATATTCTTTTTTTGCTTTTTTTGATACTTTTTTGATTTCTTATGACATCTAATATTGAATTATGTCATAATTTTCCATTTCCACGATTTTCCCGAGTTTTTCCGAGTATTTTTAGTAAAATTTTCAATATTTTCATACAATTTTCATAGATAATTACTTTTTTCATATTTATTTGATATTTTAATTGTTTAATTTTCTATATCATAGATTTTTCATAGTTTTTCCGGAAAATTTTGTGAAAATTATAAAAACTTATATTTACATAAAAAAACACTCATCAATATAAATAATCAAATTGTCACATTAACATTTTATAAAAAAGAGCAGCGGTGGCGTAATTGGTAGAGCACACGACTCCTACCATAAAGGTCATAGGTTCGATCCTAGCCCCCGGCAAGTTATTTTTTTGCTTTTTTTGCGCTTTTTTTATTTTTTTGATTTCTTATGACATTTAATATTTATTTATGTCATAATATTCTATTTTCACGAATTTTCCAAGTTTTTTCGAGCATTTTTTAAAAATTTGTAACTAAATACTTTTTTGCTTTTTTTTAATTTTTAATTCTATGTTGCATAATGTTTTTCATCGATTTTTTTTCAGTCAATTTTAAATTTTGGGTAAATAAAGAATGGTTACAGTAAAATATTTGGCTTTGTACTTTTGGGGTTTTAATTCTTTGTGTATTTACTGATCGCGGAAAATGCGCTTTCGTCGGTCACGAGTGACCACCGTTATACTAGTTTTGGATGTTAGATGGGCTGAATACCGAGCTGTATGTTTGATATGGATTTTTTAAATGATAGTAACTACTTTTGGCAGTTAAATTGAATATGATGCTATTGGTTCAGCAAAGTTATAAAAACTTCACGTCATTAGTGATTCAGCGTTCTATTTTAGTCAAATTTATTAATATTACGGCCTCGCCGAAAAATTGAGGAATTCAGTGTAACGGTTTTTTGAAATTCAAATTTTACTAAAATTTTCGTTTAATGAAATACGCCTTAAATCAACATGCTATTGATGATCTTCGTAATAAACCTTAAAGAATTAAGATTGAATTTTAATTTCATGTATTTATATGCATGAATTATTGCTTAAATCAAGAGTATTTCCAATTTTTCCAAACTTTTGACAACTGAAAAATTCAAATTTATGGCGACCGTTACAGATTTTCGAACATAAATTTGCAATTTTGCATGCTTTAACAGTTTCATATAGTATGTTTAATATTAGGATTTGTTAAGCAGGTGCTAACACACATTTTGACATGAAAACTTTAAATATTACTGCAACAAGAGCCGAGATATTGACAGTTTTGAAATTAAAAATTAATTTTTCCTCAAAATTCTTCGTCAGGAACGCTCATTAAAATTGATTTTTCAACGAAATTAAGCATCGTATTTACATAAATTAGGTATCAAAATGTTCGCATCAAAAAAATACACAAGATAAAATAATGAAACAATATGTTTTCTAATAAAAAATTAGAGTAAATTGATAAAAACAGAGCGTTCCTGACGAAGAATTTTTTTTCGGCGAGGCCGATTATTATTAGAATTTATTAATACACTAAAGCCGAACCTCTCCAAACTACCATTAAAAATGCATGCACTACTCGGGAAAATCTTTCAAATTCTCGAATAAAATTTATTGTCCTTAAAGTACAATAAAACTATCCCTCACCTAAGCATCAACCCACTTATAAAATCATTAAATATCTCCCAAAAAAAGTAATAAAATAAAATCGATTAAATATTAATGACGACATGAGTAATGAACATTTTCCTTCATTAAAGTGTTTAAAATCCCTTCTTACTTAATCCAATTTTCTACACACTGACCCTTACTTATTTACACATGAATGAGTTATTTGCACGTATAGCATCCCAAGAATGTGTTAAGAATCTCCCTTCACATTCTATACTACGAGTTTTAAAGACTAGCATGAAAATTAAATAAGTCATTGGTCACAAAATTTATATCCATAATGATATGATAATGAACAATACATGCGTGACTAAATATAATGATGTACCGCATATTAGCAATAAAATTTAAGAATCATCAGATAATGGTCTCAAACCTTATTATGTTCATTATTCTCTTTATCTAAAAATTGTATTTTGGTAGAGTAAAAAAAAAACTAGTCTTGAGCATATAACTAACGATTGCTCCTCAATTTTGAGGTTAAATAAACATTCATTCTCGTCTATAACTTTGGATAGGATAGCAAAAAAAAAATATATTTTTCAAGAGAAACTTTTTATTCAAACTTAATTTGAAGAAGAGATAAATAAAATGATAGTCACAGCGGTGGCAATAAAGATAGTTTTCCATTTTTTTTTCTTTCATCCTACTCTTATTCCGTTTTGGATGAAAAGTCATAAAAAAAACTTTTGAGGAAAAAAATGCATGACATTAAGTCGTAACAGTATAAGTATGATTGCGGTATTTTTTTTTTTCTTCATTCATCGACTACGAAAAAAATGGAATAAAAAAAATTGCCGAATTCAATATTCCCCTCAAGTTTTTTTTTCTTCCTCTATACTTATTTTCTTGTTTCTCAAGACGAAGGCATCACATCGAAAATATCTGTGTGTACGATTGAATTGTAGTGAGCTAAGCAAGTTGGATGAATCTGTGAGGAATCAGTGTTGGTCATATCATCATCATCGTAACTTTGCAGATCTATAAGATCCATAGCTTCGCAAATGCGATGCTCAGCTGATGATTTTAACGAGTAAGGGTTCGCTACACCACTGTACTCACGGACCCACAGTTTATAGTGGGATCCGAACCACTTCCTTTGATGACATTTTAGCTGTTATTGTCTGTAGCCTACAAAGGAAGGCTGTGAGTCACGTTTTACGGTAATATGAGATTCGCGAAACAACAAGTGAAATACTTAATGCTAGTGTTCCGATTTCTGATACGTTCTGCACAGAATGGAAACCTTAGTCATCAAGTGTTTTTATTTCACCTGCAAATACTCGAAACCATGACCGCTGCATTGGCATTGCAATATTCAATACCGAAGTATTAAGCTATTGCTCTACCAAGCCACGATGACTCACTATGTGTTGGTCATATAGGTACCAAAATTATGATTCTTGCTATGATTTGTCTAATTTTGATCACCTGGTATCTAAAACTTAAATATGTCCTTACCAAACTAGAAGCTACAATTTATGACTAGAATCTAGTTCAAAAAAATCAATTCTATCCCACTAACAAGCCCAGATACCAACCCTGTCTCAAAATATTGAGGAACGAGAGGAGAATGAAGGAATATCAGGTCAGAAAGAAGAGCACGAGTTATCAACAGACGTGAACGAAAATAATTTTATATTAAAGATTTGTTCTTCTTTGCTTATTTCCAGAGCAAGCAAAATAGCATATACACACCAACATTTGCTGAATAAGAAGAAAATATAAAAAAAATGAAATAGAAAAATTCCTTTTCTACCACGTCTTGATTCACATTCTGTACCATGTATAATACACTCATCCCGCGTCGCCCTGTAAAAGTATAAATAAAATGGGTATGAAAAATCGAGAGAAAAAATAAAGCGACTGAAAAAAAGAAAGAAGTACTGAGACTGAAAAAAAAATCGATAGAAAGAAAAGTTTTCTCCTTCATAAGGAAAAAGAAATCGCATAAAAATAAAAAGAAAGAAGATGAAAAAGGCATCAGGAATGAGGGAGAAGCTCTTATTTGACTGACAATGAACGAAAACGATAAGAGCATTGAGAATCTCAATAAGGAATATGTTAAGGATTGTTTTATTTATTCTGCAGTTGTGCACTGTGCAAAAATAAGGCAATATCATCAGCATCATCATCATCAACATCAAAAGGAAAGAAAATGCAGAGAAAATGAAAAATCTCTTCTATATCTCTTCCTTATTCTTTTTGTTTCTTTACTTTTTATCGTTCCTTTTTTAATAATTGAACTTTTCAATGAATGAATGAATGAATGAATGGATTGCCTTTTAAAATGAAAATGAACAACATGACGGAAGAGTAGGAGGTAAATGTTTATGTGAATAGACGTACTTTTTTTGTTTTTGCTTCTCCTCTTACTCTTGTGTGTTGGGTACATAAGTCGTTTATTTATATCATTTCACAGGTTCAGAGACTTTTAATGTGGGAACTGAACTACATCAAATGCTTTAATTTATTAGATGTCGTCTAGCTTTAAAGATTCTGTTGATGTTTATTGACTTTCTTTTGATTATTCTTTTATGTTAAAGAAATTATTTTGTAAGGGGTTTGAATTCGTTTTATGTTAATTGACTGAATCTTGATGCTTTTAATTTTAATTGTTATTATCAAATTGTCAAAGACTTTCATGAATTATGAACGAAAGGTGCAATTTTCATAAATTTTGTAATAGACTACGGTTCAATTCCTTTATGCATTAGATAATAAATTTATATTTAGCCAAATTTAAAATTCTTCTAATCGGCAAAAGTTCAATTCCCATCGAAAATATCCAACATTCTCAATTAGTCCAAAAGCTAGCTAGCAGCTCTAAAGCTAGCAAAGCCCAAAAAAAATCCCTTAAATGTCTACAATAAAATTGCCAAGACACACAATCCATGTCAACCTACCACCCAAAAAGTCAACACAAAACCACCAACAATTCCCATCCACAACAACCCAACTGCACCCAAAAAAAAAAATAAAATAAAATTTATTCAATTCATTGTAGCATGTGAAAGTACTTAAGGAATGAAAAAGAAAATTCACTGAAACATTTCAAATGAACTAAATATTTTTAAATCGCTTTTCTACCTCAACTACTCCTTCCTGTGACAAGCATACACAGTTTTTAAATATAAGGAAGAAATCCTTCTTTGTCTTTCGACTTCATACACTTTTTTTCCCATCCTATATATATGGTATGAATGTGAAGAGATAAGATAGATTCATGCGTTCATATTACATCAGGAAATAAATTACTTCATTTTCTCTGCATGCCTTGCTGTTCTTCTCTCGTATTTTTTTCCTGTTTCCTTTTGTTATGTTTAAATGTAAGTGAATTGTCACACGGGTTACATTCATTTGTGTTATTCACAGCGGTTGTACATGCTGTATAATATTAATGCAAAAGGCGAAAAATAATTTTTGAAGTTTTTTTTTATATTTTTCGCGTGTATATTTAGCATCTACATACGCTATATGCCTTTTGCCTACTATTTTTCATATACCGCACATATAAAATATAGAATATATGTATGTACATATTTAATACACACACTTATTCTCGTTACCACTTTTTTCTGCCTTTTTATTATGCTCTTGCTTCCCTTTGTGTGTTGAGTTGATAATAATTAAAGAGAGAGGAAAAAAAGGCATAACATTGCTCTTGTGTCTCATTAAAATTCCACAAAGCAGGCAGTATGAAGTTTTATATCCACCATATAAAGGGAAATTTAAGGGAAGGAAGCCGTAATGTACATAATGAATGTCAAAAAAAAATTATAATACGAAGGAATAGAGAGGAGGAAAAAAATGTAGATTTTAAAGATCGCAATGAAGTGATATGAAGTGACCTCATGTCTTTATTTCCACAATAAATTTAAATTCTTATTATCATTATTATTATTTTTATTTTTTTACCCCTCTAACCGCGTGTACCTGCAAATGCAATGATATTCATACACCAAAAAAAAATTTATTCGACTTTTTTTGTTATTATTCTGGCTAGATCCATTTATATGAGGACAGAAGAAAAAAAAATACATTTGAAAAATGGCAAAATAATAGTCGTTAATTCAGCACATTTTGTCAAGCATTTTTGCTATCCTTCCTTCTTATTTATTTCATGCAAAGAGAGCATAAACCTTTTTTTTGGGAGAGAAAAAGTGAGATGGAGAGAGGAAAAAATTGTTAAATAACAAATGAAATAGTAGCAGTCTGAAATATGGCATTTACTCGACTATTTTGCAATGAGCCAATTTTCATTTTATTCATTTTTGTAAAGTTTTGTATTTTTCATTTTGATTGATGCAGTTTGTCTTGTATTGTTGGGTGGTATGAATTAGGGTTTCTGATTGCGGTTTTCGCAAAACCGCATAACCGCACTTTTTGGCCTAAAAATGCGGTTTTTAAAAAACCGCGGTTTTGGGTGAAAAACCGCAGTTTTAGAACTTTCTATACTAAAAATTTAGAAAACTTACAAAAAAAATTTTTTATGAAAGTAATTTTTTATTTTATTGTTATTTTTTTGTTTTTTCAAACTCAAAACTCACGAAAAATCATATAGGGTAAAAAATATTGAAACCTGTATTGAAATGTGTACAATATTAAAATTTGTATGAACAAAATCATCAAAAAAATTTTATACAATTTTTCAATATGAAATAATTGGCAAAGGACATTTTGGTCCACATGTTAAGGTCTCATGACTTTGCTCGGAGATTGAAGTTTAAGATTCATTAATCTCTTTCCCAAACAAATCCCTGTACTTTCTGAAAAATTCATCTCATTTCAAATATTGAAATTTGTACAAAATTTCAATAGTAGGCGGTGAAGAATTTCAATTGTTTTTGTGTAAACAAATTAAATAAATTTAATTTAAAGGACTAATAAGCAGCTCAAGATATTGTAGAACTTCTTCAAATAAAAGAACTGCAAAAAATTTAATTTTCCCCAAGTTTTGGGCGCAAAAGTCGTGAGAATGTGGTGTACAAACCTCAATATTTAAATGTCAAGACGTTTTTTAGTGCTTTATGCTGCAAAAATAGCTGTTTTCAAGATTGAATTTAAAAAAATAGAAAACAAATAAAGTCCTAGGAAAAATTTGAGAAATCAACATTGCTGTCAATGAAAGTTACAGACCATTAAAAAAAATTTGTTCGCTTTGTACAAATTTCAATATTTTTTACCCTAAATTAGGTAGGTAGATCAAAAAATAAAAATTTAAATTTTTTATATGAATCATTTTTTCAAGTAATTTTAAGACGAACTTCATTAAAATTTTAAAATTTAGAGATTTGTGTTTGAAAATTCGAATTTTGAATTTTTTTTTTTTGAAAAATTTCATACATTTGTATGAAAACCGCAAAAACCGCGAAAACCGCGGTTTTTAGAATTATTGAAAACCGCAAAACCGCGGTTCTCTAAAAACGCGGTTTTTCAGAAACCCTAGTATGAATGGATTTGAATCAGCTATAAAACAAGAAACTAAAAGTTCAATTTCTATTTGAAAGTTTGTTTTGAAAACATTAACTTTAGTTCTTTTTTAAAATTCAACTTTCTGGATCATAATATGTAAGCACATTATTGATCAATTAACAGTTCAGATTCTTAACGCATAGGTTAATCAGGATTATTCAAGTTTATAGTGTCAAACTAGTAAAAAGTACTAAATTTACATCAAATTTCAATAAACTTAGTTATCAGTCATTTTGTACTAAACCAATAAGTACTAAAAAGTTACCATTTTGAAATTTGTACTAAAACCAAGCACAACTCATTAATTCACAACTAAGAACTCAAAAACTTCATCAAAATGTAAAATTGTGTTAAATTACACATCTGAATCAATTCTATGAAATTAATCTCAACTATTTCCTACATTATTTGCATAACTGCACTACACAGACATCCCTACAAATTAAATTTTTGATCTTTCTTCTACGAAGCACTTTAAAAACCCACAAATATGCTTTCAATATTAAATATAAAAAATTCCAACAGCTGATTCTCTCCCAACATGAATAGATAAAACTTTTGCATATCTTAGTTCCTGGAAAAAATCATCTACTTGCGAAAGTATAAATGCGCTATCTAAATTCCATTATAAACTCGTTAAAATTCAACTTCTTTCCATATGCAAGTTTTTTTTGTATTATTTTGTGCTCAAATGCTCTTTCAATGTATGGCATGGCATATCCCCCAACACATATATTTTTATCCCCTCTGAGTGAGGTGGGTGAGAAAGAGAGAAATGAAACAGCAGAGAATAAAAAGCAAATTTTCCTCTTGAATTTTAGTGTGTGAAATATCATGAATTCAATACTATGGGACAGGTTAGTGATTTATGGTGCATGCTAAAATATACTCGGCATATGTGCAATTTTTCATTTTCTTTCCTTTGCTTTATATATGGATATATCTACATATATATTTTTGTATGTGCTATGTTAAGCGCATTTTTTATAGATTAAAAGTCGTTTTACTCTGTGAGAGAGCAAGTACTTGCATGCATTCAATGACGATATTAATTGTTTGAAAAGTTTTTTTTTTAAAAAAAAAGAAAAATTTTCATTAAAAACTTTTTCGAACTTAATTATTAGCAATAAATTATATGCTGAGTCATTACAATAGGGAAACTATGGCACTTAGTAAAAAAAACTTCATACTCAGTAAATTAATCTTGAAACTATTGTTTCAAAAATCTATTGTACTAATTGGAGATAGATAAAGTTTAATTTTTTCATATTTTTCAAGCTTAATATTCATTATCTAAAGCGAAGGTGGAACTTCACTTCAACTCCTTCACAAATTGTCATCAACAGTCTGAGATGAAAAATGAAAGTTCAACTCGTGCACATTAGTGAACAGGTTGTTCTCTGCCGTAAAAGTTCTACATAACATTGCAGATACAATAAAATATAAGCTGAATAGTCATCAACATTTAGACACGCAATGATGAAATTATGTATTTTTTTGGACATTATGTAGCATGTTAGAGACGTATTTTGGATGGAAAGTTTCATGTAAAACACGTCAAGTCTAGAAACTTTTGCAATATGTGTTGGAAGGAAAGATGTTGTATAATGAAACTGTTGTTGTGGCTGGGATGGAGTTAATTTTTTTTTGTGGGAATTAAGGATGGATCAATTGATTGGAATTGATTGATGGCAATTTAGTCTGATTTGAGTTAAGTAAGGAGAGGCTGAAAGTTGATTTTGGTTATTTAGCTTACTAAATTCATATTCTATAACTTTGAGACTAGATTCTGATAGGATTTGAACTTACAGCCCATAAAATCACATTTAATTAGTTTTTGAAGGTTTGCATAACTACCAACCTATTTAAAACCTACTGAATTATTGACGAATTTGGCTTCACGTGCATTAAGAAATCGAAATTCCTTTTTACCCTAGCTTCAAGAATTTAGCACTGAAATAGCATTTTTCTATAAATAAAATTGAAAAGTTCACAAAAATATAGAAGAATTCTTATCCAAAATCCAATTGTACATCACAATAACTTCAAAAAATGATCCAATTTAAATATAAAATTTTCAACAAAAACTCAATAACCATTCTAAGCACTAACAATCTTCAACTCCTTTTCACCCCTTCAAATTCAGAATTTCCGCTCCAATCCATTCATATTTCCAAATCAAATTCCCAAGTAAATCTGATTTGATTACAAAGTTTGAACATTTTTAACCCATAAGCTTATTGTAACTCCTTTTAAACTTCTGCCATACCTAGGAAAAATTCTCATAACCCCAAAAAAAAACATTTTTTTCATTAATCCCATTTTTATGTCTTTATTTTATTCTCTCTAAACTCATTTGCTGCCATTCCAAAAAAATATATATATAACAGAATGAGTATCATAAAATATGTACACACATTTCTCCTCACATGATAAACAGCTGACCTATGGCAGTAAATATAAACTTGGCAGAAAAAAATAATAATATAAATTTTATTTTGGAATATGACTTGCTTCAAAGACTGAACACAAAATATGCTACATAGATGTCTGGTGTTTCCAAGTTTTCATAAAATATAAAATATATAAAAAAATTATATTTTCTAAAGAAGGCAAAAAAAAAATTGTCACTCGACCGTATCGTAATCAAATTTCATAATAAAGCCATAATTCCCTATAAAGTGATACAATTCTCTCCACATTGTGTACATACACAAGATTTTCTTCAAAAATTGGATTAAATCCTTTTTAATTTTGCTCATACATAGATCCTACATATATATATTTAGTCCGTATCAATGTCAATATGATGTGAGAGACGACGGAGAGAGTGAGAGAGAAAATATCTCATGCAATTAGGTATTTTTTTTTATATGAAAGAAGAAAATCTCATTTATTCGATTAAAGACAACCGCATGTAGTGAGTGGCAAGAAGGAATTTATTAATGAAAAAAAAATAGAAAAATCATTTTATAATTTTTTTTGCGAGGAAAAGGTGCCATGCCGCACGTTTGAAAAATCGATACCGACTTTCTATTGCCTTCTGCCTTATTTTACATTTATATATATATAAATTCATTCTTTTTTTCATACCCTCCAATTCCTTCCTTTTCTCATTTTCGGTTTGAATATAAATTTCATACACACATTTTCCACATTATCGGTTACAACTTGTAATCTTTATAGACTATAGCATAGTGCGCTTGCGTTAATGATTATTTTACCGAATACTTCTAAAAATTTATCGTTGCATTTATAGCCTTTTCCTATGTGTATTTGTATATACATGAGAATGAGAATTAATAAAGGAAATTTTCCTTTGTGTGACTTTATTATGGCCCGATTATTTGCTGGAATCGTTTGGTATGTAAGAGCATGTCTATACATTAAATATTATAATCGAGGCGACAATTGCATCTCATTTTGAGGACCTTTTGAAATGAGAAAAAAAATATTGCGATTGAATGCCGGTATTGATGGTGGATGTAAATATTTATAGGTTTATTAGGATGACTGGAGGATGAATACTGATTTAAAGTAGATTTGGGACTTGAAGTCTGAATTTGGAGCTGATTAATTTTTATAAAATGAATTTTTGCCAAGATTCGAACTTAGGAAATTTGAAATGAGTCTCAAAATTAGCAAATTCAACTAACAAACCACTTAAGCACCCTTCCTAGTCCACCGCAATACTCAACAAAACCCCCGAAAAAAAAATTCATGTGACATTATACTCCGATGTCATGCGATAATAATCCAAATAGATAGACTTCATTGTCCTTCATTAAATTGCCGCATGACGATGAGAAAGAAAAAGAAATCAACATTATATGTGTATATAGCGTATATACATGTTTGCTAATTTATCCAACAATACTTGTGCCTTTTGGCACACAAAAAAAAAGTCTATGAAGTGAAATTCTGTCACATAACATCGGCATAAGAAGAACGAGGATGATAACAGGAAAAAAAATTTAAAAAACTTTTTTTTTGTGTTAGCGACAGCACATTTTCATTTCAGCACATACAGCATGTCTTCTATTTCTCATTCTATGTTTTATAGATAAATTAAGGATTTGGAATGAGAAATCTAATTTCTTTTGTGCATGCATGTTTATTTCTCTCTACGAAAAAAAAATAATACACACAACGGGAAAAAAAAGAAAAAAATCAGAAAAAATTGTTTCAACTTTTTTTCTGCTTTCTTCTTTATTTATTTTATATCTCCCTATTCGATCTATCAACTTATTTCCATTCACTATTGTCACACAAATGGAATACACAAATATGTATAGATGTGTGTTATCCATTCCTATTATTTGTGTGAATACAATCATTTATGGAGAAATGAGAATCGAAGAAACTTTGTCATCTATGTCAATTAACAGACACACACAGTTGGTATAGAAGAAAAAAAAATGTGCAGACACTGTTGAACACAAAATAACAATATTTAAACATAAATTAATCAGATGTTGCAGTTTCTATCTCATCTTTTTAAATTAAATTCGACTAATTTATTGTTTATTCAATTTTCGACATCCCTAGAAAGTAATAAAAGAAAATTTCTTTTTTTTCTGTTGGGTTTTTTTCTGACTCTATATCCATTCCTTTTTTTTAAATTTTTTTCAGATGTTATGTCAAGGGATGGGAAGTTTAAATTGAATAAATTATTGCAGTTTTTTTCCTCTTTATTTTTCTCTGTATGGATGTTTGTGGGAGAAAAGGGCGGCATGTAATATGAAGTTGCAAATTTCATGTTATTTTGTGGCATTTATGCTTATTTTGGCACTTTTTAATCTGAGTTTATTTTGGAATTGAGTAGAGGGTGATATCTAGTAAAAGTTGTGAGTTTTGGGATTCAAACCTAGAATTGTAATGCAAAATCCTTCATTTTGTATCATAAGTTTTTTGTATTCCAAAAATCACTAATTACTCCAACTTAAACTCCTTAAACTGTTCAGTTTCTTCCCATACCCCTTAAAATACTCGTCAAGCCTAAATTCAACTTCCTTTCCAATTCCTAAAAAGCTCTTTATAGTTTTTTACACAAATTTAATTTGCTAGCATCCTTCTTTGAATTTAGATCTCAACGTGTACATATAGTGATATGGAGGAAGAAAAAACTCTAAAATAATTCTGCTTGCAAATTCATCACGCTTTTTCATCAATTTGCCAAATGTCATCAGCATGAAAGTTTTTCCTTCTATTTTTCCATTTTTTTTTTTCATTGAGTTCAAACAATGTGTGTATGTAGCAGGAATTGGTGGATGGTGATGGTGGAGATGTTGAGTTTGTCTTGATGTCTTTGAAGTTATTTTTAAGGTCCTTCTTGTATAAAAAAATTGAACTTAAATTCCCGAAAAGCACAAGTCATTTAACCGAGATGAAATCCGGCACCAAGTCGAAGTGAGGCCAGCCGACTTAAATTTTATTCCAGCTTAGTGCTAACCTCACTCCAGCTTAGTGTCGAATTTCATCTTGATTATCCGATCTGTGCCTTTTGGGATTAATTTTGATAACAATTGTGGACTATAACTTCCTAATTATGCAGATCTAGTCTTCACACACAAATTGTCAAGAAAGGAAAATTTTGGCTTAAAGTGGGTTCAAGACCTTAGTCGAATTTAAATAGTATAGAATACCAGTGTTTCATATCTATGAATGTTATGATTTTTTTTTTCCTTTTTTTTGAAAAAATGACATTCTATCATCAATTCAAAACAGTTATGCAAATCGAGAACCCCCTGAATTGACAAAACTTAAAAAATGCGCCAAAATCTTTAAAATTTCCCACAGAACCCTTCACCTTACATCCTCCTTATTTCGATTTTTATAAAATGTATTATTTTTTTAAATAAAACTTTTTTTTCCTTCATGTGAAAATTAAATAATTGAACCGTCGAGTCTATCCATAGAAGAAAAAAAATAAAATTGGTAGAAAAAAAGGAGAATTTTTCTTCCATGTTTTTTTGGATAAAAAAAAGTCATAACATTATTCGAATCACGTTTTCTTCTCAGTATTTTTTTTTCGCCCAGCACATGAAAAATTTTTTCAAATACAGAACAGCAGAGCATCTATATTATAAAATAAAGTTATTCTTCCTGATTCCGTGATTGCGTGATTGCGTGATCGAAATTTGAAATTTTTTTGACAGTTTTTTCTGAATTTTCTTCTATTTAATTTTTTTTCTTTTTGAGGTGTATAGTTAGACTACTCATGCATAGCAATGCGTGAAAACACATTTTCAAAAAAATCACGTGGTCGTTAAACTGTATAATAAACAAATTTAAATGTTTTTCGACCGTTTTTCGTCATTTTTCTTTTCGCAATTTCTTGGGTTTTGGATTTTGGAAACTGACTTTATAGATGTAATGGGTCATGAAAACATAATTGTCAAAAAAAATTTTGACCGTTAAGCTGTTTAATCATTAAATTTGAAAACTTTTTGACCGTTATTTTTGACTTTATTTTTTTCTTAATTTCATGAGTTTTGAAGTATAAAAACTGAATTTACATGCACAGCGCACTATAGGAATATATTCTTTGAGAATTTTGGAAGGAAAAACATAAAATTCAAATATTTTTTTTCCGTTACAAATTTTCAAATTTATTCTTTTTAGAATTTTTTGAATTTACGCTTTGAAAATTCTCTTTTTGTGCAAAATGCATAGTAAAAACATGCTTAATAAATTTTTCGTGACCGTTACACTCTCAAATCATAAAATTTGAAAAATTTTTGGTCGCTATTTTCGAGTTTAACTTTTGAGTTTAAATTGACTGTTTTTGCAATATTAGTTTTTCTTCAGTAGTTTCATTTGTAAAATTGCGTATATTGAAGGGTGAAAAAATTTTCGCGTTCGCGCTAACGCGCGAACGCTCAATAAGATTAGAAAAAAAAAATTTAAAAAATTGTAATGATTTTAAGTGATCTTCAAAAGTTTTTCTTCAAGTCTTGCACACACCACATTCTTTAAAATTTTTTATCAATTTTGTGTAAAAGCTAAAAAATCTATAGTATCAAGGGCGTAGCCTGGGGAGAGGGGGATGTGGTGATTTTAACCCCCCTTCTTTTGGGAAATTTCTTCAAATTGCTAGGGTTTTTGGAAAAAAATCCCAAAACCCCTCTAAGTTTTTCATTCCATACAAAAAAATTTCACTCCCTTAAACATTTTTTGACGGTTATTTTCGATTTCGTTCTATTTGAAGTTTTTTTGGTGTTATATTGTGGGAAATGACTTTTCATGATTAGCGCATGCAAAAAAAAAATTATTTTCGAAAATTTTAAGGACAGCTTTGATTTAACCTCAAAAATGACGGTTTTTTGCCTTTTTGTTTTAGTTGTGGTGGTGAGCTATTAAGGTTTTTTGAGCTGAAATGTTGCATGTAGGACATGTGGATGATGATTGAAAAGACTGTATAGTCATTTTGAATTTTAAGGTTATTTGAGGTAAGAATATGTATTTTTTACGTTACAGTGATCTGTTAGAATATTTTGGGCTGAAATATGGCATGTATACTCCACTTTACTTCATTTTGTTTCGCACATCTTATCCAATATTTTCGCTGCCACATTCAACAATTCTTTCAAAAGTGCTTTGAATTCAGTTCTTGATGCGTAATAAGTATTTTATGAAATTGGACATAAAGTAAGAGTCATTAGTTAAATTTAAAATGCTTAGGTCTATTGTTTTCTTACTATGGGGGTGTTAAAAAATTGTGATTTTTTCAAAAATTAAGGATATTGAATTAATAACTTTGAAGGATTTTGATTAAAAATTTAATCTAACTTTTTACCACCAAAATTAAAAAACTCTTAAAAAGTTCTAAAATTGAATTTAATGAACACTTTAAGTTTTTTTTTTTTTAAATGAGATGTCCAATAGCTTTAAAACTAATGCAACGGGGCCCGTGACGGGCCCTAAACACTAGTGTTCATATATAGTTAGTGTTTATAAGAACGGATGAAAATCTATGTTGCTATATTATCATCATCTCGGTGTGTGCGTTTTTTATATGCTTTTTCTAACGTGGTAACGAGTAATATGGAAGAGAGTACATTCTCCTGAAAAATTTTATTTTTTTTTCTGTAAGCGTTGAAAAAATAAAGAGATGTGAAACAGTAGATATGCTCGTGTAAGGTAATTTAATTTTTTTTCCTACACTTTCTTTCTCTTATTTCATGAATAAAAATTTCACGAGAATACAACAAAACAATGAGACACAAAAGTGTTTTGAGGAGAATACAAAAAGAAAAAAACTTTGTAAAAGATTTCTTACTTTTTGCAGAACAAAAGGATGGAAAATGAGGAAAAAGTGTTTATCTTTAGTTCCTTTGAGGGAGGGCATCTAGTTCATTCACTTATGATGTCTACTGTATAAGGGTGAAGAAGGGGTGTTGGAGGTGTGCGACATGGTGTCAATGAGGATTTCTTGTTATAATGAGGATTTAAAAGGTATAATCTATAACTAAGTTGACTTTATCGGTACTTAAAGCTAAATCAGCTGTTGAATTGTTCAATCTTTTCATAAAATAGGGTCCTACATCCACTTCTACAGATGAGGTTTGATCAGAAAATTCCAATTCCCATATAAAAAAGCATCTACCCCAATAATTTCCAAAAGACATCACTTCCATCCAGCACCCACCTCAAACTCACTCAAAACCGTGAGAAAAACATTTCCTTTTTGACACCTCAAGATAAAGAAAAATCTTGAAAAAATCACAAAAAAGCGCTTCAAGCTTCTAATTCTATTACCGCTTTATACTCTTCAAAAAAAACGTTGGAATCGCATTCATGTTATTAATATTTAATAAGCTTGCTACTTATGCAGTTCTCTTTACTTTTTTAAGCGCGATTCTAGATTATTTATAAAAGAATTTTCGCTCTTCAAGCTGTATATGCTTCTTGTGTCGGGTTGCAATTATGGATATAGAAGGAATATTAGTAGTGATTATGGAAAGTTGGAAAATTTTTGCTACTAAGGTAATTTATGCTGATGATATAAATCTCGTTGAATTTCATGATAACATTTTGTATCAATATTTGAAGAGTTCTTTTGAGATTGTGTTTCTGTTAAGTTGAGGATGGAGGATTATTTTGTGTCTGTGAATTTTTCAGGGGGGTTCTATGTTAGGAAATTGTTTGATCTTTCTAGTTTTTTTTCGATCATTTGTGAATAAATTTTGTCTTATTTTTAACTGATTAATTGATATTTAATTTTTTTTTCATAAAATGGTAGGATTTGAACCTCAGATTCTCATCTCAACCCACATCCTCTTTCAAATCTCAAGCGACATCAAACTTTTCATGTAAATATAAAAATTTCCCACAAAAAACACATCCAATTCCTCCTAAAAACCACTTCAAACATTTTTTTAATCCACAAAATTAAATCCTCAAACAGAATTTTTTTTTCCTTTTTAAAATTATTTTCCGCTCAATTCTCTTCATGGGAAAAAAATCAAGAGTCTTCCACTGTTCATTCAGATTATGCAGATTGTTCCACGAATTACACCGTGAATTCACAAAAAAAAACCCTCCATCCATTCTCATTCTCAAACTTAATGCCAAACTTCTTCTTATCGACGTTATGTCATCGATAATCATGTATTGCATCATGCTACACTGTTCATGTTAAATTCACAATTTTTTCCACGAACTCATGATTGATTGCTCAGTGTGTGCATGTATATATATCGACATAATATTTGAGCTCACATATGACTAGACGGCTATTCCCCCATTTTACACATCGAATATCCACATGACTCATATGTTTTTGAGACGATGCACTGCTGTTCAGCACTGATTTCTTTGAAAATGTGTGTATGTGGTTGGATAGGGATAAATTCAACAGGACTTTTTTGTCATACATGAGAATTAAAAGTATCAAGATGTTTCCTGTATGACTTATGGTAATTTATGCTAAAAATGAGATTGATGTTGAAATTTATGATTTTTTGTTAGAATTTCAAATTTTCCCAACCCCTTCCAAAAATCCCAAAAGAAAATCATTCAACCTTTAAGCCATCACTTTAAAGGAAATTCTCATGCCGCGGCAGGTCTACAACATAATGTTTTGATACTTTTGAAAATTATGTAAAATGTTGTAAAAAATTTTTTGAATATTTTTTTAAAGCAATTTCCAAAGGTTTTTTTATGGCCTTGTCATATAAAAATTTATGTTCAAAAACTCACCTTTATGCTGTCATAGCAAGCTGTTACTCGACCATTCTGAACTTCAACATTTGCTGGTGGATGTGCGAATTTGCACTCAGTATCTGGACGTGAACATTTATTTCGTTGAAATTCACGGCAAACTTCAAGTTGCAACCATCGTGAGTCCTTTCCATTTATTAAATTGCTCATGTTTACCATTGCCATGGCTTACAATATTTTCTGTATTTATTTTTATATTTAATTTTTTTCTTATACACAAAAAAATTTTCTCCTTCCTTCCTTCTTTTCCTTCTTTTTTTTCTGTGTTCTGTGTCTTCTATGCGGGGTCTATGTAAATGATAATTAATTCAATTTTTACTTGCGCACCGACTCTAGGTATTAACCGAAAATGTGTTAATTTTATCCAAATTTATGATGATTAAATTTATGGAATATTATTTTAATTAAATTACTTTCTTTTCTCTTTACTGAATGCTTATTGTTATTATTTTCACTTTCTTACTTCTTTTTTTATATTCTGTGTATTTTAAATGTGAAAAACGCTACCGTAATTATTTCACACTTCCTTTTTCAATTATCACACTGAGTAATTAAATATCTTAATATTATTATTCTAAATATTCCTTTCCTATTTTTTATTTTTTTAATTCTCTCTTCTGTCGACTATAAATATGAAAAACACATTCAACTTGTTCCTTAATCGATTCCCGGAAGTTAAATTAATATGAAAAAAAAAATTCTTATCACAAAATTTATCGCACACAATTTTTTTTCTGTTTGCCGTTTGAATGTCAAACTTGTCACAATAAATTTTTCCGTATGTAAAAATTTTCCTTATTTTTTTGTTATTGATTAATAATTTGCTATTTTTTTCGATGTGCAAAAAAAATATTCTCACTGAGTTTTCTTTTCGTCGTGCTTACACACTTCACACAAAAAAATTGTTTTTTTCTTTTTTTTTTCTTCGCTTGCTATCAGGGTCAGCAAGTGATAGTGATAAGCACACACAAAGGCGAGAATGATGATGAAAAAATTGGTACGGAATTTCCTATGTTTATATTTTTTTCTCCTTTCTTGCACTACAGTTTTTTTTATTTTGGTGTGTGTATCTGTGTGTGGGGTGGCTATAAATAAAGATAAAGAAAATATCGTAAAGAAAATGTGATAAAAATAAAAGTATATGCCTAAACGATAAAATAGGAAAATTGTATCTTTTCTCTGCCTTTGCCTTTTTTTCTCTCCTTTTTTTAAGGGTATTGTCCTAGAGGGAGATATTGGTGGTGGTCATTGTTTGACTGTCTGACTGAGGAGATTTGTGGAACTGGTCAGATTTTGGTAACCTGATCATATGGTTGACTGTCACTAAGTTTATTTTTGTAATTGTATTAAATTATTGACTTTATGGATTTTACATCGCAATTTAGTTAATTAAAATATACAAATTAGTTCAAATCCTATACTGTAATTTGAGTGACTACAAAATTTTTTTTGATACTGATTCTAAACAAAATCTTTAAATGTTTCGTTTGCTGATCAAAATTTGTGGATTATAAATTTAAAAGAAAAATGTCATGATTTTCTGACTAAAGTAAGAGTTCGAATCTCAGCAAAAGGAAAAAATTTGTTCGTCTTTGTCCAATGTATATCACTTTTTGCTACTTTTTTCTATCAATTTTGTCTAAAATCTCAAAAAACAAAAGAAAAATCGCTTCCTTACCGGTCTACTTATAGACCATTCAATACTACTTTTTTCATTTCATACTTGATGATAATCGAATGAAAAAAAGAAGAAAAACTTATTCATTCTCATGTCCATTCTTTTCTGGACGTTATATAACTTTCCACTTTTTATTCTACTTTATTTTACATTACTTTACTTTTTTTCCTATTCTTCTACTTTCTTTTCATCTCCTCGCATCTAGGTATTACAAAATTATGATAACTTTACTCTCGATTGACCGCTGTCAATTTTCCTTTTTCACATGACTATATATTAAGCTATATGTGTGTATAAAATTACTTACAATATTATTATCTGTTGAATTTCACTTGTGTGTCTTAAAAAAAATTTCAATGTCCAAAAAGTTTCTACTTTTTTTGATTTTGCAACTCTGGCAAAAAATCCTTAAAAAATACAAAAAATCTGCCTTTGTCGCTTTGTGTGCCTAAATTAAATATTTTTTTACAACACAAATTTCTTCTTATTATTTTTTTTATATTTTAATATTTATTCAGGAAGGAATAAAAAATTAATCTGAAATGATGTAAGGTTGAAGCAGGACTAAAATTGTATTGTGAGTTGTGTTCTATTTCTTCCTTACATACAGAATTTTTTTCAGCTTTTTTTGTTCCTCATACAGAAAACATATTTTTTCATTATTCTCAATTTTCCGCAATTTTTTGACTGAAAATTGAGAGAATTTTACTCATGTAAGTGAGAGAAAATGCTTTGAGAGTGAGAGAGTGACAGGACTTTACGGAGAGCCAAGTGAAAGTTAGTATGAGTGTGTTAGTAAATGAGAAAATTTTCATTTCGAGAGATTTTTCCTTTTTACGTCTCAATTTTGCCATAAAAATGAGCAAAATTCCGATTTTCTCGCATTTTGTGTCGTGGATTAAAGAAGAAGAAGAAGCAAATTGCCAGAAAGACTTTTATTTGAGAACCGACAATGAAAAAAAAGGAAAAATTTGTCGCTATGAGGAAGTGAAGGATGGTTTCATACCGATGACTCATGCCGCACACACACGACACAAATAGATTGAAATGATAAAAATAAAATTTCTGAAGTAAATTATCAGAAAAAAATTATGAAATGAAAATAAAGAATTCATCTAGTGGCTGTTGATCTTTTTGTCGGCACCACATTGTTCAGCATCACACTCAACCCCTAACATTTAATAAAAAAAAGTTTTTATGTTTTTATGAATGAAAAATTCATATCGAAATTTATATTTTATTTACAATTCATGTGAATTTCACACTCAAGTGATTGCTTTTGACAAATGAGTTGACATTATGATCTCCTTCCTATTAAATGTTTCAGCTACACACACACACACAATTGAGGCAGAAACAGAAACTTAATTTGAACTCAACAATGGGTTTTGTTTTACTGCTCTAAATATAGGTAATTGAGGTTTATTTATATTATGACGTGAGAAAAAAGTATTTATTTTCATACTTACTCGATAAAAGGTTTTGATAATTGGCAATTCGTCTGAGAATGTAGCGCGTATGGTAAAGAGTTACAGAAAATTATAGCATATGAAAATTTTATTTTATTGATTTAGGAATGGGAGTTTTTTTTTTGGATTGTAGACTGTGATTTGGTTTGAATTTGTGATAAGTAGATTTTTAATAATTTATCCTAGTTGAATGTAAAATTTTTAGGTTCATAACTTAAATAGAAGAATTTTATGGTTCGTATCTCACTAAATTGTAACTTTATTTTCTTTTTAAGATGCACAAAATGAGGGGCCGTTCACTTGGTCTGTTACGCAAAAAAACGTATTTTTAGACCCCCCCTCCCCCCCTTGTTACGTTTTTTGAATGAAGAAATTTTTTTTGTACGATCTCTTACAAAATCCTAGACCCAACCTTCTCCAAAAAAAGTGAACGAACTAAGTGAACGACCCCCAAAACGAATTACAAGATTGAAAAAAATTAATGTCTAATTTGGCTTTAGCTAGGATTTGAACTTACAACTTAAATTGTCAAATTTGAATTTTACTGTTGAACTAATTGTTTACAAATTTTGAAATTAATGTAAATTTAAAAGAATCTTGTAAATACTGGTAAATACATACAATTTTTGATTCTTTGAATCAACCTCATTGAACATTCCATCCTGACTTATTTTCCTATCCTAAAAATTCTCTACAATCTCCCCCACATTATTATAATTCATCACAACCAACCCTCATTACAAATTAACAAATTCATCCTTAAAAATCACCAAAATTATCACCAAATCAATCAAAACCCTAAACAGAATCAGAGCGCAACAAACCACGTGCCACACAAAACCACCAAAAAAAATCCAAATAATTTTAAAACAACCAAAAAATCCTTTTAATTTGCATAAAATATTTTATCTCTATCCTATCAATCACAACTCGTGTCAATAAGCCAATTTACTCTTCAAAAAGATAAAATTTATTAAAATTTAATGGTTTTGTCATCCAATGGCAACAAGAAAGTAAATATATCTTCTAAGCGGAATTAAAAATTTGTCAAAGGAAAATTTCATAGGCAAGGAAGGAAGTAAAAAATTCAAATTGTAATATTTTTCAGGTGAGAACTAAATCCTCTTATTCACATTATTTATTCATTTCAATACAGCTAGTATCACGAAGGTAGCATAAAGAACACTAATGGACGTTTATTAATAAAGATTAATTGAAAGAAATCAGAAAGTTGTGATTGGAATATTTGATTTTGCAGCTATTGACACTTGTATAATTCACAAAATGTCTCTTTCTCTTTCTACTTGAGGCCATTTGTTCGGGTGTGTGTGCTTCTGTACCCGATACGCATTGGAGGATTTTCGCAAAGCTTAAGATCCCGTTATTAATGATGAAGTTTTGTTATCACGTACGCAACGCGCTGTAGCAAACTTTGTCGCATCCACATAAGAAAGTGAATGAAAAAATGGATTTTTCCTTTGCTTTTGTCCTTTTTTTCGTAATTTAGCGCATTTTATGGCATGCTGGTCATTTTTATTGTTGGATTCATTTTGTCGAAGATATTTTTGTGTTTTTTATGATTCATTTTGTGTTGGGGTTGAGGAAAGTTTAACTTTTTGCTTTTGTGTGGATATAAATAGAAAGTTTGATGTTGGACGTTGGGAATTTACCATTACTGAACTGTTTGATGTTGGATATGAGTAAGGTGTTGAAGGGAAATTTTCAGATTCATTGAAATTTTGTTGCAATTGTTGTAGAGAACAATTTTAACACCAAAGTTGTCCATTTTTGGTCAAAATGGTTTTTCGAAATATATAATTTACGGGATTTGAACTTGAGAGGTTGATAAAATTACAATAAATTAAGCTGTAATAGTCTATGACAATTTAATTTGATACGGATCGTAATTCATATTGAAAAGTAAATTTTTAGGATTCGAACTTTTGCTTCTTGTGATTTAATGATTAACTTTAAATCAGAACACCCTTAAACATGCTTCAAGAACAAGATAAAGCCCTTATAAGAAATACCATACAGTCAAACTGCCTCCCCTCTACAACATCTACTACATTATCTCCATCACAATATAAAATGCGCTAACACACTTTTCAATAACTTTTCCAATCTGACTTTCATTAAAAGAACAACATGACAACTTGATGTCAGTCTTTATTAGTTTAAGATAATATCAATGATTGGATTTGTGTAATGCTTTGTCATTTATTTGGTTATTACAAAAGAATTTCTTCTCCTTTTATTTTACTTTGTGTATCCACAAAAAAAAACAATTTTTTAAGGTATTTGCTGTTCGATTAAGGTGTCCGTACAGCACGTATTCTAGAATCTTATAGATTATCATTTTTCAAAAAAAAACTTAGAAACTGTTTCGGATTATTTTCATGATAATAAGGCAATGAAATTAAGTCATCTTCAATAATACGAATGAAGATTACAACAGTCAATAGAACTAAGGCTTATAACATTAATCAATAAGAAGAATCGAAATCAATAACAATTAAATTTTATTGATTAGAAGAAATTCTCTGTAAATATTTTCGTATTTGCATCAGAAGAGTCTAACGAGGCCAACAAGCCGATTATCATTTCCTTTGATTATTTTTAGTAACAAGAAATATAAAAACTTATGGTTTTATGTGACTAAATGGATACTTCTAGGCACGTGTTTACATTGAGCTGACAGAAATTGTTGATTAGAATTGGAAGATAGTGAAGCAAAAAATAGAAGAATAGGAACTTATTATGAGAAGTGGACTGTAAAATCATCCCAACAAGACATTAAATATTGACACTGCAATAAAATATTGATCGAAAATTCCTAACCTTTCTAAATAACTTTAAACTGCATCACACACGAAGATGAACAAGACGTCAATAAACTAAACTTTTCCCTCACTCACATAGCACAGAAAAATATTCCAACAGCTTTTCCGGATCCATTTAAAACTATATCATATGCAAATCTGCACAATCAAACTTCTGCTGTTGCTTGTATTTAATTTTCAAAGTCAATAATATTGAAATTGATTCAAAAGCCAAACATTCGAGAATATATATCATAAATTTGTATCATAAACTTTTCACCAACAAGTTTTCCGGATTTTTGAAATTTAATTCTATGTGGCATGTGTGTGTGTGTATCGAGGAAGTGAAGTTTGAATGTGATTCTCAACTTCTATATGAAATTGTTTAAAAATTATTTTTTTTATTATCTGTATCATGTGAATTTAAATCCAATCAAGTCAAGTCAATCATCTAAGTAAGCTCATACACATGCACAACAAAAAAATATTCATGCTTTAAAATTATTCCCCAAAAATAAAGGGACGGAGTGAGAAATAAAAGGAAATGAAGACGCAAACTAAATTTTTTATTAAACAAGGAAAAAGCAAGACGAGATACAAAAAGGTAGGTTGTAAAGAAGAAAGGAGAAAATAAAGAAATAAAAAATGCATCAGCAGCATCAGTAAAAGGAAGAGAAAGAGAAAGAGCTGTCAAAATGAAGGTGGCGGCAGCTACAGCAGCATATAATCAAGTACAATATGTTTCCATTTCTCATTTATATTTTCTCTGTACTTTGCCCTTCGGGGGTGGTTTAGAAGTGATTTGATGCCATTTGATGTTTTTGGAAGCTCAAAGTTTATTTTCTTGGAGCCTCAAACAGCAAATTTTGAAAGTTTTTTGTAAGCAGATAAAGATTCGATTCCCAAAATTCATAAATTTTGAAAAACTTACTCAAAATTTTTATTCAGTTTAATTATTACCAGAAAAAAATTGTGCCAAGAATCCAAAACTATCATCATCCATCACGCCCTCCAAAACTCCAAAACATCATCCACAAACAACCCCCATCACTTATATAACAAAAACAGTAAAAAACATGAATGATGAAAGTCAGGTATGTGGTAGAAATGGCATCTAAATTTTCTATTTTTACGAGTAATGAAACCTACTAGTCTTATTACGTTGTATATCCTCAACAATTCAAAGTATATACATATTTGCATATATGTGTGTGTACACTATGAATACCAACAAGACTAGAAAAGCATCACAAATGCTCCTGACAAAACTTTTCTACTCTTAAAATGGCTTAAAGTTTTTTTTGGTTTTATAGACAGACGATGAAAACTGTTTTGAAGCACCAAAAAAGGTGTGGATGTTCAGAGAGAAAAGAGGAGGAAATTGAAGGGAAACAAATTTTAATTTAAATGCTTTTAAATAATTCATAATTTTTCCTCATCTCACTTTGCTCGCTCTTCGCTTGCTCGTATCATAAAAGGATGCTTATGCTTCAGCCAACAACAAAATAACAATATCTAATATTTGCCGGTGAAATGATGAACGGTGAAACGTGAATTAGTAAATTTTTATTTACGACGGTAAACGATGGAGATTTTTTTTTATTTCCACTTCATTTTTTGCTTGAAAATTTATTTTTAGTTAACGACTTTTTTACAGGAAGAGAAAAGGTGTCAATTTGTGGTCAGGAGAGTTTTTTGGGTATGGTTGTTTAGAGCGCATTTTTGTAATTTAGTAACAATGAAAAAATTATTTTTTTAAAAAAAAAATGTACCTAGGTAGTAGAAAAATTTTAAAATAATAAAAAAAATAGAGGCTTCCAAGAAAATTTTCAGAAAATTCAAATTGGAAATAAAAGAAAATCAAAATACCGTATATATTTATATAAAGTTAGTAAATTGAATATCTAGTCCAACAGCATTACTTTAACATCGCAATTTTCAATATCAAAAATAAATCTATTAAGAAGCAACAATTATCAGCAGGCTGACCTTGACAATGATTGATAACTCACCATCAGTTATCAGAATGAAAGAAAAATAATGCTTCACAAATGAAGCTTTTGTTGATACTGTTGCTGATGGCATAGATGTTGATAACTTTAATGATTTTTTTTCTATATTATTTCTTGAAGCAGTAGGGGAGCTTCCTTCTATTTTTAGATTTTATTAATAAGGTACCAATTGAGTGTAGATCTATGGACTTGAACTTGATCTTGTCAAATTAACCACTACTAAATTATGTGCTGAGTTTAAGTGATCATAAACATCATGTACAATTGAGACCAAATTGACCCAAAATATTGATCACATCCTAGAATTTCTTTAAAATTTTCCTTCAATTTCCAATAACCCAGCAACCCCTTTTGTTATACCTCAATATCCTCGAGTACAATAATCACACCATCACCATTACCTACATTCACCAAAAACATATTTTCATAGATTGTAAAAAAAGCTTCTTTTTGGTGTCAACAGTAAGCCTATTTCATGTCTTTCAACAATATACTTGAAATCAACAAAAGCCAAAAATATGACAAAAAAATTGATGTTCGTCATTGTTCCCACTTCAAAAGAAAAGAAAAATGAAAGAGGAAAAAAAAGTATGAAGGTGAACCCCAACGACAAAAATTGTGATGACACATCGAAATGATACATATTACTAATCAATATCAGCACCAAAAAAACCCCGAAGTCAATAATACTATCATAAAAGTTGTGCTTGGATAGAAAGAAAGGCAAAAAAATCCGCTAAATCATAAAGCAATTCATGTCATAAAACAACAACGACAAGAATGATTCTGAGAGATATCTATACACATCCAGCACTACATGATGTCATCATCCACAATATATACATACAATCAAAAAGACATTGTCATCATAATCGAGACCTACATATTTTTTTGCCATTCTCTTCCTTAAGTTTTTTTTTATATTTATTTAAAAAAAAAAAGCTTCCCCATAGACATAGCCGACGACGGTTTCATGGCCTCATGGCGACTGATTGTCGCGACACATCACATTATGCACGCTCGCCCCGATGTTCAACTCACACATTTATTTCAGTTCTAACTTTTTTTTCCAAAGTATTTTCTGTTCTTATGGCACATTATAATAAAAAAGTTTCTTCCGCTTAAGGTAAATAAAGAGCTAATTTATTTCTCACTCTACTTCCACATCAATATTCATGCTTGGAACGAAAGGAAAAAAAAGAAAGCTACAAGTTCTTTTATGTATCCACTCACTCGAATGTCGATATATGTGAGGAAATGATTGTGTTGGAGCATGCATGGGGAGGTGTCAGGAGCGATGAAGGGGGAGATGATTATGGGGCTTGTTGGTTAGACAATTTGGTATGTCATTTGACAATCAGTCAAAAATTACAACTTAGAACTGATTAAATTCATCAAAAATTATCCAAATAGTCTTAATCAATTCCATCCCCTAGGTCAAAAGTAAATCACCCCTAACTCCACCCCTACACCCATACCATACGAAAAAAAAATATTATTTTTATTTTAATACAACATTATAGCTTCAGAGGCCAAAGGATTTTATTTTACGAGAAGATTAAAAGCTTCAATTAATTTTATAACGAAAGCACGAAGGCGCCAGCTTTTCTATCGATCACCTTTAATTAGGGAAAAATGTATAGCGAAATTCTGTATGAATATAATGGAAAATGAAAATCGTTCATGCCATGTAGTCCATAATTTTCAAAAGAAATGATTATTAATGTAATTTTATTATTTTTTTATCCAACGTTTGAATATCAGTGGGAATTATAGTAGCGACGGTAAAACAATTCTTTATTCAAATTACCAAACAAATTGCAGACAGTCGAATGGTTCGTGATGTTGGAAAATTTCAATAACTCGACACCTTTTTGATAGTAAAAATAAATTTAATCTGGTGAATTAATTCTTTTTTTTCACATTTGAATACAAGCTAGAAAGTGCAATAATTTGCGATGTTGATATTTTTTTGGGTGCTTAAATATTTATGTCTGATTTGGAATTAGAGGAGTAGAGATTGAAATCAAAAGATCTATTAATACATTATTGTGTGAGTTATGGATAAAGTTGTCGAATTGTCTAGACATAAAAAATCTTTGATTGTAGACAAATCAGCGACTGCTTGTTGATTTGAATGGTTTATTTCAGGAACTGAGTCATAAAAGTTTCAATATTTGGATTCTGAAGCCCAGTAAAGTTTTTGAAAAACCTTTAATATTTTCATATTTACAAATAAATGAAATTTAAAAAAATATCAAAATTTTAACTTTGTGTACAAAATAAGGCTGCGACACTCAAATTTTTTTTATTTGGAACAAAAGCAAAATTTCATCCGAAACAAAAAAATCATTCATCCGCTTTCATCCAGAACAATAAAACAGCCTTGGTACAAAATCGTCAAACTTTAAATTAAACACAAGTTTATTTCAAAATCACTGAATAAACCCATCCAAAATATTATATTTAATAAAAAGTATGAAATTTACGTCTTTTGAATTCGTCTCAATAACAAAATTTTTATATTTAAATTAAATAATTTAATCTCATTTGAGACAAAATATTTACATATTTTAAAATTAAAGAGAAAATGTAAATATAAGTCAACTATTAATAGAACACTTTTTATTATATTTTCCTTATCTTAGCTCATACATAATTCTTATCTTAGTTCATCTCTATATAACAAACAAAATTACATAATAATTTCTAATGTTAAATAATTTTTTCTTATCTTAGTTTATCTCTTTAACATTCTACATAAATAATAAAATTCTTATCATTTAGGAATTCTTATTATAACAAGAAACATTCTTTATTAATTTCTAATGTTTTTTCTTATCTTAGCTCATTTTTAACATTCTAAATCAAAAAATTCTTATCATATTTGAATTCTTGTTATGTTATAAGAAGGAACATTTTGTAATAAGTTTTCATTTCTATTCTAAATTTTTCACAGTAAACTACATCATCTTTTAGAAAGTACAGTAGCGTCCAAAAGTTTAGAAACAGTCACATTTTTGACGAATTTTAACAAAAAATCATACTTAAACATATGCAAATGAGCTCAAATTATCACCAGTTGTATATTTTTACATGAGTTATCATTGTGTAATTACAATTTATGCTATAATTAAGTATTTAAAAGATAACCGTTAAAATTCAAAATGGCTGCGGTTCAAAAGTTTGGAAACGATATTAAATCAATAATTTTTTTCAGCCTTTACACATAGCTTAGACATGATTAAAGGCTTGTAACATAAAATATGTACTTTATTCTTTATTTTAATGTAAAAAAATTTAAATAATACTATTTCTTTCATGCCTTATTTTAAATTTCAAAATGATATACATTTTTTCCAATCTTTTATAAAAAATTTAAGTTTGACAACATTAATTGATTATGTTTTATAGATTATTGCAAAGCATTTTTAAATATCTTTCAGGAAATATATAGTTTGTAAGGTTTACGTTTGGTTTTGAATAAAAAATTTAAGAAAATTTGACTTTTGTCGCTCAAATTTCACTAATTGCAAAAGTTTTTGTAAGTTTTATTTGTTAAATACCTTCAAACTATTAGATATTTTGGTATCATTTTGTTGCATTTTGTCTCTACTTTACATTTTGGTATGATTTATACTTTGTAATCGAGCGGTCAGAGATATATTTATTATTCATAAAACAATAACAATGGGCCACAATAGGCATGAAAATATTTTAGTCAAAATTTTCTGATTAGCATAATTAATCAAATAGGTTTGCTTTTTTTAATTAATAATATGTAGTTTTATGAATCTTTAGTCACTCTACTACTAAGTATATAGTGATTTAAGTAAAAAATTTATTAAAAATATTTTTATGCCTATTGAGGTCCATTGTTATTGTTTTATGAATTACAAATATATCTCTGACCGCTCGATTACAAAGTATAAATCATACCAAAATGTAAAGTAGAGACAAAATGCAACAAAATGATACCAAAATATCTAATAGTTTGAAGGTATTTAACAAATAAAACTTACAAAAACTTTTGCAATTAGTGAAATTTGAGCGACAAAAGTCAAATTTTCTTAAATTTTTTATTCAAAACCAAACGTAAACCTTACAAACTATATATTTCCTGAAAGATATTTAAAAATGCTTTGCAATAATCTATAAAACATAATCAATTAATGTTGTCAAACTTAAATTTTTTATAAAAGATTGGAAAAAATGTATATCATTTTGAAATTTAAAATAAGGCATGAAAGAAATAGTATTATTTAAATTTTTTTACATTAAAATAAAGAATAAAGTACATATTTTATGTTACAAGCCTTTAATCATGTCTAAGCTATGTGTAAAGGCTGAAAAAAATTATTGAAATATCGTTTCCAAACTTTTGAACCGCAGCCATTTTGAATTTTAACGGTTATCTTTTAAATACTTAATTATAGCATAAATTGTAATTACACAATGATAACTCATGTAAAAATATACAACTGGTGATAATTTGAGCTCATTTGCATATGTTTAAGTATGATTTTTTGTTAAAATTCGTCAAAAATGTGACTGTTTCTAAACTTTTGGACGCTACTGTATGTACTGATACTGGATATAAAGATTATCTGATTAAACTATAATAATCGACACAAATAAGATCAAAAAGTGCAGACGTGTATTATGTTTTTGTTTTTTTTTCAATAATTTTGCAAAATTGAAAAAATAAAACATTTTGTAAATTTTTGATATTTAATTTTGATTTATTCTTCAACTAGTCTAACTTTAATAATCATGAAGTGTTCAGCTTGTGCAAAGGATGAATGTAGGGGAAATTATGAGAATCGCCAAATGTGTGCTGGTCAAAAGGAAGGCATTGAATGCTCATGCTATTGCAGTAAAACAAAATCTGAAGTATTCTTATCCTCTGCTCTGGTAATTGGGACTGGAGTAACTGTTACGGCTGGTAAAATTCTATCAATAATTTGTTTAAATAATCCTAATGTGCATAACATTATTAATAATCTATTTTCAGCTGGAGTTGGTTTGGCGGAAGCTACTGAAGGATTTGCTGGCAACATATTAGGACCTGCAATTGCTTCAACTGGTACATCACTTATCACTACCTCAATTCAAAAACTTGCGGACAAAGAATGTGTCACAATTACAGACTCAGCTATATATGAAGGTTTAGGTGCCTCAATCGGTATTGCTAACGACTCTTTAGTATCTAAAGAAGTAAATGCAACAGTAACTAAAGGAGAAAATGCAGCAGTTAGTCTTGGTGCAAGAGTTATTGCTGGAACGACTGCAGGTGCCACAATAGGAGCCATTTATGAAGGAGAAAAATTAATAAAAGGTGAAAAAGTTTCATTGGAATCATTTGGAAATTCTATGGCAATTGGGGCAATAGCTGGTGGTGTTGGTAGCATATCAACTCCAATAGAACGTAGCAGTTTTTGTACGCCTATTGTTGATGAAATTGGAGAGTCCGCAATGCAAGCAATAGTTCAAGCAAGTACATCAATGGCTACTGAGAAGAAATGGAAGAAGAAGTTCAGAAACTTTATTAAAATTATGAATTAGTGTTTTTTAAAAATTTTATTAAATTTTAGATATCCTGGTTTATGTTATGATCTAGTGGGTTATAAATTAAATATTTTTTATAAATTAGAATTTAAATTATATTTTATAAAAATTGACATGCATAGTAAAAATAATGAGATTCTCCTCAACCGTCAATAAATAATCCAAAGTGTAAAAAGATAATAATTACATGAAATGAATACATAAAAATGGACAAAGTGACAAACCCATACTCATTTAAATCCCAGCGGAAACTGCACTAATAATAAAGGAGCAAGAAAAAAGAAATTTTTTTATGATTCCACATTAATTTCCCACTAGAATTTCTACGCGTAAAAAGTGCATAATTATACACTTAAATATTATGACATTAAAAAAGAACACAACACGGCAGAGCAGTCAGGCACGAGGAAACACGAAGTATGAAGAAAACAAGAAAGAAAAACTTCAATTTAATTATAAATAAAATAAAAGTAAACTCACAAGATTATCTCATTCTTTATTCCATACAGGAAGGAAAAGTTTAACGAAATACGAAAAAAAAGTACTGCACAGTTGATTCTTTTTTTTACTCCTGTCACATCCATCGCCATGAATAAAATGATATCCGAAGATGACATTCTTTTCTTTCTTCAGTTTTTCGTTTAATTTTTGATTAACATTTTTTAATTAACTTTTTTTTGTGTGTGTGTGTCTCATCGCATTTCATTTACCTCGTGTAATGTGATTGCTTAATATTAACCTTATTTTCTATTCTTTTTATTCACATTTTCATGGAAATTAAATGTATCGAAAATTTCGTAACATGTCTCTTATTATGTTAATGTAATTAAGATATTTTTAAGGTGGTAAATAAAAATTGTTTTGGAGGATTTTTGAAGACTTTTTTGATGTCTTTTTAAATAAATTTTTTGATTATTTTTGTGAGAGGATTTAAGATTTTTAATCTAATTTTCAATTAATTTCTATTAAGTTGAATTTTTCTTATTCTTATTTAAATATTTTTTTATTTTTTTTTTTTCAATTTTAATTAGGTAATATCGTATAATGTAATTTGATTACTTTTTAAGAATTTAAATGAAAAGTTTCCATTCAAAAATTGAAATCAAGATTTAATTCAAAAAAACTGACTATTTAATAAATTAAATAATAAAGCATAGTTTAATATGTATATAAATTGAATTTAATTACCTCAATAAAATGATACTGAACAGTTTGTAAATAAAATATTTTTTTATAAATTGAATGATATTATCGAAAATTTTTAATTATAATGAAATGTTTTAATAATAGGTAAAAATTATTTTTTTAATATCATGACATTGAAAAGTTGCTTAATTATAGTGGATCCTGGTGAATTTAATAAAAGGGCAAACATTTTTTTACCAAATGTCATCATTATTTTTACATGTTGCAATAAAAAATTCAAAGTATTTAACGAAAATTTTATTTCAACGCAAATGTTTTCTTAGAAATTTTCACGAATTAATAATTACAAAGTATATTAATATTAACCAGAAAACTATCAAAATACTTCCTAAATAATGTCCAATACCCTCATACATAATTAAAATCTATCAATAAAAAATTCAAATCTTTTCAATAATTCAATCTAAAAATTCAATAATTTATTCAAGCCTTATCAATTTTTCGACATTTTAAAATAACATACTTATTCCCACTGTCATTTCAAACACCAAACTCACAAGACATGGAAGCAGAAGGCTCTTCAGAATATTTCGAAAACTACATCAAACTACCACTTATTGGTATGAAACTTTTAAACATTGTGCATGTCAATGAGCAGCAAACTAATTCTAAACAGAAGTTGAAATTTTATGGCAAAAAAGTTTATTATTTATTTGTGCTGTTCAGCATGAGCTTCAGTGTGTCAATGTGTGGTAAAACTTTATTTCTAAATGATCCATTCAATATGGAGAAATTCACACTTGGAATTAATTTGGTCATTTGCATGTCGACGATTGTTGTTAAAGGATTTGTGATGTTCTTTTGTGGAATTGACTTTATGGATACTGCATATGAATGTAGAAGGAAGTATAGAGTCGCTGATCATGTAAAATATGAGATTGGACGGTACTTAAAGTCATGCAAGAAGTTCAATAAATTGTATACTGGAGCATGGCTTATGTCTATTGGAATCACATTTATTCCTGACATTCTGAACTTGATTTTGACTGGAGAGAAGAGATATCCATTTATGATTGAATTTCCTGCTTTTGTGCATGCAGATAGCAATTTTGTGTATCCATTGCTGTATGTTTATTTAGCTTTTGGATTCTCGTCCTCAACTGTTACAATGGTTACCTTTGACTTGCTGTTTTTCAATTTAATGACAGCAATTTCCATGGAATTTGATATTTTAGTGCAAGATATTCGAAATTTAAGGACCATTGAGGAAACAAAGCTACTTGAAGAACTCCGCAAAATTCATGATCGTCAAAATCATCTTTATAAAGTTGTAGAAAAAATGGAAAAGAATTTTTCACTTCCAAATGCCTACAATTTCTTAATGATATCAATCATAATCTGCTTTTTCGCTTTTGTCCTTTCAACTGCCTCTGACAGTTCAGATATAATATCCAATGCTGTTTATGGTGGATCAACCTTATTCCAACTGTATTTGCAGAATAATTTCGGACAACTTCTTATAAATGCAAGCGAAAATATTCATCACGCGTTTTACGACTGCGGATGGGAGAATTTTATAGATATTAAATCCAAAAAGGTCTTGATTATGTGCTTGATGAGGAGTAAGAAGGCATCCAGTATTACGCTTTGTAAATTTGGAGATCTTAGTTTGCCGCAGTTTAAGGATGTAAGAAATATTTTTTGTTGCTGAGGATTTTTGTCTTAATTTTTCATATTTTTTGGTTTTTACAGGCCATGATTCGTGCATATTCATACTTTACGTTGTGTTTGAAAGTTTACAGGAGGTCGTAAAAATTTTAACTGTGTTTTTTAAAATTTAATTTAAGGTTTTAATAATTAAAGACTTTATTCAGTGTATCTTGATTTGAATAATTTTGACGCCATTTTGTCACTTTTACATTCACTAACAATTCCAATGAATCAATTAATTTAGAAACTAAGTAAAGTGTCCATCTGCTGGTTTTTTCAACTGGCATACTTGTTTTTTCAACAAGTATCCTATCAAAAAAACTGATTTTTTATTCTTACTTTTGCTGCAATAACACGCTAACCCAAAAACGTCCTTTTTATGAAAATTTGATGGTCACAGTAGTATTGAGTTATTCGAACAGAGAAACATTTGGATTGAATAAGAAGACCTTTAAATTCTTTTAAAATATTCAAAAAAACTTGAAAAACAAAAAACTAAGAGTTTAAAAGTTTCAATCAAGCAGACAAGCTATATTTTCCTACAATACTGAGCATGATTATTTTTTAAATTATTAAATTTAATGATTGTTTATTTTTGTGTCCCTTTTTCTTCTTAATTAATTGAATAATTTGAAATGAATTATTAGGATGTATTGATGATATTTAATATTCATATCATAATACTACTAATCGAAGCTTTTTTTTTTTTTTAAATTAAACTTTATTTATTAAATTTAGAATATAATTATGTACAAAGTTAAGATACATGTTGAGCTGTAATTTTTAGGGTGTCAGACACTTTAATGGTCTTAATTATCCTAATTTTGCTTTAATTGAATTATTTTGCTTTCATTGATGATTGTTTAGTCGGTGTTTCGCGATGCAAGTCGAACGGTGAAGTTTGCTTGCAACTTTCCGACGTAATCTTCGATGGTTGGAATTTTTGCTTCGGTATGTAGATCGACGATCTTATCATATCTTGATTTGTTGAGAAGTATTCTAAAAATTTGTTTTGTAGTACTTGGAAGTTGTTGAATATGAGTTTTGCGATGCTTTCAAAGGCTGGACAGCCGTATGTGAAGATGGGTCTGATTGCTAATTTGTAGATGAGGAGTTTGTTTCGTACGTCGAGATGTGAATTTCTGCTGATGAGGGGATAAAGCTGTCGTAGTGCGTTGTGTGCTCTGTTGGTCACATAGTCTACATGTTGCTTCAATGTCACTCTCTTGTCGATGATCATTCCTAAATATTTGGCTTCAGTTTCCCACTTGATGTTTTCATTAAGGAATTTGATGTTGTTTTTGGAAGTTGCTTGGAGTATCGATTTGTGATGAATAAAGCTTGAGTCTTCTGTTTGTTGATGTTGATTTTCCATTTGTTCATGTAGTCTTGGACTTTTCTTCCTTTGTGTTGGAGATGGGTGACAATATCGGCTGAGTTTTCTGAAGAATGATGCAATGCTGTATCATCTGCGAACAGTGCGATGTTGTCGGTTGTCTCTCTTACAATATCATACGTAAAAATGTTGTAGAGAGTTGTGGAGAGCACAGCTCCTTGAGGTACTCCATACTTGATGAGTTTGATGTCTGAGAATTGACCTTTTATAAAAACTGAAAAAGTTCTTTCACTGAGGAAGGATCTTACAGTTTTTATAAGTGGCAGTGGAAATCTCAGCTGGAGCATTTTGTACAGGAGTCCGTTGTGCCAGACTCTGTCAAAATGCTTTTTCGACATCGAGGAAGATCATGCCAGTTGACTTTTTGTTTTTGATGTTTTCTTTTGCAGTCTTGATCACTTTGATGAGCTGATGTGATGTTGACCTTCCAGTACGGAAGCCGCATTGTTGATTTGGAATGATGTTGTTGTCTTCGAGGTGATCATTGATTCTGCTCAGGAGTATTCTTTCAAATATTTTGCTTATTGTGCTGAGAAGACTAATTGGTCTGTAACTGCTTAATTCGTTTGCTGGTTTTGAAGGTTTTGGTATTGGAATTACTTTTGCATGTTTCCAGATCTTCGGGAAACTGTTGAGTTTGAGACAAGAGTTGAAGATAAATTGCAAATATTCGATTCCTTTTGGTGGAAGATTTTTGATGAGGATGTTGTTGACATCGTCTGGTCCAGGAGCTTTTGGATTTTTGAGATTTCTGATGATACTTGCGATTTCTTCAATGCTTGTTAACTCTATTGTTTCTTCGTTATCTTGATCAAGTGCCTCTTTGACTGTGTTGTTGACTTCTGATGTGTGTTGAGGGTCATTGTTTGCAAGAGGATTTTCGTGTGCTTGACGAAAATATTCGCTGAGTGCACTTGCTTTTTCTTTGTTTGTGATGAGAGTTTGACCCTCATTTGTCAGAGGAGGCATTGATTTTGATCCTTTCTTAAAGTGTTTTGCGATCTTCCAGACAGTTTGATTTGATGGTTTGATATCGGCGAGACGTTTGTTCCAGTTGATGTTTTTGAGCTCTTTTATTTTATCTTTGATATCTTTTTGAATGAAGTTCAGCTCAGTTTTGGTTTGATAATCTCTGTATCGCTGCCATCTACGTCGAAGAGTTCGTTTGGTTTTGATCAGATCTTTGATTTCTGGTGTGAGTTTTGTTGATTCGAAATTGATATTTTTCATTTTAACACTTGAATTTCTTGCTTCCATGATGAGTTTAGAGAGAATCTTAATGTGCTTCTCAATGTCTTCAGTTGTGCTGCAGGAATTTTCAATGATGTTATTTTCGATGCGACGTGTGATGTATGATTTGAATTTCTTCCAGTTTGCTTTTCTGTAGTCATATTTGTAGACTGTATTATCAGTCTTTTCAATTTTCGATGTTTTGATTTGAAAATATACAGCGCAATGATCACTCATTGCTTCTGTGCATTTCAATTCTGATGTACCTAGAATAGAATTAGAGAGCATTAGATCAATTGTTGATAATGATTTCTTACGATCTTCAGGGTAGTAAGTTGGAGAGTCAGGATAATAGATCATGAATTCTCCTGACATCTCTTGAAGTATCTTGCCAGCTTTGTTTGCTACGTTGCAGTTCCATTCTCGGTGTTTTGCATTGAAGTCTCCACAGATGTAGTAGTTTCCTCGCAGATTTGTTATTTTGTTGATGTCGTTTCTTAGGTGTTCTTCAATTTCTCTTGCTTGGGTTCCACCTGGTAGGTAGACTGAGAGGATGTGGCAGCTTGTGGTTTCATTGATGAAGAGTTTGATGCCAATGCATTCAATGAGATTGGTGTTGTAGCTGGGCTGTAGCTGATGTTTTAGATTTCTTTTGATAATGATTGCAACTCCTCCTTTTGGTCTGTCAATGCGGTCAAGTCGATGAATTATGTAGTCTGGATGTGAGTCAACTTTTGAGTTTGGTTTGAAGAAGGTTTCTGAAATACAGGCGACGTCGACATTTTGAGTACATAAGAAGTCGAGAAATGGTAGCATTTTGTCAGTGAGGCCATTTGCATTCCAGTAAAGTACGTTGATTCTTTGTTGATTACAATTCATTGTTGTTTGAGTTAGTTTTGACTGAGTCGATTGCTTGTTTGGCATTTTCGAGGAAATCAGAATTTTGTTTGATAAATTCAAGTATCATGATGAGTTTGTTGAGGCAATCAGGATTTTGTTTGATAAATTCAAGTGCCGTTTTAATGGCTATTGTTTCTTCGTCTTTTTCTGGTCTAATCGTAGCATTTGCAGCATTAAAGGATGATGACGAAGAAGCTTCAGCGATGACTTCACATCTGTTTGGCGTTGGTAGGCTGATGTCTTCTGTTTCCATGTTGTTTTCGTTATCTGAGATTGGAATTGAAGGTTGTTTTGAGTTTTGTTTTGTTTTGTTGTTGTTATTGTTGTTGTTATTGCTGTGGTTATTGTTGTGGTTATTCTTATTGTTTTGTTTTTTCTTGTTTTTGTTTTTGCTTCCTCTTGCGTTGTTTTGATGATGGTTTGAATTATTTTGTTTTCTCTGATTGTGATTTGGAGGAAAATTTGTGTTTTGAGGTTTTGAGTTTTCGACACTTTTTTGTTGAACAGGATGTTGTTGTCTGGATGTAGATGGCACTAAAGTGTTTATTGAACACTGTTGTCTTTTTGGAGTATTTTGAACATATCTGCTTGGTTGTTCGAAGCGTCGTTGTGCTGAAGGATTGTTTCTTCTTTGTTCAGTTTCTCGATGATGGTAAGATTTAGTTGTTTTGTTTTGATTGCGATTGTTGCCATTAGATGATTTTTCTTGCCATTTTCAATTGTTGCTGTCTGTTTTTGCAAACTGTTGAGATGGCTGTATGATTTTCACTGCAAAAGAAACATTTGAGCTTTTCAGTCGGGATCTTGTTTGTGCCTGAAATTAAATAAGGACATGATTTGGATTCATGTTGTTCAGAGCATCTGAAGCAGATTGATGGTCTGTGACAGCTTAGTTGTGCATGTCCGAATTGAAGACATTTTGAACATTGAGCTGGTCCTCTTTGTTTGCTGCGGTAGTGATCCCATTTGACTTTGAAGTTGCTGATAATGTTGATCTTTTTAAGTAATTCAATAAGATTTTTCTCTTCTTTTTGAAATACAGAAGATAGTTTTGATCATCGTCTTGTTCATGGCGCTTTTGCTTCATCTTCATTTTGATGATTTTCACTGGTGTGACTTTTTCAATTTGCAACTCTTTTTCTAGATGATCAATTTGCATATTTGGAAGTCCATATAGGACGATTTTCTGCGTTGGCTGTTGAGTAGAGAAGGTGTGAAAGTGGTGGTTTCTTTCCTTGAGTATCTTGATGAAGTTTTCGTAGTCTTTCCAGCTTTCTGTTGTAACTAATTTTGATTTTTGCTTGTCTTTTTTGGTTTCGATGATGATACTCTTGGGTTGGTTGTTTATTTGGTTTGCGATTCTTCTTATTTCTTCACCTCCTCCTGTGCTGATAACAATTGGTGGAGGATTCGACTTTTGTTGTGTTGTTTGGTTGTTTATTTCCGCATTTGCGGATGTTGTCGGTTGTTGTTCGTTAATAACAATTGGATTTGGTTTCTGTTGTATTATTTGGTTATTTTCTATCGTTGATTCGGATATTGTTGTTTGAATTAATTGTTGCTCAGTTGGATTTCTGGTTTCTTCGACGAGAGGAACTATTTCAGTTTCCATGTTATCGGAAGGTTCTGGAGGAAATAATACTTTTGAGCTTGAAGAGTGAAATAGTTTTTTGTTGTCTTTATTTATTCGTCTCGATGTTGTTTGTTTTTTTAATGGTGCACTCATTATTTCAGGAGAGCTGTCTTCTGAATTCTTTCTTTTTTCAGTTTTGCTTGATTGGATCAAAAATTTGTCCAATGACGTCTGTTTGGTAGCTTTTGGTGTTGTCGGATTTCTTGAATCTTTGTCAATTTGTTCAGAAACTATTTCGTCGGTACCTGTCTCATTGTTGAGAATTGTCAATATAACTGAACTTTGTTCAGGTATAATTACTTCAGAAAAGTTTCGCACATTTTCTTCGCTGAGATTTGATGCGATGGCTGCTTCCATCTTGTTGAAAAGTTTTGAAAACTACCTGTATATACTGATAGTTTCACGATGTTATTGAGATTTTTGTTTTGAGATTGATTGTTTTGAGATTTTTTTAGTAAATTTTTAAATAATTACGGAGAAAATTCAAAACACGTCTACTCTGCTCAAGGTCTTGACTGCAACTGTTACTAATAGAAGCAGAAACAAACAAAAAAGGTCCTCTGACCATCGAAACAAAAATTTAAAGAACCTTATTAACAATGTATGGCAAAAAGATTCATTTATATTCAAAATTGTAAAAGATACGTAGAATAGTTACACATTATCATAATATTTTTATTACGCCTCATTGCTGTTGCTGTTGTTGTCTCTCTCTCTCCATCTTCGGCATTCTGTATTCAGCTCCATGATACAATATTCATTTATGTGTAGAAAGAGAGATTTTCATAACATTGACGGTATGTTGTTTTTATGATATTGAAACATCTTGAATGGAATCATTGAAATGACGCTATAAAATAAGCAAAAAAAAGAGAATATATATTCCTTTTTATGTAAAATGCGGTTGACCCTAAACAAACGTCTCATGGTTTTATTCATAATTAAATGTCAGCAATTATATAAAAATTTATTTTTATGCTGTTGAGTCACTTTTTAGAATCTCTTTTATAGTATTCATATCTTTATCTTGTACAGACGGAAAATCCTTTTTTTTAGAAAACCAATGAATGTCTCTTTCCATATTTACTTCTGCTTAGGGGAATATTTACAAGTAATATCCATGAAAATTTGGTTTATTAAATAAGAATATTTAGGAATCGAACGATATAAAGGCAAATATTTCATTCAAAGTGGTTTTTGTGGTTTTCAAAAATTCGTAAGTTGATCGAAAATTAGGGAAATTTTGGGTTCGAATCCTATCAGACTAACCTTACAAAAATCATATAAAATACTGTCATTTTGACAATGACCATCTCAATCCTTACAATATTTCAAAGATTCAAGCTCCATACCTTCCAATCAACCCCCTAACATCCCCCTTCCTCCACAACATCATTCCTTTTCATAGCCAGTAAAACAAAAACTTTTTCAAACTAATTTCTCTTGAAGATTTTTATTCGAATTTGAAAGATGTCTTAATAATGAAAGTAAAGAAGAAAAGAAAAAAAGAAAATGACTATTTTTTTAATTAACGTTTGCGGAAACAAGAAAGTTAAAGTACGAAAGAAAAACTGTCATATTGGTTTTATTTCTTTCTTTCAGCTCAGTTGCCTCAACACTCCGTTGTGATCCAAAAAGTTTATTTTTCACAATGTTATAATTAAAGATGAAAAAATAAGAAGTTGAGGAGAGAGGAAAGTTATAAAGAAGTCAAATAGCGTCTTGTAATGATGCAAAGTTGTGAAGAAAATTGTTTTTAATTTTTTTTAATGAAAGATTGGCGATAATCCTTGAATATTTCTTTTGTGTTAAAGTGTTGATGGTTGTTAACAAATGTGATTTTGGAATAAATTGAAGAGGAAAAAAATGTGTCATAATAATTAAATGAGTTTTAATGTGATTTGATGAAAGTTTAAACATTTAAGGAATATTGAATTTAAGATTGTCAGCAGATGAGTTAAATGGGTGTTATTGAAAATTTTTAAATAAAACCAAGTTGGGTCTACTTGAAGCATAAAGCCTGACTTTAATTTGTTGGAAAAAAATGTAAGATGCAAGTTCAAATCCTATAATTATTATAAGTCAAATGCTAACACTTTAAAGCACAAAATTCTTAAGTTTCAACATAAAGTCACGTAATTAACAATCTTATAGTTTGTGGGAATCTCTTTTTAATAAAATATCTCTCAATTCTTCATCTTTTAAAGTTGATTATCATATCACTCAACATCATCAATATCTTCCTCCAAAACCTAACCTTAAAGATACAAAAACTCTACCTCATAATTCCATCCATGCTATCGTTTATTGTCATTTCGTTCAATGAGCCTTAAAGCTGCCAAATGAGCCGAGAACCCCGAAGACTCTTCATGCATTGAAGAATTTATATAAGAACTTATGGAATAAAAAATTCTCTCAAAACATCGGTCACCTTTGAGTAGAAAATCAATAAAGAACTAATAACTATAAAGATAGATTGAAAAAGACAACGAGTATCGGAAACAAACAACTGAAAGATATCCTTCTTATATTGATACATTAGAATTTATTCATAAAAATTCTCGATTCCAAAAAAATAGGAGAAAGGAATGAAGTCAGGTTTTTGGTTTTTAGAACTGCATTATTAAATTATTTCATGAATTCATCGAGGAGATGTTTAGAGACGAAGTTTGCTTAGAAATTTAGAAAAATGACTTTTAAAAGATAGAAATATAGAACTAAAAGTAGATATCACCTTAGAACGACCCCATAGACTGACTAGAAAAGGAAGTATCTAGTTGTGTTGCTGTTGAAGGTAAATAAGTTAAACAGGATTATAAAAATTCAATTTTATGGTGCTTCTTGAAGATATTGCATCGGAACAAGAGAAAAAATATAAAATTCTTATGCTTCAAATTTTTATGTTCATCCATAAAAGGATGGAAAGCAATTTTAAGCATACCGTCCGCATCGTAGTTGCATATCAATTTATTTACTATCTCAGCAACATTTCATGTTCTTTTTTTCTTAGTTTATGACACTGAATATCACCAGACGCAACACCTATAGCATAAAAATTTGTAAATTGATTCGAAAACATCATCACTAACTGACATAAAAGTCCATGAATAAGCGTTTACAAAGCATTTTAATTTAATTATTTTTTTGTTCTTGTTGTTGTTGTGTCCAACTAGAACAATGGCAAGTACACAACATGAAAAAAAATGTTTCACATCATGTAGAAAAAATTGAGTTGAATAGACAGTACTGAGGAAGTTCAGACAACTGTACTTCCGAAAAGTTCAGAATATGCACTATAAATAAGAAAGTCGTTACCGTGTATGGGATCGTAAAACCAAGAGAAAGAGAGCAAAAAAAAAATACATAAAATAAACTACATAAAATGAAGGAATAAATTTTAAAAAGGAACGGAAAGGAAGGAACCAAAAACAGTTCCCTTTTTTCATACCACTAGCTATATTAATTGAATAAAAAAAGAAGAAACAAACAAACATAGATAAATTCAAGCAAGACCGGGTACAGTAAATAAACGAATAGAAAAGTCCATCCGTTGATATCGTTCAATGAACTAAAAGTATTTTTAAATCAAATACAATAAGACTAATGCCTTAATTTTCAACTGAGTTGGAAATTTGTGAAGAAAGATTCTGGTTAGGAGGCATTAATATGTAGTAGCTTTGACTTTTATTTTTCAAAAATTTTAGATTTTTGATTGCTACTTTATTGATAATTAACAAGTTTGAACTACTTAGTCAAGTATTGAAATAGGATAACTATGTGAAAACCAATAAAAACCGCAAAATTTCAAGTTCACATATTTTCATGTTGGTCGTTTTGTACTAAATAGTCGCCATTTTGTACTAAAAAGTCGCCATTTTGTACTAAATAGTTGCCATTTTGCACTAAAATAGCCGTTTTGTCCTAAAATCCCCATTTTGTACTAAAAGTTGTCATTTTGTATTAAAAAAGTCGCCATTTTGTGCTAAAAAGTTTCCATTTTTAATTTTTTTCTAAAATATTTCAAAGCGTGTTCTATTCCGACTACCGTCACTTCAGTTCGAAGTTTTTCGAAATTGATTTCGAAAACTTCGAAATTAAATGTAAACAAAAAATTTTGTAAACAAACAAAGATTTTAAAATCAAAATATTTTTGCAATTTTTCATTCTGGATCTTGACTTATAAAATGAATTGCATTCTTTAACGAATTTTCTATCATTTAATTAATAAATCGTATATTAACAAGCTTTAATCGACAAATTATCTTGAAAATAAAAATTGGTGAAAAAATTTACCAACACATTCACAATTTTTATTTTCAAATTTTTTAATTGTATTTAACTGACAAATTTCGAACTGTCGGTAGTCGGGTTCTATTATAAAAAAATATCAAGTTTTTCTTAAAAATTGATTTCACTACTATAAAACAAACTAAACTACAAATAATTACATACCCAACCCACCCAACTCTGTCACTTTATTTACACAACCTACTAAAATAAAATACAATGAAAATTGAATTCACATTAGACCATACTATTTAATATAGTGAACGTATATGTTCAGCAAGAAACTAGCAACAGTTAATTAAAGAATACATTTTAAGTTCCATGTAATTTGCGGTTCGTACAGATGGTTATTTAACTCAAAAATTCATTATAAACTTTTAATTCTCTTCGTAAAGTATTTATCCAACCATTCTGTTTGCTCATTCATTTAATGAGTTGTAAGAGTACCAATTTGTACGCATCTCAGAGAGAATTAATAAATCCTGAATTGAATGTACACATGTTATAACTTATAAGATGATGAAAGGAAAAATTCTGAAATGATTGGGAGCAGATATATGGCAAATGAAATATAAAGAAGTATAAGAAAAAGTTCACTAATTTTAATCTATAACCTTAATATGTTATTTTTCCAACTCAACTCTCTCCCACCATCCATTCCAAATGTTTTATCTTTTTGTACTTTTTTTTTCTTCCATGGTATGTTTTTGTTGTTGTGCAAGAACAAAAATAAATTGGAGAAGGAATAATAAAGAAAATAGAGATAAATAAAACTTTGCAGCTCTTCCAGCTGACTTCTTTTGTTTTTCTTCATATTATACTATTTATCGGGTAGAAAATTAATTCGAAAACTAAATCTATCACGTTCTTGCGTAGAAAACACACATACACACACTTTCACACACGAGCTGGAACTTTTTAATACTAATCTAATGACTCTAGTTTTTTGGGGAATTTATATTCTTGTATTGCAAAGATATGTGAAACTTGTTGGAACAGATGAATGAATGTTTTAAATAGTTAAATTGTTTTCGGAATTTTCTTGTGGTAAGTAATCTATGAAGTTATGGGTGGGGGGTAATTGTTCTTTTTTTAAGATATATATATATATATATATATATATATATATAGATATCTAGATATCGAAATTGAAAGATATGGAGGTTGATTTATAATTGAAATTGACATTTCTGTAAAGTGCAGTGGTGTAGCCAGGAATTTTAAAGGGGGTGAAAATTGTATTTTTATTATTAAAATCATGAGATATGGAACCACTCAATTATTACGAAACCGGTCAGTTTTTAAAAAGATTTTCCGAAAATTCTATTGTTCTAACTCTGAACCCCCGTGAAGGTGTCTTATTGTGTATAATAATATTAAAAACCTGTTAAACTTGATCGTCTTAGTTCAAATCCTTATTGAAAATTTTAAAATTTCATAGTAGATGAAATTAGAAATTGAAAAAACTTTATAAATTCAAAAGATTGTAGAAATAAAAATCAAAATTCATTATAATTCAATTAAAATTCTTCAATTTTCAAATCAAACTTTTAAAAAACAATTTATCTCAATAAGATTGACATCTCCACAAATAAGCAGAACAGTCAAAGATATGCCTCTAGCAAAAATTAATCAGTCGTCATGTGTATGTCATAAAAATTTCATGCATAAGGCCTCGAATAATTTGCAAATTTTTTTCCTTCGCAAAAACATTATTTTTTTTCGTATGATGTTGTAAATATTTGCATGGCAAACGATAAACATACACATTCAACCTCTCAATAACCTCTAAATTTATTTTTGAATTGCCTTTCTAAATAAAAAAAAAATATTTTGAAGAAGAAAACAAAAATTTTCCACTAGATTTATTACAATTTTTCAAGTATCATTAAATTACCTCATACCACAATCCAACCCCTCTAGATCTATGATAAAAAGAGGATATCTTGAGATACAGCACACAAAAAAATGTTCTGCTTTTCATTTCATATCAAAAAATCATGAAATTTAATTTCATTTGTTGCTGATTCGTGAATATTTAAATATACTTAAAAGATTAGGGGTTATATAAATATTTCATTCATAGATTTCAAATAAGAATCCTTTCCATTTCCATTATTGTAGTCGTATTGTTTTGACACAAGAACAAAATTTGCTTAAAATTCATTTTTTTTTTCTTGTAATTTGAATAAATTTTTATGAATAAAAAAAAATAAAAATAAGAAAATTCATCTTCGTTAAAAATTGAAGACTTCAAAGTGATTTAATAAAACATATGTAGGAATAAGGAAAACAACATTTTTTACGATTGCAGCACGTGTCATTCTATCTTTTGTAAACCTCCATGCTTTACAACCATTAAAATGAATTCGTTGTTGTAGAAATTTTTCTCAAAGAAAATATTTTTTTCAATTTTATTTTTTCTGAATGAGTTAACATCATTTTGTGGGTTTGGCAAAACATCCGAGTAGCTGTTCAAGGAGTCAAAATTACATTTTACTTTTACTCTTTGATCGACATTTAACTGCATGTCATTGAATTTAAATTTATAACCATATCGGAATGTAATAAAATAGCAAAAAAAAAAATAAAATTCAATACAATCATCAATTTTAAAGATCGGCACTTTTTAGGGGAAAAGGAAAGAGGATTGAGTGAAATGTCATAAATCGGCTTTGCGGTGCTATAAAAAAATTTTGTTCCTTTCAAATGGAAAATTGTAAACTAAGCAATGACTTGTTTAACATAATTGTTTGATTTTATAGTCATCTATGACGGATGGGCTATTGATGGTGCCATGGGATGCATAATTTTTGGCATTTTATTGGTTTTGATGATATTATTTGTGGTTTAAGGGGTGGCGGTGAGTAATATTGGTTATTTTGGCTGGTGCCAACAAGTGCGAACAGACTTTGAAGCAGTTGATTTCGAAAAATTTGAAAACTTTAGGATTTTTTATAACGAATTGCGAAAATTTTTCGAAAATTCTGTTAAAGTTATTATTAAAGAAATCTCCAATATAAAAACATTTTACGTTTTGTTATTATCCAATATCGATTATTTTAAATTTATATAACTAAAATCAACAATTTAAACTACCTATATTCCAAATGAAATTTAATCACTTTTTGAATAGTTTTTAGTTTCGTATCGAATGTAAACAAAGATTTTTGTTTACAAAAATTTTCGAAAATAAATTTCAACAATAAGTAAGTTTTGACAAAATAGTGATTAATGACAGATAAAAAATGATAGAAAATGCAAAATATTTTCATTTTGTGATGAAATGAGCAATTAATGTTGCATAAATTCTTCACTAAATGATAAACAAGTTTTAACGGAATTTTTTGGTTTAAATTCTTTTTCCCGCGTTCAAAAAATAGCGTACCAAGTTCGAAAAATAAGTTCTTGTTCGCACTCGTTGGGGCTGGTGTTGCTAATATTATCTGTTCTGAACTTGAATCTAGCTCAAAATCATACCAAATCCTCCACCTACCCATACTCCCTCAAAAACTCATTAGTATCCAAGCTGACCCAGCATTCCTCAAAAACAGAACCATCCATTCTCTCACAAAGATGTATCAGCTGCAAAATAAATTCAATTCATCCATTCCCATATCAGACTTGATGCATGAACAGTTTAGGACACTTTTATCCAAAATTTCAATCACAATTTTCTCATTTCTTCTTAAAGACTTTTCAATCAATTGGAAACGAAAAGGAAAGAAAGAAAAACTACTTAGAAATAAGCAGAAAGTTCTCAACAAATAACAACATACGATATCTGTTTCTTCTCTCTCTTCCTCTGACTTCCTCGGTACATTTCTTATCTCATTTCTATTTTATATTATCCATTTTCCTTTAATATCAATTATATTTGCGGTTTTTATGTGCACTACGTGCCTCATGTTAACACTGTTGAATTTTCTTTTCTTTTAAGGTACCTTTCTCACTCACAATTTTTATTTTTATACATCTATATACTTCTTATGCTTCTCTCTTCTTTACATTACATTGGGATTACGAAAATTGAAATAAAAAATCATACGATGATTTATTTAGCAGTCATGAATAAGAAAGAAAACGAAAAAAATAATTCTGAAAGATGTTTGCATTTTATTGTGGGAATGAGGAGCATTTTCTGGGCTGGAGGGTCCTTTTTTCATTTTTTGGTAGTGGAAAAGGATATATTTAGGTAGTCAAATTGCAGAATTAAAAATATTTTGCCACCATATTCTTTTTTTGCATCACAATTGGATCTCGAACCAAGGGTGTGGAACTGATCAAATTGATTTTTATGATAAGATCGTCGATCTACATAACGAAGCAAAAATTCCAACCATCGAAGATTACGTCGGAAAGTTGCAAGCAAACTTCACCATTCGACTTGCATCGCGAAACACCGACTAAACAATCATCAATGAAAGCAAAATGATTCAATTAAAGCAAAATTAGGATAATAAAGACAATTAAAGTGTCTGACACCTTAAAAATTACATAATTATATTCTAAATTTAATAAATAAAGTTTAAATTAAAAGAAAGATCATTTTTGATCATTTTTGATCTTTTTTGATCATTTTTGATCAATTTGATCAGTTCCACACCCTGGTCTCGAATCATATTTGTTAAAAGCCAATAACCAAACAACAATAAATTTTCAAAAGTGCATTTAAACCAATTTTATCATAAAAGTGTAAGTTCAACTCCTCAATCGAAGTTAAAATTTCATGAAAATCGTGTTTTGTAAAAAATCAAAATTTTGAAAAAAAACACACACATTTAATAATAGCCAGACAAAGTGTCTAATCCACAATAACTCCTCCTATCCAAAAAACTCAGTATCAAATACACTAAAAAGTGAGAAAACGAGGAACAAATATTGTATTTCACTCATAAAAAAAATACCAACAAAAAAATATATATTTTATGATGACGTCGAGTTGTAATTCATTTCTGAAATTGAAGTCTTAAAGCCTATAAAAAAGCCATTTTACTAATGATGTAGAATCGAAAAATAAAAACATATTATATTTGTTGATATGACTGAGCATACACACACGCACACACAAAAATTTTTTATATTCATTCATTCAATTATCAGTCATGCTTAATGGTCCTCGAGCTTTAAACTCCACAAGTCAAAAATAAAAAAAAAATATATTTTTTTAGTATCCGCAAAGAAATTTATGACTGGCAAATATTAACAAAACAGAAGAGATTATTTGTGAAATTTAACAAAATGCGGTAACTATGTACATTCATGCATTTATCTTTTGACTGTGACATTTGCCCATCTTTTGGGGATTTTTTTTATGAACACATTTTTTTGTTGTTTCTATTTTCTCAGTCTTAATGCTCACCATATAGTATTCTTGCACGATATTTTGACGTAAAAAATAATATGAATGTTTCATAGCATATTCGTTTCGTTTAAGTAATTTTTTATGTATCACAGTCAACTTTATTATTCGTCCTATAAAGCAGTAAGCTATTGCTTGGTTTTTATTTGTGCACGTTATGCAGTCTCTTCTTGAAACTACTTATACATACACTCTCGTTCTCTTTTTTATTTTTTTATATCGTACGTAAGCCGTGTAATATCCTGCGGTAGTGAAGCTAAAAAGCATTTATCGTATTTCCCTGTTTTGAGTGAGAGACAGTGCATTTTATGTACCGAATGTAAACATATTATAGTTATGTAAATATAGAGGCAGGGTTGGTATATGTTTGGATGTCGACAGCAGATAAGAAGTGCTAAATATTACCCAAATCACCAATTATTAATTATTTATGTATACCGCCTTAATCGCCTCAATCCCAAGGCTTCCCAAGCTATTGTTAGTACGATTCCCAACCCTGCATCACCTCCACTCATACTGCGTTAAACAAATATGTTTCTTATTATAGTTTGATGTTATTTCAGTTCAATAATGCTTTATTTTATTATGTTATGTGTAATAACATTCGGTGTATTGCTCAAAAAATATATATATCGATAATACTGTTGAGTGCACTCAGTTAAAAAATGCAATTTATATATTATTAATAAACGTAAGAGCTTTTGAAGCTCACGGGTTAACGAGATGTGAAATATTGATTTCCATGTGGAGAAATAATGGATGCAATGCTCTTGGTGGATAAGCTTTAACTTTTAATGGTATTGAAGGAGTTTCGGTGGGTTTGATGATGTTTTGAGTCCGTTTAGAGACTTAAGAGTGCAAATTAGACAAAGATATGATAGCAGACATTAAATATTATATTTTGGGGAACGTCAAAACAGAATGTTTTTGAATTTGATATAAATCTGCTCCATCATGAATCCCCGTCAAATTTAAAGCCATTCACCATCGGAAAAATAACAAAACTATGAAAAATAAAACTACTAAAACTTTGTTTCAATATGAGCAGAAAAACATCAACATACATGTATGAAAAGTAGATGACGAAGGCCTTAATCTAATAAAATGTACGACAATGAGATAAATTTATTATGCTTTAAAAAATGAAATTGGAAAAAAAACTTGTCCTTATCATGTAATATAATTTTCTTTTACGTTTACCTTCCTCTCGATTAAATATTGGAAATAGTTGTACGCATACAAGCCATTGACATTTTTTCTCATATTCCAAAAATTTAAGGATTTTTTTTTCTTCTCTATTTTTCAAATATTTGCATCTCCCCTAGTTTTTTTAAAAAAGGAAGCTGGTAGTGTACACTGAGAGGAATTTTATATTTTATGCCAATTTTATGCTATTTTATGTTTTATGAGACAAAATTAAAATTTTAATTTTTTATATTTTTTAAAATTTTTTTTAACTTTTGAAACTTAAAAATTTTCAATTCTCAGATTTTTTTAAACTTATTTAATTTAACTTTTCAATTAAAAAAATCTATAAAACACAATAAAAATTAAAAAAGTTCGAAAATATTTAAATAAAAAAAACGAACTTAAAAAATGACTGAAAGAAAGCAAATTTGTAAAAATAAACAAAATTGGGATAGAAAATTGAAAATCCAAAAATTTAGATTTTTGAATAAAAACCCCAAAAATTTAAAACTTTGTAACAAGAATATTCTAAAGAACACTTACTTTGACATTTTTCCTAACCCGCAACAAACTTTTCATTCTTATTGCAATTTTTAACCCACCAGAATCAAAAAGAATATTTTCCCTTCAATGTTCCGCACATAAATATATAAATTTCATTGAACAATATGTAATTTCGATTTCATAACATTCATGAGACTTTATGTGAACATTTCCCAAAAAAAGGAGTATGAAGGAGTATTGTAGAAGAAAAGGAGCATTGGTGTGTGAAAATACATACGTATAAATAAATTCCTCTCGATAGTTTCTTTACTTATATTAATATAAGAGGTAAAGAAAAGAAAAGGAAAAAAATGAAATTGAGCAGCACCAGCAATGAGAAAAACCTTTTTTTATTTCTTATAAAAAATTGATCTCTACACAACCATACACGTTCATATAAGAAGAGGATAAAATTAAATAGAAGGTCACACAACGGATATTTGAAAGGAATATGTATAATATAATACTCTACGTATAAGAGGAGCATGAAAGGAAAAGTAACTCTCGATACAGCACGTTTGATACATAAATATTTAACATTTTTTTTTCTACTTTTCTTATTCTTATTTTTGTTTTTTTTTTTGCAAAACGATTTTGCCTTTATCGTGCCCAATGTATATTTTGCAACGTTTATTTTTACGCAACATATTCACACTGGTGATATTTTGAGCGTGGAAATTGTATTATTTGTAAATATTAAGAGTTACATTTAAAACAACTAAAGGGTGCATTTTTAAAGATTGTTCAAAAGTAAAAGTTGGGGTTTAGGAAAGGAAAAAGGTCATTATGAATTTTTGTTAACAGTTAGAAATGTGTAAATTTGTTAATATTTCAGATGCTGGTATTGGGAGTTGGATAGTCAGTGCCTACATGCCAGATACCAAAAAACTAAATTTTTGAAAACAAATTATCTAAAAATGGAGGCTAATTGCATTTCTGTGCCATAATATAAACCAACTTTCAACCTAATTTGTCCTAAGTAATCCCCTAAATTGACTATCATGCAAAATTCGAATTATTTTAACTGAATTCTGCAGCTACTAGTATATATGTGTACATACTCTGTAAAAACAATTGAAGTAGAACTCTTAAAATATTAAAGTTATATCCTTAAATTACCTACTTTACATGCTCCTACCAAGAAAACAATGCACCATTATTTCAAAATGTTCCCGCAAAAATTTGAACTCAAAATTTCATCTCATAAAAATTTATCGCTTCTACTTGCACCCCTCAAAAAAAAATCCAAAAAAAAATTCTTCCATACAAACTTTCATTTCTCCTTTTCCAACTCAATCAACCGATTCCTATATAAACATCATCTTGATCCTACCCATCAATACGATATGCGAATATACCATGACGAATCCAACACCCTCTTTATGTTTTGTACTAGTGTACAGCAGGAGAACAGCATGCGATGATGGGATGGAAATTACCGTTGATTGTATTTCAAGCCTCAATTTTTACTCATCCTACTGTAATTCATTGATATCTTTTGAAATAAAAATGGTAGAGAAGAGGAAGAAGAAGAACCAAGGCATGAGAGTTGGAAGCAAGGATAAAAAAAGAAAACAACTTACAGAACGGTGCGGTATTATGAATTCAAGGAGGAGAAAAAATATCATTTCTTACCGAAATTGATTTTTCAATCTTCAAAGATTATAGGTTGGAGTTATTTTGATTCATTTAATAGTTTTCTTATCGTTAACATTGCTCTGATATTTCTAGCTATTTCTTAATACATATTTCATCGGATTGGGGGTTGTTTGTGGATAACGTCTAATATGCATTATGAAGTGAAACTTTAGTTTAAAAATTTATTAATATTATGAATATACCGGGGGTATGAATATTTTCGGGTTCTTCGATTTAAACGGATCCGATTCCCAACTGTTCAAATCAAAGACCCTTTGTATTTTTTTTTTTTTTAAAAAAAATTTCGAAATTAAAAAACATTATATTTTTAAAAAAAAATCAAAATCTTTTTTAAAAATCACATGGTAAATTTCTTATTCTCTCTATTGAATGACATCATGCATAAAGCATTCCTTCAATAGAAGCATGCATGCAGCAACAAACGGAAGAGATTTTAATCATAAAATGAAGTTAACGAAATAATAATTTATTTACGGAATTAGTTTATCGTCTGAAGTTTATCTCACAATGTCCATTCTTAATAATGAGAAATAGGATTAAGGCATCTTGTAGGCTGAATAAGAAACAAGCAATGAAGCAGAGAATGAAGAAAAAAAAACTAATCAACTAAAAGATGTCAACTTTTATTCCATCAAAGTAAATGAAAAATCGTGAGGAAAATGTTTAATTTCTAATTAATTTTGTTCATAAAACTTCCTATATCTGGTCTGACATGAGCCAAGAACAGCACACATATATGTTGTTTACGTATATGAGTCTAATTAACCTTCCGAAACATGAGTGGAGGATGAATCTTGTTAACTTACTCTTTTTGTTATTTCTTTTTTTATAATCACAAAACAGCCCACATGGAACTAACTATTGGGATTCTCGTCGTCTATAAAAAAGCATAAACCGGCTTAATTTTTATATTCTCTTATTTTTTTGATGGGGTAATGTACTATTTTAGAATGTCAGTGGAGAAAATGAAAGCAGTCGTGAAAACGCTCGCTGATCATAAAATTACAAAAAATCAGCAAAATCATAAATAACGTTCCGTGATGAATCATCAAGTTTCCTATTAAAAAAACTGAGGAAGAGAAAATTAATCTTATTTATGACCAACTCATTCATTTCTTATGTTGCTTTAATTTATTCTTGATTCGTCGTTTTAGTTTAGCTTTCACTCTAAAATTACCAAATGGAATGGCATATTCGGGGTAAATGGAGAAAAGACCATAAAAAATTCGCTAGCAATTATATTGAGCAACAGAACATAAAGCACTTGGAGATGGTACGAAATGCAGTAACTATTTAATTGGAGGTAAAATATACAGGGTTGGACTTGAGAATGTTCAGAAATCCAGAAATCTTTCTCGTTTTAGACCCCCTCCAGCATAGCATGTCCAATTTTTGGCTTTTATACTAACGTACTTAAGTTGACTTTTTTCTGAAAATAGCTTGCGTTCAATAATTTTTTTTTTTTTGTATTTAAGTTCAAAAGGTGAAGTCAGTAGTGGTGATTGGGTAATAATTTACTATATTCACATTTCTCTTCCTCCCAGGGTACATAAAATATTTTTTAAAAAAAATAATTGCACTTACCTGCCAGTTCATCGAACTCTAAGAATCTTTTCATCTCAACCCTGCTAATGTGTAGACTGGCTGTCTCCTTGCAGCACACGAAACGAGAGAAAAATTTTAACATTTAAAGTTGATAACAACTCTCGAAAACTTAATTAAGTGCCTTAGTGACATTCAACAAGAAATTATTATAACTTTTCATACTTTCATCAGTGACAAAAAAATTTCGTGCTTTCTTTTCTCCTTCTCCATCCTCAACATCGCACCATTTCCGTAGCTCTTTGGTGACTCGGAATTAAATTACTGTAAAAGGAGAGAAAGCAAAAAAAAAAATTAACAGCAGTTGGCATTTGGAATGAGAAGCTTCTAACATTTCAAGATACAAGGAAGAGGAAGAAAGAAAAAAATTTGAAAGGATGAGTCCTGTAGAGAGTAACGGAGAATGAGACCGAGTGAAATGAGAAAAATTACGATTGTGGCGTTGGTGTAACTTTATGGCAGTCTTTTGATGAAGTTAGGAAATTTAAAAAGATCGTAAAATGTAATTATAGTGTAAATTCTTATTGGTGTAAATTCAACTCCAATTTATGACTCTTTTTTGCTTATTTTATTTTCTTGTCGAAGCAAAAAAAAATTTAGAGTGGTATAAAGCTTGCAGTAGATGAAGAACAAATAAATTTATATATATACAATTCTGTATACTTTCTCATAGTCATTTCAAAGATTAATTTCGCTTAATATTTTTTAACAATATTTTGTGGGTGGTTGAAATAGCAGTTTGTCTCGTTTTTAAGGATGGTTTACAAAATTTTTACGAAAAGTTTCTGAAAAAATTTCAAAATCTGATGAAATAATAATATAATTAAATTTACTACTGTTTCAGTTTGAGTTTTATAATTAAAGTACTCTTTAAAACACAAATCAGCAGTTTCAATAATTTAATTCTATTGAAAACACACCTAAACTTATAAATTTGGATAAATTTACAAAATTTTCAAATTTTTCACAACAAATGAAAGCCAACTGCGATATTGAAAGGGGAAAAATTATTCAAAATTCTGATTGAATATTTTAAATCCCAAAAAACCGTTTAAATGTAAATATCATTTATGGAACATCAAATAACCTCAAATTCAACTCCAATTTGTAAAAAATGTTTATCACCAACAACAAAAAAAATTACTTCACTTTTATGGATCCGTTAATTGTTATGAAACAACTTAACAGAATTAATTAAACGCCATTAAAATTTTGATGACAATTTTACAGCATCATTTGTTCACACATGAATTTCCACAAATAAAAAAAGAGATCCCCAATAAGGAAACTCGACTTACGTGGTTCCATGAAATTTTAAACAAAATGCAATAAAATAAAAAAACATTTCATGACTCTATCAATTGACCGAGACAATAACAATAAATTTTACACGACTAAGAAATAAAACAGTTGTTGTCAAAGAGTAGAAAATTTGCGTTTTAAAATTTATCGTAACTCCGTAACTTACAATTTTTTTGCTGGTGCTTCTTTTTGAAGAGAGAAAAAAGAAGAAAAAAATTCCTTTTCCGGTGAATAAAATAAACAACAATTTAATAACATATTTTATGACTCGTACTCGATTTTATTTTTCCTCATTCATTTCATGAGGCAAGCAAGCAAAGAGAAATGGCAGCAGAAAGAAAAATGTAAGAAGATGATGATTTTTTTTTTGTTGCTGTTAGAAAATATTGTTGTAAACCTAGCGGAATGAAATTTTTGAAATGCTTTTCGTCTATAAAAATGCCCTCGAAATTACTCAACACGATGAGTGAGTGAGTAAGTGGGAGAGAGAAAAAAATTGTAAATAAATATTTCAACAGAAATGGCAATAAGAAAGTGCAAATAAATAAAATTTTCTTTTCTCTGTTTATCGAGGCGAGTTCATCCCTTTTTTATCGTTTCATTCGCACCCTCACCCTTTTTTTAACACAATTTCGAAATTTTATAATAAAATAATTCTTAACTTATCTGACTTTAATTTGTTAAAATAAGGAAGCGTATAATAATAACTTCTTTTTTTGTCTCGCAGAGGCCACATTAAGCACAGATACGCAGAAATTTTTGATTGACTGATTTAATTACGCAAAATAAATATTTTGTAATTAAAAGATGAAAATTAGCTTCACAACAGGTATTTAAAAGGAATTAAAATATTAACATCAAATTTTGGGGAGGGAAGTGCCGTGAAAGTTTAATTCCTATAAGCCTGTTAAAGCAGTGTTGGTTAATCAGAGGTAGAGAATATTATTTTGCAATTATTCAGGGTTTAGGGTTCATATTCAGTCCTCAAATTCAAAGTTCGAGTCCTATCAATACCTTAGAAAATTTTTCGACTTACTTCATCCCAAAATCCATCACCACCACTGCCTTTAAGCTCATTTTAATCGGCTGAATAACAAGCACGAGGCGTGAAGCATCTCCATCAAAATTATTGCCAACAACTGTAGGTGAAGTGTCTATTTTCGATTCGGAATTTTTTATTAACATAGTAAATGTCAAAAGTTTCGTATTGAACATGATGCCAATATTAACACAAAATATCTTTGAAGGCAATAACAGCATCAGGCATTAGCACATTTATAGGTCTCAATATGATTATGAGGAAAAACATTTTCAACATTCGGCATGTAGAGCATCACAATCATGTACTGAATCTGAAAGGAACTTGTATTGATGTGTATGAGGAAATTCGACACGTGGAAATCAACCCCTCCGTGTTGTATATGGAAATTATGTTTTTTTCTGATCTTTACCTGATTCTCTCTTTTTATCCATAAAATAATAGAAAAAAGCAATTTTATTCGCTTTAATTTTTCATAAAAAAAATTAAAATTTATCTTTATGTCTTTGGATGTAAAATTGTTGTTTTCTTTGTTTTTTGAAAATAAAAATATAGCTGCAGTAGGTGCCGATATTATTTTTTTTTTTTTCTTCAAATTTAAAATTAAATTTTCTTCTTGTAGAATTTTCTCCTCGTACGTGCATATCAACAAAAAATACACGAAAATTTCATCCTGTTAAGAAAAGAAAAGAAAAGTTTAAAAATGTCGATTGTTCAATTTTGAATAAATAATTTCATCCCCTTTTTCCCTTATTTTTTGGAGCATACAAATTGAACAGGAAATTGTCACCTTTAGAGAAGATGATGGGGCGCATTTTCGGACATTGAATCTTAGGGATTGATTGGAATTGAGTTCAAATTATAGCATTCTTTGGGGGTTAAATTTAATCAAAAAAATTTAGACTTCTTCGCAAATCATAAGCAAATGACTTAGGGGTTCGAAACCTAAGATTATCAAGACATAGCTTCAACTTCACAACCTCCAACTCCCAAATTATCCTCCAAAAATATATTGCTAAAAACTGTTCCTTCCTTCACACAATAAAGTACCAGCTTATAAACTTTCCGTTAAACGACAAGAAATGTATCGAGCATGGCATCGATGTTCTTTCTTCTATTCTTTTCGATTTCACCAACTGCTTTCTTATTTATTGTTAACGAAAAACGACGTGTTTTGAATGCTTTTAAACTTTTTTTCTCTTCTCTTTCTCTACTCATGTGTTCGAAGAATAAAAAAGGCTGTTACTTGAAACAAATATATTTGCGATCCTCATCCGATGAGGTCAAATAATTGTGCAAATACTCACATAGAATAATTTTTTTTTTTTTGAAGTTATCATAACAAAATTTGTGTACCATATGTATGACGATAAAAATGATAATTTCTTTCGCACTTTACGCGCTCTTTTCTTAAATAATATTCGAATGAGAATGGAAATTATGGTGGAGTGTGAGATGTATACATAAATGATGCCTATAATAATAAAAATTTATGTATATGAGATGTAATTCTGAAGAGTGAACGAGAGGTGTAAGAAATAGAAACAGCTATGTTTAATACACACCTGCAGTGCTGAAATCGAAGAAAATTGTATCTTTTGTAATGATTATTAGTTGACGCTGGTTAAGAGAGAGAAAAAAAAAAGCATTTTAGTGACAATTTTTATGAGTATGAAATTGTGGGCGCAGTCGAATATGTTTCAAGCATATGGAGTGATTTTTTTCTGTTGAGTATTTCGCATGCTTAGTACATAAAAATTGTCTTCTTGTTGACTCTATATAGTTTTATCATCTACATATATTTGCACTTTACAGACACATGCGGAATATATTTTAGATTGTGTGACGCAAGAAATTCGTGATGTGTTTAATTTGGTAACGTACTTAATTTACTCAAATTAGGTCAAGTAAGTGCAGTATGATGGACATTTTATAGAACATTTCTTTTTTATCAACATTTTTACTGCAATAACACGCTAACCCGGAATTACTCTAATTTTAACTCTAAGGGGTCGTTATTAAAATTCATAACGCCAAAAATGACCATCTTAGACCCCTGCCCCCCCTACCTGTAACAAAGCGTAACAAATCCCTTACCCCCTTCCGCAACTTAACAAAAATATTAAATCACCCTAAGCTAAATTCATTTTAATGAATGACACTATCAGATTTCCTAGTTTAAACGCAAAGACATATTCTCTTAATCTTTCTATTTCAGAAGGTCTAGCAAACAAAAATTGAAAAGTAATTGAAATCCAAAAAAGTGAAATAAGATTTGTCAATGATTTGGTATTTGAAGTATTATTTCACAAAAAAGTGTTCATCCTAAACACTCAAATACCTTTATATCTTCTAAAGTTAATAATGCCTAAATGCTTGAAAAGGCAGTATCATGAAAAAATTCTCGGAAGTTCTCTGAGAAAAGGTTTTTGTGTGGTTCTAAGGTTATTCTGCTTTTGAACATTTTGTTTGTCGGAATGGAAAATTTACTTTGAATAACTTTCAAAAGTAAAATTCAAAATTCTTACAAAAATGCGTCTCATCACTAAATTTAAAACTCAAACTGTTTACTGCCTACGCCTCTTGGAAGTGAATGTTTTATCTCGCTCAAGTGACACTTGAACAGTGTTTAAGTGTCACTTTTAGCAAACACTTTGTGCCTTACTTAAACACTTCTTTTGAGGCATTATTCACAATAATATCAAGTCTAACTGATCAGCACTCAAGAAGGATCAAATGTTTACCCTTAATCGCATGCGAATAATCTGATTATTGTGTATGTTATAAGCATGAGGAGTCTCAATTCCTGAATGTAACATTATTTTTCATCGTAAGATTCCTGTGCAAGCCAATTTATTGATTTCAATCTCTAATCGCATTATCATAAACGGTAGCAAGCAGCATTTCTAATAGGATGTTTTTCTTCATTCAATGCTCCTTCTATTCTCTCCTTTTTCATTCCATTTCTCCTTTTCTCCTTTACTTGATACTGATTACCCATGAGAAAATCCATTTCATTGTTGTTACTTTGTGTACTTTCATACTGATTTTATGTATCCAGACAATAATATATTGAATTGAAAAATACTTAAGAAAAAAAGCCCTGTAAGCATTGCAGAAATAAATTTATGCCTTCACGTGGATGTGATGTGAGTTGATGGAGAAATTGACGACTTTAAGTTTATTTCTTTGTTTTTCAAAGTATGTTTACAGAATGTTTAATTTGAACTAGAATAATTTGATCTTCAGGCACTCAAATGTTTCAAAAGATTTGAAATCTCTAAATACAAGTTCGATTCCTATCAAAACTGTCAAAATTACAATTTTTAATAGGTCTCAAAATAAAACTTTTGGAAAGAACAAATTCAATTGAAAGTTTACTTCCAAGAATCAAGTTGACTTTTATAAACTTTCAAAAAGTTAAAAATCAAATCCACATCCTTGTAATAACATAAAGTCAACAAGACTTTACAAAAAATGAATAATTCATAATTTCCAAGCAAAACAAAACTTTCAATAAAGTGTCAAACCCCATCTCCACTCAGTATCTTCCAGGAAGATGCTCATTCAAGAAAATCCTCTAAAGACTTTCTTTTAATGAAATTCCATAACAAACTTAACATCGAATTTTTTTTTCTGTAGGATGAAATCACAAATGATTTCCAGCCTAACACCTCGCTATAAACAACATCATAGAATTGATAATTATCAAGATAAAAGGAAAATCATAAGGAAGAAAATAATATCACGAAGTTAAAGAACATGAATTTCCAACAAAACATAATTCATTGTATTCACTTGAGATTCATTTTGCATTTTTCTTTTTAATAAACTTACATTGACAGAGATGGTTTGGTAGATGATGACGTTGGTAAGGGGTAAAAAGATTATTGGAAAATTTTCAATAAATGAAGATCCAAAAAGATAAACTTAAGTCTCGAACTAGCTATGGATGCAATTTTCAGTTGAACGTTATTTTACTGATTAATTTAAATTATTTAGCAGACTACTAATGAAGTGAAAACAAATTAGGATTCTATAATGTGAAAACTTAGCTTTGAACTAGACTTCTTACAATAAATAAGTTTCACACCCCTTTGAGGTTTTTATTCATTAAATTAGTTTCACATCCCTGTGAGTTTCAGTTGAAGCTAAATGACTGCCTCTTTCAAGCTAGACAACAATAATAACAACTCTGAGCATCCAAAAATGTAGGAAGAGAATGCGCATCCAGCATAATATGAATGTAATAATAATAACATGACAAAAGCAAGAGCAAAAGCAAAAAGGAAGTCAAAATCAAGAAGAAACATCTAAAGGAAAAGATTCATTCAGAGATGAAATATTGACGAAAAAAAGTGAAATCGAAATTTTTTTATAATTTTCAATTTCTATGCATATCAATCAACTCTCATGACTCTCTCTCTTTCTTTCATGTAAATGATGATGATTTCCATTTGACGCAAGATGCATGAAAATATGATGAGGATGTGATAAGAACGTACAAAGAGGGAGTGAATTATATTGCGAGGACATGAACATTGACGACAATGATGGACGATGGTTGGTATATTACACATAAATATATGTAAAAGAAAAAAAAAAATATGAAGGATATTGCGGAACTCATGATGAATAATATCAACATTTGACATGGAATAAAAAAGGAAATTCTTTAACACTATATATACCCATCACCATCATTATCATGATTCCCATTTGTATGTGATCAGAAAATAATCATAAAATTAGAATTAAATAAAGTCATGATGAGAATGCTTAAGCATCAGCTACAACAGAGGAATAGAGGAAGAATTTATTTTTTTTACTCTTGCTCCTCACGTCATTACTTTCATACATAAATAATTTTCATTATAGCGACTTTTTTTTTGAAACGAGAAAAGCAGTGTTTGAATGCTGCTTGCCAATGACATCTTTCTCGTGTTTCATGACAATCACTTTTTTCGATATAGACGATGGGTCTTGTCGGTACTTTGTGCAATTGTCTGATCACGTTCAAAGTAAAGGAGGAAGAAACTTTTTTTGATGTAAAAAAAATTTTATGTGATTTTTATGACTTAAAACAAATGATAGAGGAAAGAAAAGTTTATTCAGCATAGTCATGGAATTGTGAGGACATATATGTGGATGTTGAGGTGGTGTTGTGTCTATATGGTGACTGATTTGGGTTTGGGCTTATCTTAAGTTCATCATTGAGGAGGACTTTTGGTAAATAGAGCCTAAGCTCACTTCTTAAATTAGAATGTTTTTAGTTAGGTATCTGAATAAACTTAAGGGATGCAGAGATGTTCATTATTAAAAATTCTAGCTGTGATACACCAAAAAAATCCTTTACTAGCCTCAAAAAAATAGCAAAGCTTTGAATTTTTATTTACCTTATTTAATGATCACATCAAGCAGCCTCAGTGATGATCGCCAAGTATATTAGTCCATCAAACAGTTACGATCATCATTTACAGCTCTCCATACTCAAAAACCCCTAAAACTCAACCCAAAAGACGCCATAAACTCATCTGCAACATCCATATTGTAATTCGACAGCAGTGTTCGTTCCTCCTTCATGATGCTTAAGACATGAAAGCCCATAAAGATTTTTCTCTCTCTCTCTCTCTCTGTCTCTTTTTTATTTGGCTCCATGTATCTTTTTTTTAACATCTCTTCACCATCCATGTCAATGCATGGAAATAAATATGTGTTCATTTACGCTACATACGATACATTCATTTTCATGTTTATTTTATGTGCCCCTGCGCTTCTTTCTATTGCTCCATTTTCCAATATAAAGTAAAAACATGAAAAAATGTCAAATTAATTTATGTGACACACGTTTTGTCTTGCATGCTTGCTGACTTTTATCATACGAACATTATACGTACATTATACAGAGAGGCATATTTTCTCTTTCATTTTATTTTCCATCTTTTCTTTAAATTATTGTTGTTGATGTTATTGCTATTATTTGATAATATTCGAAGATCTTCATATTATGTGGTACAATGCCAAAAGGAATATTCAATTCATAATTCTGCTCACAATTCGTAATAATTTTTTTTCTTTCTCTTCCTTTATTTTTTTCGAAAGCATATTGACAAATTCTTATTCATAACGGAATGTAAACTTTAGAGTAATAACACGATATTTATATTTGATTTTCTCACAGAATTTATTCTAGGTGTTATGAGTTTTTTTTTTGGAGATGGGGTGGAATATTGTTAATGTTTGTAAAATTATTTTAGATCTAACTAAGTGAAATTCGAAACAATCGCAGACTTTTCGGATGGTAAACGATCGGAAACAATGGGTGTGTAGACACGGACGCTAAAGTCCTGAATATCCCGATCTGGAAGAAGTTTTTGAAGGACATAGCTGCCTTTCGACGAATTTTGAGCGCAACAATGGTTCCACGTGTGCCCCAGTCAAGGCAACGAAGTAAGTAAGGAAGTGAAATTGGATTTTATTAAAATTCAATTTAATAAATTTAAGTTTTTATTCATTTATAAAAAAAATTAAAATTTTAGAAAAATAAAATTTAAAAATATTTTATAACATTTTAAAGGAGTAAATAGATAAATCCAAAAAACAATATTCCATACCTAATTCCATGAATTTCCCACATAAAAGCTCCAAACAACAAAATTTACATATAAAGGAGTGGAATTAGCTCATTTCTACGCTTCATTAAAACCAATTTTCTGCCATTACTAACCTCACTTAATTTCCATGTGCTTAACATTCCTCATGTACAATTTTCCCTCCATCCATCCATTGAATGGATGTCTGAGTTCATGTTTCATAGAAATGATGGTTTACAATAAGAATCTTAATTAAAATCAAACACGAAAATCTGTTGTAAAATACACAAAAACCCATCATTAATACCAATAAAAAAAGTATAAATATATGAGCAGCAAGAACGAAAGAACAGCAACACTAAATTTAAATTTCGAAGCAGATAAAAATCAAGTTATTTGTTTGCGCATGCATGAGTATATCATTTGTTATTTTAGTATTGTAATAATACTACGCTTTTCATCATTGTTTTTATTATTTTTCTAAACATTCCATACACCACCCCCGACTGCTATATGAATAGCACACAGAAGGGAAAGATACATATATATTAAAATTGATGTGATTTTGGTTTTGATAAATCAGACAAATGTAATAAATGCAGAAGAAAAAGGAACGAAAGTAAATGATTCTCACACAAAATGAGATTTAATCATAAATAAATGCCATTTTTGTCTTGTATTTTTTTTTTCTTCTTTATTTTCATGTAATAATGTTGAGCCAAGCATAACATGAAGAGTAAAGGACATGAGAAAAAAAGGAGATGTCATATGAAGGCAAAGATAGAAAGAAACATTAAATAAATATTTTCTATCTTATTTCGCTTATCATACAATACATTATGCTACCAATGCGATTATGTAGTTATCATTTAATCCAATGATTTTGTGCTCCCCTTTTTCTTGGAATTTTAACTGTCTACTCGTGGCATCGCACATCGCAAGTATGAAAAAATATTAGCTCTGAATTGGGGGTTCTATTGACAATTTTTTCATTTTTTTTTTAATTTAAATATTATCAAAATTTTGTAAAATAAAAACTTGTCTTAAGTACCTAATAATAATTTTCGAATTTTTTTGTTTGAAAAATTTAGAAAAAAAATCCCAAAAATGCTCTAGCCCCATAACCTTAAACATCCCGTACCCCAACCCTCCCATCCACCGTATTATGTCACAAGAAAAAAAAAATTGTTTGATTTTTATGCAAAGAAGGGATTTCTTTTCGATTCTCTGTCTAAACAAAAAGAGGTACATTTTTTCGCATTTTCTATTCCCATTATTGAGTCTAACAAAAACGTTTCACAATGGATACAAGGTCTTCATGTTATTTACTTATCTAACATTATCTACCATTCAAGAAGATTGACTTACTTATGAGACAAAGCTTACAGAAATCTTTTGGATCCTCTATTGGATGCTAAATGGATATTGAAATTTTGAGGTAAGAAGGCGACTTTTGGAAGTTGCCTGAAGGGCATGGAAAGAAGTTTATTTAATGTCATTTTGTGGATTGCAGAGTTGGCATGCCGATGGCGGCAATCGGCGAAAGCCCGCCGATTGACACCTGCCATCGGCGGCCATCGGCCATCGGCGGCCTGCCGATGGCAGGTGTCATCGGCCATCGGCAGCCCGCCGATGGCAGGTGTCATCGGCCATCGGCAGCCCGCCGATGGCAGGTGTCATCGGCCATCGGCAGCCAGCCGATGGCAGGTGTTATCGGCCATCGGCAGCCCGCCGATGGCAGGTGTCATCGGCCATCGGCAGCCCGCCGATGGCAGGAGAAAACTGCCGCCGATCGCCGATTGTCGGCCATTTTTTTCTAAATTTATTTTTTAAAAAAATTTTAAGACTAATATAATTTAAATAACACTAGCATAAAAATCAGAGATCGAAGCTAATACTTTCAGCCTATCTAAGTTTTTGCTTATTTAAAAAAATTAAGTTATTTAAAAAGTGTTTTAGATATTCTAACTATTCTTTGGTTTATTTTCTATGATTCTAAATCACATTTCTGAAAATTGGGAGTATTAAGCTCAAAATTTAATTTTAAAAACTTTTTAGCCGATCGACATATTTTTTGGACGATCGACATAATTTTTGGCTAAAAAGTTTTTAAAATTAAATTTTGAGATTAATACTCCCAATTTTCAGAAATGTGATTTAGGATCATAGAAAATAAAACAAAGAATAGTTAAAATATCTAAAACACTTTTTAAATAACTTAATTTTTTCAAATAAGCAAAAAATTAGATAGGCTGAAAGTATTAGCTTCGATCTCTGATTTTTATGCTAGTGTTATTTAAATTATATTAGTCTTAAAATTTTTTTAAAAAATAAATTTAGAAAAAAATGGCCGACAATCGGCGATCGGCGGCAGTTTTCTCCTGCCATCGGCGGGCTGCCGATGGCCGATGACACCTGCCATCGGCGGGCTGCCGATGGCCGATGACACCTGCCATCGGCGGGCTGCCGATTGCCGATGACACCTGCCATCGGCGGGCTGCCGATGGCCGATGACACCTGCCATCGGCGGGCCGCCGATGGCCGATGGCCGCCGATGGCAGGAGACAAAAAATGGCCGAATTCCGCCGATTGCCAACTCTGGTGGATTGAATGGGTGAAAATGCGAATTTATAAGAAATTTGCCTTGCAAGGATTTGAACCTTGATTATATAGAGTCAATATTGCATAATGAAGTTCTCAAAGTACGAAAGTTTTAAGCTAGTAACTAACAAATATTCGTGAATTAAAAATGGCAAAAATCAGGCATTAAAAAGAACTTACAACTTCATGACTCATTATTGTTCCATAAATCATAACAAAAACTAACTAAATGAGCAAAGAACCTTAAACACCATAATTAGCATTCATGATCTGTATGACTATAATCACAACATCACCCTGACTACACACGAAAAGGAAACAAATCAAATCAAATAAAAATAATTCATTCCTTACAACAGCAACAACAAAAAAATAAATAAAATTATTCCTTTTTAATTGGTGGCGACATTAAAATTAACATGTAACAATTCTATGCCATTGTTGTTGGTCGCAAAAAAAAACTGAATAACATTTTGCATGATATTTTGTCAGCTCAAGACTTCACATTGTACATGTATGTGAAAATGTTTCAATTACCCCCTTCATTAAAAGACATGCGATGAATAATTTTACAATAAATTTAACAGAAATTATTCTTGAATGTTGGCATAACACAATAGATCACTGATAACGTGTAGCAAAAAAAAGAAAGAAAATAATGCATACAGGGAATACTATAAGGTTACATAACAATGCAGTATATTAAGCATGTCAGCAATATTCCTTTTTTTGATTCTTTTCTCTCCTCGATGTCGGAAAAAATATTGACAATAGCGTAAGGTTGGAAGATATATGAAGAAAGATAAAAGTGAGCATATAAAGTGCGAAAAATGCTATAAAATTTAAATGATATGAATAGGACTTAGTAACATGATGTGATAGAGAGGTATGGAACAGCAAGAAAATAACGGTGAAAATGAGAAAAAAAAAAAACATTATCAACAATCTAATGATAACCGCACTCTAGTTTATTATTATATTTTTTTTTTCTTTCTGTCAGCTTCCATTTGCCGTGACTGTGTGTGAAAGGTAAGAGAACACACGGTGCTGCTGATGAAGCAACCTAATCCGATAAGCCTAGCTGTGTACGAAGTGAAGAAGAAAAAAAATTCTATTCTCATCTATTCAGTAATTTAGTACTAACATTTAAAGGAAGCAACGATAAGGAACTCTAAGTGAAAAGGAAAGAATTCAATCCCCCTGTGCGTTTTGAAAATTTCTTTCATTCTTTACCATTCGATGAAAGTCAAGCAATATTGCTTCACATTTTACGATCTTTTAGATTAAGATTAGTATGATAAGTTTTCTCATCTCGTTCTCTTGTTGACTGTAAATATGGATTGAGATGTTTTAAATAAAAACATTACATCGAAAAATGAGGAATTAACATAAATGCATAATTTTCTTCAACAAAACACGGAAATGTTAATTTTTATTGGATGTTGGTCTTAACTTTAGTTGTCTTGGTGTTAGGTGGAGATAACATTGAAACAATTAAGTGATGAAGGAAGATGGAAGACGTGCTGAGATAATTTCCTATTGAAACCACAATTACTCAGTCGGAAATGCTTACTGAGATCTGTGAATTTAGTTATGAGAACTGTTTGCTCTACATTTTGTATTTTTGGGACTTGATTGTAGTTGAAAATGTTAAATTTTTGAAAAATTGAGAAATTCTGATTTAATTAAAAACGGTCAAAATAAATTTGAATTTTCCTATACTTAAGTAGTTTCACGCCCTGCATTCTTATTATTATTTCAGTCTAAAACAAAAACCAAAACAAATAGCTAACGTCAATAAAATTAACTTTAATTTAATTATTAGATATCAAGCTTTCCACAAGCACTTATTCATTTATTTAACTTGATCAAAAGCCGTCTACAAAAGTCTCAAACTTTTCCAAACTCTGAATCATAAACGATATAATTGCAGCACTAATAATATGCAAAATCCAGTACAAAATCAACTTTGCAAATTATTCTACAACATGAAAATGGAAGTTAGTTGCATGAGAACAAGTTCATTCATGGCATAATGATCTACATTGAGGATGGGAAGCCAAGAAAATATGTTAAATTTCTGTTAACATGAAAAGTTCAAAACAATGAATTTTTTTAGGAGAATAAAAGTTTTTAATTGGATTTTCAACAAATTAACAGCCAAGTCATATGTAGGTTGTTTTCCAGTCGACAATTCCTCCCATGAACTTTCATAATTCCTTCCCAAAATTAGATCATTCACGACAGGGAACGAATTGGATGAGAAAAAGATTTTTAAAGCATATTTGTCGCCAGAATGTGAGAAATGCTCAAATTGCTTTTGTGAACATAATTTTGCAACATTTTTGGGGAGGATAAACTTTTTTTACTGCCATTTCCTATGACTAAAGGGAAGGAAAATTTATGGTGAGAACGTTTAATTGATATATTTGGAACGCAGTTGGATAAGTGGCTTGCACAAATTTGCCAATTATTGCCATCTTCCTTGCTCGGTTGTTCTGTTTCAATTTTTCTTTTATCTATATATACACGCGTTGGCGACACCATTATGCATTGTACATTTTTTAAAAAAAAGTTTGTGTCGACAGTTGAACCCCACTTTTTTTAAAGGCCTTTACTTATCCCATTAAGTTAGAACAAAAGGATTGATTTATGCTAATGTCTGTCTGACTTCTTTTATATTTTGAGAGTTGCAATGACTATAATGTTTGTAGAGAAAACTTTAGGATTCAGTAATAATGTTTTTAAATGCCAAAATACTAATATTATATTCAAGAACCAGAAATTCGTACATATTTTGGAAAAATTACCTCTCATACCTAAAGTTGCTTTCAACCAGCACCAAAAGCTCTCAAATATCATTAATGCCATACTGCAAAAAAATATAGGCCACATTTATTAGAAATTACTCAAAGACATTGCAAAAAAACTCATTCCATAAAAACTAACCTCAAAACTAATTCTTCCAATTTAGTTCATCCATTTCCACACCCAATCAAACAAAAAGTAAATATGGAACAAAAAACAATCACAACTTTTATTTTTTTGCACAAAATCACAACTTGCCTCCAAAAACATTCTCTACTTGTCTTCATTTTGGTAAAATTTCATTTCCGATTTAATTACGAAAGTGCACGCGAACGTCTGAATGGCGTCAGTAGCACAGGACTTTTTTTTTTTCATTCAGGAAAGTGCATACATAGTTTTCGAGTTTTTTTAATCCTATATTCAAATGCCATTTCAATAATTTGCATCTTCAGATTTGATATAAAGCCTGACCATGTTCACCTGAATTTATTACTCACGACTGTAATTTTAGTGGCTTGGAGACTTGTAAAATGTAATTTTTGTTTGTAAAAATTGCATTTGTACTTTGTACTGTGACATGTAATTAGCATAAAATTGTCGCGTTACATTTATGAAGCCTGAAATTCTTTTTTTTGCCTATTTCGATCACGTACTATTTAATTCTAAGGAAATCATGTTACCCGCAATGCACTTGCAAAAGTTTAATAAGCAATAATCACGATAAAAATTTTGTTCTTTTTCGTCTATTGTATTTGCTGATTGCGAAAATGATAAATAAGTTTTTGAGTTATTATTATGTGTATCCTTACATGTGTTTATAGAATCGACATATGAATAAATTGAGAGGGTGACAAAATGCAGCAGGCAATGAAAAAGGGGGATATGATCACTGTTTTGTTTTGTTTGACAGAATTGTCAGATTGTGGATTAAATTAAGGCATGCAGATTTATTGCAATAAGGTCATTCACTTATGAAATGTTGTCAATAATGAAATTATAATTTATAAAATGCAGTTTGGAAGGAGGTTTTTGGTGGTTAAATCAAATGTATCCTCATTTTATGAACCTTATATATTTTAATTTCATTAAATAAATTTTATTAACCCTCTAGTAATTACTTAACAGCAAAATTGCATTATAAAGTCTCATTTAATAAGATTCTAACGCTGATATTGCAACATTGTATTGCATTGCTCACATTTCATACCATGCTACAGAATAAAGATCTCTTTTTGTGTCGCAGCTTATCCAAGACACATTTTTTTTCATCAACGGTCATGAAAAATTCAAATATTTACCCTATTGTTCAAAACATTGTCTTTTGCCCTAACCCGAGCCTTACAAATGCAAAAAATTCGATTGTGAACCTGTAAAAACTCCTGCAGAGTTTCGTTTATTGATACCAAATGGAGATTACACGAAAACAGATTCTATTTGGGCAAATCCATAAAATTATGAAACTGAAAAAAATCGACTTGTAATATTTCTCTACTTGTTTCCGTTTAAAAAAATAAAAACCGTTAAATTTGAAACTGGATAATTGATTTCAGTAATTTTTAAAAATGTTCACTTATCTTGTTGTATTATACAATTTGTTGTGAATCTTCCTTCAAAATTTCAAATCGATCAACTTCTTCTTTAATAATGTAATCGAAGAAACAATTTCACAAAAATTTTGTAAACAAAAAAAATTAAAATTTTTCATCGAAATATTCAAAATTTGTTTTACCGTTTTATGAATTTGCAGGATCGATTGACGCTATTTTTTGCAAATTTTTACTTATTAAATGAGTTAAACTGCTTATTAAAGACAAATAGTGGTAAAAAAGAACATTTTACATCTTATTGGATGTTTATATATCTGTCTAGATGTCTAATCAGCTAGTTTTTTGAGATTTACAAAAAATATTTTTCTTCCGCAGGATCGATTGACGCATTAAAAACACAAATATCTCCTTAAATACTGATTTTTCAAGTGATTTAAACACTCAGAAACGTCCATTTGATGAAAATACATCTTATTCATTAGCAAAACATTGCTGAAATAGTGAATTTAAAGAGAAATTTTACAAAAACCAAATTTTTGAGCTTTTTCAATTCCATGGATTTGCCCATTTGCTATTAATAATTGAAGCTATGGTAACGTATCTCCATTACGGACTTTTTATATTTGTGTCGCTCGGGTAAGTTGCTCAATATTTTAAGAAATCAAAACAAGAATTTTTCTCTGCCACATAAAAAATCATTAAATAATTAATTTAAAGGATATTTCTAACAGAACGAGTGCATTATTCAACGAGTACTTATGAGACAAATGTGAATAAATGAAAAAACCGGTGAGTTGTCATTTATTTAATGCCATTTACTTGAAATTAATAAAATTTCTAATTTTTCATTATTTTTTTCATAGAAAAATATGAGGTTACTAAGTGATATTAGGATTAAAGGATCGAAAATTGAATTGATAGTGCCACTTATTCTAGTGCTTGTACTCAATTTAATTGCTGTAATCAACTTAGAATGTTGCATAATTTCATTCCTAGTTTTTCCTGTAATTATTGTGGCTTGTTACATTTGGTTTGCTAAGAAACAGTCAAGGTAAGTGCCACAAATATTTAAATGCCATTATCAGTCATTCTTCACTTTTTGAAGCAATTAAAGTGTGAGAAAAATAACGTCAGATTTTAAAAATCAATATTTTCTTTTCTTTATAGGACAAACATCTTCTTGGCACTGTCAGTTATCTCTGGCATTTATATTGTATTTATTTTTGAGTTTACGTTACCCTTATTGGAACTGTTACCCCAAGAAAATTTCATCTTTGTTACTTTTATATTTTTGACTGTATATTTCTTCTATAAAGTGAGTATAAACAGGCACTGGATCTTTGCCAAGTTTAAAAGCTAATAAAATATTTATGCTATATTTCAGACTTATAATCAATCTGCACTCAATAAATTAGGCACTTCGGAACCGTCAAAAGAAACTTTCGACTCGTCCACCGTTACTTTGATCTCAGCAGATGATGAAGATTTAATAGAGTCAGATGATCAAGATTCAGACTTACCAAATGTTAGAAATAGCTGCTCAAGTTGTAAAAAATATATTCCAGCACGAACATTTCATTGCAATATATGCAAAAGTTGTATTATTGGACGTGATCATCATAATTACTTCTTCAATTGTTGTATTGGACGTTTTAATCATAAATATTTCCTTCTTGGTTGTTTAAGCTGCTTATTTACGCTATTGCTGTTTGCAAATCTAGCATTAACGTCGATATGCCATCCATTTGCTGTATTTCAATTGTTTGGAATCATGTTTCTGCTACCCGATGACTGTAGTGAAGTTTTTAATGATATTGAGTAAGTAATAAAATTTTTTATGACACATATCGTGGTGATAAGATTGCTATGATTGACATACTGTTTTTATTGTTTTAGAATCTCGTTGTGTTTTGTGGCTGCAATCTATGCACTCGAAATGGCTCTAGTTCTAATTTTTGTGATAATTCAACAAACGGTATTGATTTCGAAAGGAACTACGTCTACAGAATATTGGTTTAAGAAGGAGAAAAGTCTGAACAGATATAGTTGCTTCAGAAATTGGAAGAACTTTTGTTACATCTAGAATTTTGGATCTAGATAGGTGAAATTTATTGATTTCAATTAGGCTAAATAAGAAACAAAATTCTAAGTCAAAAAAGAGGATTGAGATAGAGAGTTGGAAAATTGGTCTTGAAGATGTCAAACTTTAAAGGTATTGTGCGTACTGAATACTGAAAGAAAATATAGTGAAGTGTAATGATCAAAATGTTTATAATACTTTGAAAGATTATACTTATGAATCAACATTGAAATGGATGAATGTTTAAACCAGAATACTAGTATTACACTGACCGCTAGACTATCGAGGTTTTCTAGTAAGACTAGAAAAATTAAGGAAACGTTCAGAAGTGATAAATACGTTAATAAAAGAATGATAAGCTCATGTTAGTCAAGGCTATAGTAAGAATTCCAGAATCCAACTTGAATATGTCCATGTTGAAGATTTATATCTGAAACCAAGTAAAAATAGCAATTCAAGATAAATTTTTCAACTCACAAAATTTTAGGTATTATTTATGTTATGGAATGTTGAATCTCGTCTTTATTTCAATTTCTCGTGTCTCTTATTCTCGTATGAAAAAAAAAATCTTTTTAACAATATCATATTATCAATGTCCACGAAATTCTCGAGCGTGGACAATAGTTTTTAAGATTTAATACATTAATACTGTATAACAATATAAAATTTTTTAAAAAATTTCCAACAATATCATCTAATAATTTATTTCGTATCCGAAAATACCTTGTATCGTTATATTAACGCAAATCTTTCTCTATATCTATCTATTCTCAAATTCACACAATTTTATTAGGACTTTTTGAAAATATCAAATTCGTAATTTGTCATATTTTAAACATGAACTATTGAAATTTCTTTTTGCAATGAGATACTTATTAAATAAATTAATAAAAAAAATGAGTCAAAAATCAACTATTGTACATCTTCATCTAATAATGAATATTTAAAACCTAGAACTACACAATAAACCCTCTCATATGGTGTCAATATTTGAATTAACAGCTGATAACTTTGTTGATATAACAGGAAGGTTCTGGCTCTTCTCTCGATTACTTATGGATGAATCACGATATACCTGAAGCATTAAATCTCTTGGCAGCTCGCCTGAATATGGTACAAATTGTGGATTATCTTGAATGAATTTTTTTGTTTTTGATGAAAGTTTTTGGAAGGTCTCTGCAGGAAGTGGATCCTTCAAGTCTAATGGATCAAGCACTGCTGATCTCTTGACTTCATGTGGTGGTAAATATAAAACTCCTTGACGATCACTAGCTTCTGCAATCATCACATCAGTTGGATCATTTGATGATGAATTTACAAGAGGTAATGCTGCTACATCTTCTGGTGATGGAATGAACATTGGTTCGAAACTCTGTGGATCATCACTTTGGACAAATTGACCTTCTCCTTCGTATACATCATGGAAATCTGAATCACTTCTTCGTGATATACTTGGAATTGTAAATGAAACTTTATCGTTGTCATTTTCATATTCTAAGGATGCATCCTCATCATTGAGAATTTCAACATCTTCACGTCTGAAAATTGGACGGAAACCACTTTCAACAATTATTGAATCAGCTTTAAATCCAGAATTTGTTGCTAAATCTATGATTTGTTGTGATTCATTCTTAGCTTGAAATGGCTCCTTAAAAGGTGATCTTGCTGGAGCTTTTTCAGGCTTTCTATTTGCTCCTTTGATTAAGTATTGTTCATTAATTTTCTTATTCTTAAATGCTGTTTGCAATTCGATTTGTGACTTTGATGGTTTTCCAACAACTACGTCTGATCCTTTATAGAATGGCTTAATTTCTGTAGGTTCCCCGAGAAGTAAAACAGGCTTATGTGGTCCTGAAGAGATTGGTGGAGGTAATTTACCCTTGTTATAATTTCTAATTCCTAAATGTGGTGGATTATTCATTTGAGGAACAGGTTTTCTATAATGATTAATTTGAATGGACTGTTGAGGAAGTAAATAATGATTACGAGGAGGTGGTTGTGGTGGATTTTTATCTACTGGCATAGGAACTGGAACTGGCAATGGACGTCTTCCTTGTTGCATTGAGATTGGAACTTTTAAAGGACGGTATGTCTGATAAAGTTGAGATTGAGGTGGTCTTAAATAAATTGGGATTTGAGATGATGAGAAATGAGGACGAGGGGCGAGTTGTGGAAGTGGACCCAAAGGTGGAACTGGTCTTCTTAGATTATGATGCTTTAATTCTGTTGGTGGAATTTTTGTTTCATGATTTTGCACATCACCATCAAATCTAGTCTTATTTACTTTATCTTTTTGATCCTTTGCAAGCTGTGCTTCTAATGCTTCTGCAGTCTTGATTCCTTCAGCAATAAGTTTACTCAATTCGTTTGGGATTTCAGTACCATTAATGTTTTTTGGTGGTGCTTCATTCATATTATGGTGTTTGATTAAATCCTTTTCGTGCTGCTTTAAAAAATTGTCACTTGGATAAATTTTAGATTCGTGTCTTATCGATGGTTCTGCTTCAAAATCTTCTATGACGATTTCTTTGCGTTCACTGGCTTGTACTTCACCGTCGCATCCATCAACAACATTAATTTTCCATCCAAGATGACGATGTGTAAAGCATTGGTAATAAACTGTGTCTGGTGTATTCTTATCTGGTGTCCACGTGATGATTCCTGGCTCACCTTCGTCGCATTTTAATGTTAGACTTCTTTGATAAGCACCGAAGCTTGGATATTCATCAGCTGTTGGTCCTTTTAGATCTGGTGTCCAATTACAAATTCTTCCAACGCCCGTTGGAGTTACTTTGCCATTACTTCTAGAACGTTGAACACCAGCGAATATTTTTATTTTCTGTATAATTATTAAAATGGAATATTAATTTTATGGATGCAAATATTGACATTTAAAGTATTTACCTCACGTTCTTCGTTCGTCTTATATTCATAACCTCCAACGGGATCATCAGTAATATAGAATGGACTGTAGAAACAAGGATTTAATGAAATATTGTGAAACATAATATATTAAGGACATACTGGTAGTTTGCAGGCACATCTGGGTTATTTCCTCCTTCAACAACAAAAGTATAGGTTTTTCCTCTGACGACATTGATTTCAGGAATCAAAAGACCATTAATGTACCATGAAATACCCCAACCAACATGTCCTATTGGAAATATATGAAATTAGCAACCATTGACAAGATTCATAAAAAGTTATAGGCAAACTTACCTGTAATAGCTGGATATCCACGTTTTCCACCAGTTGGACCCATTTGTGCATCTATAATTTCAACCATTTTCATTTATGTATTCAATTCACAATTTTTTTTTAAAAAAAATCCAAACAAAATCTTTTGAGTCAAGCACGTCTACACAATCTCTTCAAATTCTACATACACACATCGTGCCAAAATACTTTAATGTCACTTGAAAATTGACAAATTTGTTTCCTACACTCTCACGTCTTTTCAAAAGATTCTACTAGATTTAAAGCACTCAGTTTCTTAATAATTTTTGAAATACTCACAAAATACTCCATCCTCAGGTTCATGACATTGAATTGGAGGAATTTCCCACGCATCTTTTTTTGGAGCAGCTTTTGGTGTTGGCACTGGGCGTTGAGTTGTGATGGCTGGTTGTGTAGGTGGAGGATATGGTTGGCGACGAGGTGGGGTGTCAACTCTGTCCTGACTTCCTGTTGGCTTCCTGTTATTGTTTTGATTCTGATTCAACTTTTGTGTTTGAGGACGAGTTTTCTCACTTCCTGTGTCTGTTAAGAATGGTTTTGTATCTCCATCAGGAATTGGGCAATTCCAAAATGGTTGACGTCCAAAATCAATTAATTTGTTTTTCTTCAAATACTGTGAATGATATGAAACCTCGTACCGTTGATTCAATGGTCCAATAGCCCAAATAATTGCTTGTGATCCATTAGTAAGAATTGGTCGGTCAAAGGAATCAGCTGCCTTAAGTGGACGTTGATATGTCACAATTGAGTAATCATTTACAATTGCCGCATTCAACAAGCGAATTGAGTTTGTATTCTCATTCAATCTTGTATCCGGACATGACCCATGATTTCCTGAACATTGTGATTTAGCATCCAAGAAGTAATCTTGTGCGTATCCTTTTCCATTAACACGATTAACCCACGCAACAACGACATCACCTCCAACCATTATACTGTTTTGTGTGTCAGGTGATACACCAAATGACATATATTCATTATCATCTGTACAGAACACAAAAAAAAACGGAAATTTGTATAAATTGTTATGAAAATGAGAATCATCAGAATGGATCAGAATAAATTAAATAATCTAATTAAAATTCTGTGGACATATTATGTAAATCGAAATTTATGCAATCATAAAAGTGGTCAAAATGTTTCTGCATCCACATCATGACATTTTATCAATTAAATAATAATGAGATACCGAGCTGGACATGAGTTCTTGATAGAATCAGCACAAGCTTTAAATTGAAGAAGGTATTAGCTGGAAGTACCTAAACTTTAACGAGATACCCTCTTTCAATAAAGCTCCAAAGCCCAGCATCTTGTTGAATATTAACAGCACTTTAACCTCCAATCAATGCAAAACAATAGATTAAAAATAATTCCATTCCTGAATACACAATAAATTTACAACACTAATCGGCATCAATGCAGCACAAGCTCATCGATGAATTAAACGATTTGATTTATGCATTCAACCATACAAACACACGCACACATGGTGGATTCAGTCATTCAAAAAATTATATTAACATCAATTCCTCTCTTTGAATCCCACACAGAAAAAATTACAATTAAATGCCATCAACATAATTATTATTGACATTCAATTGCCATCCAAAGCACACTCCAGAAGACAATCAAATATTGTTATAGTAAAGTGCCAACAACAACATCTATAATATAGTCTATAGACGTGTCAAGAAGATAAATAGCTCTTACACTTGAGATTGTCACATGCTAATTTGCCAGATCCATCAATATTAATGCATCCATTCTAAGATTTATGTCTCTTGTTGCTTGTAAATTAAGTGTCGTATCCTTGAGGCACAATTTGTAACAAATTATATTTGCTCTTTCAAATAATTTATAGATGAAATATTTTGCACCCGAAAACCAGTTTTGTCTATTTCGTTGTTTGAATGTATGCACATCGAGAGAGTAGTCAGAAGAATAGAGAACTAAATCAACATGAATTTTAGAGCAAGTAATTGGAGTGGTAGATTGCGCATTTGGCACTAATAATATTAGTATCTAATCTGAGTACATGATCTTTTCCATAATTTGTTTTTAAATATTTAAAGCTAACTATGGGGACCTAGATACTATTACTAAGATACCTAGCAAACTATTCTATGTTCGAATTGAAGAGTGAGTTTCTCGGGTACTACAGATTTATACCCCAAATTTATTCTAGGATATATCCAGGAACCACTCTCACTAGATACCTTTGGGTTCCAAACAAAGCATCATTTAAAAGCAGAAAATAAGACCCATTGATCAACTCTGAATTTCATAAAAATAACAACTCAATTCAAACTTTTAAACGCGAAGATAAATTTTTTCAAATTGAATAAATTTACATAATTTTTGCCATACAAACAATCAACCACAGCAAAAATCACACCCAAACTGCCATCCATGCCTTACATTCTCATCATTAAAACATGCTTGTATAAACTCACCAAGTTTTGCCACTAATTGAATCACAATACTTTCGCCAGCAACAGCCCATCGAACCTCGAATGCTAATTCATCGTGCAAGACTTCACAGTTGAGTTTTGACTATAAATACAAGAGGATGGATTTGCTATTTAAATTAAATTTTAAAAATTTTTTAATCGAGTTTTATTCGTTTTTGGATTTAAATAAATTTAATGCTTAGTTTCATGAAAGAAAAAAAAAATAAATTTTCATCCAAAAAAGAAATAAAACAGTTTATTTAGTAACATGCATGATATATTTATTCTATGTAACTTCTCGTTGTGTAATAAATATTTTGAATACAGAAAACAAAAAATAAAAATAAAAGAAAATGTCATGAAGAGATTATGAAATAATGAAAGGATCATCACTGTGGTCGTCGATTTGGTCTCTTTCTCTTATTTACCTGTGGACTTATTCCTAACATCTTTAATGATGGCGGCACATTAATTTTCTCCGGAACGCGTACATGCCCGAAATCAACTGTGAAAGCTGTTTGAGAAATTATATGAATATTTAATTTTATTGTCTCAAATTAAATTAAAATTCACTTTTTACCTTCACACCAAACTCCAAAATGTCCGATATCGAAGACGGTCAAGTCACCGGGTAGAGTTAAGACAATTGTTTTTCTGTCGTAGCGTCTCAATGGACCTTCTTTGCCATTTTCATCAGGGATTTTGATGCCACTTGGAGATGGCTTTTGACCACGACCAACCCAGAATTTTGCGTCTGTTAAAAAAGACAAAATTTTGATATAGTTTTTTTTATTGATTTTGACTGATTAAGAGCTTTTTTTGTGATTGAAACATCTTGATAGGGTGGGTTCAAAATTTTAGAATTTCACTGAGAATTGAACTCTAACCCACAAAGGTAGGAATTATAATTTTTTTTAAAAAAAAGTATTGTATTTTCAGCCCAGGGGTTGACACCATTTCATCCGGATGAAATTTTTCTTCATCTTCATACAAAAATCTTGCTCGGATGAAACCGGATGAAATTTTTATATGAAAGGATGAAACCTTTCATCCGGTTGAAAGGTTGGGATGAAATTTTTGTATGAGCCGGATGAAACCGGATGAAATGGGATGAAATTTTTATATGAAAGGATGAAACCGGATGAAATGGGATGAAATTTTTATATGAAAGGATGAAATCGGATGAAACGGGATGAAATTTTTGTATGAACCGGATGAAAGGATGAAATCGTGTCAACCCCTGGTTTTCAGCTTTTTTTACTATGAAAAAATTCAAGCTTTAATAGCTCAAAGAACGAAGATTCAATACCAGACAAGAAGTAGCCAAAAAAAATATTTTTTTTTGTGCTGACGGTCAATTTAGAAAATCAGTCATAATTAATTCCAAGAATCATGAATTAAGTCATTAAATTGATTATAAAAAATACACAAAACCGAACATCATCAAATTTAACAAGATTAACAGAATGTCCTCATATAGCTACTGCGCGAAAAAAAAAATCTAATATTTCAGGATGAATATTCAAGAAAATAAATTAATGACTTATCCACAACTCTTAAGAAGCAGACCGTATAATGTAATTTCAAGCTACTTAATAACACTTATATCCAACTAAGCATTGTGTAATGACATCATAGATTTAAACATCTGCAAATGCCGGTCTAAGTGCCAACCATTAATTTCATTCAATTGAGTAAACCACAAAAGCCATCAATTAATCAAGCAAAAAAAATATTTCTTAGCGATGCTAGAAAATATCAAGGTAATATAATTGCAATAACCATCATTATTTATTTACCCGGTGCAGTTCCATCATACGAAAAGTTGGGAATCAGTAATGTTTGAGCATCAACAATTACAATATTGTCCGAATGAACAGCATGGATGCCATTTAACCCAGCAATTTTCTGTGGCCTCGGAAAGTCAAGGTTCTTTGGAATCATCACATTACCAAAATCGACAGAGAATTCATCGCACCAAACTGAAAACCACTTAACATCTCTAAGTGTCTTTCCTTCAGGCAATGTCAATGTAATGTCCTTATTTCTATAACGCTTCAGCACACCACTACTGCCACGTTCATCGCGTATCCTAAAACCTCCTGTATTACTTGGCGTACGAGAATTGCCAACATAAAAGTATGCAGCTGGTCCTTCGCCATCATAATTGAATGATTTAATAAATAATGTCCGAGAATCAACGGCATATACATCACCAGATACAGCATGATGTAATTCAGACAGACGACTGATATGTGTTCCGTAGTATTTTTGCTGTGCAGCAACAAGATTCACTGTAAGTAGAGATTTTTTAAATGTCAGATTATATTAAATGTCAATAAATTATGGTATATATTCTTATTAAATTTAAAAGGTGATGCTTCAAAAGTAGCCCAAGTTATGTAATTATTTTTATGATATTTTGAATTATATCAATCAGGTTGAATGTCTGATCTTTTGGTATTTGGCAAGTATCATACATAAATTTCTAGATATATGCTTGAGAAACCAACCTGATCATACTCTTCAAGTCTTAACATCAATCCAATCCTAGATTGCTCAAAATAATCCTCCATCCAAATCTAATTTCTATTCTTAAAGCCGCAAAAATCCATCCAAATCAATTTGTACAAATTACCCAAATCTCCAAAATCAAAATTAAATTAACCGAAAATAATCAATAAGAAGATCTCTATCGATTCCACACGTCCAAACATTTATCTTCAAATCTGCTTGTTATGTAAATGTATTTTGCGGATTATGAAATAAATTTTTGGTCATTGAACTTTCGCTTTCTTTCTTGCATGCTTCAAAAATTGATTTGTTCATTTTTTTTTCAATATCATTAAAAAATCGGCAATCTTTAAGCGATGATAGTTAAAGGGAGCTGTAATTTCACTTTTTTGATTGAAACTGTAAAAAATTAGGTCTTTCGTGAATTTTTAATGACTTTTTTGTCTTGTAACTAATCAGATGGAATTGGTCGAAAGAAATTGTAAAATATATTAATGTATTCATAACAAGAAGGCAAGACCTTTAATTTCAAATGTCATAATCGTAAAAAGAGGTTGATGTAAATTAGCAAAACGTAATATGATTATACTAAAAGAGTGGTTTTTATGAAGCAACAGATGCAGTGGCTATAGTTAAACTTTAATTAAAGAGGAGTAAAGTTTTTCTATAAAAACACGACAATTTTATTGCATTTTTTTATGAAAGTGTTAGATAGTAAATAAATGAATTGTCTTTGGACTTTCGTCATTCGAACTCTGAAGAAGCGCATCTAAATATAAGAAATTACTCAAATGACAGTTTTGCAACAGTTTTCTGTGTTAACGATCATTTTGATTTGAATTTTTAAAAAATCTAAATCATAGTTTTTCCCCCTTATTATAAAAGTTGTAGCTTTTCACCCTTCGACTTAAAAGGTAAACAAAGTTCTAATAAAAAATAAACATTGTAAATATATACATATAATCAGCATATTACGCAGCATCATAAATTCTACGAAAGATATCACAGAGTTCAATTATTCATTTCCTATAAAAAGAGACTTCAAAATCGTATAAATAGACAACTGATGTCTCTTTTTACGTTACCACAGTAAAGAATATTGAGTTCCATTTACGGTTACAGAAGTGCTACTGTTTGAAGTGTAAACGTGTTTAAAGTCTTGCATCGCGCTGTTCATATTAATATTTCTTTGTAAGATTCATCTCTTCACTCAATTCGATTCCATTAGAAGCCATAACCATTTTAGGGATATAGATTTATTCATAGTGGGAGTAATATTGTAAATTAGATGCAAACTAATAGCTGGTTGAAAATTCTGATATTTATTTAATAGCATCCATAAATCATACAATGAATTAATCATTAAATAGCACAGGAATAATATTGCTACTGAACATTTTATCGTGCAATATTGGTTTCACACAAACGAGCACATAAAAAATTAGAATAAAGTCTATATTTTATTCACGCCATAAAGCTATGGGGATGCGCATAACATCGAACAAGCTCAATACTTGTTAACCCACTGATATATTTACCCACTGAGATATTCTAGACTTGATTTTTTAATGATCGGTTTTTCTCTCATTTCTATCTTACAATATATTCATCAATGAAGTTTAATGGTATGTTTAATGAGCCTGAATATTTCTTGGTTGATGTATTGAGCAGGTCTGATGGATAACTAGATATTGACCTATATATAGTCGAGTTTTTCAGACCAAGGAATAAAAATACAAAAGTTTAGAAGGAAAACATAAATTCTTTCAATTCTACATCCAGTTCAATTGAGTTACGCTAATTAAGACAAATGAATAAGCTGAAATATATTCAAATTCCATCCAAAATTTTGCAGGTCAAGTCATCAACATTTTTAATTCCAAAACAGTTTCTTAATTCCTTTGCCTCTCCCCAATTAAAAATACCTTCAGTTTGCTACAGTTTTGACCGAAAAAAGAACCAACAGAATTCAAAATATCACGAGAATGCGAAGAAAGAGAAAGAAAAGTTAACGGCACAACATCATAACATTAAAAAGAAGTATGCAAAAATAAAAACTTATATATAGCTTTTAACACAAAACTAAAATGAAAAGTAAAAGTAGTTCCAAGCCTGGAGGTTGCCCAGTTATGTGTTTAATAATATATATGAGTAATAAATAAACATTTAACACATCGCAAGTGAATTTTTTAGAGAAGACAATAAAAAAGCGAAAATTATTGTTTAATGTGACTGTGCCTAGTATAGACATTGCTAATTATGGCAAATTATTTGCAAATTTCAATTCTCTTGATAGTGTTAAAAATTTTGATGTGACACCTTTTGGGAAAATTTTGATTAAATCCATTGTAATTAGCCACAGTATTAACATCAAATCAAAAGCTCATCAAAATATTTACCAACTTTTCGTCAAGGGTGATGTCGATTGTTGCAGATTTTATGGAGGAAAGATGCTATTTTAAGATTTCAGATTCCATAAGCGTGTCTTTTCTTTTTTAAATGATAATATTAACTGATTTTGATCAGCTTAATATAAAATATAGTTTATAGATCTGGCACCACTTCTGGACAGACAAAGATTGAAGAAGCCGCTATTGTATTTATCAATAAATTTATTCACCGGTTCCGCAAAAATACCAAAAAAAAAAAATTAATTTGTAATCACAGACGGCGCCTGAGCCTGAGACATGCCTTTGATCCAGGAATTAAAATTTTGTCTGAGCTGCATAATTCAATGAAGCAGGGAGGTCTGTTATAAATCTTGGATTTGATGACTAAGTCATTGATTTTGGCAGGTATTTATTTAATAAAGATGATTCATTGATTTTGTATAGATTGGACTAAAAATGAACAGTATATAGAGCAGTATGAAGAAGTTCCATTTTCCTAAGCAAAATTACATAATGCAGATAAAAAAGCGCCATCAAGACTCAATACCTTCAAAGCCTTAAAAACTTTTTACCTTGTATTAATCAACAAGATGCAATAATAGCATTTTATAGTCGAATCTTTATGCTTATATAAAATAACTTATTTTGCATAAAATTTACTCTTAGGCGAAAGGAAAGCACCGAAAAAAACCTCGCAATGTGTAGCCTTCGACAAAAAAAAGCTTGAAGCATGCTTCTTAATTTTATTAAGTAGATTTATGCATAATATCATACGATCACTAAAAAAATTCATAAGCATGCAGTTCTTTTGCCAAAAAAAAAACTTAATAAATAATAATTTAAATTTAAATATATAATCATTAAGGAAAGTATTCTCATGAAGACAAGCAAAAAAACACTTCTGACTACTTTGTTTATAATTCCTGCCAACGAGACAAAGCAATAAAAGGCAATCAATTAAGAGATCAATGAGTGATCAAATTTGACTATATATCACGTTTCGTGGCTGTTCAAATAAAACAAAATAAAAATCTCAAATGCACTTCTTATTCTTGTTTTTTTACACCTTTTTTTGACTTTATGAAGTCACAAAAAAATTATAAAAAAATTCTGATGTGGACATTCGTGATTCATAAAAGAGATTAAAAAACGATCGTTTACTATGTATCCATGAATGGACATCTGAATGTGCTCAATCGAAGATTTCATTTCAATTTATTAATTTTTTTTTTTTTTGTTTTGGTTTCTTAATGAACTTGAGTCTTGAATATGTATGGATGAAAAAAAAAAATAAGAGTTCTTTGTCACAGATCCATACAGATTAGGCTAAAAATAATTTATAATAAAGAGAATGACGCCAAGCTGGCTAGCGTTAACGTAATATGTGACTTTAGATTATAAGCCAGGTATGGCGAACGGTTCTTATTTTTCGATTTCGAACTTTCGAAAGGTACCTTATTTTTCCGTTAAAATTTGAATTTTGAATTTCGAAAAATAAAGTACACAAATACAAAACAAATGAAAATTTTGAAAAAAATGCAATTAATCGATTAAATCATATGTTTGACTGCACCAAATGCATTCAAATATCATTATCAAAACAAACTAAAGTAAATAATAAAACTGATTACTCATTATTAGTTAAAATTGTCGTAAAATTTTAATGAAATTTGTTTCAAATTTACATTCGAAAAATGTTTCTTAGTGTTAGTGAACGTTCGGGACTTTACAAAAAAACTTTAAATTTCTGAAAATTTAACGGCAAAAGTTCTGTTCGCCATACCTGGATTATAAGCTTCTTTTTTGATCGTTTAGGTTCGTTTAATTTAATGAATAAAACAATAAAGAATTGAATTGTTTGGCAGAGATTATATTAAAGAGATGGAAATTTGGGTTTAGGGTCAAATTTTTGGACTCTAAAAATGCACTGAAAAGATTAAAATCCAACCTAAAAATTTTCAAACAATATTTTTAAAAAATTTCAAAAACTCAATTTTTAAGCCCAAAATACCACACGATAATAGCCCAACAAATCTATTATCACGGCGCCTTTCACCAAAAATCAAATCCAATCCATCAAAGAAGTCGGACACATTTTTAAAAAAAAAAGTTTCTCTATCTGTCGCTCTGATCAAATGATCAATTAAACAAAAGTTTCATTTCCTTCCAGAAAAACGCTTTCATACCTTAAAGCTGTCATTTTTCTTAAATTAAGAGTAAATTGGAAATTTTTGTTCAAGTTTTTGATGTGATTTGAGAAAATTGTTTAGAAAATGTAGTGACACTTGAGTTTATAAATAGTTATTAAGTACTCTGTGAAGAGTGTCATTAAATTTTTCAATTTTCTTGGCGTGTTGGAATTTTTCTCACGACATAAAGGTATGAGTTTGAGCATTTTATGGAATATTTTTTTGAAATTGATTTTCTGAAAAGTTGATAATGAATTTAATTTTGTAGGGTTTTAGTTTATCATGAAGTCTTTTTTTAAGTCAGATGCGAAAATTCGTATTGAGAAAAATGGGTACTCAAAAAATTAAATTTTTACACAATTAAATGTAAAATCAAATTTTAATACAGGGGGTCCTTGGTTTGAACAGACTCGATTTGAACAGATTCGATTTGAATTGTTTCGATTTGAATAACCAAAACTTTCCCATCCAAATATTTAAATTTTAATTTTTAACGGTCATTTTTCATACATTACGATTTGAATAGAAAATTTTTGGAACAAAACAACTGTTCAAATCGAGGACCCCATGTAATTTAATAAATTTTTTCCCGGTTCATTAAGGATCAAAATCCCAATCAAAAATAGATTGAATTTGTTATTTTTCATGACTAATTAACTAAAGTTACCAATTTTTAAAATTCTTCATCAATTTAGAAACAAAAATCTTGAATACAAAATCTTATATTTGTGGTCTCAAATATCATCTATCCAAGACTAAAGTCGACAATTAAATTTTTAAAAATTGACTGGCATTTAACAAAAAATTCATCATCACAAAAATACCATTCAAACCACCTCTGTCATGCAGGATTTTATCATAATCACAGTCGATTTACGTCAAATGTCTTAATTTAGTTTAATTTTTTATAATTTTATAGCCTCTTAACTCTTTCCACTCAACAATCACGTCTTAACAAGCGTGTGAGAAAAAAAGTTAAATATCAACATATGTACTTAAAAATGTAAATCATATGTGCGATAATGTAGTGTAGGACTTTCGAGGTATGAACTTATAAAAATACAGAATTGTAAACTAGTTACTCTACTCAATTAAAACGGAATGTTGCTCTTCATTTCATGTTTATGTATTATATGTTTCACTGTCGTGCGTCAGAAATGTGTAGCAGCAGCAGCAGCAGTAATCAAACGATTAGTTTCTATTCAGACTGCACATCACTGCTCAGAAGATATAATAAAAAAAATTGAAGAAAAAAAATAAAAGAAAGAAAAACTGTGGCTCTTTTTATTATTTCTTCAATAACACGAACCTGATTTTTTTGTAGACTGAAACATAACAGTACATAGTATATAATATGTACATCCATAGAGAGATTAAAAAAAATTTTATATCAACTCAAAAAAAAGTCCATTTACATTTTTTTCTCACTCCATTAAAATTACTTTTTTTTTATAGATGTTAAATTATTTCCCGTCCTGAATGATCCATCAAAATATCACAAAATTATGCTGCTTGCTTACAAAAATTCTTCATCACAACACAAAATTTATTTAATTTTACTTTCTTTTCTATCCAATCTATTTCGAGTCTTAGATTTAGGCCACTTATGTCGTGTAGTCAGTCGATCGAGTGATTTGAAAAGTGAAATATTTCAATCTTACCTGCACATAGAAATAGCACAAACTTCCATAATTCCATTTTTTAATTTTTTTTTTTTTGTCAATTTTATTTTTTAAAAAAATATTTTATGTCTTTTTTTTCAAAAATTTCAAATTTTTTTCTGCACTTTAAATTTTTTTTATATCTTCCTTAATTCCAAATTTAAAAAAAAAAAATATTTATTTTTTTCACCGGCTGATATTTCTCCAGCTCTCAAATTAACATCTTTACGCAACGAGACTAGACGAGAAACTGAATGTGAAGCAATTTAAATTCTTTTATGCAGAAGGCTTTCCTCTTTGATTTTTTTTTACTGTGTTTTGATGTTTCACAATCTTTAGCAATTTATAGCGGTGAGCAAAACTTAAGCTGAGTATGTCTCTCTATCTCTCTCTCATTTATTCATCAGTTATAATATGAGTGCATGTTGATGTTTTTTTTATATTTCTTATTTCATATTTTCTTCTCATCTCAGTGTTTAATCTGTTTGGAGCTTATAAGCTCTTTTGAATGGGTTTTGGACGGAATTTGAATGTTTGTTGGAAGTGATGGGATTCTGGTTTGTGTATTGTGAATTTTAAAATTTTAATTAATTTGAAAGATTCTTTTTAGCAATTTTAATATTTTTGAAAATTTAATTAAAATAAAGGTAATTACCTAATCAACAAAGATCTAACAAAGATCGAATGTATCAAAGATCAAGATCAGATCTAGATTTTTGTGGATTAGGGTAAGTTTGATCAACGTTTAGAGTCAAAATTTTTGCAAATTGCTTTTCTTTATAACTGCACCAAAAATTCAAGGTTAGTTCATAAACTAAAAGAAAGGATTGGCATCAACCACAGATGTGGTCAGCTAACAGCAATTCACTGTCTTTTGTCTATTCTCAACAACAGTGAAAGACAGTCACCGCAAGCTAATAAGTATGAAGTTATTCGAAATGAAGCCAAAGAAAAATGATGAATGATTGAACTGACATTGAATCGTTGAACGTTTTGTCAAATGTTCATAATGACTCTAATGCAGCGATTGCTAACTCAGCTACCACGATGCATGAACTACAAAATTTGGTCACGAATTAAAACTAAAATGTGCTGCATCACAAAAAAGGTTAGTCACCACTGCTCTAATGTATTGTAGTTTAGTTACTTGTTCATATGTAGCTCAGGGCATCATTTTTATGCTTTGAACTCTTATGAATGAGCTTTAAATATTGGAACAGTTTACAAGTTTTTCAAGATTTAAGTGTCTGGTGTTATTTTATAATGTCAAACCAGGTGTCAAGTTTTAGGTACTGGAAATCATTTAAGACAGTGATGGGCAACCGGTGTGCCGCGGCACACTAGTGTGCGGATTTTTTTTTTTTTTTTTTTGAAAAATACCACGAGACGTGTTCTGCGTGAGGTTTTGGTCATGACTTACACACAAGGTTTGCCGCGGCACAAAAAAGGTTGGCCACTTCTGATTTAAGAGATTCATACTTTAAGAATGTTAATAAAGTTTGTTAAAAAGTCCTATTTGCTATTGTTATATGTGAATTCCAAAATTACTGATGTGTCAAAAAAAATTGAATCCAATTCACTTAAATCTATATAGTTTTGTCTGTAACTTGCAATATTAAAAAAGTTCCAAAAATAATATTGTCAAAAAATTAAAAAGGATTAAAAATTTCTTAAAACGCTTAATTTTCCCAAAATTTTTGTCGCCCATCATTCAATAAAATCCTTATAAATCAATAATGAATTTAAGTCTAGAATTTTGTACAAACAAAGCAGTCAAAAAATTAATAAATAATTAATAAAATATGAAAAATGGTCAAAAAAATAACTTTCTTCAAAAAGAAATAAATTTAAAATTATTAATGATATATTTATCCATAAATCGGATGTAAACGAGAATAAAATTGTTTAACAAAAATAAATAAAAATAAAAAAGAATTTAGAAAAGAGGTGTTTGCATTAAAACCATCAAAAGCATGCCGCATCACTAAGAATATTCCTGCCAAATAAATAACTATTAAATCCCCATAAAATTCACACCGCAAAAGTTCATAATGCGCGCGAAAAAAAAAGCAGATTGATAAAATACTTCCGCCAGCAAAACATTTTTTTTTTCTTTGATTCTTTTATATTGCGACACGTTAGATTAAGTAGCGATAGAATCTTCTTTGTCGGTATTATTTAAATCAGAACAAAATGAGAAACACGAATATCTTTATCTGGCTCACGCCTCTACCTAATATTCATACCGTCTTGTGTTAAACACGAAACAAAATATGCTATAATCGATAATTGTTTGTTTATGGTCGTATCGTATCGTTAGCATTATAACTAATGTGTTAAAAAGAATTAATAAAAATATTTGTTATTGTTGCTGTTGTTAAAATAATTTAGATAATGTGTTAATTAATTTATATTTGTTGTTGAGTTCTGTTGTGGCTTTTTATCACAAAACGATTTGTGGAAATTGTAAATCATGCGGTTAAGATGAAGTATTAAGGAATTATTAGACTAATAATTGCTTAATGGAAAATAATTTTCTTGGGGGGATGTGTTAATCCTCTAATAAATCTAGTTGTATATTGTATATTCTTGAACATTTTTCGTCCTGCGAAAATAATTACAGGGGGTCCTCGATTCGAACAATTTTTCCAAAATTTTTCTATTCAAATCGAATTTATTCAAATCAAAACGTACGAAAAATGACCGTTAAAATGAAAAGTTTTATTTTTGTATGGAAAATATATGATTATTCAAATCGAAACAATTTAAATCGAAGACCCCCTATATTAGGAATTTTTACGACTTGACTTTTGAAATTTCTTTTCATTTTCAGCTAAATATTGTAGTAATTTTCTAATAGAAAACCATCGGACTTTCTGAGAACAACGTGACAGTTTTAGGTTAGCGTGTTATTACAGTAAAAATTACAAATAAGTTTAGTCGTCTGATATTTTTTATGGAAAATATGATAACAAATATTTTCCTTTAAATAGAATGATCAACTGCTGATTTTTCTATGAGATAATTCTATGTTCCAGCGAGTGTCCAATCAAAAATTTATTCATTTATCTGAAAAATGTGTGATGTCTTATTTTTTATTCCAATTTTTGCTGTAATAACACGCTAACCCACCTAACCTTAAAATATCTTATTTTTCTGAAAATTTACTGAGTCATAACTAAAACCACACATCAGTTAGCCATCGCTAAATAAGAATGTTTCATTATATTCCTCAATCATTCAACCATAGATATCTTCCTCAGATTTAGCTCTACATTGTCATGTTCACTCAAATTCAGCTCTATATCACCATGTTCACTCAAAATTCCATCAAATTATTTTCCAACTCTTCAATAAAAATTTTTTTTGTCCTTCGAGAATTTCAAATCCATTCGAAAAATCCCACACACGAGCTCAAAAGCCACAACATCCTTAACGGAGTGAATAGAAAATACGGTAAAATCCAAAAGAATTTCCAGATTCTATTTTAAAATAGAAATACAGTAAAAAGAATTTAAATCCGTCGGATTTTGAACTTTTTAAGTTAAGAATGAGAATCATCATCATCGTGGCGGTCTTTTTCTGGATATTAATATCAAAGAGACGCCATTCAGTGACAATAAATAAGGTAAAAATTTCCTTTTCGATCTCGTTAAGTATGAAATTCCTTCTGAATTACGTCGCGGCGTGCCAAAAGAAATTTTTATTATTTCGAGAATTTATTTTTGGTGCATTTTTATTTATGCATTGACGCCAAAAAGCTTTATAAGTGTATATATAATTATGAATGTTAATAAATTTTTAGTTTAATCTGTACTTTAACATCTTGTTCTTTTTTTAACACTGAGCGCCAAACATCAATGGAATATATTAAAATCGTTAAATCGCATTTCATTCCTTTTCATTTTTCCATTTAGGAATAGATTTGTATTTTTTATTGCATGTTGTTATCATAATCATTTTCACGCTCTTCTCTCCTCTGTCGGCACAGGATTTGGTCAACTAAGTTTAGTTTATTATCTGTTGATTCATTCTTTAATTTTTTTTTTTTTTTTTAATATATAGCTTTCCAGTAATCCATAGCAGTAGAGTGGATTTTGGGGGGTCGTGTTTATGATTTTATAGGAATTTTAGTCATAAAAACGGATGAAAACATTCTTCTTGCATTAAGGATCTTAATTATAACCAAAATATTGAATTATCCTCCTAACCTTAACCTCAACATAACCTAAATCCATCTCTAACCTAAAGAGTCTTCATCGATGAATGAGACGACAACAGAACATATAAAATAACAGCTCTCGAAGGTGTTTAATCTGCTTTTGTTTACTCTCTGATTTCACCGCCACTAAACATTTTTTATTGCAAATTGATCTATAAAATTACATTTTATTAACAAATTGATTTTAAAAATAAATACATTAGCATTTGATCCCACACACACAGAGTGTAAGATATGAGAAATGTGCCGCATTTTTGATTTAAGCTTAGTATTCGAGCAACAAGTTGACGTTGAAGTTGACATTGTTGGCTACCGAATGGTTTGCCATTTGAACATTTTTTGGAATTTATTTGTTGCGATTCTATTTGATTTGTGACTTAGAATCTTTTAAAAATGGAAAAGTTGTGAATAATCTGAAGCTTCGTCATCTTCTGCCAACTATTTATATCCTGAATGGTACTAAATTTAGAATTTTTCTGATCCTAAACTTGTTGATCACATTTTTATGGAATAAAAATGAAAAACAAATTTTTAAACACAATAATTCACATGCTACACCTACTCAATGTAATTATAACACAACATATTGATTATTTCATGTCTCGTTCAATAATTCAATGTTATGTAGAACTTTTCAATTATTTACATCACTGTGTTGTGCCTCATTCATTCAGAATTGTTGTCTGCACACAAAATACATTGCTTTAACATTTTCAATCCAATTTAATCCTGAGCCTGAATGTAAATTGCGAATCGTTATAAGGATACGAGTTAATGGAAATTTTCACCATTGCGTAGCTCACGGGAATACATCTTCGTGTGAACTTTTCCATGTACTTTTTAATTAGTATGCTGTACTGAAGGATTCAGTCATGAAATTTTTCTTATTTGTAGAATCATATAATCGGATTAAATTTGAATTTTTGGCATGATTAAATGCTCTTAAATATCGGTTGAAAAAATTCATTTATAAATTCGAATTGTGAATTTGAATAAATGAAACAAAATGTTAATTTTAAAAATCAAATTTTATTAAAATATCTAAATCAAAATTGGTTTTATCAAAAACTTTAAAATACATATTTGAGTTTATTTAGGTAATATTGTTAAAGCAAGAAATATTTTTGATAAAAAACAAATGAACACATTTGATATTTTAATATACGTAACTTAAATATAATTTTAATCATATTAACTTCTACGCGTAAGCGTATAAGTTATTGGTTTTACTTTTGCCCCTTTTTTACGTTTTTCGCATTTTTTGAGAAAACTAAGCATTTTTACCCCATATAACGCGGTCATCAAATTGTCGGAATTTAATTACGCGTCGAATGGTGTAACTCATTTTTTCAATGGTCCCCCCCTGCGACCCCCCGGGGGGAAACAAAAATGCTTAAAAAACGTCAAATTTGGTGGACAGGCCTACAGCTTCGAGATTAATATATTTCGATGAGGTTTTGATGCCATTTTATCAGGCAAGCAGTGAATCATTCGGGAAATTGGTGCGCTTAGCGTGATTTTGAGGTTATGTTAGTGTTTAACCTCCAAACCTGAGAGGAAGTTGAAAACACATGTTTTTGAATTCTGATGGTTGGTTAGGTACAAGGAAGCTGAAATTTGACATGTAGGTTCCTTGGACATGCGTAAATATGGAACCAACATTATATTATGATCTGAGGGGCATGCTACTAAGAAAACCACGTGTTTCTATATAAAAAAGAATACACTTATTTTGATGCTTGATTAGGTCTAGGGAAGCTGAAATTTGGCATGTAGATTTCTTGGACATGCCTAAATATGGAATCAACATCATACCAAGATCCGAGGGGCATGCTACTAAGAAAACCACGTGTTTCTATATAAAAAAGAATAAACTTATTTTGATGCTTGATTAGGTCTAGGGAAGCTGAAATTTGGCATGTAGGTTTCTTAAACATGCCTGAATATGGAACCAACATCATATTAAGATCCGAGGGGCATGCTACTAAGAAAACCACGTGTTTCTATATAAAAAAGAATACACTTATTTTGATGCTTGATTAGATCTAGGGAAACTGAAATTTGGCATGTAGATTCCTTGGACATGCCTAAATATGGAATCAACATCATACTAAGATCCGAGGGGCATGCTACTAAGAAAACCACGTGTTTCTTTTAAAAAGGTGTAGACTTATTCTGATGCTTGATAAGGTGGGATAAGGTCATACTGAACTGAAATTTGGCAGGTAGGTTCCTTGACTACGTCTGAATATAAAACCTACACCATCTGGTCTCATGAATAGACTAACCGTGGAGCAGCAACGGGAGCGAAGCGGAAGTTGCAAAACTATCGAAACTGTAATCTATAAAAGTCGAACGGAACGAAGCGAAGCGAAGTGGAGTTCGACACTCCTGTAATCTATAATAGTCGAACGGAACGAAGCGAAGTGAAGTGGAGTTCGACACTCCTGTAATCTATAACAGTCGAACGGAACGAAGCGAAGCGAAGTGGAGTTCGACACTCCTGTAATCTATAAAAGTCGAACGGAACGAAGCGAAGCGAAGTGGAGTTCGACACTCCTGTAATCTATAAAAGTCGAACGGAACGAAGCGAAGCGAAGTGGAGTTCGACACTCCTGTAATCTATAATATTCGAACGGAACGAAGCGAAGCGAAGTGGAGTTCGACACTCCTGTAATCAATAAAAGTCGAACGGAACGAAGCGAAGCGAAGTGGAGTTCGACACTCCTGTAATCTATAAAAGTCGAACGGAACGAAGCGAAGCGAAGTGACACTCCTGTAATCTATAATAGTCGAACGGAACGAAGCGAAGCGAAGTGGAGTTCGACACTCCTGTAATCTATAATAGTCGAACGGAACGAAGCGAAGCGAAGTGGAGTTCGACATTCCTGTAATCTATAAAAGTCGAACGGAACGAAGAGAATGAAGTGGAGTTCGACACTCCTGTAATCTATAAAAGTCGAACGGAACGAAGCGAAGCGAAATGGAGTTCGACACCCCTGTAATCTATAAAAGTCGAACGGAACGAAGCGAAGCGAAGTGGAGTTCGACACTCCTGTAATCTATAATAGTCGAACGGAACGAAGCGAAGCGAAGTGGAGTTCGACACTCCTGTAATCTATAATATTCGAACGGAACGAAGCGAAGCGAAGTGGAGTTAGACACTCCTGTAATCAATAAAAGTCGAACGGAACGAAGTGAAGCGAAGTGGAGTTCGACACTCCTGTAATCTATAAAAGTCGAACGGAACGAAGCGAAGCGAAGTGAAGCGAAGCGAAATGGAGTTCGACACCCCTGTAATCTATAATAGTCGAACGGAACGAAGCGAAGTGGAGTCGAACGGAACATCGCTGAAATTCCTAAATAGGCCCATATTTCCAAGAGGCTGCCTTGGACATCGGCCGCCTGAACCAAGAGGACAAGAACTATGGACTGGACCGCCGATTTCCAACTCTGATATGGAGATTTAAGATTATAGCTTAACTGATTGCATAAACAGTAATATTTCAATAAAAAAATCTATCAGAAAGTAGCGTAGAAGTTCCTGGCTTTCTACGTAAGTCGTGTTTTTTTTAATTAAAATAAGAATACTTAATTTTAAAAAATTTTAATTAAAAAATTTAATTTAAATAAAGTTAAACTAAAAAAATAAGTTATGAAAGAATTTAATTTAAAAAATTAGTTTTAAAAAATTTAATTTTAAAAAATTTAATTTAAACAAATTTAATTTAAAAATTAGTTTTTAAAAAATTTCGTTTAAAGAATAAATTTTAAAAGCATTTATAATAATTAAAAGATAAAAATAAAAATTAAAAAAAAATAATAATCAAATCAAATTTCCAAAAATAAATCATATATTACTCGGCATAATTTCATTTTAATTAAAACACTTTTCAAACATTAAGAAAATGTTTTCAAAATAAATTACAAGATTATCGTTAACTATGAATATGTAAATTTTAAAACAAAATGCTTTATCGACAGTTTACATTTCTCGAGTGTTTATATTAGAACTTTGTAAGTATATGTATTATTAGTGACTTTATGTCTGTAATATATTATGTCTGACTATCTAATCGTTTCTTGAATTGGTTGGCAATTCCATCATACTATCCTCTAAGTTCATTACCATTTCTGCATATTCCTTAAATCTATCTTCTTTATTCTTAGCATAATTACTTACTGTGCCATTTAAAAAGTTTTTAAAATCTTTATCAAAATAGCAAGACACTATCTTCTCAGCTTTAGCAGTAAACGGAACTTAAAGAGTATTAAAAAAATTGGCAAATTCTGCATCGAAATATTTAGCCAATTTTACTGCAACTATTGTAGAATTTATCAAATTGTTTCTAAAAAGTGGCTGACATTCTTCTTGTGGAAGTATTATCCTTGCATATGGTGCATTACCCCCCAATGATTCCAATAATTCCTTCATTTCCATAAGGTTTTGTTGCTCATTTTGAATTTCACTCAAATATTGAAATTCAGGATATTTATTGATCAAAAATTCAATGATAAGTTTAACGTGAGTCATTCCAGAGTATGCTAGTGATTTTAAAGTCAAATCTAATGTAGTTTGAAGTGATCCGATTTCGGATGGGGAGCATGCAATCAGAAAAAAAGGCTAGTCGTCTAAATTCAGGTTCAGATTTCATAGCGAGATATCCTCTACTTGCACCTTGGTATGTTATTTGATATTTATTACTGGATTCATATGAAAATCCCAATTTTGTGCTTATTGCACTTAATCTGTTTGCTCTATACTTATCATAGTTAGCTTTTTGTGGCTTAATTCCAATTGTCAATGCTGCTACATGAAACAAACACAATGCTTTACGAAAATTCATATCACGAGATTCCATCACCAATTTCATATAGTTTGATATGCAATTATTATCAGGACTTAACAAATTATTCATCTGTTGTATATATTCATCAATACTAGAACAAGGCAAAAATTTAAATTTCTTATTTTTTGCACGAAACACTTCATTTACCACATTTTCACCGTCTTCTAATCCCAGACTCTTCATTAAAGATGTCCAAAAAATATAAAAGGATTCAATCTCCACGGTTGATATACCATTAGATCCTGACATGTAACTGTAGCAGAACATCATGAGTATGGCAGAGAATATATCTTAACCAAGCGATTCTGCATGAAAATATGGCAAATTAACAATGTTTTCAGCAAATTTAACGCAATTTACTGTAAGTCCACCAAGTTCACTGTTGAGATCTTCTATTTCAGATTCTTGTTGAAGATTTGAAGATGACGTCATAACAGCTTCTGACTCTTGGAAATTTGATAATAAATACTTTCTTAGATTTAGATGTTGCGATATTGAGATCTTCGGAGTTAGATGATGATGCCATGATGATGTAGTTACTTGTCACAAAACTTTTATGATATTTAAGAAACAATTAATTACTTTCAAGAAAAACTCTAATTTTGATGAACGCACAAATGAATATTGTCTGTTGTTATGTTAAGTTTTGTTATGACTCATAAAAATATGCGTCATTATCATCCTGCAAAGGGGAATACACTGGTGTCAAAAAAATGATCTTTGCTTGGGTTTGAACTTTTTTATCGACTCTAAATGTAGATTCTAATGGGATCATTCATAAATTTTGTCGCCAAAGAAAATAAACTTCTTAAAGGCCGTAAAATTTGTGACGCTTAAGAGGAGGGGAGGGGGTCTAAGATTTTGTTAAGTTTTATACAAAATTTTTCAAATTTTCATACAAAATTTGTAAAAACAAGGGGAGATGGGGGACAAAAATTGTCATTATTTACGTTAGAAATTTTACAAATGACTCCTTATATTTTTACTATTTAGACATCATTTGTGAATGATTCCAATAACAGTTTCTAAAAAAAAATAATATAAAAATTACTAACCTTCATTAAAAACACTATTCCTTAAAAATTGCAATTAGTATAATGAACTTTTGAGTTATGACTCAAAAATAATTTAGATTAAATGAAATTAGAGAATACTGCGTTTTCTAAATTAAGTATGTACTTATCTACTTGCTGTCTGATTTGAGAGTCTGTACATAAACATATGACTTTGCACATCATCACAAACACCAGACCGTGGAAATGTCGAAATTGACCGTTAAAATATAATTCAAATTATTTTTGACCGTTACACAAAATTAAAAAATGTTGATTTAACTAATATTTAACAATGTTATTGGGCTTAATATACTTTTAATTTCTTATATAATAAATAAACTTTCAATTAAAATACTCAAACCTTTCAAAATTGATAAAAATGGTTTATCAATAAAACAACAACAACAATAAAAACAATAAATTCCGAAACAAAAAAGTTAAAAATTTGCAATAAAACCTGAATCTTTAATGATTAAAAGTTAATTAATGCATTTCTTAAGCATTAAACTATTAAAATTAATTCTTAGAGCATCAAATAATAGAATAATTAATCAGAAAATAATGATTTTTAATTTTACTGTTTTAACGGTCAAAATAGATTTGAAATTTTTTGGTTTGTCGAAACATTTTGAATCCTCCGACACTGAGTGTCGAAGGATTTCGACATTGAGATTTCCACGGTCTGACAAACACAAACCAGAAACTTTTTTTTTCGAAAAGTTTCCAATGTTATTAAAAAATTTATTAATTAAGTAAATATTTGCTAAATCTACTCAGAAGAAAAAAATTGAGAGAAAAAAAAATAAAAATTCCGAGAAACTTACAATCATCTATAAATAAATTTATAGCATTTTTTAAAAAAATTTCCTTACCAAACGTGCATTTCGAAAATGACTTAAAGTCTTCCCCCCAAAACTATTGAGAATTTCATGATTTTTTGTAGCTTTTCAGACCATTGTGACACTTGTTTGTTCGCTCGTGCGGAGGCGACAGTTCTACGTTATTTTTTTCTGAACAGAAGATCAATGTAAAGAAGAGAAAGAGAGAAGAAAAAAAAATATTTCTTTTTGTGCCTGTTAGTGATTTTAGTCTAAGTTCTGAGTTGAAGACGTGAGTTTCAAAGTGAAGCGATTTTAAATTCTCTCTCATATATAAAATTTTTTTTTCTCGTTCTACAGTGAATATAAACATATTTTTTTTAAGATTCTGATTTTTTAATCAGTAAACAGTTGTGGATCAGTGATATCGCGTGTGTGCAAAAAAATAATAAAGAAAAGCAAAAAATTCCACGATGGCAAACGAGATTGTCGATAGAGTAATAAAAATTAGAATTTTTTACTTAAGTTACATAATAAAATTCATAACAGATTGCATCGTAAAGGATTATTGCATTCAGTTTGAGACACCAAAAAAATAAATAAATAAATTCTTGACTGTTTATTAATGTGCTGAATATAGAATGATATATTCATAACACATGAACTAAATTTAGATGATGAAACACGGTTTCAAGTTTATATTAGTGAAATAAGAAATGTTTTTATAGAAATATATATATGCATGGAAATGTTTGAAGCATGATTGCGGACGAAAAACATTTTTATCTTCACCTGTGTGATCTTTACTTCCTACCGACTAATTTTATGAGGCTATTGGTGTTTAAGATATCAAATGTTGATGATCAGGTTTCAAATGTCTAAAATAGACAAGTTCTGCCACAAAATAAATGTTTTGCAAGTAGAGGAGTAATTGAGTGTGTGGGATTAGGGCGCATTTTTTGGATCAAAAGAGATATAATTTATTTGAATTTGATATTTATCCTTATTTGACCTTTTTTTGTAATAAAATTTCATTTAATTTCAAGAAATTTTTAGAATATTCAATACTCCCACGACCTTATGTATACCATACACCTCTAATGAAAATATATAATATTAAAGACAGTTCGAAGGGACTGTTCATTTATGACGTCCATCAAAAACGTAAAATTTTAGATCCTCCTCCTCCCCTCCCTCTTCGTCCCAAAATCTTCATTAAAAAATCCTATAGGATCAGAACTGTCACACAGCTTCAGATCTCCCTCTAAAAATCGGACATCATAAGTGAACGACCCCTAATCTAGAATATTTTTATCTCTAACAATAAATCAGACACAGACAGGATTTGTTGATAATATTGTCAGACTAACAAGCAACCAAGCATAAATGCAAGAACGTTAAATTTGTCCTTAAAAAACTACCACCGGAAGCAATTTACTATGCAACAATTTAATCTTCAAATCACAAACATATCCTACTTTGCAAAAAAAGCTATTTTCTGATAATGCATTACGAACTGAGCTAAAAAAATTGTTTTGTAAGAATGCGCATGCATTCCAATTTTATCGTGCTTCCGTAATTCTCATTTTCGCATTTAATTCGGTGCTAATGAATATTTTACAAGCCAAGAGCGAGAGAAGAAAAAAAAGAAAGAAAAGAAGAAAAAAATAGGAAAAACTTAACTGATTTTAAGAGCATATCGTCATTCGTCTATTAAAATAAAATCACTCACTGCAACAAGTGAGTCATTGACTACTCACACGGAGGTTTTTTTTCCTCCTCTGACGTGCTTCATAGTCGGGAAATTTCTATGGGCTTAATGAGTTGGAATTGTGATTAAAGAATGGATTAAAAAAATATTTAATTTATAATTCTTTGTTTCATCTACCTTAATTGTGAATTTAAGAGGGGGAGCAAACGAAATATTTTATTATGTCTATTTTTAAAAATTCGGATTTACATTTTTCTTTGTCTTCAAGAAAATTTTTAAATGGAAAAAATAAGAAATTTTTCAACACGCGTTTTTTAATTAAAAATTGTGCAGCTTCATATTAATTTTTCTTCCTTTCCGTTCTTGACAGAATTATGGATGTGATTATACGTTCAAAAAACCCATTAAATATAGAATCGATATATCTGCATGCATAAAGGGACGTGTTCTGAATATTTTAAGAATTGATAGATAATTTTCCAGCAACAGACTGTTTTGCTAGCTTTGAACAAGTTTAAATTTAAAATATTAAGTCATGGCTTCTAATTTGACTAATAATTAAGTCATTGCTTTAAACGTTGAATTATATTTAAATCGTTGCTTTAAATTTGAGTCGCTGCTTCATGTTTGATTAAAAATTTAAGTCTTTGCTTTACATTTGTCTCAAAATTAAGTCATAGTTTCAAATTTCAAATCACTGCTTCAAAATCAAGTCCCTGCTTTAAAATTAAGTCACTGCTTCAAAATTAAGTCACTGCTTCAAATTAAATTCATTGTTTCAAGTTTGAACCTTAAAACTTAGAAAAACCTAAAAAAATCACATAATTTTGAAATCCTACGAAAAAAAAAATCATTTGCTACTCGGTCTATACACCTCTTACTAAGTATTTACAGCAAGTGACTCATTATCACACGAAACTTCTTTCTATTTACGGATATTTCTACTATAAACACTACATCTATTTGTAGTTCATGCACTATCTATTCTTACATCTTAGCTTATGTTTACAGCCAGATTGCCTATAAATATTCAGTATCAGAATGAATGTCAGCTACTACTGATAAATCATTAATCTAAAATCAATAATGCTCAATGAGATGTTTCAGATTTCTTCCTAAAGTTGTTGAATTATTCATTATAAAAATGTTTGGAAAGCAATTCTCGAATGGATTTATCGATCTTGGTAACTAAGAGAGGTGATGCTTAGAGACCAGTTTTTTTTTATCGTGACAATTTATTGAATTGTTTTTCGATGGAAATTTTAACTTTTTGCGAAATGTTATTCTGGGATGTTTAGTTCTGCTTTAATATTGGATGTAGTATCAGATTTGGCAATTTTGTTTTAAAATTTTTAAAAAACTCTTTAAATTAGAATTTTCAAATTTTAATTCAAACTAAAAAGAAGTCCGCAAATTTACTTTAAAAAATTAATTTATCCATTTTAAAAGAAGTACATCACATGCTTTCTTCTCATTAAAAAAATTGCACAACGGAACTAGTATTGATTACAGTTTCACATAATACTTTTTAACTTTTATAGCAAGGAAATTGTGCAATAATTGTGTACTGCATACTATGTTCTTTTATGTTTTAACAACAAAAGTCGTCGTCGAAGATTTCCTTTAACATTCTGTATAGCTTCACAATAAAGCAAGAAGCTCATATAGTTGCGAAAATAAGAATAAGAAAAATCTCGTCGTGCTTACGACATAAGCGAAATGAAAATGTGAACATGCATGTTGAAAATGTAGCTCCTTTTCAGCTTCAAAAGAAATATTTTTGATGTCTGACTTAAACAGAAAAGTTCAAGGCTAAATATGCATACGTACATGATTATGAAAATAATTACATGTCTCTTGTGAATCATTAGCATTCAGTCAACGATTCTTACATTTGGCAATAAGGCGCTGTAGTTAAATGATTCATAATTCATTTTTTGCATATTTGCAAATCGAGTTTATTGTCCGATATCGACATTATATTTTTAGTTTTTGGCTATTAAATTTCAATTAAAAATTCATAATGAAAAATTTTACTTCACTTTATTTACATGACGTAATATTTATAAACTTGAACCGTCAATTAATCATACGAAAATGTTTTATGATTGTAGAGTGCGAATAGCTACTTAAATTAAATTTTGTTTATTGAATTATCGCTACTCTGACTCTGTTGGAATTTTTTATTAGAAAATAACTACTTGAAGAAACTTTTGAGAAGTTTTAAATTTGAAATTTTTCATGACTTTTAATTTTCTCACAGAATATACCTAAAATTTCAAATTTTCTTTTTAAATAAATTTTTCAAAAGAGAAAAATTTGAAAATTTAAATTTTTTATGTCCTAAACTTTATATCTTTATAAAACTTTTCAATATTAAAACGAATTAAATTTTAATTTTTTAAAATTTTTGAAATTTTTCAAAATTTTTGAATTTTTTTAAATTTTTGAAATTTTTTAAAATTTTTGAAATTTTTTAAAATTTTGGAAATTTTTTAAAATTTTTAAAATTTTTTAAAATTTTTGAAACTTTTTAAAATTTTTGAAATTTTTTAAAATTTTTGAAATTTTTTAAAATTTTTGAAACTTTTTAAAATTTTTGAAATTTTTTAAAATTTTTGAAATTTTTTAAAATTTTCGAAAATTTTTTAAAAAAATTGGAAATTTATTGTTTAAAACTTTTGAGATTTTAATTTTTTAAAATTTTGAAATTTAAAGTTTTTAGAATTTTAGAAAGTTTAGTTTTTTAATCCTTTAAAATTGAATTTCTCAGAATTTTTTAAATTCAAAATTTTTAATTACAAAGGTATTTGAATTATTTGAATTCCAAAAATTTTTAAAAATTTTATAAATTTTTTGAAACAGTAGTTTAAATATTTTTGTCACTTCCAAATTAAATTATGTATGCTGACATTGTAATTCCAACAAAATTACTCCAAACAGCTCGGGAAACAAATTCACGAAACGTTTATTTAATTTGCAAAAATAAAACTCAACTGAAAAAGCATTTTTCCTTATCAGCAGTGTCTAATGTCATAAATTTAATCAAATTTATTTTGACATAATTTAATTTCAGTTTGATCGTGATGGATATATGGTCTTTGAGGATTTTTATAGTCCCGAGGAAATTGATGAAATGCGCAAGGCTGGACGTGCTTTTCCATTTCAAGCACCCAAAGAAGATCGCTGCTCATTTCAGAATCAGGTATGATATTTTTATATCACCATAGGCAATGTCATTAATTCTGTCATATCTTATTAGTCAACAGATCAATATTTCATAGAATCTGGAGATAAAATTCGTTTCTTCTTTGAGAAAAATGCTATTGGACCAAATAATGAGTTGTTGGTTCCTGAAGAACATTCTTTGAATAAAGTCGGACATTCTCTTCATATTGACCATCCAGTCTTTAGAAAATATACTTTTGACAATAGAATTAGAGAGTTATGCTGGCAATTGGGATTTCAAAGGCCAGCTGTTGCACAAAGCATGTACATGTAAGTACTTGAGGTCATTGAGCATCAAAAATAAATTTTAAATCCATAAATTCCACCAAAAAAGGTTCAAGAACCCAAACATCGGCGACGAAGTATCATCCCATCAAGATGGAAGTTATCTCCACACAGAACCATCATCAGTCGTTGGATTTTGGATAGCACTTGAGGATGCAACATTAGAAAATGGATGCTTAAAATTCATTCGAGCATCACATAAAAATGGAATTCATCGTAGATTCATTCGTAATCCAGACAAGAGTTCGAAAGAACTTTTGATTTACGATAAGCCAGCCCCAATTTATCAGTTATCAAATTTTACAACAGTCCCAGTCAAAAAGGGTAAGATGATTAATTTTGATAGATAATAGCATTAAAGACAAATAGAATGACACAAAAGTTTTTCCTTCTTTTTGAGGGATTTTCTCAAGACAATTTAACGACTGCCTTAAAGCTAATAACCTTTTTTGTCATTTTGGCTACCAACAGAAAAAAAATTATTTTTGAGACATTCCTTAACAAGCAATTTGTGACTCAAATGCAATTTAAAAAAGGACCGCAAATTTTTTTTCAATTATCTAAATTAAATTTCCTTCATTTTTTTTCTTTTAAATCTTTCAACGTGTGCAGGAACATTAGTCATAATCCACTCTCAGGTTGTTCATCGCAGTGAATCGAATAAATCCAACAAGTGTCGTGATGCTTACACTTTCCATGTTATAGAAACAAGAGGAACACGATATGCTAGTGACAACTGGTTGCAACCACCAGAATCCTTCCCAATCCTCTACGAACGTTAAATTTTCTTTTCTTTTATTTTATTTCATTCAATTTTTTTTAAGCATAATGGGATCATTTATTCTTCAGCAACTTTATACGAAAAGACTTGAAATTATTCTCAATTTTTTATTGTTTTTTTTCTCTCTCTCTCTCTTTCTTTATTATGATGCATATGGTTATGAGAATTGTTATTCATACTTTTATGTTGATTATTTCTTCCAAACAATCGATTTTAGTTTAAAATTGCTCAATTTATGAACTCTTATTGAATGTAATTTCTTGTAAGCTTATTTTCAGTCAATATAGAAATGTGATGAATAAATCATAAATATATGATTTTAAATGAGTAATAAAAATTCAATATATTTGGCAGGAGTTGTTTAAAAATGACGACTGACATTTCAAAGAAATTGTTAAAATTTTTTTATTTTAAAATTGAATTTTTTCAAATTTTAAAAAATTGAAAATTAAATTTTTTCTAATTTTAAAATTGTTTAAATTTTTTCAAATTTTAAAATTGTTTAAATTTTTTCAAATTTTAAAATTGTTTAAATTTTTGAATTGTTTAGAATTTTTAAATTTTTGAAGTGTTTAAAATTTTTAAATTTTTGAACTGTTGAAAATTTTTAAATTTTTAAACTGTTGAAAATTTTTAAATTTTTGAACTGTTGAAAATTTTTAAATTTTTGAGTTGTTTAAAATTTTTAAACTGTTTGAAATTTTTGAATTGTTTAAAAACTCCTCATTTTTAAATTGTTTAAAACATTTAAGTTTTTATGTTGTTTAAAAATTTTTAAATTTTTGAATTTTTTGAAATTTTCGAATTGTTTAAAAATTTTTAATTTTTAAATTAATTTTTAAATTTCAGAATTTTTTAAAATTTTTAATTGTTTTAATATTTTGAACTTTTTAAATTAAAATTTTTAAAAAGTGCGTCATAAATTAATAAGCAACCTCTAATATAAATAAATAAAAGTTTCAAATTTTACTCATAAATTTCATGCCCATCGAAATGTACCTAATAAAATTCTCAAAAACTACAAAACAAAAACAAATTATTAAACTCTTAAAAAAATGCCATAAAAAACTTATCTAATCAAACATTCTCGGTTTTTTTTTGTACTTGAAAATATATTTTATAAAATCTTGAATAAAGTTTATTATTCTGCTTATACGAAAAACTTTTCCTGTTTTCTTTTAATTAGTACACATAAAGTGTGTACGGTTGTGCTTTACATTTTATGTAGGAGAATCTAAAACCACTAATATCATGGCTTTGTTATGTACAAATTTTATTAGGAGAACATGAAAGTGGCTCTGTGTAAATGTGGGAAATGTTCTTTTCTTTTTTGAATAATGTCAAAACCACTGAGTAATTTGTGTAGCACTCTCGATTTTACCTTTTTCAGACTTAATTTATGAGACCAGGATTTTTAAGTTAATTTATAATTTGTTTGGTTTCTTTTTTTCTTTTGAAGTTTAATTGCTAATATTGTGGATTTATTTAGAATCGAACTTGTAATTTGAATTCTACAGTAAATTAAATTTTTTTCGCAGCAAAACAACTAAAGCTAACCATGTGCCCATAACTATCTATTTTATTCACGCTTCACAGTCATATCTTCTGCAAAAAGCAATCTAATCAATCGGGAATATTCTCCAATATGCCTTTAATCTTATCGCATTTACATTTTGATTGATTTCATCCTATCTAATTGAATTTGCAGAAAATAAAACTTTTTATACATCTGTATCTGTCATCATGCAATTTGATATCTATGACAAAACAATGAATCATGTATCCTCAAATCAAGGTTTTTATTGAGAAATATGATCCATAATCTTCTACAATAATAGATGTGTTATGTATTTAGAAATAGAATTGAATTCCTGGTATTGTAAAGTTTAAACCTGATTATGATGTGTTGTAGATTGTTCTGGTAGGTTGAACTAGATCTGGTAGGATATGGAGTAATAAATTGTTGGAATTATGATTTGTGGGAAGGAGGTTGGATGGTTATTAACTTTTATGTGAAAATATGTCGTGTTAAGGTTACAAAATAGAAAGTTCAAAAAAGAAATGATTCGGAAAATTGATGGAACAAATGAAAAATTATAGCATGTAGGTTCGAATCCCACTCGATGTTCGTTCTGTATAACTATCAATTTGAAGCAATTTAATGCTCAAAATAAATTAATGTCCATCTTTTTTTCTAAATTCAAAACCATCCATCCGTCCTTAACTTTGCCATCTTATTATCTCACCAACACCACCCATCCAACACCATACTTATCAAATTTATCCAAAAAATTAAATAATTATCAATTTCTAACGCACATTGTTCATTTCACAATAATGAAAATTTAATCAATAACAACAATCGACCCAATATTAAACCAGTAGAAACACCCCCACAAAAAAAACTTTTATCGCGTTTGCTGTTGATAGTAAAAAAATATTTTTTTCAAGATATAATCTCAACATCAAAAGTAATCAACAAATAATATAATGAGATGTTTATGACGTTGAGAAAAAGAAGAAGAAGGAACAAAAAAAAATTATGAAAAATTGAACAATATCATGAATACACCGTCTTTCAAAATCTATAGATGTGGATATCTCTTATCATTTACTTCTCTCATTCACATTATACATTGGAAAATTTTGTGGAAAAATTCAAACATGCGCAATGCTAGTCAAGCTCTTTAATTCCATTGAACTTCTCAATTGCAATTTGAGAGAGAAAATAAACATTATTACCGCTCCAACGATAACACTAAAATGTCATATGCTCCATGTCTACAACAAAAAGAAATTGTTTTGGCATGAAAATGTCATGTAAATTGTGACAACATACAACAAGTTCAGAACCCGTACAAATAATTCTTTTACACGAATATTGTGCATGTCAATAGATTTTTTCCTTTTATTGTTCAACAGCAAATTGATACTTGATTGTTATTGGCAATTATGGACTTATTATTAACAGCTTACATTTCTAATTATTTTACAATTAACACTTTAATTACTATTTAAACTTTTCCAGTCTATTAGAGAATTAATATTGATAGTATTCTGTTGAATTATTTGCTTAGTCATGAAGCTGATGCTTCTGTGTGATTAATGAACTTTTATGATGATGCAGAAAAGATTTTAATTTAATTTAAAAATCGATAAAATTTTAACGCAGTTTCATGAAGGGTATTAGCCTTTAAGATTTATGAGCTTTATGAGAAGGAAATAAAGGAAAGGGGTGAGTCGAAGTGGCTCGGTGGCGGAATGGTTTAGTACTTCGGTACCTAATTATTGCAACACCGACCCTGCGATCATGGGTTCGAGACTCGGCATGGGAAATTTTTCACATGTCCTTTTTCGAATCATATGCACTGCGAACGCGACTCACAGCCTCCCTTTGAAGGCTAAAGGCAGGAATGTCATTAAAGAAGTGGTTCGGATTCCACTTCAAAAACTGTAGGTCCCAGGCGTGAGCGATATGCTTATCACATATCCTCACATTTAATGCCTGAGATAAGTGATATTGGAACGTTGAAATCAACGCCCCAACACTCCTTGGAGGAGTAAAGGGAACTACTTATCTTAAATAAAGGAAAGATCTAGAAAGGTCAAAAATGCAAAATGTCAAAATGAAAGCGACCAAAAATCTTTATTTTAAAATTTAATTTTCAAAATTAAAGTAAATTGAATTTTTTTAATAAAATTTGACAATTATTATAATTATATTCTTCAAATAATTTTTGACCGTTACAAATCTTAATCTATTTCATACTAGAAATCGTATTTTTATCACAACTGCGCCTCTTACACTCACAACTGACCACATCTATTCTATCTGAAACCCGCATATCACCAACTTGTAGCTTTTTTGGCAACATACAAAACTAGTTTCTTTTATAATGCTCTTATCCGTTTCAACTCAATGCTTCAACAAAATTCTCCAATTGTATATAAAAGCAACAGCACAAAAGCCATTCAAAGCACTTTCCTTTATGCTTTTATTCACCATTTAAAAAAACTAAAAACTTTAATAAAAGACTAACAAAATCATAATCAAAAACTTCAACAGATTTTAAAGCACTTCAGACTACCCCTTTTAAACCTTTTTTTCTAAGCTTATTTAAAGTTTTGAGATTTAAAACTTTTCAAATTAATTCTTTGTCATAAGAGTTTATAGAAAATCTTTCGTGTGAAAAACGGAAGCACGCTGTTTTTACTCATTGAAGTGCTTCTATCAGATAAAACTGAATTTAATTAAAAGTATGGAAGTAAAACTTTAAAACTTAAAGTAAATATTTATGTACTTATTTGTATGAAATGGGTGGGTGGTGTTGTTGAGATATTCAAGGACGTTAATGAGAGTGTGAAACAGCAAGTACCAGCATGATGTGACACTGTTGGACGTCGTTGAATTGTGGATAATGAATGATTTCCTCTTAGATTTGTTATAACCTCAAAATTTAAGAAAAAAAATTCAAATTAATATTTGAGTTATGTCATAAGCTGTATAAGGTCTAGTATTTTTGCCTTATACCCTTAAAAAATTACAGTTTTTATAGAATTCAATGCTATAATAGCCACCACTCATAATTAACCCATTAGACTGATAAATCGATAATTATACCTCAGAATAATAATAAACAGTATATTCACATTCATATCTCTTCATACTGATTAATTAAAAATTTCTCATTTAATCCATACAATTAACACAATATTGTGCCATAAACATACATTTTGTGTGTATCCGATTACAATTTAATTATTCCCTTTACAATCTGCTATTCAATGTAAACTCCAAAGGACTGACAGTGGAAATAAAAGTATCTGGCACATATCCATGTCATTATTCATTTTACATTTACTTAATTTACAAATAAAAAAATGAAATAATATAAAATAAAAGTGACATAAACATTTTCAAATTATGATATGATATGATTCCAACCACACAAAACCATGCGTGTGTCTTTTTTTGTATTTTATTTACTTGACTCTCTCCGCAACATTTCCATGTAATTCTCAGGTTAGAGAGAAATGAAAAACTACTTAGTCATGGAAATCATTTTTTTTTTCCTTCCTTTCCCTTTTTTCTCAATGAACGAAAATTTTGTACTGTCAGTATTAAAAGAATCCTTCGCTTGTTATGAGGTGTATGGTTTTTACACTCGCCTCATCAAATATTGCTTCAAAATGGCGTACACTTAGGTTTTTGTGAAGTTATTCAAAAAAGAAAGTCATTTTAACATTAAATTTGAGAATTTTTGTCATTAAATTCAAAATCCTTAAAAAGTTAAATAAATTCCTTATTAATTATCGCGCATATTAATACTTAAAAATTTATGTGAAGTTTAGTAAAAAAAAAAATATAAAGTTTTAAAGAAGAAAAAAATTAAGAATAAATTATAGTAAAAGTGGAAAAAATTTGAAAGAAAAATTGATTTGATTTGGATGAAAAAAAAACTTTTTCAACAAGTAACAAAAAAAAAATTCATAAAAGAAAACAGAGCAGACAGACATGTAAGAACAAGTTAAGCTTGTAAAGTTTTTATTTATGATGCATTGTTTATGAGAAAAATTAAATTTTTCATAGATGAAAAGTTTTCTTTTTTTGGGAAATTTTCCTTATAAATAACGATTCTATTGTTGAGTTTGTAGAGTGTATTGCTTTGTGTCTGACGGGGAGGATGTCTGGACACATCTTCTTTAAAATAGGGGTCAGTGGATGAGATTGTGAATTTTTCTTTAAGAAATTACGATAATCAGTTTAGTTAGGGATGTAAAACTAAAAATTATAGCTCCTAGAAGATTTTAGAAGAAATACACTCCCTCATCCTCATAGCTACCACCCCCAAACTCCCCAAAAAACTTTATCTCATTCAATTTATCAAAAATAACACATTTTTTACACATCACTAGCTCCATTTTTTCATACATATATGAATTTCGATTCAATTACCTCTTCAACAGGTTACCTATTGATTTGTACAGAAAAAAGTTCTCTGCATTGTTCCTCAGTCATTTTATTGATGGAATAGATCTCACAAAACATTTTTCAGAAATTTAATCAATCAGAAATTGAATTGCTATTTGTAACAAATGTCAGAAAGTATTTTTTTATGTCTGTACAAGAAGTCCACAAAAGAGTCCTTGACAAATAAACTATTTTGACACTTGAACATTAATAAATAATGCGATGAAGCATTTGTGACATTGCCTATAATTTTTATGATCAAAATAGACATATATTGATGGATAATTGATTGAGTGTAAGGATAATTACTAATCGTAATCGGATTATACATTTATGCTCTAATTGCACGGAAGAGGGAAAAAGAAAATGACTGTAAGAAATTTCATTAATAAGTTTAATCTACAAATCTACTATTCAATAATTTTTTTCTGATGAAAATGAAGCCTATAATAATTAAGGCAAATAGACAAGATGAAAATTTAATTTTGTTGAAAGAAAAGAAAAAAAATGAGAGAAAAAAAAATTGGAAAATTTGAAATGTGTGGGTTGATAATATTAGATGAGGTTAAGAAGGGAATAATTCTATGTGAGAGAATTGTCCTGTTTTGTTCTCTCATTCTCACTTCCCATTTACGCACATCCTTCCAATAGTTTTACTTCCATTTCATTCCTCTTCTCCTACTCTATGCTAGAACAATAAATTGAGATTTTTATCGTGGACTTGTTGAATATTTTGGCAAAAGTGCAACACTTTCATTCATTCATAGTTTTTTTTTCATCGAGTCAATGATTATGGTGGATAAAGTAGTTTTGAGAATTTGCCAACATTTTGTTTGTTTGTGTAATTCATTCATAAAGAAGATTTTTAAATTAAATTTTAATTGGATTGAGAAGAATTATCATTAAAATTCCAACACATTTAGTGCAAGAATGTAAGTCATTTCAAAGTAATTAGATTGTGAAAAATAAGAGTAATTTAAGGATGATTTAAAGCAAAATTAAATATACTGGAATTTCAGAAATTTTTAATAAATTTATAAAGGGCATATTTATTTTATTTTTAAGGTATTTTGCAAGATATATAGATGGGCCAATACAAAGTATACTCGACCATACTCGACCATACGCGACCATACGCTTTTTTTTCTGTTTGTAAACAAACAAATAAAAAAAAATTTATGAAAAAAAATTCTAAATTAAATTTTGATTTTTAGCTCAAATTTGTTTACTGGATCTCATTTTTGTAACTATAAAAGCAACTTTATCATGTAAACTATCGTTTGTAATGCTTTTTACCCACGAAAATTAAATGAAAAGTCCAAAAATTTGAGGAACAAAATTTTCCAAATTTCTTTCATTGTGTTAGTGTTTACAAAAAATTTAAAATTTTCAAATTTTTATCCGTTAAAAACGACAACTTTTTTACATTGGCCCATCTATATATCTTGGTATTTTGTTTGTTATTCTTTTCTTTAAGCTTGCACACCGGACAATTTTTAATAATTAAAAAATTGGTCAGTAGCTTATAACCTCCAACTTTTGATAGAAGAAGGAGGAAGAATAAGTTCTAAGTTTTTATTAAAGAGTTGGGGAGGAATCTGAAAACCCAAAGACTTGAAATGAACTGTAAACTAATTGCAATTTTAAAGTATTTAAAACCGACTACCGACATTTCGAAATTTTTCAGATAAATACAATTAAAAATTTGAAAATAAAAATTGTGAATGTGTTGGTAAATTTTTTCGCCAGTTTTTATTTTCAAGATAATTTGTCGATTAAAGCTTGTTAATATACGATTTATTGTTTAAATGATAGAAAATTCGTCAAAGAATGCAATTCATTTGATAAATCAAGATCCAGAATGGAAAAATGCAAAAATATTTTGATTTTAAAATCTTTGTTTGTTTACAAAAATTTTTTGTTTACATTTAATTTCGAAGTTTTCGAAATCAATTTCGAAAAACTTCGAACTGAAGTGACGGTAGTCGGATTTAAAAATTGTCTTCCATTGTTAAAAATTAAAAGTTTTATGCTATAAATAAAGGAAAAAGAAATTTTCTCAATTCTGAACTCACAATTTTTTCTAAACGCCCTCCAGGAAAAGCTAAGGAAAATTCAAAATTTCTGAACACAAAAAACATTAATTATCATAATTACCTTCCCACGTAGCCAAACGTCGATCAATGGAAGATTTCATGTATTACATTAAAATCTTCCATGTATCTTCCATATGTACATTCCATGTAACGTACATGGGACATTATGCTAATATGAAAATGGAAGATTTCACGTCGATTTTACGTCGATTTCACGTCGATTTTTTTTTTCAAAATTTTTTTGACCGTTACAGTTTAAAATTTTTTTGAACGTTATTTTGGACTTTTTTTGGAAGATATTTTTTTTGTTAATAATTAATTTTAAAACTCAAAATCCATTAATAAACATTATTAAGGACTTTGAATTTGCAAAAATGAAGCCATCACTTCACGCATGTGGATTAACTCATGTAATTAATTACATAAATTATTCACTATGTATGAAATATTTTTCGGGACTTATATAAGCGATTTCTACTAGCTCTTGTGAAGTATATGATGGCTCAAGAAAGATCGACGTAAAATCGACGTGTAATGTACTATACCTAAAATCGTCCATTTACGTCGATTTTTTTGAAACGTCGATTTTGGCTACGTGGGTTACCAAACTCCTGCATTCTTGTTTTCTATGAATTCTAATAATACGCAATCCTTCAACTAAATTCTTCAGCATTTTCCATTCACAGTTATGCTCATTTACTGCTCATTTACACAGTTGTTTCCTAGCAACCTCCTTCTTCAAAGTCCTTTTACTTCTCCTTTTATACTTTCAATTATCCTTAAGTAATTGCAATATTCCATAGACTAAAATAAAATTAGCTTTATCAGAATGTAATTACAAATGCCTTAGAGTACAAAAGGCCATTTTGCAGCTAACAACAGCAGAAAATATTCAGACTTAACTATGTCAATATTTTTAATGCATAAAATTTTCTGCATTTGTTGTTCTGACATTCTGTCATCCTCTCATTCCGTCATCGTCACGTATAGTTCATTTAGTCAACAAGTCTCTAGTATTACTACTGACAATCACATTCTATTTATGTATGTATGGGGTTTTAGACTTACCATTTCCATTATGAATCATGATATGCAGATTGTAAATGTATGCCTAGAAAATTTAAATGGAAATGGAACTATTTCCTAGTTTTGAAGGATCTTGTGATTGAGGGAAGTGGATGATGCAATTGATGGATGGGTTGTAAGATGAATTGTAGGAACTAGACACTTGAAGGTTTTTATTCAATATTGGAAGTTTCATTTGAGTGACATAATGCAGGATATAAAGCATCTATGAAATACTAACATGAATGATCCATTAAATGCTATTTAATATTGAAAAATTTAAAAAAAAAAAAAAACGTAAATTTTTAATTAAATTTCTTTAAAGCTCAATTCCAATTACCAGCATATCATGTGTTGTGAATTTTTAATTTCATTCCTGTCAACAGCAGTTAAAAAAATTTCATAAAATATTTTTTTTTTATCAAAAAATTCCACAAATTTTTGTTCATTGTACACAAACTTGATGTAGAAGATTATAATTCAGTGTTTTAGTCATTAAACTTCCATTAAGATTAAATTTGTATGCACAGCCTAATTTCCAATTTAGATATCTCTTATCTATCAACATTCCTAATAACTAATCACAATTGATCAGATTTTTTATATCACGACCTTTCATAAATATTTATTCAAATCTGTGAGAAAATAAATCGTTGTGCAAATAAATATTATATTGGCATTTATCAGGGGATGAATATATAATGGTGAAATATGTTGAAATCTACTTTAGATTCTCATGCTGCTGATTGAGTCTTTTCTTTCTCTATCTCGACATCAAATTATGGAAATTCATACGACACAAAATTTAAAGCTGCGTATTTCGAAATGTTATTGGAAAGTCAAAGTAGGACAAACGTGAAGCTTTAAGGGTAATAACCGAGAAACGCATTTTCACATCTCATTGATTTTAATGGAAAATTTAGTCAGATGAAAAGCTTCAACCAGATTTGTTGGATTTGAAAATATTTTTTTTAACAACATTAAATGACCTTTGGCATTAAGCTTTTGGAGTAGCTACAATTTTTTTGTTCTGCTAAAGACAAAACTCACTGTGCACATCTTTTATATTCCCATAAACATTTTACGACAAGATTAAGCGAAAAAAAAAGTCTCGAAGCTTGAAATGTAAATTTCAGTAAGCCATCCAGACTAAAATTAATGGCTCATTTATTTCATGAAAAAAAGCACACGGAAAATTTTCTACATGACTCGACTTTCATGTTATTGTATATATAACATGAAGCAAATTTCCAAGAACTCATCAGATATTCATAAAAAATAACAAGCTTGAAAGTATTATTTTTAATGTGTGAGAGAAGGACACTAGCTGCACAGCAGTATAGATGTCGTTAACGAAAAGAGAAAATAACATAAATGATATACTAAATGAAATTATCAGTGAGACATATACATATGCATGAGAGTTCAGTCAATCATGTATGATGACATAATTCCATAATTAAAAAATTCCTATATTAATGGAAGTAAAGTTAGTCCCCATGAAGCAAATCATTATTAAGTCCTATCAAATTATTATATCCATGAAAACGGCATTTCTCAATAGAATATTATTTCATTATGGCAATTTGCAGACATAATCATCACATAAGGAGGAAGTTGAAGACAAAGGAATTTATAAGAAAAGCAACAGGATGAAATTCTCATTACCAACAAGAGGCGGCGGTACGGGTATGACGCTCTTCTCAAAGCTCATACGCACAAAAGACTTGAGAAAGCTTCAAGGAGACGATCCACAAAGCAACAAGCCAAAGTTGACAGTGAGTATTATTAATGTGATAATTTGAACGACATCCTTGATATTAACACATTCTTGTTTCTTTTTTTTGCCTGTACATTTAAAATATAGAAATGTCTAACAACCTTAGATTTAACATCGTTAGGAGTTGGTTCGTGTTGTGGTACAGGAATGTATCTAGTTGCTGGTATGGTAGCACGAAATATAGCCGGTCCTGGTGTTATTTTTAGTTTCATTATTGCAGCAGTAGCAAGTATCTTCTCAGGTAAAATCTAATTACAGTTGATGTAGATGCATAATTAACGATGAAATTCTTTGTCTATTAAGGTGCATGCTATGCTGAATTTGGTGTACGAGTACCACATACATCCGGATCTGCTTATATGTACTCATATGTCTCTGTCGGTGAATTTGTAGCATTTGTGATTGGATGGAATATGATATTAGAGTATCTAATTGGCACTAGTGCCTGTGCATGTGCTTTGAGTGCTAGCTTTGATTCATTGGCTGGTGGATCAATAAGTAGTAGCATAAATGAGACGTTTGGTACTGTCTTCTCACATCCACCAGATTTTATTGCATTTATCATTGCATTACTCATGACATGCGTCCTTGCATGTGGAGCTAGTAAATCTGTAATATTCAACAATGTTCTCAACACCATAAATCTTGCTGTATGGATTTTCATCATGGCAGCTGGATTATTTTATGTAGACACGAAAAACTGGACAGAACATGATGGCTTCCTTCCGTATGGTTGGAGTGGTGTATTTACTGGTGCTGCCACATGCTTCTATGCATTCATAGGATTCGATATTATAGCAACAACAGGTGAAGAAGCAAATAACCCCCAAAAAAGTATTCCAAAAGCTATTGTTGGATCGCTCATAATCGTTCTCATCGCATATGTAAGCAGCAGGTAGTTACATAATTTCATCCGGTTCCTTTTCAAACAATCTGATGTAATTTTTTGATTTATTTTTAGTCTCATTCTCACCCTCGTAGTTCCATACGATCATATTGACGTAGGCTCAGCACTTCTGCACATGTGGACTTACGTAGGCGCTCCAAAATGTAGAGCTATTGTTGCTCTGGGTGCAACGGCTGGTCTTAGCGTTGCTATGTTTGGCTCAATGTTTCCAATGCCTCGAGTAAGTTATTCAATCAAGATTAAATGATGAAAAAATTTCATAATAATGAAAACGATGTAAGATGTTAATGGATGAGATACATACGTATTATTGACATGCACTCGAGAGTTATTTGTTGCCATAATATCACTGAAGAAATTGATTTAAAATTAACAGGAATTGCCATGGGGTTTTCATTCAAGTGTTTTCTATTCAGTCTTATTGAGTAGGTGTTCTTAAGATGTGAAGACTGTCTACTTGAGAAAAATTCTATAATCATCTTGAGGATTTGTTTTTTTGTGCTTCTTTCAGCTTCTTTATCTTTATTTATTAATCTTACTTAAGTAGGATTTTCATAAGTGACGTCCTTCAATCGTTTGAATTTTTACACCAAATTCACTTCCAATTTTACTGCTGATTCTGTAATTTGAAAATTTAATTGTAATATCATCTTCGAAATGAATTAAACATCCTCAAAATTTAGTCCATTAATGAGTCATTGACCTTCCAATCTCGTCATCATACAATATACTATAAAGCAATTCTAATAACTCAGAAGGAGCTTTTCAAAATCCCTTGACAAAGACTTGCAATAAGCATTTCCATTACCATATCCATCGTAAAGAACACATTGCGAAAATTAAAGCCTATTAAAGAGATATACCTTAATAACATACGATTGCCTCAGCCATAAATAATATAATTTAACCCAATATACATTTTTCTTAATATACTTTCAGGTGATTTACGCCATGGCATCAGATGGTCTAATATTTAAGAAGCTTTCCCAATTATGGACAAAAACAGGCGTTCCAGGTATTGCGACGATAGTCAGTGGAATTTCAGCAGCAGTTGTTGCTTTATTCGTGAGGCTAGAAATCCTTGTGGAAATGATGTCGATTGGAACTTTATTGGCATATACCCTCGTGTCAACATGCGTTCTTGTATTGAGATATCAGCCACATAGTACCTCATTAATTGACTTATTACCAGCTCAACTTAGAACTCCAGTTCCAGCAAGTACACCAGATCCAACTAATGAAACTAAAATTACGAAAAATATTACAGTAAGGAAGGTCACAAGAACGTCTCCAGATTCTGATGATTCATTTGTTGACGATAGTCCTGATGGTCACTATTTCGGTCGTGATGATCAGTTCCTTGTCTCGGATCGTAATGAAAATAAGTTTTATGGAAGTGTACATGGTGAGTTGTTGGATTTACTCTTGATGATATTTGTTGCTAAGTTTGGTAATTTTTTACAGGTGCGCCACAAGCAGGTGGAGTTCCTTTTGATGCAGTGCCTGGATTGGGAATTATAGGTAGAAAGGTTCATGAATATGCATATCTCTGTCCTGGCTTCTTTCCATGGATTAATCCTGGACCAGCAACAGAGGAGAGCGGTAAGGAAAAACTAATCCATTAACAAGAAAATGCTTCTAATCAGAAACTTTTCTTTGCAGGAATGTTTGTGACCAAACTTGTTGGCTTGATGTACATTTGTATCTTCTCCCTAGACCTCCTCCTTGCCATCGGTTTCAGCGGCTCATTTTTCGGTTTAATCTTCATCTTCTTAGTTCTCTCAATAATCTTCATTCTTTTGGTCATTTCACGCCAGCCACAAAATCGTTATGCACTTCCATTTCTAACTCCGGGACTTCCATTCATTCCAACAATCGCCATCACAGTTAATATTTATTTAATATTTAAGTTGAGCATATTGACATTAGTAAGATTCACACTATGGATGTGCTTAGGATTAATAATGTACTTTTATTATGGCATCACGAACAGTCTCTTGGAGAATCCAACAGAAGAAATTGAGTTGACTGTAGATCAAAGTTATCTTAAATCACCACAAAAGGTAAATTTTAATAACCTTCAAAGAAATCGATAGTAAATTAATGTTTGAATCATAATTATTTAGAATAATGACAGACGGTCAGAAAAGGGAGCAGTTTGGGATAATCGACATGGTTACGAAAATAAAATGGCAACAGACGATTGGAATACAACGAATGGTGGATCAAACAACTGGTCTACATACAACTATAATTCAAATTCAAATTGGAATGAACCTAACCCCACAATAAATTACACAACACAACCAACATATGTGACTACAACAAGTCGCCAACAACCACCACAACCCCCTCAACATAGACCTAGTCCAAAGAAAGAAGGATTTTCCACTCTATTTGTGGCTGAATCAAGTTTTCCATCGTGGGAAGATTAAGTTTGTTGATTCGAGTCGAGGAAGTCACACACAAAAAAATATAGGTAATAATATATTTCATTTGTTCATTCCATACACAATACACAATGACAGAACTAAAGAAGTAATCTAGTTAAGAAATGAGAGAATATTATCAAAATTTACTTAACGATGCCTGTCATTCGATGATGAAAGATTTTTTGTTAACTTTCATCATTAGATGACATGACAATATAAAAGTATATACACAAAAAAAAAACAAGAAGTATGAAAAATAAGTTTATTGAATCATATAAGGAAGTAAATTAATAAATAACATTAAAGATAACCTATCTAAAAGATAAAAGAAAAAAACCAAAAAATAAGAAAATTCTTTAGTCAGAGAAAAAGTTAATAAAAAAATATTAATAAATTCAATATGATATATAAAAGACGTTCAAAAGGAACAATTATAAAAATTCGACGTGTTGACAAACAAACAAAAAATAGAATATTTACTCAAAAAGGATATTATTGCAAGCAATAATAAGTTTTAAAAAGGCAAAAAAAAAAAAATATTAAAAAATATAAACAGTTTACAACTTCATTAAACTCCGCGTTCATAAATAATGTGTCTAAATTATTAATTCAAATTAATTCTACTCAAAAGAAGTTCTTCGAAGGGTACAAGGCAATGATGGCAAAATTCTAAACACCTGAATTATCGCATCACATTTAGGATGTTTGCAACTCTAGCACAACAGATCAATAAATTTCAAAAAACTATCAGCATTGAGAGAAGAAACCAAATTCCATTTAAGCTTGATGCATCGTTCTTCAAAACGTTCAATTTGCTAATATCAAATGATCCACAGTAAACAACTCAAATAAAATAAATTTACCTTGAAAACTGAGTAAGCTTCAATGAAAACAGTAAGCTGAGAAAGCTACAATGCTTGTCATAATTAGGATTAAAATATTGTCAATAAAACCCCTTAAAATAATCTCTCAATGAATAGAAGGATACCTTTCTTGCATCTTTGCTCTCTTAAATGTTTCCAATTGCAAAGAAGAATTTGATCGATGAGGTGCTTTACATCTGAGTGAATAATCTATAGATCTAGTAATTCAGAAACATTCATTGAATTTTCCTCACTCAATTTATTTAATGAATGTCTTTGAGGTGGACTCAATTTAGTCAAAATCTTTCAAAAACAGCACATAACTTCTTCTTCGGAATGTTTTGACTATTAGGAAGGTAATAAGGATAAGCTTTGAAAATTTACTCTTGAACTAGAATGCAATCTTGAGAATACTCTAAATATTGATCTATTTACCATCAGCAGGGCTGGGTTTCTATGTTATACCTCATACCCTAGGGGTACTTTAAGTATAGCCTTAAATTGTACCCTTAGAGTATGGAGTATACCCTTGAAACCCACACCAGAATAGCAATGTTATAATCTACATACTCAAAATAAACCTTTTGCATCCACAAACACCCATTTCCTCGTACCGTTTGATGAACTTAATCATATAAGTGAGAATAATTAATTTTATATACCTACTTAGTATCCAAAAGCGCTAATTTTATCCCTTCTATTTATAATCCATTTTATGAAGCAGGCTAGTCATATAAAGGAATGAAAAATAAATTTTTTGATGAATATACTATTTTTAAAAGAAAAATTCTATCAACTTTAAATTGAGAGAGATGAGCTGAATGAAGCATAAACTTTACAAACAAAAAATAAATACATTTCTTAATTATTTTTCGATAAATCTTTCTCATCTATATATCCTATATAATATTTTACGTGATTGTAGGAAGTCATGCATGTCATAGAAAAATACTTTTAATCTACTCCTTTATTCATTAAAGTTATTTTCATCAAGATATATAGATGGGCCAATATGGAGTGCTAATCGACCACGATCGACCATGCTAATTTTAGCACTTTAACACAAACACAAAAAAATTGAAATTTAGAATTCGAATTATCACGTAAACTTGAATAGTTCAAGATTCATTTGCATTTAGATACTTAATTTACTTAATGATGGAGCATTTGTAATGCCTTTATCTTATCAAATCTCAATTAAAAGTATACAATTTTACAAAACAAAATTTGAAAAATTTCTTTCATTGTATTAGTTTTTCCTAAAATTCAAATTTTTTAACGGACAAATCGTCTAAATTGGCCCATCTATATATCTTGATTTTCATATCATCTGTGCTAAATAAATAACTTATCATAATAAGCTGACACGCAATGGAAATGCCGATGAATTTAAAACCAATTTCATATCCCCAAATGATGCGACCCCAAGAGTTGTCCAAAGCAATTTAAGTCTGTTAGATAGAAAGTTAAGTAGTTAGATAGTTTATTAGCGAGATATTGAATATTGAATAATTGAAGATCCAATAAAAGGTTTTAAAGGCATCGTCCTGACCCAAAATTATCATAAAAAGAGACACAGATGATAAATTATGGTTGTTTATTAACATATTAACTAGTTTCTTCTACTTCCTCTTTGTTGCTGATTGCATTTCGAATAATGTCCAATGTAATTCACCTGTGAGTAAATCCATAAAGGAGATTGAAATTTATTGCTCTATTTTATTCCATAAAAGAAACTTTCATTGTTCTATGATAATAGCAACGGTAACGACTACTAATAGTAGTTATTATTGCTCTTATAAATCACATGCTTCAGCTGATAATATCGTTTTGCAACCCACGAGTGTGAAAAAAGCTATTTTTTTCTAAATTGATTGATTAATTGTAAATTAAATCCAACATCCCCCTAACAACGTAATCTGAACCGACTTAATTTTTTCCCTTTTCCAAAGTTAATTTACTTGTAGATCTGATACTAAATTGTATCGTAATCTCATAGCGAAAATGAAAAATAAGATAAATGATGTGAAAATTTATTCAAAAAAAAAAAAAAAAGTTGACACATAAACACTAATAAAGGAACATATCATTTTTGATTAGTTGATAACGATGTTAAGGAAAATTTTAAGGCGTAAAATGCGAAAAACAGTAAAATATAAGTCGATAATTCGATATGAAAAGTTATTGATGAACGTTTAACAAAAGAGAAAAGACAAAAAAAAAATCTGATAGAAATTTAATTTTACTCACCAGAATTTTTCATTGTTCATGCTGATTATTTTTTTCTTAACCTCAAAATTTCAAACTTTTTAATTTTAATAAAATTCAATAAAAAAAGTCTTAGAAAATTCAATAAAAAAAGTCTTAGAAAATTCATAAAAACACGCAAAATTTGTTAAAATATTTGCTGTTATATAATTTTAGAATAAGCAATTACAAGAATTTCTAACTTTCGAATACCTATTTTAAAAAAATAGTTTGACTTCTTTGAATTTTTAAATAAATTTCACTAATAGATTGGATTTTTATGGTTTGATTAAACATTCTTCAAAAATCAAAGCTGGATGACAAGAAAATAACTGAGTTACATGATATAAAAAGAATGCAAATATGTAAGCAAACAACATTGATAAAGTATTGAAACTATAAAATATTTAATCAATAGATAGATTGCATTAAAAATACAAAATTAATCCAAAAGAAAGAAAAAATAAAATCACTATGTTGACTATGATTTAATGAAAAAAAAAAAGTATTAAAGAAGCAAACATTAACCAAAGAAACATAAAAAATATGCAGTTTTACGAGAGTTACGTTTTAATATATCACAATACATTTTTTCATAAAACATTTTTTAGATTGTTGAATTCTTAGTTATGTTTGGAAAAAAGCAGTGGATTTAAAGGAATTATCTATACTAAGAATATAAGAGAATTGTAAAGACTTTTGAGCATTTTTCCAATGTTTTCAAGATTAATAATTGATAAGTTTAATGTTAACGATGATTATACGTGTTCAGAGTGATAAATTGATTGATTATTGCTCCTGGAAATTAAAAGAAAATTTTTAAAAAAATCGAGAAAAGGGTGAAAATGTGGATATGATTTTAATCCGATGGATTAAAAACTAAAACAATCCATTGCATTAAAATCACACCATGATGTTCTTCAAAGATGAAATGAACATGTCTTGACATTTTACGGAAGAATTTACAGCCAAAGCTTGCAGATTTCAACTGACACAATATTTTTCTCTTTTACAATTCCAATAAATTTTAAATTAAATTTGATTTTTTTTAACCAAAAAAAAGTTTTAGACTCAGTAAGATATTAATAAAGATCATTCCCTTATCTAAAAAAAAAGATTTGTGTTGTTTCTCTCGCTGTTATACTATCATAATATAAGAATGATGAAAACATTTAAATATAATTGGAGCATGAACAAATCAAATAAATTCTAATTATAACATAACTAATAAATAAATAAAAATAAAATAATTATAAAAAGCATATTGAAGAAAAAAAAAAGAATTTTTAATGAATCAGTTAAGCTAAAAATGTGAAAACATCTTTTGATTATGTGATAATAAAACAAGAAACAAATTATTGAAAAATCTAATAAAAATTATTGAATGATTAAATACAACATGGCTTTTTTTGATTTGTTGATCTCAATACTTTACGTTTTTATCTCTAATTAATTTATATATGAGTCTAAATCATCCTTTACCAAATTTTGTAGTATTGTCAATGACTTTTTGAGTTTACTTCAAACTGTTACTGTTTGGGTATCTTTGTTGATGACTTTCCACTGATTTGTGGGTGCTTACCTACATTAAGTTTGTAAAATTTTCTGAAATATAAATTTAAGTCTTTTACCTCACAATTTTATTTAAATCCAGCTTTAATAAATATCACAAAACATGCTTATTCCTCATCACTATCCGGTTCCTCCTTAATTTCATCATCAGTGATTCCAAATGACTCTTCTTCATTATTTTGTTTCTTGATTAATAAATGAGCTTTTTTGATGAACTCTTCTGCTTCCTCATCATTATTTAGTGCCTTAAATCCTTTTACAGCATTTACTAGCATCTCATGTCTGTTTGTGATTTTTGGATCTATTTCTATTGCAGCATAAAGGTACTGGAAGATGGAATATCAATTAAAAGATGAATAGTTAGCGTTATTAAATAACTTTAGGTCTGAAAAACAAGATCCAGTAAGGATTTACATACTTACCTCAAACAATTGATTCGATACGAAGAAATCTCGTTTATCAAGTCCTTTGTAAATGAGTTTATATAGAATTCTAAAATTCCTGTCTTCAAATGCTTGTCGAACTGCTTCCAATATATTTGGATGACTTAATGCTGGATCATCGGTATTTAAGTATCGATATCTCTTTTTATGACAATTGAATTTTACAAGATTTGGTCCTTTTTGACTTGTCTCTGATATCTTTTGCAATTTGTCCATAACTTGATCGTAAACTGGTTTTGGAACATAATATGTGGACAGTTCATTTGATGCTGGAAGTCTTGACATTTTATTTTATTCTTTAAATCTTAACTTAACTTAACAAAATTTATTGAACGATTTACTTTTGTTTATGTTTAATAGTTTTGGGTTGTTTTGGTAGAGGTCGCTGATATCATTAAGGATGGATTTAAATTAGGGATTGTAACGTACGTAAGATCCAGTTGATTGAAACATTTATTTCTCGTCTTCAGATTCTTCTTCTCCTGACACTTCCTCGTCTTCTTGCTCCTCTTCCTCCTCTTCAGAACTGCTGCTTACGTCAGATCCACTGTCAAAAACTTTATCTTTGTCTTCTTTTAAGATCTTTTTGTACTGCCTTACTGATATTTTGTGTGGAATGATCTGAAATTGAAATTGAATTAAGAATAATTAATTTTAAATCCGTAAGTAAGCTATAAATCAAGATCCAGTGACTGGACTGTCAATCTCTGTGAGATCCAGAATAGATTAAAATTTTGGCGAATCTGGCTGGATCTATGATATAACAACGTCAAAAACCAACATACCTGATGCAAAAAGTCTAATTTCTCTTCGTCCTGTACATATTGAGCTAATGATTTGTACGAAAGTGCCTTATTATCGAGATTAAAAGCTTCTTTGGACAAGAATCGTATGAAATGTTCTGTGGCTGTAGTTATCAGGTAATTTGCTTCATTTGATATATTATCAGTTATATTTGGATCCATCTTCATAATCTTCTTAATTCTTGCCTGTAAAATAAGCATAATTCATTAATGCATCATCCAGAATTTTTAAGAAATTTTATGAATTTACCATTGGCAGAATGTTATCAGATATTCGTGCATTTCTATTTCCAAGAGATTGTCTTTTGTCATCGCTTGTATCAGCAGCTTTTGTATCCTCTGCAGCCATTCTAATTAAATTAATAATTTTATGAGTTTATTATTATTATTTTACCGCTCTTTAAAAACAACTTGTTGCTTAGATTTGCTCAAAACTCAGCAACAAATTAACGGTTTTTAAAAATTCAAATTCAAAAATTTAAGTCCTGAAAAAACGACCGAATGTTTACAAAAAAAGTCGAATTAAATTTATTTTTGTCATTTAACGTTTTATGCTGTAAAGAGAGCATTAGGAACTGAATAATTAATAGAATATTAATCATTAAGTATTGCAATATATGTAACAATCAAAATAAGCAGCAGAAACTCATAGAAAGTGTTTAAAATATTAAAAAAGTTAAAAGTGGCTATTTTTGGACTAAATATTTGTAGTATTTAATTAATTAACAGTAAGACACAATGACTAATGTTGGGTAAGTAGAAATGACAATTTAGTTTTGGACTTGATAACATTTCATTCATTACGTATACAAATTTTTCTTTGTTATATTAAAATTTCATATAAATTGCGTTCTAAAACAGCATAAATCTCCAGTTATGTCCTTCAACATTCATCTCTTTGTTAACGCATACTACATATAATAACACAAATGCCTTAATTACTACATTTTCAGATTCCGTAAAAGGTCAAGGTCACGTGAAGATTTTGGTGAAGAATTTTTTCCACTGTCCAAACGAATCAATAGTCTTCAAATATCTGGAGAGTTCACATTCACACAAATTCCATTAAATCAGCACATACAACAGCCAGAAGAGACACAACAACAATGCCAACCAAATGCAATGCCATCGTACAATCCAGAATTGACATTTGAGGAGAATCCAAATTACTTCCGTGAGAATAATGTCCTGTATGATCTATACCTCGAAAGGATGCGAAGGAGCAATAAAAATCCAGTGATATAAGTCTTAATTCTATACTCATTTCTCATCTCATCCATCCTCAATGCTAATCTTTATATAAATATATTTTTGTAATAAGAACAGTCCAAAGAATTAATTTTTGTGTCTCATTTGCATACTTTATATCCTGTTTTTTTATTTTTGAAATTAAAAATAATATGATGATTGTTGCTGTAATTATCAATTTCGTGTGATAACAAAAAGTGAGTACGTTCAAGTTTTGGAAAATTTGGCATTAACTGATTGAAATTTAATACGATTAATAAAACAAAAATGATGTTCTTTATTTTTTTGACTTTAAATTGAGGATCTTTTTTGGGTCTAAGCATGTTGAAAAATTTGGTTATGTTTAGGAATTGGCTAGTCATGTTAGGTACGAAAATATGCTTCGTCATTTTGATGACTAAATATTTGAAATAAATTTGAAGAAGTAACGAAATTAAGGCTAGAATGGTGGATGAATAACAAGATATGTTGTGGATTTTCATGGAAATCAGGCACTTGATCATATAACTTTCATCTATGAATTAATTCACAGATTATAGCTTGTAACCTGATTCGTTTATTTCTTAATACATCCACAAATTAAAGCTCACAGTACTTTAATCATATCTCCTCTTCTTAACAACAATATTCATCCAATCATCAAATTCATGATCAGAATCGAGGACCAACAATTCATCATCGGAACTAGGAATTACTTCTGTAGTTATCGTAAGCCAATTGTAGCAATTAATTTCTTTAGTCCATAAAGTTTTGCAATTGTTGATCAGCTTACAATTCTTATGGATGACAAAAGGAACTGAGGAAGCATCTTCGCACATCACAATATCTCCTTTAATATCTATGCATTTGTAAAGTTGACGAAGCATAGCATGACGATTTTTATAAGATGCAAATCCAAAAGGTCGAAGACATTTTCTGCCATTAATCAACTTTAATCCAATCAAGTCAGTTCCTCCAATTTCTTCTAATGCAATTATGATGTCATTTAAATATTCACCAACTCTGTGGCTTAACTTTTTGATGCCTGGAATGCTTAAGGAAATTGGAATTTCTTCAACTTCTCTTCGACTTGCTAATGTGAAATTCTTTGGGAATATAGCTGATGTCAATATCCAATCATTGAAAATTATTGGAATTTCATGTCGTCGAATTATTAAGGACTTGAATTCTTGCAGTTTTAAGTAGTCATCCTCGTTGTACACTGTTATGAATATTCTGTCTGTATTTTTGCCTTCTGGATACTCGCAAACTCGATATATGGCAATTAATGATGGAAATCGAATGCATAAAGCTTGAGTGATGTAACTTAATGGCCAATTTGTTGGCACTTGTGTTAATAATGCAGTAAAAAGTGGTGAATATATTCTTCTTCTTTTTAGTCCCATAATTCTGTATTGAAATAGTGCAAAATATTTGATTAGCTAGGATATTGATTGAATATTAGCAGCTACTCTTAGGAATCTGTCAAATTGTCAAAAAAAACACTTTGGGCAAGGCACTTTTTGTTGTTGATTTGTAAGGGGTTTTGTACTAGGAAGATGCAAAAAATTTAAGTCAAATTCAACGTATTATTGACATTTGAATTTTCGCATCTTTTTGAATTCGCCCTTTTTTGCTTCTTTTAGTTTCATTTTCTTTGTTGTCGTCGAAGAGTCAACATCATAATTAGGTAAGCATTGTATTTATTATTAAAATATTGATGAAAATCACTAATTTTTCAGCTAAGGGGTCATTCATTTATTACGTAAAAAAATAACAGTGTGCATTCTCTAAATAAAGTCTGAATCCAAAAATGCATAGTCAAAGTAAAATCACACTAAATATTAATCATTTAAAGCAAAGCAAATCCTGTCCAACAATCTTTATTCACACCTCGAGCATTTCCATCTCCACTTTATTAAAACGTTTTTAAATCATATCACATAAATTCTGAAAAACGATTCAAACAATGTAAGCGTAAAACAATAAGCATGGATGATATAAATTAGATTTAAACTGTACAACTTGTGGAATCTTTCTGTCGTATTTCGATCAGATAAAAATCTGGTTTGAGCGGATTAAAAAAAAGTGACAACATTAGGGTCTATCTCGTAGGGATGAATGCTATCATCACAAAAATTTCTCGCTTCCATAGAAATGAAAATTTTTTTCTTCATGAGCCAACACTTGTGCAATAAATTATCATTTTGTTTTCAGTAATGATGAAAATTTAAGCCGATTTGTCTCTCCTTTCTCTTTATTATTTTTTTTTTTTTGTGTGTGTGGGATACAATGGTTGTTCATTAAATAACAGTATTTATGTGAGTAAATAAATAAAATAAATTTATTTTTTTGTTGGGGATTTTTGTTTTTTTGCCATATCTTTCCAACATGAACACATTATTCCTATTAATACTTAGAGTGGCTAAACGAATTTCACAAATATTGTTAAATTAATTACTGAAAAGGGAAATCAAGAATTAAGTTCTTATCGAAATGATTTTTAATCGATTTATATGAAAGGGGTCACAATTGAAAAAGATATTCATGAAGTGTGCTTGGTTAATAAATTATGATTATAATTTGTTATTTGAACACATCATAATGAAATGAGGGGTCGAATCAAGTTCACTCATTCGGATGTTATGCATCATATCTTATTTGATATTATCGTCTTACTTCCTCCCTTTTTTAGTACTGAATAATGTCTATTAGGAAAGGAATCTTTCTTTTTGGAGTATCAAAGAAGTCATAAAAAGTGAAAAGATATGATTGCATTTTTTTATTTCTTTAAATTAGCATATTGGTTGTAGTAATGTGGTACATGTATCAACTTTTAGAGCTCGTAAATTTTTATTTGAATTGTTTTCTATAAAAAAAAAAAAAACATTTGAAAAATATGGAAATTATCTAATTTTGATGGATATGCTAAGATTTTCGGAAAAAAATAACCTAAAATTAAAAATTACTTTGAATTCAAGTTTTGAGGTAAGAAGTTTTTTTCTGAATTAAAAATCGAGAGGGAACAACATGATGTGGAAATTTTAAAGTAATTTTACAATCAAACCAAAAATGTTTAAAACTCCATCTAGGATCAAAATTTTGATGTAATCTTATGAAGATCCTAAATCTGAGCACCAACAAATAAATTATTAACTTCGATTCTTTTATGGGAAATCGAATCGCGCTATATTTGTCATAATTATTTGTAAAAAAAATATCTAACTTCCAACTCTATTCTAACAAAATTGCAAAAAAAAAATCATAAAATATGGTTCAACACTTGTGGGTAACGATGACAATATCACGATAAAAGCAACAGCGCCAAAAATATACGAGCAATGCAAAATTTAATAATAAATAACTTTCTCTTATTCTTCTGATAAGACTTCTTTTCATTTTCTTTGGTCGTTTTTACGCTTCCAAAAGTTTATGTGGTTGAAAATTTGAAAAGTTGTAAACTATTTTTTTTTTGTTTCTTTTTTTTAGTTTGAAAAATATTGTTGATTATTTTCTTGGTGAAATGAGAACATAAGATAGGACTTATTTATTTTGTATGTTGCTGTTTTTAGTTGAGAGAAGAATAAAAGTTTTGGAAGTAATTTTTAGAGTTTTTTGCTCGCTTAACTGCCGTGAAATATATATATATATATTTTTAAAAAAAATAAATAACTTTAACTTTAGGTGCCAAATATCTTTCAATAGCTCAATATTATATCAATTCTGTATTAAGATTTGCTTTTAACAATTTTAAGCAACCATATGAGACCACGATCCTCGCAATTAATCTCATAATATCTCACAAACCACAAATAATTTAAAATCTAATCCAACCGCATTAAAATAACATAAAATAACACCAAGAGCCATAAAAAATAACATAAACATCATCAAATATACAGCACTGAGTACAGACACATTTATGTTAGCATTTTTGGCCAGAAAAGTACCCGAGAATGCTTACCATATAAATGATCATAAAAAACCATTGACAATGATTTGTTTTAAATTCAACCAGAAAAACATATTGGCAAGAGCAAAGAAACATGAAAAATAATATATAAAGGTTCAGTACAGCATATGGATTAGTGGTTTTTCTTTTTCAATGAAAAACAACACATATTGACATAATGTAGTCGCATGGGATCAGTGCAATAAGGTTTTGTTAACAAATTGCAATCAAATGCTTCATTTATGAGTTTTCTGTCTAATTTTTATTCCTTTATACTTGCATACTCGGATAGGGTTCGCCTGTTGAATAGACAAAGTAAAAGAATTAACAAAAGAGAAAAAAAGAGGGATTTCAATTTCGGTATAAAGCATGTGTTTTGAGTAGAACATATGGCATGATGACGATGAAAGAGGTGCTCATTATGATGCAATCTAGTTTATATAAAGCAGTGCCGATCATCATCATCATGTTGTTTCTTTGTGCATGAATTTTTTTGGAATGAAAAATGCATTTGAAAATATTTAAGGTATCAGGGTTAGGGGTTGATTTGCTTTCGTAGCAAATTTTTATGACACTTGTTATGCTTGATACATGGATGGAATAATTTAGTGGACAGCATCATTAGGAGAATTTTTTAAAGACTTTTTTTTGCTATTTTTTAGAATTATGTAGTAGGGGTTCTGATTTCTTGAATTTTTATAGATTTTCAGAAATAATCGTCAATTTTTATTTGAAAAGTTTTTAATGGAATATTTGACCGAATAATAATTTTTAAACTGCAAAATATTGCAAAACCTGTTTTTCAACATTTTCCCATGAAACATAACCTAAATTAACCAAAAAAATCTTTAAATACCCAAAAACATCCCGAATTCGACATGCGAATATCCTTACTCAATCTCGACCCTCATATCCATCTACTCGCATGTTAGTTCTTCGGATATATGTATACACAAAAAATAAGCAGTGTATTTAAATGCTTCCACCCCTTATAGCATCATAAATATACTCTTTGTGTGTTAAAGTGGATTGAGAAAACATCTGTGCAATTTTTTCACTTGATTACATTTACTTTTGATCAGCATAATGGGATTGATGACTTTTTTTCGGCACTCGCTTATTTACTTTTTCTTATTTTTTTAGTAATTTTCATGCTTGTTTATTGTGGCTGTAAAGTGTTTTAAATACCCTGATATTTTAAATTCAATATGATAAAATTTAAATGCCGAGCAATATTTGACATCTTTTTACTTCCAACACAACTGAGTGTGCCAATTCATCTCTTCCTGCATATGTTGGATTATCATCAAGAATAATAATTCTGATTGATGTTTGCTGGGCTTTTTTTGACACATTTTTCCGGTATATGTATAATAATATTATGAATGGTAGTCAGAAGAATTTTGACGCTCAATTTGCTTTAATACTTTGCATAAATTTTCATAGCCACATGTTTGCATATGTTTGTTTGAGATAGCATGGAAAAGGCCATTTCTAAATGAGAAATCGTAAAAATTTATGACAGAATGAAAGTTTTTATTTTTCATGAAAAAATATGTCAAGTTGGGTTTTGAAATTTTTTTTAGTAGGCTTGACTATATTTTAGCAAAAAACTAAATTTTTGGAAAAAAAAATATAATTTGTAAGGTTCATAGTAAAAATTAATTTATTCAATAATTTCAAGCCTTAATCCTCAATTTGCAACTCTAAAATCCTCAAAGTATCATTTCCATAAGTGTTAAATTTCAAAGAAATCTCCCAAAAGTCTAATTCAATTAACGCACTTACCATACCCATCCATCACAATCCCGCATTAAATAATTTACTAAATACACACCCTTAAACTGTTAAAAATGCTGCAATGCATTCAAAACCAATTTGTATTATAGACATAAGTTGTATTGTACCCTGCGAAAAATCTGTTCTGGTTTTTTTGACAATCTGTTCCTTTTTTTCTCTCTCTGAAAATGATATGAGGCCTTCTGCTTAGTCTATGAATATTAAAATGTGTGTATGCAGCATGTATGAGAAATTTTCATATATTTTGTGGTTTTTTGAAAAAAAAAAAATTATGGCAATAAAAAATAATTAAAATTAATACAGGCAGAGAACGAAGCATTGGCACATAAAAAAATATTGTACATTTCATAAGATTAATTCACATTGAATATTGAAGGACATAAAATGAAGATGAAAAAAAGACTTTATTATAGGACTTAATAGACAAAATCTTGGAAAATATTTTTTCACAATATTTTGATACTTTTATTTTTCCTTACACAGGATTTTCGTTATATATCATGCTCACTCCCATTCATACAATTTCCTCAGCATACAGCATAAACCACGCCCTTCAAAATGGTGGAGAGAAGAGAAGACTTTGTGTAAAAACAAAATATCCGTAAGCCTGTAAGAATGTTCACCCTTACAATTGAGTATATAAAAAAATATACTCAGCACACAGCAAATGCGATGCTAACAACGTATACAAGAGACGAGAGAGAGAAAAGAGAGCTGTTTAATGTGCATGGAAATATGTTATATTTTTGAAAACAGTATTGTTATTGTGGCGCACATATTCACATATTTCAGTCACCAAGTATACAATATGCGCATTTTTGTGAGATGTTATATGGGTGGGATTGGTAATGAATGATGAATTGAAGCATATAGCATAGCATCATTGCCGTACGGTTTTATCGAATGATGTTTCTTTATATACTCTGTGCTACTTCATAAACGTACGGCAGTCGACTTTATGTTCTTGTCGGGATCTGACCGAAATTAAATATTTTCTTGTGCTGAGAATTTAAACTTGTTTTTTGTGGATATTTTATTGAAGGACATTTTCATGTCAGGAAGGAAGTGAAAAATATTTTTGTGAATCTTGTGGGACTTTGAAAAAAAAACTATAATATAAACTAGTGAATTTTAAAAATATTCCGGAACTATAAAAAAATATAAATCATATTGCAATGACAATGGATGTCGCAAGTGAAGCACAAATAAATTTAAAAATATCATCATCACATCTAGACGAGACAAATGTCCAAATCAAGCCATTAAATGAAGTTCAGACGAAACTTCCGATGAAACGGTCATTTGATGTCGCATTTTTGATGCTACCCGATGAAAAATTAAAACAAAAAGAGAAGGTTCAGTTACAACCAGAGTTGCATTATCCATTAACTGAACTAACTGTTAGGTCTGATCTTATAAATCGCAACAGTCATCCATTGACTAAAATTGGAAATAAAGTGTTTCTAAACAGTGATTATTCTGCTGTTTTTAAGTCATGTGAGGATCAATACAGCACACGATCATTAACAAACAGCACAGTCTCGTCAGACAAAAGTGATGAATCAATTGAGATTGAATTGCCAAGAAGTGCATTCTCAAAAGTAGCAATAAATGTTGATTCTCCAATTCCACCTGCAGCTAGTCCAGATCAACTAAGCTGCTCATCAGCTAGTCCACCAATCTCATACAGTCCACCGACAACGAATTTTAGATCGGATTATGGACAGTTAATTAATTCTAGTGCATTTCAAGCAATTAGTCAGCAGTCGTTTGGATCTCAAAAGCAACAAAAGGCTCTGTTTTATAGAAATAATTCATTAAGTCCAGCATCAACTCTTGTAAATAATAACAACAATATCAGCAGTCATAGTCCAAACAGTACACCTGATCCATCATATTTTCATGGTTTCCAACAATTTGGACCAAACATTCCACATGTCTTTATGCAGCAACAAGATCAATTTATAAGAAACCCAGCAGCTGCAATTTTATCAACTCTGTTGCCAACGTCCATTGGAAGTCTGTCACTTCCAGCTCAAAATGTTTGTGCTAAATGCAATATAAGTTTTCGAATGACTAGTGACTTGGTATATCACATGAGATCCCATCACAAGAATGAAAATGTTCAAGATCCAAATAGAAGGAAGCGTGAAGAGAAGTTAAAATGTCCAGTTTGTAGTGAGTCATTTAGAGAAAGACATCATTTGACTAGACATATGACAGCTCATCAGGATAAGGAAGGAGACTTGATTGAACACGAGATCGCAGAATATCATACACGACGGAAATGAAAGTTTCTCAAATTTCCATAAATGTTCTGGAACAAAAAAAAATGATCATTCTAGTCAATTTGTGATAAAGCAATAGTCAAGTTGGTACTTAAATTTTTAAGGATGCCAATTGTCAGTTACAGATTAGTTTAAATAGATTTTGACTAGCTGAAACTAGTTTATTGATAAATAATTGCATTCTGATGTGGAAATAAAGTTTGAAAGTTGTATTAAGAAGTCATAAAATTTATATTAAAACTCTAAGTCAAAATATGAATTCTGGTGCATTTATAAGAACTAGTAAAGTGAAGAACTATATAATGAAATAATTATTAGTGCTGTTTGTGAATCCAGACGATATTAAGTTCAAAAAATTAGAAAAAACTCTTGTAAAAATCATTTTAAATTCTCGTTATAGTTTTTTCCTTAATTAAAATTCTGTGCCCCAACAGTACGATCAATCTTTAAGAAACTCAAGTTAGTTTTAAAAGTCAACATTCAAAAAGAAAACCCTAAAAACATTTCAAACCCATTTTCTTAACTCAAAATACTAAATCCATACAAAAATTCTAGTTAAAAATCTGGATAATCAATCAAGAAGCGCTACTTTATAAATATTTAAAACAAAATCGAATGTTTAGATTAGTAATTGTAAATATTAATGAAAAATAAATCAAATTAATAATTAAATGTTCATAAATAAAATCCAAAAAAATTTATATCGATGTCTGTAAGCAATTTTGTCCTTATACACTAATTAAAGATATAAAAAATTGATTTGAAAATTAGAAAATTTGTTTTTTGTTTTATTTTTTAATCGTTGTTAAAGTTTAAGTATTTTCAGGTTATTTTAAACATTTTTCATCAGTTTTTTTCTCCTATTAAATTTTCGTCAATATGCTTTACAAAAAAGGCAGTCAAAAGTTTTGAACGACTTTTAAATATTTCTTAAAAGCTTTCTTTTTGTAAAAATTTTCTCGAAAACAGTTTCTGTTGCCTTTTAATTTAAAAGGAAACGGATTCAAATTAAAAGTTAATAATTCAAATTAAGAAGTCACAACTATGAAATTTGATTAAAAAGATCAAATGCTTGGAATCGATCGATTTCTTAACATTTCAATTCTTGTTTTTTGCCAAGTGATCAATAATCATACTGGTCATAAGTCATAAGAAAAATAATAAAATAGACATAAATATAATATAAAAAAAATATAACATAAAAGATTAAATAAAATTTAGATAAAAATTAAATACCTGATTCATGTATTCTTAGCTCCCTAAACGACAATTTATATTATTAAAGCTTTCAAAAAGAATTTAAAGAAAAATAATCACCAACAATTAAACTCAAAACTTTTACATTGAAAAGGTTAATGAAAAAATAAATAAAATAAAAGAAAAAGATGAAAAATGAGCAAAAAGAGACAATGTTGAAAAGCAACATACCAATAATACCGACACCAGCAAATAATAATGAGAACAATAATAATTGGAAAACTTTTTCCGTTCTTCCGTTTTTATTTTTCCATCTTACCAGCAGAAAAAGGAACTCAATTCATTATGTCTTCCGTTCGGAAACACAATTAAACTTGCTTTAATGAAATTTGGGGATAAATCTTTTTTATTTGTATTTGATATCATTTTCTTCCAAACCCTTGAGGGGCTTTTCTTTTGTTATTCATGCTTAGAAGTAAATATGGGGAGGCAGGGATGGAGTCAGAAGTTAAAAATGTTTTTAATGTATTTGTTCTTTGGCTAATTTTGGGTGTAAAATTAGAGATCTTTGGTAGTGTAGAGGTTTAAATAATTGGAAATTGTATTGCGAAATTCATAAGTCATGAGTTCGAATCTCAAAAATTACAAACGATTAAATTTTGATCTTTGAATTTTATTTTTTTTTTCTTATTTCGAACCTGATTTGAACAGAAAAATACTCACAATTTTGATAATTTTCAAAAATTTCTTCATGAATATGGAATGAGACAAGCAAAGACCGGATAGTCTCTTTTATTTATATATCATGTTAATTTATGGTGTTGACAAAAATACTCAGTACTTGTTTGGGGTCAATTTACATAATCTCTGTGGAATAATCATCATCATCATCTCGTTGTTTCCCCCAAAACTAAACAAGCAAAGGTTTTTTTTCTGTAAACCATCATCAAGCTGTTTAACAGAATCAAAACAAGGCGAAAACATGCGATTAAACAAATTTGTGCAAGCACCGAGTTTCCCACGAAATTCAGACTTCTCATGGAATTGAATCTGTGCTCGCAAATTTAACAAGAAAAGCGCATCGAATTAGTAACTTGGCGCGACGAATTTTCTTTATTTCCTTGAATATGTAGCAGTCGTATGCTGTGAAGAAGATTGAAACATTAAATGTGTGTACAATGGAAATTGTTTTATATTAGAATGTGCCAGGGGTCGTTCATGAGACATAAAGTTGTAAGCATAATGCATACAAAATGAATTTTTGTCGCTTTTTTACAACAATATTATAAAATTTCAGCTAGCGATGCGATAGAAATTATATCACAGAATACTTATGTTAATGATTTATAATTTCGTGTGTACTTCCAAAATTTGCATTTTTTAGTTATTAATAATATGTATATTATGGAGAGGATTTTTCTCGAGTGTCATTAGTCATGTTTTGTGAGTTCCTTGAAGTCAACTTTTGGTTGGAATAAAGACTGATTTTATGAACTGTATGTTGACATAAAATGAGGTCCTATGTGTGGTATAGACTAAGAATATTTAAGAGTATTTATAGAGTCTAATTACTTAAAATTACCAAATTCAAGTGAATTTTTAAAAATTATTAAAAAATATTTTTTTTCTTTTCTAAAGTTAAACAAAAGATTTTTAAAAACCAAATCACAAATAATGATTTAAATGCCATTTGACTCTACAAATCAAAAAATATTCAAAACAATACAAAAATTCGTTTCCTATACAAAAGTCATTGATTTTATCCAAAAACCTGTCAAAATGTTCAAATATTTGAAAACATTCTAAACCTTTTTTTACTCTCTTAATAATTACTAATCATCGATGCTTTAAAATATTGAAGAACTCTTCAAAATAACTAAATAACTACAGCCACTCAAAAGTATAACATTTTCATGGCAAGTATCCTTGAAAATATTTTTTTCCAAATAACATGTGTATTCAATAACCTCTTTAACAATAGCGAGAAAAAAAAGTAAAGTTAAAAGACTTTTAACCACCATACATCATTAAACCTACATACATCTGTTCAGATTTTTTTGTATTTTTGCTCATTCACATTACGAGGAGGGGTTGCTTAAAACCTGTCAATTTTGTGCCGTTTTACTTCCTTTACATCCCTTATTTTCTTTTCATTGATTCCTCTTGATACTTTATAGCGTTTTAATAACATATTGTTCATAATATAAAATTAATTTTAGTTGCTTTTAAATATTCAGTTTGTTTTTACGGATTATGGTTTCAAGAGATCTGTACGGCTTCTTATATATCACACTGATTTTTAATTGTGTGCACATCTGGTGTTTATTTTTATATATTTTTGGAATTTATTTTTAAAAAGAATTATTGATTATTTCTTTGACATTAGTTTTGTAATATGTTGTAATTGGATTGGAAATGAAGCTATTTTGGATGTTGCGTGGAATCAAATAGTGATCTGGATTTTGTTAAGTTTAAAATACAGAAAATAAATATGTCGGAGTAAAGTGTGTTTGAAACTTACAAAAATTTTAAGTTGTGGGTTCAAATCCCAAAATTTACAAAATAAATGTGATTTATCCGGATGGATTGATTCTCTCGATTCTTTTTCTAAACTGAACAAAATTTAATTTTTTTATTTATTTTAAATTTAATTTTAAACTTAATTTTTTGCGAATGATAGAAAAATGATTTATGAGCTACAATCGCGAAATTTAATATTAAGTTTTTAGTTTTAATTCCTTGAATGCTAAGGACCAGGTCATTTTTTTACACTTCAAGGTTTTTCGTATTTTTCGACAATATTATCTGCAGTATGATGTGCTTCAAGAAAATAAGGAGTTGATCCCAAGTCTTCTTTCTCTTGGCTATGCCTCTGATGCTTATTTTAACAATTTTCAATGCACTCTAACCTAAAATTATGTAGCTCAATAAAACCAAAATATAGTCTACATAAATAATTTATAGTTCACCATCATATCCTCAAGGATGAATAATAAATTCCACTAACTAGTCCCATAACAAAAAGAACCATAATCTTCAAAAAATAATCACTTTCCGGCAATATGTTTCATTTTTTACATCACATCACGCGCACTTTGATGTCATTTAATATGACCCTCACGAGAGTAACTAAGCAAGCAGTTATTGATGATGCATTGCATGTTCACGAATAAACATTTAACAAGTGATAAAATATTGCACATTAAATGTGTATTCATTTGAAATAAACTTGTAAATGGCTCGGAAATCATTTTCTTGTCACTGCTTCATTTTTATGTTCCTTTTGGATGTTCTCCAAAAAAAATGAAAGAAATCGTTGGCGTTGAACAGCAAAATGATGATGATAAATATTTGAATAAAAAACAAGAATTTCCGCCCAATAAATGACACTAAAGAAGAATATATAAATTTTTTGATAAATTGGAACTTCGTTTGACCTTTGTCACATCTGTATAATCTCATTTTCTATCCCTTCTTCGTTCTTTAAAGACAATCATCTATCTTTTTATTTATGGCAACTACAAAGACGAAAATTTGATTTTTTTTTCTCTTCTCTCGATCAATTGAAAATGTCGTGAAAATTGACACATGATTTATGTTAGTTTATCGAGAAGGCTAGGGGCAAAATGAATTGATTATCTTGATAATATACTCGAGGGGACAGGTAGTTATTTGTTTTTAACCTTCTATTTTTGCCATTCATACATTGATTGATGTTGAACGGTAAATAAATTGATATGGATCGATGATTCAAGAAATTGAGTCAAATGTAATTTAATGTCAATTGTATTTGATTTTAGGTGCCTTTAAGTGCACTTTTTATGTGAACTATTAATTAGGAATTAGGTTTGATCTGTGAAATTGTAACTGAATTTCAAAATTCAAATTTTTTCTAAATCTTTAATTTCTAACCTCAAAAAAAAATCTAAGCATCTAACAATATTTTATTTCAGCCTAAAAAGGAAACCTCAAAACATATTCAACAAGCTTACATATTTTTTAGCCTACTACAGCTTCTACAATATCTTTTTCGTCGACAAACTCAAAACATATAAACGCACACATTGTATGCTGTCTTTCAATATTTAGCTTTCAATAAAATATTGTATCCATTTCTCACATTAAGAATCTGTGTAGAAAAAGGAATTTTTGTCGTAAGCCACACCCACAACATTTTCTCTTGTTTATGCTCCATGAGACTTTATGTACTGTGTAGCTTTTTTTGTTCTCGATTACTTTATAAATGTGTTACTTGTATATAGAAACGTAGAAATTTAAGCGAAAATGGAAGTAAGAAAGTAAATCAATTAAAATTCGGATGGTTTATGGAAAAATTGTATTTTTTGTTCTGAGCTTTATGCTTTTGGATTTGTTTGAATTTTTGTATTAGCTATGAAGACTTTGGGATATTGAAAGTAAATATGCTGTTTTGTAAATTTTGAATCTTTTAGAAAATTGTCAAAACTTTAAGATTTTTGTGGCACATATATCTTAGTTAGTGGTGATATGTATATTCAATAATAATTGGAGGTTCGAATCCTATTACCAAGATAGAACTGTCACAATTTAAATTCAATGTCTATATAAATAAAATATCTATATAAAATTTCATGCTACAGATCGAAATCAAGCCTCTAAACTACCCTCTGAAAAAACTTACAAAACCTTAAGAAAAACTTCATCAACTCAATAAATTTGAGTGTGGTAATTTGGATGGATATTTTGGCCAAATTTTTTTGGCCAAAATTTTTTGTACGTTTTAATTTTGGCCAAAACTTTTTGGGCGTATTTATTTTTGGCCAAAATTTTTTGGGCGTATTTATTTTTGGCCAAAATTTTTGGGCATTTTCAATTTGCCAAAAATTTTTGGGAAATTTTTTTAAAGTTTCTTTTTTAGCTTTTGAAATATTAAAAACCGTTAATTTTTTTATGAACCAAATTTTTTTGGCAAAACATCCAGTCCAAAATTTTTGGCCAAAAAATTTACTCAAAATATTTTGGCCAAAATTTTCGGGTTGAGACTTAGAATAATTTCAAAATTTTATCAGCCAAAATATTTTGGCCAAAATTTTCGGGTTGAGACTTAGAATAAATTCAAAATTTTATAAGCCAAAATATTTTGGCCAAAATTTTCAGGTTGAGACTTAGAATAAATTCAAAGTTTTAGGTTTTACCCGAAAACTTTGGCCAAAATATTTTGGCTTATAAAATTTTGAATTTATTCTAAGTCTCAACCTGAAAATTTTGGCCAAAATATTTTGGCTGATATAATTTTAAATTTATTCTAAGTCTCAACCCGAAAATTTTGGCCAAAAATTTTGGACTGGATGTTTTGCCAAAAAAAATTTGGTTCATAAAAAATTAAACGGTTTTTTAATATTTCAAGAGCTAAAAAAGAAACTTTAGAAAAATTTCCCAAAAATTTTTGGCAAATTGAAAATGCCCAAAAATTTTGGCTGTAATAAATACGCCCAAAAATTTTGGCTAAAATAAATACGCCCAAAAATTTTGGCCAAAATTAATATTGCACAAAAATTTTGGCCAAAAAAATTTGGCCAAAATATCCATCCAAATTACAGTTCCCAATAAATTTTCCCAAAAAAAAAATAAAACTTCTCTAAAACAATATTTAATAATTTCGTCAAACATTAAAAAAAAAACAATTTTTTCAGTTCCACAATAAAAATAAAAATAAGACACAGTAGTTGAACTTTAAATAAAATTAATGGTCGTGCACATAAAAATAAATTGAATTTATACAGCAACCACAATTAACACCATCACCCTCAGTGTAGTTATTTTATTTTTTTACAGCACAATGATACTTGAGCAATTTTGTTTTTTTTTTTTGTACCCTCAAGAAAAATCAGATACTGTAAAAAATTCACCACGATGTACATATTTATGTAAATTTTCTTTTATTCTCCTTCCTCCTTGTTATTTAAATATCATTTTTTATTACAGCACATAGAACATTTTTTGAGATTGGGTTAGTCGTAAATGATGGACTATTCAAATTTCCTTCTGTTTTTAAATTTTTTATCAAAAAAAAATTAAGGAACCTAAAAATTTGACACCACTAGTTAACTATCCCCCATCAAGTGAAAGTCAAGCAATTTATTGTCGGCATTATGTTTTCTTTTAGTTTCTGTAATGGCACTAGAAAAAAATTAAAGGAATTTTTTTTATTGAGCTTCCTTAAGCCAATTGACTTTATGTTTAAAGTTTTGTCATAAAAATTATTTTCTCAAAAAAATTGTTTTTTTTTTCAAGCACTATCCTGTAATATATCAAACTTCCATATCCACTTATGTCTTCACAAAAACAAAAGCAAAAAAAATGCGAAAATGAAAAAAATATTAATGTTAAAAATAAACAATAGAGAATCCAATGAAATGAATTCAGGCGGAATGGAAGCAGATAAGAGTCATAAAACTCTTTCACCTACTCTACCGTGAAGTGAACAAAAATTTAATTTTTTTTTGTTTTATTGTTTTAATTTAATTTTCTTGTGCATTTCTCTTTAAATTTCATACTGGATATTTTTTTAAGGTTAGCATATTAAAGAGTTCACTCATATCCTTTACATATAGCAGCATAATCAAGTAATTATCCTTGAATTTCACATTAGAGCCATAATTAAGCTCAAGTACTCAAAAAAATGAGAGACTCTTGGCAGCATAAGGACGGGAAAAAATACAAAATCCTGCATATGTTTGAACCATATTCTACAAATTAAAATCAACATAAGCGTGCTTGTTATCTTTCATGCGCTAATCCAGTTAAATTACTAGCAAACACGATCTTAATTACAAAAAGCTCAGTAATTAGTTTTTTTTGCAGGGTATAGATATAAATTTTTGAGGTTATGAGGCTTTTCTAGGTTAAGTATTTGTTTAAATTATTTTTTTTTTAGCGCATTTTTGAAAACTTGTTTTCAAAAAGGAAGCTCAATCATGCACTTTGATCGGTCGTTCGGTCGTTCGGTCGTTCGGTCGTTCGGGTCCCAATTATCTCTTGATCTAGACTTCGTAGCAAGCTCGGAATTGTTTTAATAGCTTCATTGAATGTTTTTATTCCCGCCGTTTATATTGAAAAGTCAAAAAATACTCATTAAATAGCTTAATTCATCGATTTTATATTTCAAAAAAAATATGTAAACAATGCAGGGCAAAGCTATGCTGATGATAAGTTTGAATTTTTTCTAACCGTTAAAAATTTTTAAATTTTTTTGACCGTTATTTCGGATTAAATTTTTTAGCGCATTTTTGAAAACTTGTTTTCAAAAAGGAAGCTCAATCATGCACTTTGATCGGTCGTTCGGTCGTTCGGTCGTTCGGTCGTTCGGTCGTTCGGTCGTTCGGTCGTTCGGTCGTTCGGGTCCCAATTATCTCTTGATCTAGACTTCGTAGCAAGCTCGGAATTGTTTTAATAGCTTCATTGAATGTTTTTATTCCCGCCGTTTACATTAAAAAGTCAAAAAACACTCATTAAATAGCTTAATTCATCGATTTTATATTTCAAAAAAAATATGTAAACAATGCAGGGCAAAGCTATGCTGATGAGAAGTTTGAATTTTTTCTAACCGTTAAAAAATTTGAAATTTTTTTGACCGTTATTTCGGATTAAATTTTTTTCTTTTACACATCTTAATTAATTAACATTTATTTTTTTAATACAAAACAAATATAAGTGCGTTTAGAAATTTGAAAAATAATGGATGTGTTCAGAAATTTAAATTTTTCGCTAATGGAAAATTTTGAATTTCAAAAAACCGTTAAATCGTAAAGCTATTTTTTGCATTGAACATTATAGAAATCAATTTTAAAGGAATTTTGATCTTTAGTTTTAAACTTATTATTGAAATGAATTATGACAAAAGAAACAGTAATAGAGTTTTAAAACTCGACATTCTTTTTTATTTAATCAATTGCTAATCGCTGCGTCAAAAATGCGCTGAAGTCCCTCGATATAAACGAGGACTTTTGTAATTTTTTTCTTTTATACACCTTAATTAATTAACATTTAATTTTTTCATACAAAACAAATATAAGTGCGTTTAGAAATTTGAAAAATAATGAATGTGTTCAGAAATTTAAATTTTTCGCTAATGGAAAATTTTGAATTTCAAAATACCGGTAAATCGTAAAGCTATTATTTGCATTGAACATTATAAAAATCAATTTTAAAGGAATTTTGATCTTTAGTTTTAAACTTATTATTGAAATGCATTATGATTAAAGAAACAGCAATAGAGTTTTAAAACTCGACATTCTTTTCTATTTAATCAATTGCTAATCGCTGCGTCAAAAATGCGCTGAAGTCCCTCGATATAAACGAGGACTTTTGTAATTTTTTTTACTTTTTTGTTAGTTGGAATAGATTGTCATCTAACTAGATGAATTTTCATACTTAAATTTCATTTAAAAAGTTGATTATTTTTCCATAAATCACTCAAAGTTTCACAAAATTCACATAACCATTTACTTAAAAGTATTTTCAAGCTTAAACTCAAAGTTTGTAAATGTCAAATGCATCAAAAAAACTTCCATCATCAAAATATGATGAAAATTCATACAAACTACTCAAATAATCATAAAACGAGCATGCACTTGCAATATATCTTTCGTAAAAAATTTCTTATTCAAATTTTATTCACTTATTTAGTTCCACATCAGAAAATATTCTTTCTACGATATGAAAAAAAAAACTTCATCTTGTAAATCACATTATTCCAAAAATAAGACTCAAAACTAACCAACACAGACAGAAATATCCTTTTGTAATAAATAAAAATCAAGAAATAAAAATTTATTAGAATGAATGAAAATTTCGATTTTTTTTTTTCGGAAAGGAAAAACTTTCTTTTAAGCACAAGAAAAGAAAAAGACATTTCCATATTTTTTTACATTTCAGTGAAGATGTCTAATATGGAAGTGTATAGTTGAAGTATAAGAAATATTGAATATTTTTCACGCTTCTTTCCATATTTTTATGACTATGTTTTTAACACTTTTTTGGGTGGTATTTTTTGGGTGTTGAGAATTTTTTGTCGGATTGTCTTTTTAAAAAAATAAGCATTTGCAGCATTGAAACTATGCAGTTTGAGAAAAGTTTAATAGGGGCCGTTCACAAAGTACGTTCGCATTTTAGGGGGAGGGGGGTTCGAAAAAGTGTAACCATTTGTAACAGGGGGGGGGGGGGTATTTGAAAATGTAACGTTCTATCAGCAATAATAATTTTATAGCATTCAAATAAAAAATTTAATGTAAAATTTAGGTTTTGTAATATTTTGATCATGTGAATTTAGTTTTCATATATACATTAAAGAAAGTTAGTATTTTTTTTTTTTCAATAGATATCTTCTTATAAAGTTTATTTAAGATTTAAAAAAATTAAAAAAATTTTATACCAACATTTTTTATAAAATGAAAAAAAAATTTGAACGTTCAGGGGGGGGGGGGTTGACAATTTGTAACCATGCGTAACAAGGGGGGAGGGAGGGTCTAAAAAGTCATTTTTTTGCGTAACGTACTTTGTGAACGGCCCCATATGTAATTTTGTCAAAATATTAAAAGAACTGAATGTGAGTAAAATTGAGTACTCAGGGGTTCAACTCCTCATAATTTGTGATTTTGCATTGATTTAACTATTATTACACCTTTTTTGAAAGCAGTTATATTTTTGTTAAATATTTAATAAATGGCCTTTTTAAAAACCTAAATTGTACGACAATGATATTCAACCTTTTTTTTTAAAAAAAAAATACCTAACTTTAATTTCATTCATTTAAAAGTACATGTAATTTACTTGTAAATGAATTGATAAACTTTATCAATCATATATTCACAAAGATATGCGCTTATTTTTTCCACCTCACTCATCAAAATCCTTCAACTTACTTTTTATGTATATCCATTTCTAGAGAACTGAACTGCCAAAATGGTGGTTAAATAGAGTAAAATAAGTAAAAAAATGTGAATCAATTTTTCTCGATGACGATAATCGGATTTGTTGTAGGAGAAGCAATGCTTGTGACATAAAGCCAAAAAATATTTTTTATCATACGAGAAACAGAAGTCTCAAAAAAATAACGTCAAATATGGTTCAAGATGGTTCCATTATTTTTTTATGTTTTTGATTTTATGACAGCGATATGAGTTTAATTTTCATTTTTTTGGGATTCTATTTTGAATACTTTTTCTCTGTTGTTCCTTATTTGGGTCGTTTTATGAATGCTTGAAAATGGAAATTTCAACACTTCTGTAGCAAATTCTGTCACAGATTTAATTTATTTCCACAATGTGAAAAAATGATTAATTGCAAAAATTTTTAATCTGACATAAATCCTTAAACAAAAAAAAATAATAATTCTCCATCCACAAAACTTAATTGTCTGAAGAAGAAATCTGTAAAATCATTAATATTCACTCTACGAAAAGCTATTTAGGATGAAAGAAAAAAAAATGAGAAATTCGTTTTAATTTTAATTTCTGATAAGAGAATCAATTACATCTCCCACGGTTCTACCGAAAAACATTAAATTAATCGTAAAACTCATAATTTCAAATGACACAAAAATAAATTACTTTATCATGAAATGAATACAAATGAACTTTTTAAAATAATCTTTATCATATACTTCTTTCATTCATTCCTTTTTATATTTATTAATAAGAATAAGAAGAAAACTGCTTGGCAGGGGTGCAGGATGGGGGTTTAATTAAATGCTTAAGATTCCATTTATTCTCTGTTGCTGATGGGCACTTTTTCTTTACCCTTCTTTCTAAGGACCAAGTGAATGGACCCTAAAATAGTAAAACTAGCAAAAATCACTATAGTTTGCTGCTAAGGTACTTGAGGTTTAAAAGGCTTGATTTACAAAACTGGCCTCACTTAGAGTTCGATTCCTATCAAAAATATATTTTTTTCAGCTTTGATGTCTTTATAGCACACATAAAATATCCCACAATCAAATCTCACCCTTTTAACTACCCATAACCACTTAATATCCACCAACCACCTTCAAAACATCCCCTAATTACCTCTCTGTCACTTCCAGTACTCAACGAAAAAGTTTTTACGAGAGTGTGTCACTCATAAAGAAAATACCGCAAGAAACATCGCGGTTAATAAATTTTCATTCTTTTCATGGAAGAGATATGAAGAAAAAAGAAAGAATTATTAGGGAAGAAATGACTTTTTCGTGATTGTTCTGTATAAAAATGGTGAAATTACATGCAAAATAAAATACGTAACTTGCTCTAACTTAATTTTCACATCACATTGCTTTATGGAGGGGAGCTTTTGTCTCTTAGAAGAATGGGAGATCTGTGTGTGTGTAGACACGATTTTTAATTCTTGAAATTAATTATCAGTTTTTGGTGAGTTTAAAGAGATTTTGGTGTGTACAGAGTTGCCAAACGAGTGAATAAATGCAGTCGCAGCAGTGATTTAATGAAGTTGAGGAGTTTAAACATGCTATATAAGTGATTTTGGTGATAATTATTTTGTTTAATTTGCAAAAATTTACTAACACATTCAAAAATAAATTCTTTTGCTATAATTTGCTATAATTTTTTTTTCTCAGTTAATTCAAATTGTTAGTGGCAGTTTATACTTCTAAGCAAGTTGTAAACATTGAATTTTGTTCAAAATAAAAAATAAATAATAAAAATTATTTTAATAGTGATTAAATGATAGTGATTTTACAATTAAAATAAAAATAGCAAAACCAAATAAGTGAATATGATACTTATGTGAATAGTGAGAGTAAAAACACGAATAAAAAAAATAAAAAATAAATATATGACAGGGAAGTTGATTAAAAAAAAAATATAAAAAATACGTAGATCAGTATAACTATCACACACAGATCTGACGTAAAATCTTTACTTTGTTTCTCGGCTCATAAATAGCTAAATTGCTTTGTTTTTATCTTAAATAATAATAGTTCTTTGCTCATTGAATAAAATTCGATTATTCAAACGCAAACAGATAGACGCATTCCTCATTATTGTCATTTTAATAAGTTTCACTGATACACTGGGTTGTCTTTCAGTCATTTATTCTTGAAATAAAGGTAATTGGAAGTTCAATTGGCAGGTCATGGCTTATTCTTATGACAATTTGATGAGAAGATCAAAATTCCTTGATAAAAGTTCGATGTCAAAGTCTAATTTTTTGAGTGAAAAGTCAAAAGACATAGATTGTGATAAAGCTTCGAATGACTCAATGTTATCAATGAAACAAATTGAAAACTCAATTATGAATCTTAATGGAATTCGAGATATGATTAATAGTAAAGAAGATCCATATATTATTTTTGAAAAAATCGTGTCTGAAATGTCAGAAAATTATGAAAAGTGTTATGATGTTATTAAGAAATTTAATGATCAGCACTTGAAAGTTTCTAGAGATTTTAGTGGTCAGGTCAATACAATGGAATGTGAGATTAATGATGAAATTAACAAAGTGGAACTGAAATCTTTAAATCATACTGATAAATTTGATTTAAATCACAAATGGAAGGAAGAAAGAAATGTTCTTTGGATTGTTTTTACTGATCCTGCTGAAATTGAGAGCCTTAGAAGGGAATCTAAGTCAATTCAAATGGATGAAGCAAAGAAAATATTCAGCAGAATGAATATAATGCTTGATGAAGCCAATATAGTCATTACGGATGTTACGATGAAAAAGATTTATGCTAAGACTGGTGATGCATATGAAAATGAGTGGTTAATGGGAATAAGTTTCACAGATTCAATGATAGTTCATGAAATGAAGCGTCATATTTATGAATTTGGTAAGACTCAATTTATGAATAAAAATTTTGACTTAATTCGTTACAGCACAAGGAACTTTTGGAGTCCTGGAATCTGGAAACTTCTTAGAATATGCTATGATATGAAAGACCTTAAATTGATCGATCGTGCTTATGTAACAGACCATGGAATCGCGGTGTACTTTAAGAAATCATCCAATCAAAATATTAAGAGAATTGTTAAAAACGAAAAGATTTGAATCTATTAAGATCTCAAGTGAATGATAAATGTGCACATATTTCAGCATTTCAAATGTACAACAATAATTATTTCAAATTAAATTTTGAAGAACGTAAAGAATTTAGAGATAATATGTTGAAAGCTTCAGTAAACAGTACTGATAAATTTATAAACGATTTGATTGATTCGCGATCAAACACAAATGCAATGTTGTCTAGTTTTTCTTCACCAACGGAATATTCTAAACTGTTTAATTTGTTTAATTCTTCTCCGAAAGGAATATTGAATAGAATTTAAAAAAAACATAGCTTTTGTGATACTTTACAGGAAATTTATCTGAAAGTTCTTAATTTTTATGCAGGGAAATTGCATGTTGAAGACTGAAATTGCTCTAACAATTTTTGCATTTAATTTTTCGAATTTATTTAATGGAAGAATAATTAACTCAAATCGATTTATGATTTCATATAGAGTCATATTTTTTTATTATTTTCGATTAATAAGAAGGTTTTTTTCGATTTATAATTTCATATAAAGTCATAATTTTCGTTATTTTCGACTAATAGCATTTTCGAAATAATATTATTGATAATTCCTTTGATTTATTTGAGAAGCAAAAGAACTTGCATACTTTAAATAACTTTATTGTACGTTTAAAATCAATGAAATGTAAGAATTTAATATTGTAATATTTTCTAATTTTCTTTCTTAAAACAACCGGAATGGTTTACAATAAAATTGAATTGAATTGAATTGAATCCCACCTTTTTAATTACCCATAACCCCATAACCCTAATTACCTCCCTGTCACTTCCAGTACTCAACGAAAAAGTTTTTACGAGAGTGTGTCACTCATAAAGAAAATACCGCAAGAAACATCGCGGTTAATAAATTTTCATTCTTTTCATGGAAGAGATATGAAGAAAAAAGAAAGAATTATTAGGGAAGAAATGACTTTTTCGTGATTGTTCTGTATAAAAATGGTGAAATTTCATGCAAAATAAAATACGTAACTTGCTCTAACTTAATTTTCACATCACATTGCTTTATGGAGGGGAGCTTTTGTCTCTTACATTTACATCTCTTCCATCTTCTCTCATTTGTTCTTTTTTTAGAGATAAATTTTCTGTTAAGAACTGTTTTTCTTATGAATTATGAACTCATTGTTGGATTACATAATTAATTATTAATGACTTGTTCATGCATGACTAAGGTGATATGTGATTAACATGATTAGAGGAATTTGAAGCGTAAAACTTATCTTTTTAATTAAGAGATATTAAAATGTTGTAAAATTAGATAATGTGATATTTTAATCAACTTGAAGGAGATTATTAATGCATGAAATTGAAGAATTATTAAAAATTTTGAAATTTTGGATTAAAGAAAGTTTTCTATCCTATAATAATAATGCTTCTTCTTTTTTTTATTCATTGATTTAGTGTTTGAAGTACATTTGCTTAATTTTAACACCAATTTCTATCCTAACTATCGTATAGAATTGAAATTAAATACAATAAATTACACTCAGAATTTTCCCAAACAAAACCTTAGCAAACAATTCTACGATATTGCTCAGTAACTACAAAAATTCAAAAAACAACGAACTAGGGAATAAACCAGTTTTACAAACAAATCTATATTGATTGAGGAAATTCCGAAAAAAAATCCTTATCAATTATTTTGTTTGAGTATAAATAGAAGCTACTTCATGCCATTATTGATTCATTACTGTGTATACTTTTGAGTTGATTAAGTCTCCAATACAAAATTTACATAATGATAAGGAAACTATTTCTAGTTTTTACCATTGAATTAGCTCGTAAGTTTGAGTTTTACTTCATAAACAAATAAGATTTATTCTAAATTTCAACTACAGTGTCTCAGGCATGCACTATCAACTTTGGTCAAATGAAAAAAACTGAACCAATTTTCCTATACAACACCAACAACAATATTAACAGTTTCATGATCCCAAATGGAAGTTCAATGAAATTAGCTTCAGGAACTAATTTTCTTATCGACTGTGGAGAAGGTCGTAAGTTTAAAAATTACAATCAAAATGTTCAGCAGTTACAAGTAAAATGTCAAAATAATGTATTCATGATTGGGAATCAGCAAGTTCAAAGTGTTGATAATTTAGAATGTGTAGACGTTGGAAATTCCCCAGTCATCAGAATACAGAAAACACAAAATATATGCGGAGATGACGGATTAATTTACAATATTGGTTTTCATGTACAAAATGGAAATTCTCAAAAATTCATTGAAGTTCTTCAGTCATGTTTTGATGAGCAGTCAAAATCTGTGTTTTATGTCAAAAGTAATATTTTTGGACAAGTTGATCGTTCAGGTTCCCCAAGTTTTTCGATTAATAATGGAGTTTGGACTGATGGACGGGCAGTTCCATCAAACTTTTTTGAAGTTAAAAGTGTCAGAACTGCATTTTCATCCAATAAATTTCACAGAGGTCACTACGCACCTAATGCTGATTATCCATTTGCTCAACATCGTCGTGCTACTTTCCAATATTTCAATATGGGTCCAATGGAAGCAAGATTCAATGGTCAAGATTGGGGAAAGTTAGAGACATACGTCCGCAAACTAGTAAAACATCATCAAAAAACAGCAACTATCTTTACTGGAGGATTTGTCTACAACAGTCAATCAGCTCTAGCTTCCAAAAATAGACCAATCAATATTTTGAACCAAAATCCTCAAGGAAATAAAGTCATGATGCCTGGACATCAGGTTAAGACTATTCTGATTCCTGATTTGTTTTGGAAGGTTGTTAATATCGGAAGTCAGGGAGTTGCACTTTTCATGTTTAATGATGCCACTATTAAGCAACAAAATTTCTGTCGAAATTTATGCACGAATAGAAAATATTTCTGCTGCAATGTCAATGAATTTATTTCTGGCACTGATGGTATCAAAGGTCATTTTAACTGGCCACAAGAAGCTCGTGCTGCTCAGAATTTGGCATTAATTGCTGAATAGTCTTAAAAAAGTTAACTTTGAAAAATTAAAATCATGCAACCACCAATTCATTAGAATTACCAACCTACCAATCAATCAAATCCCGTCGGTTAATATGTCAAGTCAACAAGAAGTGCTTCCGTTTAATACAATTTCACAAAGTAGCTGTGACAGAAATCAGTGTGACGACAAAAAGACTCATCTCGTTATTTGTCACTGAACTCTATAAATATTTTCCTCCTATCCATAATCTCTAAGATTTTTATATCATATTTTTTCATCCCTCTTAGTATTTAAACATTTTATTTCCCCCTTTTAAATTGTATGTGTATACATACATGGGAATATATAATATGTATCTTTTCACTTAAGCATATGAATATAAGCATTGAAAATGATCCAAAATATTTGCGACAAGTGACATGGGACCCTAATTCGTACAGTAGTGGGATAACGAAATGGTGATGATGATGATGATGATCGGTCATAAATTTTTACGATGTGTATTTTATTTAACGCAATTTTAATTCAATTATCGGCTTTTTGCAATATAATCAGAATAAAGTATGAATGTAATATAAATATGAGTATGACTTTAATCTAATTTATAATATTACACATTTGAAACGCACATAAATGGCATTTTTTATTCCATAAATGTATTCCATTTGATGATATTAATATATTTTTTAATTTATTTAATTGAATGCTCGCACAAACTTTTTTTGCATATAGTTTTCGCTTGTTTTTATAGTCAGACTGTGGTTCATCAGACAATATGGATAATTTTGGCGTTAAAATTGCCACAACTTCAATATGGTGTAATGTAAATGGAAAATTTATTTATTTTTAGTAAAAATGAACATTTTTTGTGTTTTTGGATCCAAACTTTTGTGGCTGGTTGTGTTGACTAGAAAGTTTTGATACTAGAAAAGCTGTATTTTATTAGATTTTGAATACTTAATTTTGTCTAATAATTAAATTAAAGTTAATTTGAGATGTTTACTCTTTCAATTCTCAAAGATGACTGAAATCAAAATAAATCAGAGGGGCTCTCAACAAAATTTATGAAAATTTAAATTTAATTTGACCGTTGAGAATTAAAAACTATAAGATTGAAGTGTGAAGTAATAAATCTTAATAATACTGCATTTATACAAACTCTAAGATTTCCGTATGCAATTAAAATTGTAATCCTTAAGAAAATGCATATTAGCTCATATCATATGCATAATTCTATATTTAACATACACCCAGAAAATGAGAAAATTTTCAATTATGCAAAATTTTACATTATTAAACTTTATCTTATTAAGTTTTCCATCACCATACACAATTCCTTACAGGACAAAGCACTTCTTCCCTCTTCCACCAACTGTCCATTTTCTCACAATTATCAAATTCCGCAATAAATCTTCACACATGAAAACCACAATACGAGGACCGATAATTAATTCCTTAAGTAAATCTTCAGTTTTTGTCACTATCTGATCAACATTCATTATGCATTCAGTGCGAACAAAAAACATGTGTGAAATTAAAGTAAATTTTCAGTATTGAGTTATAAAAGATAAATCAGTATGGGCAACAGATGAGATTTGTTAGTTTATTTAAAGGGAGTTGGAAGTGGAAAATCTTTTGTACGTGTCGTGAATTTTTAAGGCCTTTTGTAGGTGGATTGAGATTTTTTTGTTGGACTTTTATATCTCTTTAATGTTGTGAATTAATTGTTTATATATGAAAATTTAATAGTAGATTCTGGTTTGTACTTGAATTGACTGTCTGATAAGGATTTACTGAACAAGAACTGTCATGAGTTGTTCATTGAAATTCGGTATGTTGTTGAGTAAATGGAAAAATCGATACTTAGTTTTCGGGAGTCTATGAACTAATGTCCTAACTGAAACATCCATTTCTTCAACTGCACTCAACATCATCGTCTGAAAACCCATTTCAAGTACATCAATAATTACCACACGATATCCACAAATGGCAACAAAATAGATAAACCAACAACCAATATCTTTATTCAGTTAGAAAACATGCTTACGTCACAGTTTTTTATTTATTTTTTTTCTCTCTCTAAATTGAATTTGGAAAGTGCAATTAATACTTGAGGAACAAAATTTATGCATCACCAAACGAACCCGATCGATGGAATAAATAATAAAATGAAAATGAACAACACAAAATAGCGAAAACAGACAATAGCGAATGCTGTGATGACACAGCATAATTCTATTTTAATTTCTAGTGCGCTGGATGGATATTCGCAAAAATAAAAATTTTTTGTCGCTGCTGCTTCTTGAATCGTTCAATTTATCATGATTATTGGAATTAAATTATGATGATTTTGACTGTACGAAATGAAATTTTCATTTTTACAGGGAACATGGGAATTGATAAATAAATTTATTATTTTCACTTTGTTCCACTAAATCATTTTAAATATTTTTAACTTCACACATTTTTTAAATAAATTTATAAACATCCTTAACATACCTAGTATACTATTTGTTAACATAAAATAAAATAAAAATAAAGAAAAAAATTCAAATTGACAGAAATTTATTCACATAAAGAAAGTTCATATGTAGATGAATAATGAAGTTATTTGAATACATCGCTGGTTCTACGGATAGAAATCAAGGAAATATGAAATTCAAAATCAATGAAGAACATTAGCATTGGTAATGATGTGGAATAAAGAAATAGCTCGATTTCTTACGTACGCGAAGACGTAAAATGTAACAAAATTGGTTGAATTATATGGAAAGTTTAAAGTAACTTTCTTGAGATTATTGGCTTCATTCACATCCGATTTAGTTTGAATTAAAGTTTTGGAGAATGGAATTTTTGTTCAATCGGTTGGGGGGTTGTTTGTGTCTTAAATGATTTTGGGATGTGGAAGAGAATTTCAAAGATTTTTTTAATTTTGAAGATTTTTTATCAGTAAGGACTAGTTTCAAGTTTCTGAATAAAAGTAATTTTTAATTGGTAGGATTCGAACTCTTACTTAATTAGCCAGTAAATTCTAGTTTTAAATTTTCAAATTTCGCCCTTAAATTTTGACTCTACTCAGAATCAACATGATCAGCAAATGAATCCTCAATATTCTCAGCACAACAACAACAAAACTCATACACCAGACTTTGTAAACAGCTTAAATATGTTTGGCTTTGTTTAACCAACAAAAAGTTAACTTCAGTATTTTGACATGTTTACGAAAAATAGAACTGAGAAAAAAATTTTTCTCTTTCTTAGTTTTTCGTTTCATTTTTGCCCCTCCGCATCTCTATCTATCCGTACATATGCATAAACAGTCACAGTGAAAAATATGTTTGTCTTCTGAGGCACTTTTCAGATGTTAAAAAAAATTCTCGATATGTTCATAGTTCATAGAAATTTATTATTCATTTCATAAATTGTTTTTCCCTTCAAAATATGAAATAAGAAGTAAGTTTAACCCCTATAATAAAAAAATTGTGAGACTATAAGCTCTAACACGCAAGTTACAAAAATATATCTCAATCTTATCACGTGACCAATTGAATCATAAATCACAAGATGATATTCAATTGAGAAGAGGGGAAGAGCAACTTGACCGATTTGAATATAAAAAACTGTGAACTGAACTGATTTGAAGACAATGCTGATACTTTAAGGATGATTATGATTGCATATAAATTATTGTAATAAATATTTTTTTATGTCTCTTTGTGACTTTGTTTAGGGATTCTTGAGTTGAGAGTAATTTTTGAACTCTAAGGAATTAGAAGGTGAGAATGGTTCAGTTTTACAGAAAATTGAGTCCGGACTAAGCTCAGATTGAATTATTGGGTACGTGAGGTATGACATGACAACTCCCTGTGGATTATTTCATGATGGCCATCACTTAGAATATTTGTATAAATTAAGAAGCAAATTCAAGTTCAATTCCTACTCATCCAAAACCTACAATTGTTAAAAACCTTTAAAACAGGGACTCTAGAAACCCTACCCAATCCTTCTCAACATCCATAGTTTGTCATAACTATAAATTTAAAGAAAAATATCAAAATTATACAAAAATGATCGTTTATGGTTGAAAATTTATTATGTTATCACAATAAGTGCTAAATTATTTGATACTAATACTAATAGGAAGCACGTGACACCGAAAATATTTCAAATCAGAGATTAACAAAAATTCCATGCCTCATAAAAAACACAACTTCTTGCACAAGAAGATTGTTTCTCTGTTTTGTTTTGTTGATTAGACGATTAAGTCACATTTAATATCATTTCCATTTACAATTGCAGTTGAAATAATCTGTCTAGTTGTTCCAGCATCCCAGATAATTAAATGAAATGAGGTTGAAACAAGATTGACTATTAAAAAATATTTTTTTTAAAAAAATGCGGTACTAGATAATAAAAACCGCACGAGATCATAATATAATTTGCATATAAAACGTTTCATTGTGCCATGTCACCTAGTAAAGACTTTCATTCAGGGAGACAGCAAAAAAAGGGGGAATGAAGGATGTTTTAAATAACATTAACTCACAAATAGCTGCCGGAGATTTTTGCTTTGCTACTTTTTTTTTATTTGTTCAGTGACTTTATTGAGTTTTTTGAAAATTGCTTTTTTAAAATAAAGTTTTCTGTAATTAGATTGGATATAAATGCTATTAAAGTGAAAATTTTTTTATGTACACTGATTTCAGGATGATTGTTGTTATGTGCAGGATTTGGGTCAGAAAAAGATGATATATTGATTGAAGTTTTTGCAATTTGTTGCGTTTATTTTAATGGATTTTTTTTAAATATCAATATTTAAATTATCACTTTACAAACTGAAAGTCTATATGTTTAGTTAGTAAGTTGCTAATTTATAATTATAGCGAGTTTGCTCATTCATCCGTCGGAGTTTTTGGTCATTTTCAACACTTTCTGTCAGGCAATTGGGTAGAAAATTTAAAATAATTAATATTTTTAGGTTCAAATCCCATCAAATTCAATTATCGATAAAATCTATGAAAAAATTGAAAACCTTGACAAAAACAAAATTCCCAATAAATCTAAAATTCATTAACACAAAGTGAAGGTCATCATCATCATCGTCATCATAACAAAATTACAGCAGTAAATTATAATATAATCACGTGTGAATAAGGACTAAGTATAGACGATGAAACGAAAGTATAGAATATAATCAAGCTAAGTGGTCATATCATTCGATTCAACATTTTCATTGTGTTCATGTCATAAAATATTTTCAACTTCGATGATTTATTGCCATAGCAGAAAAAAAAGCAGCAGTTAAGAATAACTCGATAGAACAAAAAAAAAGTTGATATAAACATAATAAGGGAGAAAATGTGACACATTTAATAAAGCTAATAAATATTAATAGGCGAAGATGAAAAAACTAGTATCAACGTGGTCACTCGTGACCGACGAAAGCGCATTTTCCACGTATAGTAAATACGCAAAGAATTAAAACCCCAAAAGTATAAAGCCTAATATTTAATTATAAATATTCTTTATTTACCAGAAATTTAAAATTTACAGAAAAAAAATATGTGTGAAACATGAGGGAAAAAAAATAATTTTTAATAAAAAGTTATCATTACGCGACATAAAATTTAAAAAAAAAATAAAAAAAGCAAAAAAAAATCGGCTACGGGCTAGGATTGAACCCATGACCTTCAAATTAGGAGTAGCACGCTTTTCCACTTACGCCAACGCTGCGCTTTTTTTAAGAAGTTTAAGTGGCAATTTAATTATTTATATTGATGAGTTTTTTTTTATATAAATGCAAGTTTTTATAATTTTCACAAAATTTTCCTGAAAAACTATGAAAAATCCATGAAAATAGAAAATTAAAACAATAAAAATATCAAAAAATATGAAAAAAGTAATTATCTATGAAAATTGTATGAAAATATTGAAAATTTTAACAAAAATTTTCGGAAAAACTCGGGAAAATTGTGGAAATGGAAAACTATGACATAATTCAACATTAAATGTCATTAGAAATCAAAAAAGTATCAAAAAAAGTAAAAAAAAGAACATTGCCATCGGTGGGATTCGAACCGAGGACAGCTAAGGTTTCGAAAAGTCAACATTTTAGTGCAATCGACCACACTAACACATACAAAGAAATGTCATTTTTGGTACTTTTTACGCTGGTTCCAGCAGAGGAAGTGACCATTCGTGCTGATTTTTTCGCCAGCTCTAGCCAGACATACTACACACATTTTAAGCCATAGACCGCATCAAAAAAGCTTAAACCCTAGGAGGAGATGCGATGACAGACAGACAGACGGACAGACGGACAGACAGACAGACAGACGGACAAAGTGCGGACAATAGCGTCCTTTTCCTAAGAGGAAAATGCGCTAAAAAAATATTTTCATTAAAATGATTTAATTTCTATAATTTTGTTTACTTACATGGCAAAAAAATAAGATTTGTAGACAGTGGTAAGGTAGAACAAAAGAGCGCATTTACATAAATAAGTAGTAATGAGACGTAAACAACTTTTTTGTGGATTTTGTGGTTGCAGTAATTAAGAGGCTATTCTTTCTCTTTTTTTTTGATTTATAATTATGAATAGAATTTAATGAAAAGCTCTTAATTAGTATGCTAAGCTGTTAATGAATTGTAAGAAGAAATTAAGACAAAGGAATTGAATGATTGAATTAAAAATTGAAGATAAACTAGAAGCAACGTAAAATTTTACAATTTTTATGTTTTTTTAATTTCTAATCATAAACTAAGGGAACAAGTTTTGATATTATTCCAATATAATAATAGGTGCTCGCCGAAATAAAATTCAGTGTCAGAAACGGTATGTTGTTCTGGTTTTTCTCTTAAATTAAAAATTCAAATAAAAAAAGTGTTGAAATTTATATAAAAGCTCCTCAAGACCTACAATTTGACATCAATCATGCTATGATTAACTTTGTAGTTAATGAGAAAATTTAATTTTAATGAGCGTTTCTAACGCTGAATTTTTTTCTAATTCAACATAAAAATTCAATTTTTTCTCTCAATTTATACTCAATAATTCCAAATGACATTCTAAAACACTCTTTAAAAGCTGTAATATCATTTATCATCTAATAAACTTAAATTAAGCCATTGGAACATAATTAAATTAACAAAAAATGTTTTTAGCGGTTTTTTGAAATTTAAATATTATTCGAAAGAAGCAAAATTCAAAATATTGAAATGATTGAAATTTAAAAAGATTTTCAATTTTTTAAGAATCTTAAATCTTAGAAAATATTGAATTTTATTTATTTTTTTTAAAAAAAAAATAAAATTTGCTGTGTATCAAAATGAGTTTAAAAAGAAGAGAGTAAAAAAATATAAATGCAAATAAGAACTACTGAAAGTTTCGAAAACCTTTAAAATTTCATCACTCAATGTGATCAATAGATTAAAAATTTTAATTTTCAGCTTTATTTTTAAAAATTTTATTTTTTAACAAATAATAATTTTGAATGAAACATAAAATATTTAAAGCAAATTTGGATATTCTGCCAAATAACTCAGTTAATATTTTTTTCCATGCTTAAGTGGCTCCATCTTCACAAACTAGTTGAAAATATTAAAAGTTTGAACAATTTTTAATGAACCGTTAAAACAGTGGAAAAATATACATGTAAGCAGTCTGATAAAAAAATTTATCAAAAATATATTTTTCTGGAGTTTTTATTTCCTAATAATTTTTTATATGGAAGTAAAGCATGCGTGTTGATATTTTTAACATTGAAAAAAAAGTTTCATGATCATAGATTATTTTATTTCATATAAAAAAGATCCACTTAAAATTATTGATAAAGGTACAAAGTAACACCTTTCCATGTCCATGACTAAATCATAAACAATAACATCGTAATCTTAAAAGTGACACAATTTCTCTCAAATCGTAATTTTAAAAGTTTGAGTAAATGAATCTCCCAAATGATTTCAACTATTTAGTGATAAGAGTTAAGCACAATTCTATGATCAGTCACACTCGGACCTCCATCGATTTCACTCCATTAGAATTACAAGTGCTCTTTATTTTTTTCCTATTTTAAATATTGTGATTATCAATTGGAAGAAATCAGTGAGACAGACAGCTATGGAAAGTAATAAGCGAGAAGAATCAATTAAAGAATTAAATAAAATTGACTTAGTGAAAAATGAAGAAATTAATAAGAATAATAATCATAAAAATGGAACAAATACAGGCACAAGAATAACAGTGGAAAGTCAATGTGAAAAACAAAGTTTTTGCAGCAATGACTTAAAGAAAAATATTTCAATTTTCTGTAAGTAAATTTTTTTTAAGTACAAAAAAGTTCAATGCGATAAGTCGAGCGTTCATATATACGTTGATAATGCAAAATATAAAATAAAACAAGCTATCAACACAAATGACCTTAATAATTTTTACAGGGATTTTATTTAAAATAATAATTTCCACATACAACAACATTTAATCTTTTACGTAAAAACTACACACGCATATGTCAATTATTCTAATTCTTAGATTTTCCTCATTAAAAATTGAATTTCCTGCCTTTTTCTCAATAGTTTCAATATTTCTTGCTTATCAAGGCATACATTGAACTCAAAGGTCATGGTGGCAGACATTTCGTGTCTAGATATATTCATGACAGATTTGTCAGCTGTGAAGACTTGTAAAATTATTAATTTTAATTTTTTAAGTTTACAAATGAAGTTTAAAGAATTTCAAAGGTTAATTTGCAAATGATTTTGATGAGAAAAAAAATAATAAAAATAAGCTAAATTGCTTTATATTCAAATGTATTATATTAAAATTCCTTAGGAATTAAGTGTTTTTTGTTATTTCATTCAATGAATGTAATACAAATTTGTAATTTTTTTCATTTTACCAAATTAGTTAAAAATATTTTTAAGAAATTTATTTATATTTTTTACTATCCACATTTGTTTCAAATGTATTTCATTGTCACATTCGAGACATTAAACTTAATTTGATTTCTTATGATTAAATGTAATTACTAAATAAAATTGAAAAAATCTGAATAATTTGAAATTATTCAAGATCACGCTTTAAATAAAAATTACAACCAAAATTATTTAAATCGTCAATGTCTCATCTTATACATAAACTCAATTATTCGTTTAGTCTGAATCAGAAGCTGCAACAAATAAATTTCAAAACTGTCATCAAAAAAACTATTTTTTTTTAAAAAAAAATAAACATTTCTAAATAATCCGAAATGACGAATAACCTTCACGAAACTGATAAATTCATTTCAATCCCAGACAAGTGTAATCAAAAAAATCTCAATAAATTACAAATTAGACGTAAATCAAACCAAAATGACACAATTCGATTGTCGTTACTAGGTATGATGCACGTTTTTTGCATAAGTTTCAAAACAATTTTTGATAAGAAATCAATTGCGTAATTTAATTAATTAATTGTTGGTTTTTACAATAATTAATGATGTAGAAAATTATTTCAAGTGACACGAATCAAAATGTGGCTTTTTAATTGATTGGGGAAATATTGAATTTATTCTGAGTTGAAAATTTTCAATGAAGTATTGAAGAAATTTCCTAGAATTAAACTTAAAAGTTTTCAAGCTTTCAAGTTTTGGAAATAAAAAATTTACCATCAAAAATGTCAAAAAAATAAATTAAAGAAAATAAAAAAAAAAAAAAAAAAAAAAAATCTCCGATCATAAATTCCCACTAGGAAACATTTAAGACCAACATAAATCCAAAACACGTGTGAATTTCTTAATCAAAGGGATATTTTAGAATAACCTGAATTCAAATTGTGTTTTTTTTTTCTCAATTTTAAAGAAATTTGCATATTTTGTTTAGGTATATGAATTTTTAGCAAAACTTGAAAGTCATCATGACTCGTTGCTTACAAAAGAATAAGACCAGGGGCGTAGCCAGGAATTTTTTTGAGGGGAAGCAAAAACTTTTTTTTGTCAATAATTTTGTCAATTCAATAATATCTAGTATAAACTTCGCAAAAATAGGGGGGTTGACTCCTAAACCCCCCCCCCTGGCTACGCTCCTTAATAAGGCATTGAAATTTTATGTGTATTATTGATTTTGGAATCTCCAAAGTTTTTATAAATTTACAACCTGCTCAATAGAAAATAATTTACTTTGGGATTTTCCAAGAATTTTTATTCAAATTCTAACAAAAAAAATCTGCAAAATATTCATACATTTGCCTACCTAAAAATAATAATTGACACCTTTTTCTTATTCTTTCAGTTATCTGTCTGTTTTCCTTAATATTTCTGCTGTCATCGGCGTGCTTTATCATAATTACATTCACAAACAGATTTAATGAAAAAATAGTTAATGTAAGTATCTACAAAACACACCTAACACAGCACTTATAACTAATATTCATCTCCACAGCACTTAGTATTAAGAAATGGTAGTCAAGCTCTAGAGTGGTGGATAGATTCACCAATCAAACCCTTACTTAAAGTGCATCTATTCAATTACACAAATATCGATGCAGTTCTGGCAGGTCGTGAGAAAAAAATCAAAGTTGTTGATGTTGGACCTTTTGTCTATGAAGAAACTTTACAGAGGACAAAATTAAGCTTCGAAGATGGAAATAAAATTACTTTTTATGTAAGTTGGCTAAAAATACTTAAAAATTTTGATTAAAAAATTAAAAACTCTAATTTTAGGAAAACAGAACTCAAGAATACAGAAAAGACCTCACACCAAGTCATCTTAATGAAAATGACACACTCATTGTTCCAAATGTTCCATTGATACTAGCCATAAATGCTGTTGAAAAAGATTCAGGCAAGAAACTTCTTCTCAAAACTCTCATGTCCACAACAAGTCCAAACGAATTCAACGTAAAGAAAGCAAGAGAATTTATTTGGGGATATAGAGATGGTCTCGTCAGTGGAATCGCACTCAGTGTCAAAGACTTTACAGAAGAAAAAGTTGGAATGATGGGTGGTCGTAAAGGAATTTCCACAGATAATTTAACAATTTATACTGGTGAAGATTTGTTGGAGAATTTTGGAAAAGTTTATGCGATGAATGGTGAGACAAATGTGACAATGTGGGATACTGATGAATGTAATCAGATTAAAGGAACTGGTGAGTTATTAATTTTTGAATTAGAACATTTTACAAGCTAACATAGTACGTTACGCAAAAAAACGACTTTTTAGACCCCCCCCCCACCCTCTCCTCCCTCGGTACGCTTTTTGTTTGAGTATTCTTTTCTTTTGTTTAATCTGTTACAAAATCTTAAACCCCCCTTCTCCCTCCTAAAAATCGAACGTACTAAGTGAACTGCCTCATAAGCTAAGATTTAGATAAAATATAAAATAAAAAGTCTGAAATAAGAGTTTAAGTCAGTATTCTGCCAAATTTAACAATCGTCAGGATTAATCTTCAAAGAATTAAGAATTTTCGTAAAGTAATAGGTTCAAATCCTAACGAATTCGTACATCAAAATTTTTAACCTGGGCTACTAATATTGTTTTTTTGACAATTTTTTTACAAATTATGACTTTTTTGAAAATAAATTTCATGTTTATTAAAACAATTAATTGAACTTCATTAAAAATTGTCCCCCCAAAAAAATCTCTTTTAATCCATTCATTAACCTTTTGACAATTAAAACCTCACTCATCTCAATATATTTTAAAAATTAACAAGTTCAATTACCTTATGTAAAATTTTAATCAAAAACATGAGCTTATCGTAGTCTCTTCCGTAAATTGTACCACATCATATGCCTTTGTTATTGCTGTTATTATTATTATTATTATGTATGGGCTGATGTCGCGAAATAATAAAGAAGAAGGAAAAATCAGTGAAATGATTTCGTATAGGTTTTGAAAAAAAAAATGGAAATGTGGTAATGTCTGTGTTTTGTCAGTCAGTTTCTTTGGATTATTTGTAAGTGTATTGCGCAAGCTTGTTTTGAGTAAGTGAGCGTAAAAAACAACAACTCGGAAGGCATGTATGGGAAGAAAATTAAATGTTTATGGAAGGAAGTTCTTGTTTAGTAATTTTTGATTTTTTTAAGTTTTTTTGGAAAGATTATGAAGTTTACTTTAGATTTAATGAATGCATTTAGGTTATATTAGGTTTTGCATTAATTTCAACCTTCTTTATAACTTTAAAGACTCAAAATTTATTGACCCTTTCGAACTACATTATCAAGAAGAATCCAATACTTTTTAAATTTTAACATCCAAAAACCTTCAATTCCACTCAATTCCTTCACATTTTCTTCACATTCCAATCTCATTTCCCACATCTCTTAATGAAAGCAAATATTTTGCCAAAAATCTTTCATAAAATTAATTTACTTTTTTTGCACAAAAATTAAATCTAATTAAGCTTCAAGGCTTTGATTGCTGCTATACAAAATTACCTAAAAGTAAAAAAAAAACACTGAAATGTCTTATTTACCCCCTGAATGCCCTACGTGCAGTTTTAACGGCCATTAATTATAACGATTAGCAATAAAGCACAAACAGATGCTCAATGAAAATTTTTAAGGACTTCAATGAATTTAATAACGTTAACGTTAATTAAGACTTCCTATGACTATGAATGTGTTGGTTCAGATTATCAGTGACTCCCCGTGTAGATGCGTTTTGAGTCATTTAAAATGTTTATTGATTTTTTTCCTCTGATTTACGTCAGTAAATGTCTTTTTATTGTTGCTAGTGGCAAATTAGGTTATCAGTGATTCGCTACATTTATTAGACACCTACTTAAATCACAATGTGGAGTTTCCTACAAAATTGACCTTTAAGCTTTTTGCAACCTCGAATAATTCACAGCTGATAATAATTTTTTTGCCTAGCCTTATTTAATTTCTTTTGTTAAAGCTTCAGTCATGCTAAAAATTAAATTTCAATTCTTATTTTTTTCAGATGGAACTCAATTCTCACTTGAAGATCTTGCCAGTGGAAATCAACTTCAAATCTACCCAAAGTCAATATGCAGAACATTTAATATGGATTATGAAAAAGAAGTCATTGCACTTGATAACATCCCAGCCAAAAGATACATCCCAGAACCAAATCAATTTGGATCAAGTCGAACAACGCCAAGTAACAAATGCTATTGTGATGCAGAAACAAATCGAAAATGTCCACCTGATGGAGTTTTTGATGCTGAGAAATGTATGGGTGTCAGTCTGTTGATGTCATATCCACATTTCTATGAAGGAGACAAAATTCTCTTAGAACCATTTGAAGGTCTCGAACCAAACCAAGAAGAACATTTCACATTTGTTGATGTACATCCACGCATGGCATTTCCAATTGGTGGATCATTCCGAATGCAAATTAATGCACGAGTTAATCAGTTCACTTACGGAATATTCTCACAGAAAACATTGTACAAGAATTTACCAAGTGACTTAATACTTCCATTATGTTGGTTCGAAATAACATCAGGTGAAGTTCCACCAGAATTATTGACAATGGTCACAACCACAACACATCAAGCAAATGAATTATATTCATCAATACAATTTGGTTCAATAATTTGCATGTTTATTTCATTTTTATTAACATTAGGCACAACATTTTTCTATTTTAAACGCATTGTGGGAGAGTCGAATGGTAAAATGAAATGTCAAGATATGTTTTCAATGTTAAGCACTCATCCGACAAATTCACAAACTCAAAATATATATCCAACGATCTCCACTGTACAAAAGTAATGTTTGCTAATATCGAAGAAAAAATTGCTTTTTGGGAAATTAGTATGCCATAATTCCGCGTACCGTCATGTGGAAAATTGTATGTATATATATGTATTCAACGTAAGAAAGTAAAAGTGAACAACAGTAAACAATATTTTTTTTTCTTTTGCATTTTGCGCTGCTTTACTTCTTCTTTGACGTTGATGAAAAAAAAAATTGTTAAATAAAATATGTGAGTTGAGTGTACTTTAATGATTATCCATAATAATATAATAGTTGAATTTAATGTTATTTTTTTTGTATCAGTAGTTCAGTATGAGTTTAAAGAACTTTATGGCGTACTTTTCCTTTAGCTTAATGGGGTTTTTGAATTCGAAAGTCAGTGGTGGACTGAAAATCTTTAATATTTCAATAAATATTCTCTAATTTCAGTTCCACATCCCCCCTAACTACATGTCTGCTCCAAATTATCAACAATCAACTCTCCGAGTGTCTTAACCTCAAGCTACAGATCTTTAATTATTTTATGATCCATAAAAGTTGCAAGTAGTAGATTTGCTGGCAAAACAAAGCAAAGTAATAGATCAAAATACTGGTACTTACTTCCAAATGGCAATGAAAGTTTCAAGTAAAATTTCTAATTTTTGTGGCTAAGCTAGTCAATGGCATGTGCAATTTTCGAGTACGATGATTTTGCTGATATCAGTTTGTAATTGAAAGAAGGTCAGCAACCTTCTGATTCTAATCATTGGCATGTTCAAAAAGTAGCTTAGAAGTTGTTTCTTCATTGACACTGAAGATATTTTTTTGATGACATGCTTTGGGTTGATAGACCACATTTGACAATATTACTAAGGTCCAAGCTATATTATTTTGTTGCTATAACCTACTCAGGTAGTTAATTCCTACTGCCAGCAAATAAATGTAACACATAGACAAAAAATACTCAATGTACAGTAAAGCACTACATGAACATTCTACATGCCTGGTAAACTGCAACAAACAACTTAGTTTTCTAGCAAATCTGACTGTAAATGGTATAAAAGACATGATTTTACCGTACAATTACTTAATGTCCTATTTTCAGTACCAAATTTCAAAATTCTAGTTTAATTGAAGTCTTTAATCTCACATCTATCTTTAAAACCTACACAGCAATTAACTTGCACATGTTAAATCAGTTGTCAGGCATCAATACGTGACTATGACCTAGAATCATAAAAAATGAAAATAAAATCTGTCAAAAAAGTACTGATAATCGGTCAATGAATCCCTCGAAGCTCATAAAAAAATGTACATCAGCAGATGTTCAAATTTCGAAATTTCTTTTTCTTCTTTTTTCTCACAGATTACATGTCTTGACATGTGCAGAAAGCTTTTCGCCTATAGGAAAATACGCTACTGTAAATTTAATTTTTCTTCTGTTTCATCTTTTTTTTTGTAAATCTTGTATCGTGTAGTGCCAATTGGATGAACTACAAAAGATCAGATAACTGGCACCTTTTAAATTGTTAAAAATAAATTTTTTTGCAGTTTTTTATAAATTAATTACAATAAGATTTAACACCTTTTGTGTTAATTAATTAATTAATAGAATAGTCTACTTAATATATTTATAATTTAGATAGAGTTAATAAATAAATTTTTGTCAAAATTGATAACCAAGGTTGGTTAACTTGAAGAATTTTTTTGCAGAAAAAGTAACGAGTTTTCATGAATTTAAAAAGTTTCATATAGGAAACCTATTTTAAGTTTTTAAAGTTGTAATTATTTAAGTTGATAATCGTGACTCTTAATTAAAGGTTATTAATTATACAGGAAAAATACTAAAGTTTTGCAAAAAAAAAATATATTACTTAATTTTTATGTTCTCCTCACTCTAATTTTAAGTTTCTAAACTTTCTAAATTCTAAATAAATAAATTTTTGAAAAATTTTTAAAAGTTGTCACACCTTGAATTTTTTAGCGCATTTTTGAAAACTTGTTTTCAAAAAGGAAGCTCAATCATGCACTTTGATCGGTCGTTCGGTCGTTCGGTCGTTCGGTCGTTCGGGTCCCAATTATCTCTTGATCTAGACTTCGTAGCAAGCTCGGAATTGTTTTAATAGCTTCATTGAATGTTTTTATTCCCGCCGATTATATTGAAAAGTCAAAGAACACTCATTAAATAGCTTAATTCATCGATTTTATATTTCAAAAAAAATATGTAAACAATGCAGGGCAAAGCTATGCTGATGATAAGTTTGAATTTTTTCTAACCGTTAAAAAATTTGAAATTTTTTTGACCGTTATTTCGGATTAAATTTTTTCTTTTATACACCTTAATTAATTAACATTTAATTTTTTCATACAAAACAAATATAAGTGCGTTTAGAAATTTGAAAAATAATGGATGTGTTCAGAAATTTAAATTTTTCGCTAATGGAAAATTTTGAATTTCAAAAAACCGGTAAATCGTAAAGCTATTATTTGCATTGAACATTATAAAAATCAATTTTAAAGGAATTTTGTTTTCTGGTTTTAAACTTATTATTGAAATGCATTATGACTAAAGAAACAGCAATAGAGTTTTAAAACTCGACATTCTTTTCTATTTAATCAATTGCTAATCGCTGCGTCAAAAATGCGCTGAAGTCCCTCGATATAAACGAGGACTTTTGTAATTTTTTTAAATATTCTTAATAAAACAAATTTATCTTGCAGTCAATAAGAATTCATCAAAAACCAATAAAAATAATCTATCAGAACAAAGAGACTTAATCATCCTTGCTGCATTGTAGTCGCAAAATTAAAAATGAATTTCAGCTCAATTTCAAAAAGAAATAATTCTTGTTCAAATAATTAAAGTCGCAATTTTAAAAATTCATTAATTTTGAGCTCTCATTTACCGCACATTAACCAAGGCTTTGATGATCAACGATATTAATTGAAATTAGTTTCATTGTAATATTGAGAAGTTTAAGCATTGGCAAGTAGTTTTGAAAAAGTACTTGAAGGAGTATTCGTAACACTTAAATCAAACATTTTTACACACTTAAAGTGCTACAAACAGATTAAATTATGAAAAATATTGAAACAATGCGGATTTAAATATGTTTTTTGGTTTTATATAGATACAAAATTTTTGATCATAAATCGACAGTGTATGAAACCGACGAAAATTAAAAGTGGTAATTACACCGCAATCAATGTTTCAAGACAAGAGAAACATGCCTAATAGAATAGGTAAACAGAACGAAACTTCCGACAATGAAGTCATTGAAATCACTTTCGTATTTGCGTGAAACTCAACTGAAGCTGATTTGAATTCAATTTTTGAATCAAATTTTAATTTTTCACGTGGCTGGCCAATGTGCTTTGTAATTAGACATTCAGAATCCCGAGAATTTTCTTTCTAAAGTTTAATCTTCTAAAGATGATCTACAAGTTTTATCTTTGCGGAATTAACACGCAAAAAATGAATTTTTATCAGCAACTAATTTTGCATAGAATAGTCGAATAACAATCAATATCAGAATATTCAAATTGTGCTATTAAATTAATTTATTTTTCTAGGATATGTTTCGTTGAAATTAAAATGTAGAATGAATAACAAAAACTGGTAAACAAATTAAGATTTTTTTGTGAATTTAAGAATGTTGACAACATGTTTTGAAGAGTTGAGAATTTGGTCAGAATTTGAATTTTAAATGAATTTATAAAAATTATTTTTATATTTTTAAATGAATGATTTAATAATTTTACAAACTTATAAAACAAAGAAATTTTATTTATATTTCAAGAAAGATCAACAAAGTAATTTAAATCACAGAATGAATCATCATCCAAGGGCAAAAAATTTAGCAAACAGATGAATAATCAATTTGAACAAACAAACCGATAAACTTAAAATTAAAAAAAAAAAACTCAAAGGATTCAAATTAGAATTAAGTCAAAAATCATCATCAACAAAAACAAAATTCCAATGTAGAATGACAGAATGGTAAAATAAGATGATGACAAGACATGAATCAGACTCTTTCAACTTTGAATTGTCATTCACACTAAATCTACTTAAATCTTTCACAGCCGATCAGCAAATAAATAAAAAATTTCAATAATTGAAATACCTAACTAAAATATATGCAAACTAAAAAATTCATGAAATATTAAGCAAAATATTTAACGACAGTCTAGTTTGTCACGATATATAATTTAAGTGCTATAATAAAATAAAATATTGAATTGATGAATTTTTTACGCTAAAAAAATCTTCAAAATCACAAACTTATGACCAGACTCAACTTCTTCATTAAATATTCATTTCTAGTCTTAATTAAACATCAAAAAACAAAAATTTATGATAATCTAACGGCTAAAAAATATCAAAGAATATCCAAAACAACCTTGCGTCATGACTTTGACTTTTCTTTATGATTAACAAAAAAAAATCTTCCGTAGCTACCATATTTGCGTTCAATATTTAATCCATTTAGGATCAAAGAGTAACAAATTGGATATTATGGAACTTGAACTTGAACAGAATGTGTGTCTTGCGAAAAGATATAAATTATTTCGATCTAAACGGAAATTTAATTATTTTTTTAAGCTTTGCAGCACACACACAATTTTGTTCATTCAGAATAATTTCAAGTTTGCAAAAAAAATTTCAAGGCCTGAATTATGCTTATGTCGTTTACAATTTTTTTGCAATTGCATAATGCACTTAAAAGCATTTTAAATGCACGCTTTTTGAGTGGACTTTATACTTCTGATGTAAATCTTGAAAATGAACTCATTCCAATATGCAGCATTGCTGAGTAGAGAAAAAAATTAAGGTGGCGTCAGCTGTTACTGTAGAATTATGGTAAAATCTCTATAATAGATGCAAAGTGGAAGTAATCAATAAATTATTTAGATTATGTCCGTATTTTAATATGGGTTAGCTGTATTTTTTGAAAAAGACTGTTTGGTGTGCTGCCTTTTTGAGAGTTTATGATACAAAATTTTAAACTTGTCTGACTGAGAATTTTTTTGTCTAATCGGATATATTTCAACTTGATGCATCACTAAACAATAACTTAGTCTCAATAAGCCTTCCTCAATAGAATTGAAACTATCCTTGTGGCATCAAAGTTATAGGAAGTTTCAGTGGTTTTATACATGCATCTTGATCTCATCTGAGTAGATTAAAATTTATGTCATCTGTTTTTAAAACAAGTTTTTTCCATTTAAATTCAAGAATCCATCACAGGTGTTTTTAGTATATTTATGTCAATTTTGAAAACTAATGAAGCTTTCAAGAATTTTTTTCATGCATCATTTAAATTAATTTATCACCGCACTCATTTAAGTTTAAAATCAAATATTCCATGCCTTTTTGAAAATTATGTAAAAAACCATTTATATTTAGATAAAAATTTATTAACAATAAATAAGAATCACGACGGCGCCAAAAACATGATTTTTAACCATTTTTAAAATGTTTTGTTAGGTTAGGCCCTTCTGAAGCATCAAAAAGCATCAAACATAAAATTTATTTTGCAAAATTTCACACATCTTTCAAAAGTGTCAAATTTGATTAAAAATCCATCAATTCCATTCAAGAAACTGCAATAAAAATTTATCAAAAGTCTCTTCATAACTTTAGAAACAAAGCAACAGCATGAATATATCAATCTAATTGTTCATTGTGCCAATGCCTTATAATAAAATCAATTTTGGTATTATTAGACAAATATGATAATTTTTATAGCATTGGAGTAGAAAAAATCAGCTGCTATGCCTTTTAAGTTTTTTCACCGTAATATAAAATATCAACTGGTTTTCATTAGCATCTTTAGGTCAAAAACCCTTGATGTCTATGTCTTAAGCTATGCTAAAGAGAAGATTCAATATTAATTTGTTGAAGATTTTAATATTTTTTATAGGAAGTAAATTTTTCTGTCCTTAGAATAATTTTATAATTTCTTCAAAAATATGTGCTTCTACTTATGTTTAGGAATTATTTATAAATGATGTCAAACTTTTAAAAAATAAATTTTTGTTCAAATTTAAAACTAATGTTAGTGCTAATTTTCATAATTTTCAATATGAAAGTGCCCAAATAAATTCTTCTCAAATCTAATCTTGAAAATCCCAAAAAAATCACTAAAAGTTATTACTATTACTTCTCGAAACGTCCCTAAAAATCAATCAATTCCATCAAAACGCACTCAATCTCATCACATGTCCGACCAACTTTCAAATACATCGTTCAAAGATGAACATCATTAATATTAAAGATGCTTAAAGAAGCACAAATGATAGTAAACAAAAGAAGATGCCCGTTTAACATATTTTCAAGTCTCAAACGTCATATTCGGGTTTTTCCGGTACAGTTCAACTAAAAAAACACTTTTTGGGGATCGTCCATAAATGATGTGGACAACAAATTTTTAAAAAAATTGTTATTTTAGGATTCAAGCATGTTGAGAACAGCAGTTTTTAAACAAAATTCTGCTCCTAATGACTTCAAAATTCTTAAATTATTAACCATCACTTACAAATAATCCCCCTCAAGATCCTCATCGAAAGATATTGATCCGAATCATACCTCTTGTGAGCAAAAACAATTGCGCGAACCTCCTTTTATTTATAATATACGAGCATAAACAATTAAGCACATGCAATTAACATTAATCGAAAATTATGTATTAAAATAAAAAAATTTAAAACTCTGTAATAATTTATTTGTTTCGGTTATAACACTTGATAAATAGCTAACTAACTCCCTCGTATCAGTGAAAATATTAGTATACACTTAGTTCTCCCACTTCTCGTATACAGAGCTTCAAACTATCATTTCAGTTCTTCGCAATCGTTCGCCACAAGAAGGTGGTTTTCGCGGAGCGCAGCGGTTAAAAAAAATATTTTTTCATTTCATTCCAACTTTTTGTGTCGGTTGGAATAAAAAAAATTATTTGAAAAAAAAAATCTTTGTGACTCGTCATCAGTGATAAAAAAAATATCATAATGAAGTTTAATTTTAATAAGCAGTGCAAATTATGTAAGAAAAAAATAATAAAAAAAGAAGTATTCAAATATTTTTACAACATATGCTTGTTAACCTTCGAGTGGTCAAAACAGAAGCAAAAAAAAAATTTGCATTAAATGCTGAAAAAAAAATCTTTCGTAATAAAGTGCAACATCAGAGAATGTCGTAAAAAATACACAAAGAAGCTTTTTGAAGACTGTTATCATTCCACATACATAACGGATAAAATATATCGATCCAGTGTTGATTGAATTTTTTTTACTTGAAAATCATGAACTTGAACTAATTTTCATGAAATTTCTTATTAGTTTCTGATAATGCCGTTGAGCTGCATACAAAATCTATAAATTATTTCAATGCTTTATTTGTCAAGTAAATGTTTACTTTACGCAATAAATTGAAGCCGAAAATAATGTGTGATATCACTTAGAAGGGGATTTGTGTTGATCTAATGATGACATTTTAAATATTTTTGTTAACATTGAATTTTCAATAGAAAGGATTTGGACGTTTTGTTCTGCAAAACAAAATTCCGGTTCACATTTGACTTTTTGGAAGAATATTGACTCGAAAAAAAGAGGATCAGCACGTGCATTCGCAGAAAGTAATAAATTCAGAAACTAGTGGGCAAAAAATGGGATTTTTAAGATTTAAACTTTAAAAAAAGTATCTTTAAACAGCTTTTTTTGTTAGAAATCAATACATTTTGGATTTTTAAAAATTCTTAAAATTTCAAAAGATTCAAACTCAATTTTTTTAAAAAAAAAATAAAACCGGAATTTTATGTATTTTAAAAATAATAACAATTTACGAAAAGTCAAGCAAAAGTACAAAACAAAAACTTTAAAAATTTCCTCAACTCTACGTAATATGCTGACTGACATGATTTTCAATGCGGATGCATACATTCGCGGACTACATACAAGAAAAAAAAAATAAAACATGAAAAATGCTCCAGTGAACGAAAAAATGACACATTTATGCATGTCTTGAGACTTAAGAATCGTAAAATTATTTTTCTCTGAATTATTATTTTTTTATTTATATATTTTGTTAACAAATTAACAAGTGATTTAAATATGAAAATTACCACAAAGACGCTCTATTTATTTATTAAAAATTTATTTTCAAGTTAAGTGTTTCTTAAAAGTTCATTCATTGTGAAAATTCAAGGTGGAGAGATTTCGATGAAAGGTGGATTGAATTTCCACACGTGATAAACGAAAATAAAAGTATAATGAAAGTAGGGTTTTCAAACCCGGGATCCCGAAAACCGGGATCCCGGGGTCCGGACCGATTTTTCCAATACCGTAATCCCGGGATTGAAAAATTCTCAATCCCGGGTTTACGGTATTCATACATTTTGAAAAAATTTTCCTTAATATTAAAAAAAATCAAAAATTTCGAAGTCAAAAAATGTTTCACAGATCGAAAATTTCAAAAAAATAATATTTCTCTTAATAAAGCTATCTAGACAATCAAAAAACTTCTCTTTGTCATGTAGAACGTTGAATTCTAAATATTCGTCTTTTAATTTTGTTTGTAAGTGCATTCATTAGTGAAATATTTCGATTTTTGTGAGCGTTACTTGGTAAGAAAAAGTTGAATTTTTTTACAAAGTAACGCTCACAAAAATCAAAATAATTATCTAATTAATGCATTTAGAGGCAAGATTTTAAGACAAATATGTAGAATTCATTGTTTTACACATGTTTAGCTGGTTATTGAATTGTCTAATTAGTTGTATTTTAAGAAAAATTAATTTTAGGACAAAATTTTTGATGGAAACACATCTGTGTAAGTTTCCTTAGTTTTCTATATTTTCGTGGAAATTTATCCAAAACCCCTGAAATTATCGAAATTTTTGAAAATGTTGTAATTTTAAATTTTTTTGAGTAAGATTTGGAGAACAATCCACAACTCAATTCTCAATGCGAGTTGAATTTTAATTAAAATTTTATAAATTTGCTGTTTGTATTGTATTTTTGGATTATTTTTCAACTTTTTCGTAGCACAATATCCATAATAAAGTATTAAATAAAAACCATGCTTTTTGATGAAAATTTAATATGTCTTCCTCTCTAATTTTCAATTCTTTAATGAAAAGTGCTATGTTGCTTAAAAGTTTCTAAATTCATACAATTTCAAATAATTTAAATTATTAAATTTTAAGCAAAAATTTGATTAAATAATTGGTAAGAACAATTCACATATACTAATTTAATACAAGTCACCTATTTTTTGCATTTTTGAACATCAAGAAAGTGGTTTTATACCTGATTTTTGTTTGATTTCAATCCCGGGTTTGAACCCGGGATCCCGGGTTCGAGATTTTTCAATACCGAAATCCCGGGATCGAAAAATCAGTCCGGGATTGAAATCCCTAAATGAAAGTTTTTTGAGTTTTAATCAAAAATTAAAAATTCATTAAATTCAATTATTAATTAACGAGCAACAGCAAAGATTTTTATTAACTTTTTCAAGTTCAAGAAAACCATTTACCTTCCTATAATTTTTTAATGTTTTTATTTTTTTCAACAAAAAAATACTAGTTTGATTAGTTATGGATACATAGGAAGAATAATATTTAAATTTGTTTATTAATTAGGTAGACTTAAACTCATTTGTAACTTTTTTATTTTTTTGATAATCATCGAATGGAAATTTTAACAAAAAAATATTCAGTAAAACTCATTAATCATGATATCAGATCACAGCATGTTCGTCTTAAACTACTCAAAAGATGGTAAAATACCGGAGATGAATGATGCTTTTCATTGAAAATAGTAAACAAATTAAAATTTTCATTTATCTCAATTTATCAAAGAAATTAATTTTGGTAATAATTTCCGTATTTTTTGGGCATTTTATGAACAGTTTTGACTTTAAAAAGACATTGATTTGCTAGAATTTATTAGAAACTGTGAGAAAATTCCAAGTTTATAAGAATTTTTAAATTAATTTTGAACTCATTTATTGAACAAAAAAAAAAATGAATTTTTAAAACTTTAATTTAAGTTTTCAAAAAATTAAAACTTGAATTTTCAGAAATTTAAATTTAAAAAATTTTCAAAAATTCCAATTTAAACTTTCAAAAATTTCAATTTAAATTTCCAAAAATTTAAAATTTAAATTTTCAAAAATTTCAATTTAAATTTCCAAAAATTTAAAATTTGAATTTTCAAAAATTTAAATTATTTAATCAACTTAAATTAAACTTTTAATGTTTTAACATTTTTGCAAAAATTCAAAGATTGAGGTTAAAAACTTAGTCGACCAAAACTTCAATTTTTAAAACATAAAACCCCTTTCAAAAACCACTCATACACGAAAAGCTCAGCACCAAAGAATAAGCACAAAGAAAAACGAAGAAAATAAAACACGAACATGATTAAAACGAAATTGAAAGTATTACTGTGGATTATAGTCATTAAAAAAAATGCTTGTGAACTTCTCAATTGTTTCAAATCAGAAAACATTTGTGAAGTTTTCAGCTAAAGCTTAAAATGCAGTCAAAAGCATGCTTTGTCAATTGCTAATTTGTATGATAAAAAATTATAATAAATGATTTGAAATGTTGTAGTTAATAAGTTTGACATTTAGGCTGTCTAATTTATATCCGATCTAATTACACCTGTACCAACTTGAAATTTTTACATGATCTTGAGTTTAATGAGAATGACCGTAATTGTAACATTTTTCAAAGATTTAAATTAAGGAACTAGTAATGAAGCGGATCACGCTTCATGTGCATATTCACACCGTTCCAAAACTCTCTATCGGGTCAGCAAAGCTTCGCTTTGCATAAGATTGAAGATTAAGTCTCAATCGGGTCAGCAAAGCTTCGCTTTGCATAAGATTGAAGATTAAGTCTCGATCGGGTCAGCAAAGCTTCGCTTTGCATAAGATTGAAGATTAAGTCTCGATCGGGTCAGCAAAGCTTCGCTTTGAATATGATTGATGATTAAGTCTCGATCGGGTCAGCAAAGCTTTGCTTTGCATAAGATTGATGATTAAGTCTCGATCGGGTCAGCAAAGCTTCGCTTTGCATAAGATTGATGATTAAGTCTCGATCGGGTCAGCAAAGCTTCGCTTTGCATAAGATTGAAGATTAAGTCTCGATCGGGTCAGCAAAGCTTCGCTTTGCATAAGATTGATGATTAAGTCTCGATCGGGTCAGCAAAGCTTCGCTTTGCATAAGATTGAAGATTAAGTCTCGATCGGGTCAGCAAAGCTTCGCTTTGCATAAGATTGATGATTAAGTCTCGATCGGGTCAGCAAAGCTTCGCTTTGCATAAGATTGAAGATTAAGACTCCATCGGGTCAGCAAAGCTTCGCTTTGCATAAAATTGAAGATTAAGGCACAATCGGGTCAGCAAAGCTTCGCTTTGCATAAGATTGATGATTAAGTCTCGATCGGGTCAGCAAAGCTTCGCTTTGCATAAGATTGAAGATTAAGTCTCGATCGGGTCAGCAAAGCTTCGCTTTGCATAAGATTGATGATTAAGTCTCGATCGGGTCAGCAAAGCTTCGCTTTGCATAAGATTGACAATTAAGTTTCCTAAAAAAATCGAAAATTTTCATATTTGGACTTAATTTTGAAGCACTAATTGATGTTTTTGGATATGACAATGTATGTACGTCTTTTAGGTCTAATAATAAGCTACAATAATCAGAAGTTTTTGGACTTTTTAAATTTGAACTATAGGCACAGGAGGGCAAAATGTCCAAAAAATGCCGATTTTTTGAACTTTTTCGAGATTTTGACTGACCAAAATAGGTTTAAAAATATTTTTGGTATTTTTCCATAAAAGTTCTCGCATTAATTGATCAAAAACAGAAAAGTTTACAAAAATCCATCCACACAGTGAACCACACGAATTTTTCCAAAATTTAGGTTTGTGGGGGGTGTACTGGTGGATAAATTTTTTTTTTTTTGCATTTTTTCTCAACAAAACTTTATTTTTTATTGATTCTGATCAAAAAAGTTCAATTCCCAATTTTTGTGAAATTTTTTAAATGTATTTTGCAATAATCGGCTAAAATATGCTTAAAAAACACACTATTTCGTTAGTTTCTCAGATCCATCTACATGGATCGGCACCAACGTGTGAGGTGCACATTTGAGTGATAATGCGCACATTTTGAGACATTTTTGACATAAAATGGTTTTTTCGTATTTGAGTTCTGCGAGGAACAAACTTGCTTGTAAGCATACACCACCACTATTTGGGGTCGTGTCCGGAGGCATCAAAACCTTTTTCAATGCGGTTTTTTGTATTTTGTAGATAATTTTAAGGCCGAACTTTTCACACCGAACAGTTTATGAAAATTTTGAGTTTTGGCGCCAAAAAACTAAAAAAACGATTTTTCAAGTGTATCGAAATCAATATATTCACAACGTGAAACGGTGTGAATATGAAAAGTTAATTTTTTCTCAAAGTGCCTTTGTTCTACATATAATTATTTTTTCGGATACCAATTGTCGGTTCTTTGGTAATAAATTATAATTCAATCAGCAATTACGAATCGTAATAAATTGCTATATTTCTAATCGCAAAGAGTATCGATACAATCGCACTAATAATCAATTCCTATTTTACTACTTAATGTTGAGATAATATGTAAATGTATTATTTTATTCAAGTTTAAAAATCTCCATGGGAACATTCAAGGCATCTAACATATTACATGTGAGCTATTTCCCCTTGTAGAGGTCGATAAAAGGAGATAAAACTAAAAATTACGAGAGAAGTTCTAAATGTTAATTAATAATTGTTTAATTATTGATAAATTTTTGTAAAACGAGACTTAGATTATTGACGATCAAGGTGTTGAAGCATACTTCAATATTTTGTTATTGCTCAATACATATCACATACAAATACATGCACAATGACGGAGCTTATTCCAATGATTCGATTAAAATCAAATATATCAGGTTAACACCATGACTAAAATGTACTTTGCTTACATTGAATCTCTGTATGCTCAATATTCGTGTTGTCTCATTTACTTTTGTGACGCTTATAATGGGTTGATTAGCTATGAAGTGGACACTTTAAGGTTGAAAGAGGTAATTTGAGTATTTTAAGTGTTTTTAAAGTATTTACTTATGCTTAGGTCATTTGGATTGATATCACTAAAGATTTACATGATCTTTAATAATTTTTCATCAATAATTTTTTAACGTTCATACAAAATTCAAATATTTCCACGAATTTCAATTGATTTTCTTCTCAAATGTAAACAATTAGATTGCTGAACGTACTTTTTAAAATAAGAAACCAAACAATTTGTAAAAGATAAAAATCATTCAATTTAGCAATTAATTACTTTAATTTAATTATTAGACATTTACTTATATCATAATAAGATCTAATTGAAGTTGCTTCTTCATTTTATTACATAATTCATCTCAAAATCGATCAATAAAAACAATTCAGGAGTTTTTACTTAAGAAAATCAAGACAATTATCATGAAAATATCCACTTTGCCATTCATCAAGCCAATAAACTCACTAGTTGATTACAATGACATCTCATATATGCAAATTATTATACCTTTGAAGTGCTTAGAAGATGATTCAGCACTAAAGATTCTTAAATTAAGGAATATATTCTAAGAACAATCATCAATATTTGCTGAATTTTTAGCAGTCATCAGGCAGCAATTTAAAAAAATATATAGAATCAATGTTCATTTACATTCCGTTATTATTATTAACAGTGAGAGAAGAGTATTAACACTAATACAGAAATATTGAGAAAATCTTAAGAAATGAAAACATTCACGCGTACTTCTTCGATAGTGCCTCGTTTTCAGTTGAAAGTCTGACGCTGTCGAGAGTAGTGGCTTTTATGCTCGGCGTTTTCGGTTTAATTTAATTTTTTTTTTCAACTGAAGTAAATTGTGTTAAAATTACTTTTTTTAATGCGTTCATAGTTGTTGCTTCACAATTAAAAGTGTGTCTGTGCCCCTCAAAATATTTAAATTTCAGCGCATTAGCTTTTTGTATTGTGCAAGAGCCCAACAATCTCAAGAAAGTTTAGATTGGAGAGAGCTCGAAATTTATTACCTTAAATATTTTTTGGACGACACATAATCATAATAATGTGAATTTTTTTCATAATTGAATTACTAGGAAATATGGAAAAAAAATTATCGATAACTAATATAAAAGTAAAATCAACCCGTGAAAAATAATAAACACTAGATTTCAATGCGTGTGCACCTTTGAATGGAAACAAAAAAAAAGAGAAACTTTTAATCAAATCAGCGTTATGCAGAATGCATGAATTAATAATATTAATACATATTCTTATACAATTTAAAAGTTTCTTCATTTCCTTACCGTGATTGTTGTGTTGAATATGAAAAATATACACAAAATAAAAAATAAAATAAAATCGGAGAGAAAGAGAAAAAGAAATCGAATATATCCGTGCTGAAACTTTTAAATACTTTAAACTCGTGATGAATAATATTATTTAAACAAATTAGCCATTTTTAATTATTTCTAAAAAAAAAAGTAGCTGCATCAATGTCGTCATAAACAACAAAATTGTGTTCTCTTAACCCAAATTACTCATAATTATTTTGTGCAATAATTTGTAATCTTTTTTTGAAAGACTTGAAAGACAAGTTTTATACAAAAGAAAAAACTGAACGATGGATGACAAAAATAACTTTTTTATGAATAGGAAAAAAACTACAAAAAAAATACTCAACTTAAGACAATTTTTTTGTTAATTCTGCATCAAAAACACGCAACTTGGATTTTTTATTAGTCAACCTTGGATATCTCGGCTGCCTTTCAATCTTTTATTGAAACACTTGTATTTGAAAATGTAAAGTTTTATATATTCTCAAATCTTGTGTCTAGTAATTAAACAGGAATGTAGTTTTTGAATGTTTAAGTCATACACAATAATTGATGTGAAGACTCAAAAAAACAATTGCTTTTAATCTTGAATAATGTATCTTGTTCTGCCAATAAGGTTCAAATGGTCAAGTCAAACTATGATGATTTTACAATTATAGGAATTGGCATGTGCAAATTAATCAGAAAACGAGTAGGAAGTCACAAGAATTAAGCTTTCTAAAAGTCTGAATCAAAGGTCGAATGTTAGGTTAGAAAATTCCCGGGATGCAATGTCTTTATTTATTAGTATTCAATTATTTTGTGATTTGCATGTGAAATTGTCATTTTTATGATTTTGACTAGGTTAAAAGTTTTTCTTATTAATTTTGCAATTAAATATTTTTTATATAGAATCGATGATTCTGGTAGATAGAATGCGGAATTGATGGAGTTATTGTCTGTCTTAAAAAATTATTGCTTAACTATGTATACGAATTTATCTCAGGCTAAGAAAATTTTGGTTTAACTATCAAAAAATTTAATTTTAAAACCATTCAAAAATTCAAAAAACATCAAATTTCCAAAATTTAAAATTTATATTTTAAATGACTTTTTAAAATTGTAAACCTTTTAATTAAAAGTCAAAAATTCAAATTTCAACTCTGCATAACATATTCCTTCCTACCTCTAACATGCATAATCAAGTAACACAAAATATTTGCAACCTTACATCCAATAAACGACTATTTATAAATCTTTAGTGATTTCGTCTTGTTGCTGACCACTTTACTGCCGAGTGGTTGCCATTTAGTTTTTATGTCATGTGGAAATGTTGCAACTGATTGAGTTATACTGACCTTTAAACAACGAAAAAAAATTATTATTTTGCGGAATATATCAACCTTCAAGATTGGTATCGCATATCTTATGCTAAAAGGCTTGATGACACTAATGAGGATCGAATTAAACGTTTTATGTCTGCCGAATTGATCCAAAGTCAATTCAATTTATGCTTATGAAATATTTTTTTTCGGGTATTTCTAATATTTTTGAGCATAATAAACTATGATTTCATTTTGTCGATTCTATAACAGCCGGCTTTTTTTGGAATTGAGTTATGTAAGAGGTTGCGAGCATTTCGTGGATTTCATTTCATTTTTTTCAATTGGATTTTCATGAGATAAATACATATTAAAGAAACTTTCATAACACAACAATGGTTTTGTTAGCTTTTTGTGTGTGCTCGAAACCGCACACGAAATAATTCAATTTACATATCGCACAGACAGACATTGTGTGACACTTCCTGAGATGAAATATGATTTAAAGCGTTTATGTGGACGATATGTAGCAATAATGAGGTAACTTGGTTAGGAGTGTGATAAACTTTCTTAAAAATCAAATACTCGACTGATTTACCAATCTTCACATACAGCCTTACTAACTCATATTTCCATTTTATTTATTTTTATTTAAAAAAAATTGCACACGTTTGTGTACATGTACTAATAAGCAAAATTATATTCGAGCCAGTAAAATAACCAGTTTATGCGCAATTCCATACTTTAACGTTTTTTAGTCGCTTTGCAAAAGTGTTGCAATTGCTTTCAGGCAATGATTTTTTTTTAGAAAATATTTCATTCAACTCAGGCTTACTTCTTACTTCTTTCATTAAAAGAAAAAATTGAGTGTCCAAATGACGTAGTGCTAGTATCAATGAGCGGTGGTTTAAGATCAATTATGCAATTTAAATTGCACTGCAATATACGAAAGCATTGACATAAACATTTTCATTACTTTTAATATATGGATAAATTGTATGACGGTTGAATCTCCAATTATTTATGTCACATACATGCATATGTTGGTCAAATCGCTTCTGTTGGAGGCTTGCCAATATGTTGTTGCAAATTTCTGTAAAGTTTCTAGAAATGTTGAGAGATTTTTTTTTTCTATATTGGAAATCGATGTCTCTTTTAAAATATATCCAATCTAATTTGTGTTAAAATTGCAATAATTAAAGTATGTAATTTGATATACTTAGAGAAACACAAAAACTTGTTTTCAACACAACAATCTACTAAACTGAATTTTATATATTCAGAAAAAATTTGAATATTAATTAGAAATTGACAACAACTTATTGACACTAAAAATGAGATTCCATAGCATCAAAAACAATTCCTACAACACAATGGCGTATAACTAGGGGGGGGTAATTGGGTGAATATTTTCACCCGTCTCAATGGCAATTTTTTAATTTTCTATTCATCCCCCCATTTACATAATTTTTTCATCCAAAAGTTTTCAACCACCTCCTCCCCCCTCAAAATTCCTGACTACGCCACTACGCCTAGAACAACAAAATTTTTTAATAACATTATAAATCAAAATTCTTCGAATTAAATTACGCAAATATCAAAAATTCCATTCAAATATTAATCACGCATGAATCAATATCTCTTAGGGTACAAATAAGTTTGTGCCTTTAATTAACATTAATTACCGAATAATATTTCCATATTTCCTACGAAGCAACAAAAAAATTATAATTCAATGTAAAAATAATCAAAGTTAAACCTTTAAAAAAATTCATAATTTTAAAATTACTAATTAACAGTGGCTGTTTTGAGGGATTTATGCCAGCGACAACAAAAATAAATTAAAGGACAACAAATATTAAATAAAAAAAAAATTAAACATGTATACACGTCGAAATAAATTATTTTCAAAACTATCAAGTACATTTCTCAGAAAATGGTGTAAGTGTCTTTCAATCATGTCATTCAATTACTATGTGCATGTATTTATAATTCTATAATGTTGATATGAATATAATATAATGTAAAATGTGTTAATTATTTTTACTGATCAATTTTGTAAGCATATGAGTACATAATTTGAGCATAAGTGCCTCATGAGAAAAAAAAAATGTATATCTTACATACATAATTATTATTATTATTTTATGGATGTTTTCACATATCATCTTCAGTGTAAAAATAAAAAATAAATAAACTTCAAAGGCATGAAAATTATACCACATGAAAGCTTTGCGCTCTGTTTGATTTTTGTTCCGATTTTTTCTTTTTCTATTGAAAAAAAAATCAATTTTCATCACATGTGTGTGGCTGCATTGTTTTTAATGATTTTTTTCCTTATTTGTCTACAACTTGTTCAATACCGGCAGAGAAGTAGACCTTAAGCTCTTCTAAAATGCGTAATGGGGGTCATTCAGATTGTAAAGCTGTAATTAATCTATTTTGATATGTCTACAACTTTTTAAGGTTTCGAACCTGAGCTTAAAACAATTTAATATAAAAAACCACAATACCACCAAGATACCAAACAATTCCGGTAACGATTAGCATAAAATTCAATATTTTGGAAATCTATTCAAATTTCTTTCCATTAAGTCCATAACCAGTGAGATGAAGTAATTTTCAAGGTGATTTTTCAATCGCCAAAATCGATTGATGAACTTTTTTGAAAGTTTAATGACTCTCTCGGAAATTTTCGCATTAATTAAAGACAATTGAAATAAAGTTTAAAAATCGTTGAGTCAGAGAGTCCAAAAGTGGTCATTACGATATTATCCCTCATCTGTCAATTATTATTGAACACACATACACAAAAATTGGCGGCACTCTCTCTTTTTAATTGGATCTGAATTAAATAAATCATAATTAAGTTGCTTTGCTCATCGATGATTTTTGGTGAAAAAAAAAATCCCCATAAGATTAAGATACTGAATAAAGTCGTAAATTGGCTTGATTGTCTGCACATAAAGTGTCTCATAGACCTACTTATTTGCATATTTTTCGATGTCAAGATAAGTTTTTATTTGCAAATTTGGAGGTCGTGCATTAAACATTTGGAAATTTTCCATAGATTTTGATGTCTATGGACTTGCTATGGACTATAGACTGTTTGTTTAAATTATTGAATATTCTGAACCAATAAGGAAGTGTCTTCGATCTAAACTGCAATAAAATTAGTCTGCTGTCTTTATTGGGTAAAAATACTGACCTCCATTTTTGGTTGACCATGTTAGATTTGGTTCACACCTACTCCTATCTTAAATTTCCTGATTTTATTTCAAAGTCATGGTCTGGTGACAAATTTTTTTAAAGCTAGGTCAAATGCTAATCAAGTTATAAAGTCAGTAATTTCTATTTAATTCATCCAAGAAGAAATTAATCTAAAGAATGTGCCAGCAATCTTTCAAGCACAAAAGTAGTCAATCATCCATCATCCACATCTATTCATCTTATGAACTCTCAAGAATCAAGAATAACGGTTTATTGAAGCATATTCGCAAAAGTAAAAGTACAATTTTATCATCATCTTAGTACTATGGACAAAGATCTCGCATCAGATCATACAAAGAGGTCAAAAAACTTGAACATTTTCTCACGAATGATTTAAAATTCTATGTGGGATTCTCACTAAATGAACTGAATAGATTAAGCCGTCATAAATACCAAAAAAGAGAAGTAACTTATTTGTTTTCACAGTTTGTTGCGAAGATGATACAAAGAGTGCAGTTATTCGTACTTAAAAAGATCTTAAATGTTTTTTTTTTTCATGCTTTTGTTGCCCAAAAACCACAATCCTTGCCTGACCTGCCTTGAGAAAAAATTATTGTGGTAAAAATTGTTGTTTAATTAAATTCCGTACTCAAGTTTTTATAAGCCATTAGTTATGACCAGGAAATCTGTAATTAAATTCCAAAAAAATATATATCCACAAATTCACCTTTGGTTTTAAGTTATTCAGCTACCGGGAAGCTTCAATGAGTGTCAAATAATAAATAATAAATTTATTGATTTTTGAGCTGTGTAATTTAATAATATTGCTGCTCATGACGTATAGAATCAAATGTGGTATGTCAAGGGCGTATGAGACCTCCTCCTGACTATATAATATTTAGTGACGGACACTACAAATGAGCAAACTTCAAAGCTAATAATATATTATTCTGGATTTTTAAAAAACATAAAAGATTAAATCTTAAAACATAAAATTCTTCTAAAAGCAGCATATGCCATAAAAGATTTATTGAACAAAACAGAAGAGCCAATGAACATTAAAAAGTTTAAAAAATGATTTTGCTTGTTCACGACATGCCAAAAAAAAAGTACAAAAGATTCACAAAGTCTGTTGTTTGGTCAACACTATTATAATTCATGGCAAAAGAAAAAAATTGTGTATGTATTATTTTCAATGTCTTCATACCTCATGAATGTTAAAATAATGACTGAAATTGCGTCCTTCTAATTGCATGAAATTGGTCATATATCATTTGCCAATTGAATTAAAAAATCAATTTTTACTACGTCAAGTAAATCTTTAGAATAAGTGTTAAGTCACAAAGAAACAAAGTTTATTGCAAAGTATAATCTCACATGTGAAGATGCGCTGTCTGTTAATTGGTGATGCAAACCTTACAGCAAATAAACAGCAACCTTCGGAATGTATAATGAATGAAAATTTCATATTTTTTTTCTCTCTATGAGATGCGTTACGTTTACTCATGACGTTTCCTTTGGATAAATGTATTTCAAAATATAACGTACTTGACAGTGATATGAGATGGAGCTGCAGGGTTGTTTGTTGAGTTTAGAAGTGATATTGAAGGATGATTATTAAGTTTTGAGATGTTGTGATTGTTAAGGATGCTTGTTGATACTCGAAGGATAGTATGAACAAGTTTGTAGAAGTTAAAAGCTGTTTGTTGAGTTATTTTGGATTTAATGACTATAAAGTATTAGACCTTTGGGAAAATGAGTCACTGTCATGATTATCCTTTGAGTATTGAGCTAAAATCTTAGTATTGAACTAAAATTCACTTAAATACTCTCAATCTGATGATCACAACTTAGTTATTCAAGAAATCTTAATACTATGAATCTTTGGATGCAGTGACGTAGAAAATCTTCAAAAGCTAAAGTCTAGGTTCAAGAGCTATTAAATTTCATGACTCAAAACTTCTTCATTCTGATTCTATCATCTCAAAAGCTTCTAAACCACAACCCTGTCTAGAATATTACAGAATCTAATTTCACTTAATAACAACATCTCGTCGCTCAACTTCCTTTTCAACTTATAAATAATAAATATAAAAATTCTCAAGAAAATGACAACAAAAAAGAATTCTCATAAAAAGTCGTTCATTTTGCAAAATTAAAATAATTATGAATATCTATATTTAAAGATGAAAAACTCATGAATCATGATCAACAGCGATTAGCAAAACCATTAAAAAATGTGTAGATATATGTTTGTGGATTGCTCAATATATAGGAACAGGTTTTTAGCAATATAAAAAAAATGAAATGTAATTTGCGTTGCTTTGTATTCTGAACACTTTTTTTGAAATAAAATTCTCAGCTTATTATATCTACACAGCCTTCAATTGAATACATAAAAATAACAACCTAAAGTAACACATGAGCGTGTTTTGCATCATTTGGTTGAAGATCAAAGTTGAATTTGAGAATACAGCAAGACAAGGTCACATTTTCATCTCAGATAATGAGAATTCAAATATTTGTAAATGAGTACTTAGTAAACTTCTCGAAGATTATTTTTTTCATCTTGAATCTCAGCAGTAAAGTATGTAAGCTATTGAAATTACATGCAGAGATTCTGCGAAATATGTAAAGTAAATAATGACGCACTACACAATAAGTGATTAGTTTGCTCATTTATTTCACGCTAAGAACATTCATGAAAGCTTCTTTGTGTATCGACAAATTTATGCTTAAAGATTAAAGTGCTTCACGCTTACAGCTAAATTACCTAATAATTAAACTTTAACTTTTTTATTAATTACATACGATCTCTATCTCTTTTAATAGGGTTTGTGATAGCATTCTCGCTGTGCTTAATAATACTAGGCGTTCTAGTCACATTTGGATTTTCTGCAATAGTTAATTTAGTAATTGATCATCAAGTAGCTTTAAGACCCGGCGGCCAATCATTTGGATGGTGGGCAAAACCACCAGTCACACCAGCAGTTAAAGTATATGTGTACAATGTCACAAATGCTGATGAATTTTTAAATAATGGTTCAAAGCCAATTTTAGAGGAGTTGGGTCCATATGTATACAGGTAAGACATTTTGTATTGTTTGTTAATATTTTACGTAAAATAAGCAGCAATTATGTTTCTAATGATGATGATGATGATGGAATTCTTTGGCAATATAAAATGAATTGTGGTTTTCACAGGTTTTTAATTTTTGTTTTCAAACTTCATCTTTTGCTAATCTTAGTAGACATGGCGTCAATACAAACTTTAAATGATTTATGAAAAGAAAATTTTGCAAAAAAAAATTGATGCAAAACATTAATTTTAATGTCGTCACCATAGACTATTAAAGATCTCTGCTTAATGAGCAAAATTAAAGCCGTTCATCATTAAAACTTGATAAAATTAAAAAAATTTCTATTTGACGAAGAAATTCACACTGTCTGTCAATATAATTAATAAATTTGTACTCACTTTTTGCTATCCAAGCTTTTGCGAGTAAATATTTGATGTTTGAACTGTATTTTGCTACTTTTCTTTTGGAATTTTTAAGAGAACTCACTTTAAAAAATTGAAAAATTCAACAAAATAATTTTTTTTTCAAAGCCAACTGAAGTTGTCTTCAAATCAAACTTTTGACGTTAAAATTTGAATTTCTAAAAACCGTTGAAAACTAATTTAATTGTTTTGCCCAGTTTTGCCAAATAAAACACTTTTAAAGCTTACTAACCACAAAAAGATGAGAATACCAAATCTTCCATTCAGGACATTGAAGCCTCCAAACAAACATTCCATGAATATCAAACAATATAAAACCACAGCTTACAAATTGAGCCATTAAAACATTTTGCAGTTTCATGTACTAATTCACAAAGCAAAAAAAATTGATTTCTTAGTTTACCAACCTTCATGTGCCGTGGTTTTCGTATTAGATAAAAAGGTATAACATTGACATTTTCTTATTTACACAAAAACGATGCATAATTCGGCAAAAAAGAGTCTATAAGTAAACAAACAATAGCAAGACGTAAGCAGAGTATTTACATGTTGATTAATTAGAATATGTTGACGTGAAGTTAAATAATGTAAAAATAAATATGGAATACAAGGTTGTTAGTTCTTGCAAACAGAATAATATGTTATTAATGTATCAATACAACTCCATCATAATCGTTAAGTTAACCTTCAAATCACAATGAACTCATATATCAAAATAAAAGAACACTAGCTTTCTAAATTACTTCCATTAATGCTACATCCAATAACATATGAGTTCACCTTTATATATACGAAAATGACTGATTTCTTACGGAAAAGGAAAATTAATTAATTTACTTCAAAATAATAAATAATAATAATATGTTGTGACCTGAGTAGTTATCCTTAAGTCATTATTTATTATTATTGGGTATTGACGTCACGTTGAAGTCTACGACAAGTATCATAGTGTAAACGAATGTAAAATTCATGACAAAAACAGCGAGATGACCATTGAGATTTTTTTGTGTGAATTGTTTTCAATGAAAATGGCGCAGTTGTTTGTAATTTGTCGGTTTGTCACAAAATTCAAATATTTTAAATTCGTAAAATTCAAATTAATTTTGACCGTTACAAATTCATGCATTTTAAATATTTTTGCATGAGCAAATTTTGTGCATTCCAAAAATGCGTTTTCGTCAGCCATGAGTGGCCAAATCAACACCAATTTTTGTGTGAACATTGAAAACAGGTTGCCGTGCTTACTTATTGGCATATGTATAATACGGAAGTTTAATGGTATAAAAGCTATTTGAAAGTTTCATTTTAATAATGAAGCAGAAACGAAACATTGAATATTCGAACGCTAAGTTTAAAATAAAAAATAAGAATTATGAAACATGCGAATTTCATAATCATGCTGCTCATTTTATTATTAGTTAAATTAAGCTGCATAATAATTTTCAATTTTAAACTAAAAAAAATTAATTTTTCAGAGAAAAATGGGAAAAAGTGAACATTATTGAAAATCCAAATGGAACGATAAGCTTCAATCAAAAGAAAGTCTATGCATTTAGCGATGAAGAATCAGCTGGTATGGAGGATGATGTTGTAATTGTTCCAAATATTCCCATGTTGAGTGCAACATCACAGAGTAAACATGCTGCAAGATTTTTACGTTTGGCAATGGCTAGTATTATGGATATTTTGAAAATCAAGCCATTCGTTGAGGTAACTGTCGGACAATTACTTTGGGGATATGAAGATCCACTTTTAAAATTGGCCAAGGATGTCGTACCAAAAGAGCAGAAATTACCTTATGACGAATTCGGTTTGTTTTATGGAAAGAACGCCACAAGTGCCGATCGAGTGACAATGTTCACGGGTGTTGATGACATCACTCAGTATGGTATCATTGATAAGTATAATGGAAGATCACATATGGCTAACTGGGTAAAGGAAGAATGTAATCGATTAAATGGTTCAGATGGATCAATTTTCCCTCCACACATCACACACAATACAACTTTATTCGTCTATGAGAAGGATCTTTGCAGACTATTGCCACTTAGTTTCGAAAAAGAGGTAAGTGTCTTTTTCATTGATATCGTAGGTGTGCTAATTGAATTTGCTTAATGCATACACACCTACGGAATTCTCAAGATAAAAACCCAAATTTAATCTTGTGTAAATTTACTAACTCAATTAGGTAACCGGACGAGGAGGAATTCCCGCATATCGATTCACTCCATCACCTGATGTTTTTGCCTCAGTCGAGAAAAACCCCGACAATTTATGTTATTGTCCTTCAGGCCCACCTTGTGCACCTCATGGTCTATTTAATGTGTCATTATGTCAATACGGTAATGTCAAAGAGTTATGACTTTATTTACATGATAAATAGTTGACCAACTTTTCTTTACACTTTGTCAATCAACAGATTCACCAGTATTGATCAGTTTCCCTCATTTCTACATGGCTGATGACAGTTTACGAACTGCTGTCGAAGGTATTTCACCTCCAGAGAAGGATAAGCATCAATTCTTCATTGATGTCCAACCTGTAAGTCACTCACACACATGTGTTGAATAAATTCTCTCAATTGCTTTACATTTATTGTTTTTTTCAATTTTTTTAGCTCATGGGAACAACACTTAGAGCGCGCGCACGTGTTCAAATCAATTTAGCTGTTAGTCAAGTGCAAGATATTAAGCAAGTTGCCAACTTCCCCGATATCGTTTTCCCAATATTATGGTTCGAAGAAGGCGTTGATGGACTTCCCGATGAGGTCGTCAATCTTATGAGGATTGCAACGACTGTACCTGATAAAGCACGCACCGCACTCATGATTGCACTTTTCTCACTTGGAATTCTTCTATTTATTGTATCCGTGACTTGTTTAGTAAGAAAATCACATCGACAGAATACATTGCACCTTGATGGAACAAATTACTTGGCAACGCAGCATATTGATCAACAAAAGAAAAAGGCAAAGGATAATGGAAATAAGAGTATGTAAATAACGAGTAACGATTAGGGTCTTTGAAACTTCTGTGGTAAAATAGCTTTCATAATTTGTTCTATCAAAAAAAAAATTACTTTGAGGTTGGAACACTTGTGGATTAGCATGTTTATAGTTTTGTAGAATTATTCATATCCAATCCCGAATGTTCCAGTCTCTAAAAATCAATAAATTCTATCATCGATATAGCTGTGGTTTCTTATGCAAGAGATTTGTAAATTAAATTTTTGAAAATTTTCAACATTCTGAAGACAACTTCAAGTCATACTTAATCAATGAAAGCTAACTTCAAGTAATACAAATTTTTTGTTTACAAAATTAAAATTGCTCAATTTTTCATCATTTGAACTGTAAAATGCCACAATCTCTTTGCATTAGAAATTATAGACATGTTGTCTGTCTTAATCAATTTAGTCTAAGTGAAATTTATGACCATAAAGTAGATTTTTAAGAAAAAGGATTATTGTGACAAATTTTCTATAAGAAAATTACTTTTTGTAGAATTGGTGGAATAGATTTTCAATAATTATTGTACATAATGAACAAAAATAATAAATACGAATAAAAATTTTATAAATTTATTAAAAGATTTTATAGACCATAAAGCTTTAGTTGTTTTGATTATCAGCACGTGTAGCTTGCACGAGAAAATTAATTAACAACTTTGTTATTGTTGCTTTTCAGGTTTTTGAAAGATTGAAAATGTCTCGAAAATTACGACTTACGAAATTTTACAGATTCTTTTGAAATTCTCATTTAACCTTTAAAAATCTTTCATTGGTAAAGAGGTTAATGAAATCCTATAGGCGGATCAGCAAAACAGGTTATTTTTTGCAGTTCTGCTCCTTTTCAACTAAATTATCTCTTAATAGCATCTTTATTGCGAACATTCAGTTTGCTATAAGAAAGCAGGATACCTTCATATCTCATGGTCAAGTTCAGAGTACTACTACGTCTATCCTTGAATCAACACAAGTAATTTAGCTGATCATTATTGAGTCTTTAAATTTAATGTTAATTTACATTACTGTTAAGTTTTAATGCATTACAAAGTAATCCACATATAATTAAAGCCCTTGAATAGATCGGGAAGTAAAATCAAGTTTCAGTTGTAGATTGATTCAATTTTATTACAGTATTTTCCAAACTAATTGAAATTTGTTAGCTTTGAAAAATCTAATCCTCAAACTGTGACACCTTACATCTCATATTCTACCTGGTAAACCTTCAATTGATTTGTAATTAAAATTAAAATTGATCTGTAAAAAATTTAATCTTCCTTAATCTCCAATAGTTTTAAAATCATGGGGCGACATCAAGTCCAAAACTACACGTCTCATATATTTTTAGAAATATATATTTATTAACATTGAGAGTCCTCCAATCAAAATTTCCTGTCTTAAACGGCCAAAAACTTGAATCTTATCCACAAAATATCACAGAATAAAAATTAGCATAAATCTTTAAATATCAAGAGATGCATGCTTAAAAATAGATTTAAAAGTCACAAAATGCAAATAAAACGCTCGCTTTGAAAAGAAGTCTCAAGGTCATGCTTCAATCTGTTTATCTTCATTGTGTTTAAGACAATTGTGAGTCATGAATAAATTTCTTTGATTCAGAGTAAATATTTACTGACTTTATATAGATTATGTGACATGAATCATATTATCTTATATTTCGACACTTTAGGGTCGTTTATGAATGACTTATGCATATCTAAAAGTAAACTTCCCATATCAGCATGTGAAATTCTTGTACAAAATAAAACTAACAGACATATACTACACATATCAAATACTATTATATCACATTTGGATTTTGTCATCATTTATGCATACTCTGATCCAGAGGCGTAGCCGGAAATTTTTCAAGTGGGGAATGTTGAAATTTTTTTGTGTAGAAAGAAAAATTTAGGGGGAGTTTGGGATTTTTTTCTCAAAAAACCCTAGCAAAATAAAGAAATTTTCCTGAAAAAGGGGGCAAACTCAAACGTCCCCCCTCTGGCTACGCCCTTGCATTGATCCATAAATAGCATTGCATGCGGCCGACATAAACGACGCACATAAAATCAATTCATATATTCACATTTCAATGCCTAATTGCCAATTATTACGCAAAATCTATTGTATGAAATAAATCCAATTTAAATTCGCAAGAAAATTTTTGTGCACATGCTGAATATTAGATTACACAATTAATGTCGAGTTTATTCATGAATTTTTTTATTGATCCAATAAAACTCTTAAATATTTCTGCAACATTTTGATAAAAGTTTTTTGGAATGTCTGAAACTTGTTTGTCAACTTTAAGTTCCGATATAACGATTAAAATTTGGTTGATTCTGCATTTTTTAGTGTGGGAAATTTCCAAAGAATGTTTTTGATTATTTTGCATTTTTTTAATGCTTGAATATTTGAAGAAGTAAATATTTACAAATTTCTTTGCATCAAATTGAACAAACTTAAAAAAAAATTCTCAGGCAAGTTCCAAGGTAAATAGAATAATTTTGGCTACGCCTAAGATATGAATCATATAACAAGGATTCAAAAAGGATAATCTCAATTCAAAATTAAGTCCCGAAAAGCACAAATCGGATAATCAAGACGAAATCCGGCACCAAGACGGAATGAGGCCTGCACCACTCCGGTTTAAATTGTATGCCATCTTGGTGCCAGCCTCTGACCGGCTTGGTACCGGATTTCATCTCGATTATCCGATCTGTGCCTTTCGGGAGTCTAACATCACTATTATTCAAGGTCGTAGTCATACATACCTCGTGAATCTATAGCAGTATAAAGTTAACGTATATTATTGTATGTACAGTATTTTCTCATTTCTTCTTTTCGGCACTAATGCTTCATGGGGTTATCACGTTTCTTTTTCAACCAAAAAAAAGTATGCTAAGAGTCACGTAGATCATTGTAATACAATATTTGCAATGAGACGAAGAATATTATTCAATAAAATTTTACGCAGTTGTATAAATAGTTCAAAGTTCTTTTGGACTTCTTCGAATGCAACTCTTATCAAATAAGCTAAACAGTTTTTGATATTTGATAAAATTGATTTATTGAAAATATGAAAGATACTAAAACGTTTTAATTTACTTTAAAAAATCTTTTGATCTGAAACTGAAATAAAAAATAAAAATAAAAAAAATTGAACATTTAACGATCAAAAAATATTTGAACTCCGAAATCTCTCAATCACCTTCAAATAATTTTAAATTTAAGATAAATAAAAGATCAAGCATGAGAACATCATTGAATATTCCAGATGTATTCAAATCAACATTCCTGACCTCCATCAAGCCGAAAATATGAACAAAAAAACTACTTTAAACATTCCAAACATCAGCAAAAAATTCAGAATATTCTGGAAAGAGATTATTCGACTCAAAGGAACCAGTAAAGACTCGATTGTAAACAACTCAAAATGCTGCACAATTGCCGCTGCCAAAACAAAAACAAGAAAACCTAAAATTAGAAAGCTGAACGAAAATACTTAATCTACGATCATGACAGAATTATTGTTGTGTTTTCACTTAACATTATGTTTATCTTAATGATATGACTGCAGACAACAACAAAAAAGTTTAATAATAAACAATAAAGAAAAAGATATCGGATTTTCAATGCCTTTTAATATTTATTGAACAAATTTTAATTTTAATCAAATTAACATGCAATTTATGATTTATAAATATAATGTACTAAGCAAATTTTTATTTTTTTTTTCTCTCATCATTTTTTATGCATGGAAAATTATATATAATTTTAGGGGACGAACAACTTTAATTATTTGAATTTAAAGATTATTTGGATCAAAATATTGTGGCACCACCAAATTGTTCTATTTAATTTTAACGTCAACTTAATTTTTACAAAAAGTTGACATGATTTTGATCTAATTAAGCTTAAAATTCAGAAAATAAATTTTTAAACCCCTCATCGGTATAATTCATTTACTTTTCTCTTTAAGATAGATTTTCTCAATTGAAAACTTTGGTTTTACTTTGACAAAGGATAAACAATGAACATTTTTCTCTGCACTTATAAGAATCCATTCTCAAATGACGTCTATAGCAACACTAAGATATCTAGAACACGATTAAATCGATAATCAAGATTATATCAATTTCTCCTGCTCTTCTGGAGTATCTACATCCTATAAACGTCATTTATGAATGACCCTTCAATATATATACTTTACATTAAATTATATACAAATTCTTTTATCCTCAATCTTATCCAACCATATATAGTGAAATTAACTAAAATTTTATTTACAGATTAACCATTTCATTGAGCTTCTAACTGACGAAATCTATCCTCAAAAATTCTGTTACGATGATCTCTATCCAAAATTGGATTGATAGATTTACTGCATTCAGCAACACGTTTAGCAAAACGTTCTCTGTCCACTGCACCTTGTCGCCATATGTCACCTCGTCGTGCTTGTCGATACGCATAATTCCAAGCCACTATGGTATGTACTTTTGGTACTAGATTGAAATGAACCTAAAATAAATAAGATTTATTAATTATGAGTCATAAGCTTCTGAGAACAATGAAGATGTTTTTGGGGAATTCGAAGGCATGACGTCATGGAGTATTTTTGAGAATAACTTTAACATGATTCTGAGTAAATGCTGGTCATGATGTGTGCTGAATGATTCTAATTTCATTCATAAAAAAATTTCATAATATTTTGGAATTTATAATGCACAGCAGTTTTGTGTTTCATAAGCTTCACGAAATTCTCATTTTGTATGGAAACACTACTGTGATGAAAAATAATACATTTTTATGGCTTCATGTTACTGTTTATTGTTTATTTAAAGACATAAATTGTGTAGCTAGGAATTTGATTTGAGATAGTTTTGAAGGATTTTAGTCAATAATTTTATAGGAAATTTACAAACTTATTTTTAAGGTTCTAAAATTGAACTTTTATGACCCCGACCCACTCTACATTCACTAATCACATGCTAGACGTAAATAAACAACAAAGCATTTTCATGCGTTTTTTGTTCACTTTCACAGAAATCCTGAATATGACTAGTTATTTTTGTATAACTTTTACTGATAAGGAAGATAACATATGCTTGATATTCTATTGTTTTGAAATGTTTATGTCTCATAGAAACAGAAAAACCCACAGAAACCAAACAAATTACGTCATGGAGACTAAAATTGGTAAGATTTAAGCAAGATCATATTCTCTCCCTACATACTGTATTATTGACCTGTGCATTACACATTCTCATACTTTTCTTGCGTCATCATTTATTGACATATCTTAATGGAAGTTAATCCATGGCATTAAAAGTTATATTTTGATAAAATTTGAAGCTGATGCAAAATTTATAAAATTTAAAGTATATTTTTGAGGAATTTTGCGAATCTTAGCAGAACGCGTGCCTTTTGTCAAATAAGAATCCAATAGAATTCCAAGAAAGTTTACTTTTTGTTGCATTTCAATTTTTATGAATTTTTTTCATCAGAATAATCTCAATTTATGGCGTAAATCTCTCTCAGGTACCTTCATACATATCTTTACAAGAATTTCCCGCCCACTCCCAAAAAAAAAAAACATTTTAATCTCTCACCTTCTTCTCCTCGACTCCAGAATCAGGCTGATGTGAATCCATACCCATGATATCTAACAAATGCTGATTATTGTTTCCATCCAAACAATCATCGTCCAAGTCTTCATCACTCTCATCATTATCCTCAATACCACAATCATCTTCATCATCTGACATATCAGATTCCTCATCATCCTCCATCTCCATCTCATTTTCGCTCTCAATATCATCAATATTTGTATTGCTTCCATCACAACAGCTGCGATCAAAGACAATAAAGTCATCACTACACTCCGAGACTGTTCTCGTTCGTCTCATTGTGGGCTTGAGGCACGACCTTCTGGGTGACATCATGGGAATACTTAGAAGTTTCTTTGGAGATTTAACGATGCTTGTGACCTTTTCACATAAATTATATCTTCGAGGAATGAATGTAGGCGTAGTTTTGGCAATGTCGTCATGAAATTTGACATAATCGTTCTCATCACTTTCGTCTGTTGAGGTTTTTGTTGTGGTTGCCATACAGGCATTGACTGTTTGATCATGTGATGTGGTTGATGGTGGTGAAATGGCAGGAAATTCCTTTAGTGATTGAATTTCGAATGGAGGATTTAAGGAGCTTCCAGAATTAGGCAGGTTCTCAGTTTCTGATTTCATTGCATTTGTTTGTTTTGTATTTCTAATTGTAGTTTGGATGTTACTGTTGTTACTATTATTATTCACTTTCTTTATGTTGAAAATATCACAGTCAACTCGAATATCATGCTCAATACTATGACGATGCTTTTCGTGTCTGTTTTTGTTGTTTGCGTTTTGCATGCTTTGTAAGTTTGTTTTGGCTGATGCAGTTCTTTGATTATTATGTTGTAAATATGTTGTTGGTAATGTAGTAAAATCTTCAAATTCTTTATGAACATGTGATGACTCAAAATATGGTACTTTTGGCGGTAACATTGTTGATGCTGCTGTTCTCTTTTGCATTGTAAATTTCTTGAGTAAACAGTTGAGAATACCGTCGTTGTTGGGCTTTACAAAACCTCTTTTGCTCGCATTGTCGTTTGGCTTTTGAAGAATTGGAGTTTTGCAACTAACGACCGATGCAAAAGTCCTTTGAAATGGATTATTTGCGAACATACTAGATTGTGTATGTTGCACACTAGTTGGGTGCAAAAATGTTTTAAAATGGATATCGAAATTCTTTTGACCACTTTGTTGTTGATAATTCGGAATTGATGAAATCTTTGATGTAAACATTGAGGAAATATTCATTATCGATTTCAATCACAAATTTCTTTATAGATTTTTTTTAAAAAAGTCACTGTCTTTAATTTTTACTAATTTTTTTATATAGTTTTTAAACACTTTTTTCTAATTCAACAACAAAATGGTATGCACAAATAATTAACTAATACATGGTCCTTTCCAAATATTTGGATTATAATGCAATAGGAAATTTAAAACACTCAAATTTGATTCTTTTAAATGATACGAATTTCTCGATTTTAAAATTCTTCCTTGCACTTTATAATTTTTCTTTGTATGAACTGAAAATGGCTGATGAAATATGCTTGTAACAATTTTCTTATTCAATTTATTCTTTATAACTTTTGCCTTCTGAATTTCACTTGACTTATTTGTTTTCCTTGTTAAATTCACTTCATTAATTTGATACTTTTCCATCTTTACTGCATGAGGATTACACTTATTATGATTTTACAAAATTTTAATGTTCCATCTTTTCACTTCAATCTATAAGAATTGTCTGTGTACGTATTGTGGGATAATCTATTACATTCGTTTCTCACGTTCGTCACCTTGACGCTTTAAATGTCAATTAACGGAAATGTTTAAATTACTTTCCTTTTTTGTTGCATTCACTGTTTTATTTAATTTAATTACGATTTACTTGATCTTCCTGAATTCTGTTCTGTTTGAAAATAAAAACAATAATAACTAGGGGAATGTCTCAAATCAGGTAAAAGCGCGCGTTGATTCATAGCTGTAGTACTAGATTCTCATGAATTGAAACTACGCAAAAAGTTTTCAAATATTTTTTAACCGTTAATTTTTGTAAATAATATAATTCATCTCTTTGTGCATTGTCTTACTATCTACGGACTGGATACAAAGAACTCATTAACTGAATTTCAAAACTGACACGAAATATTACCAAAATTGACTGAAATCATTGTGGGGAATTTCCAACACTTGCCCCATTCTTAAAAATTATTAAATTCCAATTTATTTTTATATCAGCTGACACTTATCACGTAGAAAAGTAAACCAGCATTCTGTGCGGTTACATAATGTCGCAATAGGTGATAACATGGATTATCAAAAAAATTGACATTTAGGTTGCTACTTAAAAAATCAAATTGTCGTAATTACCATTTTATGCAAGCTATTTATAGTCAATCTGTGGCTTAATGAATTGTGACGAAAAAAATATTTTCGTTGGCTGATGAGCATATTAATTGAAATGATAAACAGATTAATTTGATGTAATTAGGAACCAAAATTCTTTTTCTATGCGCAATGTTATAAAATCCATTGTCATCGATCTAAATGTACAACTCAATCTAGTCTATATTTAGTATGACATTGCAGAACGCACGTGATACTGCCCCACGTGTGTATCATCTTCTTTATGTATAAATCTAATAAGAATATTGTCTGAACAATTTTTTTGGGTACGAAGAATCGTCTTTGCCGTAGGTATTTTGTGTCAATAAAAGGAAGGATGAATTTTATTCATTTTTCTGAGGAAATTTCACTTAAATTACATACCTGAGTTTTGTTTAACTCAAAGGGACTTTTATTGAAGTTTTTGGTATCAAAATATAAATAACTTTAAATTTAGAATTCCAATTTGCAAATTAAATGTAAACTGAGATCAAAAAATTTCAAAAAAAATTACAAAAGTCCTCGTGTTTTATATCGAGGGACTTCAGCGCATTTTTGACGCAGCGATTAGCAAATGATTAAATAGAAAAGAATGTCGAGTTTTAAAACTCTATTGCTGTTTCTTTAATCATAATGCATTTCAATAATAAGTTTAAAACTAAAGATCAAAATTCCTTTAAAATTGATTTTTATAATGTTCAATGCAAATAATAGCTTTACGATTTACCGGTTTTTTGAAATTCAAAATTTTCCATCAGCGAAAAATTTAAATTTCTGAACACATCCATCATTTTTCAAATTTCTAAACGCACTTATATTTGTTTTGTATGAAAAAGTTAAATGTTAATTAATTAAGGTGTATAAAAGAAAAAAATTTAATCCGAAATAACGGTCAAAAAAATTTCAAATTTTTTAACGGTTAGAAAAAATTCAAACTTATCATCAGCATAGCTTTGCCCTGCATTGTTTACATATTTTTTTTGAAATAAAAAATCGATGAATTAAGCTATTTAATGAGTGTTTTTTGACTTTTCAATACAAACGGCGGGAATAAAAACATTCAATGAAGCTATTAAAACAATTCCGAGCTTGCTACGAAGTCTAGATCAAGAGATAATTGGGACCCGAACGACCGAACGACCGAACGACCGAACGACCGAACGACCGAACGACCGATCAAAGTGCATGATTGAGCTTCCTTTTTGAAAACAAGTTTTCAAAAATGCGCTAAAAAATTATTTTAGTTGAAACAGGTTTTCTGTCATTAACCTGAATAAACTTTGATCATATTTTTTGTGGAATATTCTCAGAGAGCCTGGAACTCAAAAATCTCATAAATAATCAAATAAAAACAGATTTTTTTTTTTCAAAAATTAAATAATTTTTATTAAAAACATAGCTATCCTAAGATTGATACATCAATATCAAAAAATATCAGCAGGACAATAAAAAGTTTCAAATTTCTTAAATAAAATTTTCATTAAATATTTTTTTTTCTAAAACAAAATAAAAATTTGCATTGAAATTTTCGGAAGTAATCCTGACTGAATAATAGACCCATAACAGACATTTAAAAAAATACATTTTATATTTGAATAATATACAACTTAAATTATTTTCTAGCACATAATTAGCTATTTTCACTTATAAAATGGTTCACATGAAATTCTTTTTTTTTTGTATGTATGTTAGTCATGATGCATGAGTTGTGTACAACTAAATTACATTGCTTGAACTAAAAGAGTGCAGGCAGAGGTAATATTTTATATAGAAGGTACAAAGCAGCAGCGCGGATAGTATATACAGTTGTGTAATGAATTATTTTCAATCTAAAATGAGAGAAAGAATAAGAAAAAAATTAATTGTTTGGAAATTTTGAAATTTTTTATAAATTATTTTGGTATGGTGACTTTAAAATATAGTTTAGGGCAAATCCATAAAAAGTTGAAACTGACGAAAAACGACTTGCAATATTTCTCTACTTGTACAAAATTCAAAATTCCAAGAAACCGTTAAACTTTGAAGAAAATATTTGCATTTAGCTATTTTTCGGAATGTTTATCCACCCAGTTTTATTCTAAACAATGTTAACATTAATAATTAACATTCACAGTACGATTGAATGCTTATTTAATGCAATTTAATGACAAATGTAGTTAAATTAAATTCAAAAAATTTGAAAATTATTTGTAAACAAATCAAAAAATTTCAAATGTGTTTTGCAATAACCGGTTTTCTGCAGGAGAGATTGACGCTAAATTGCTTAATTTCTTTCAATTAAGTGAGTTTAAATATCTTCTGATAAAAGACAAAGATTAAGAAGATTATTTATAATGTAATTTAATAAGTCTGACAGTGTCTAGATATCTAGTTAAAGATATTTTTGTATTTTTTCGGAAAATTTTTGTCGTTGCAGGAGAGATTGACACTATAAAAATCAAAAATTCTCCTTAATTATCGACTTTAGGCATGATTTGAGGATTGTAATTGATAGATATTTTGAAAATACACATCATTTGGTACCAAGACATTACTCAAAACCATTATTTAAAGAGAATTTTGATAAAAAGTAAAATTTTTAGCTTTTTTCAGTCTATGGATTTGCCCTTTAGATGACCTTGATTACGTCAAAGACCTAAAACGTGTTATGGTTCAATGCAGGGACGTAATCGAGAGTTCAGATTAGATTTATTAGTTCCGGATTTAACAATTTTATGCTCCAAAAGCTATTTAAGTGTCTTAAAACTTTATTTAAACACCAAATAATCAATTTTTAATAATTTTATCAAATTTTAGAAAAAATGTCAACAAAACGCCAACTTCAAGTTGAAGAAATTTCAAATTTTTCTTGACGGTTAAATTTTTAATGCTATTTTTTATGAATGAATTTTCTTAAATTACTAAAGTTTAAATTTTTTGTATGAAATGAAAACAGACACTTTTAAATTTTTACATTCTCTCCATCCCATCAAGTCATCAACCAAAATAAATAAAAAGTAAACTTTCATCTCACCTTTGGAATCTCTTAATAGCTTTGGGAATTGTTTTAGGATCTTCTTTCATCAAGAAGGTTCTAATGCCAAAAATGCTATTTTTCAAGAAATCGGACCATTCAACAGCTTTCATGTCAAAGAAGAACAGCTCTTTGTCCCTTTCATCCATTTTCATCCATAAATTCTAAAAAATATTAAGGAAATAAACAATAATTTAAGACTTATTTAATCATGAATAATTCAGCAAGATAAAGCACTTACATCGACATTATTACGTTTAAATATAAATACATGTGTTGTAAAGTACGATACGACATCACAGAGTTTATGAATCTTTTTGTATGTGTCCATAAGCCTAAGAGTAAATTTTCAGAAAAGAAATCTCAATAAACTTTTTAAGTGATTTAATAAATTACAAGGAAAATTACTTGGGTTTCTTGCCGCAAATCAACAGTATAAAGTCAACAATTACTGCAGGTATCCAGTGATAAAGGAATGTTAAAAGTGTGACAACAAATCGGGACGATGACATTTTTAATGTATAGTACCATGCCATTTTCATTAGCGGTGCTTGAACGCCATGCTCGACACATAAATCACAGTAATTCTCCCATGTAATTGGATTCTTATTATTTGTTACAAAATTATAAATTGGAGGTTCTTCATATGAATTAACAGCAACATCGTAAGCAGATGCGATGAGGGAATTACAGCACATGTCAACCGGAACTAGTTCAGCTTGATTCTCTTTGTGGACGTAAATGACGCGTAATAGACCAGCGGCAACTCCAATCACTAAAAAAAATTACCATAAGTACAAAAATTTTATAAGCAAATATTGACAAAAATCTTAGACAGTATGATCACTTACCGATGCCTGTAGGGCCATACATATTGTCAATCCATCCTTTGATGGGCTCACGATATGTTGGAATAACGATAGCAGGTCGAAAAACAGCAAGTGGAAGACCTTTAGCATGTGATTTGACATAATCTTCAGCTAAAGCTTTGGTATAAGTGTATGTGTTGGGCCAGTTGCCAATAAGTCTAGAAAATATAATTATTCTTAATTAGCATGGCTTGCGGAAGTAAAAATCTTTCCTCATTCTTACTCTGGTGTCAAATTATTCAACGTCGCTTCATTCATCATTTCTCCTAGTTTAATGCTATTCTCGCCACTAATTGGAGTTGGATAAAATTGTTCATCAATGTCTGTTCTGTTACAGTTTGCAAAAGCAGTCGACACATGAACAAAAGCCTGTTTTTGTGAGAATATAAAAATAACTTTAATTAATCAAATATAATTTTATTAATATCAAGTAAATATTGAACATACTTTAAGATGCTCCATTTCTTTAGCAAGCTTCATCATTTCCATTGTTCCAGCTACGTTTATGGCAAGTGCTAATTTTAGCTTTTCATCGAATCTATTGAATTAAATTAAATAAAAAATATTTATTGTTGCTATTTTTGTGGGTTTCTGTCATAAAGTATGAATCACGAGTAAAATCTTGAGAAATGATCAGAATAGATATTGTTGACAATGAACTTTATTGGTTTTGTATCTTAAATGCGTCATTACTTAAGTTAAAGATTTAGAATGTGTAGAATCTTGGAAATATCCAAGGAATATCCGTATTAAGAATTCTTACCTTCCAAAAGTTAGCGATAAGCAGGAAATTTGCAGGCGATAAAAATGCAGAAAATTTGCAGGAAAAATGCAGGTGATAAAAAATTTCACTTGCAAGAAACTTGTACAGGAAATTTGCAGATAATTTGCAGTCGATTTGCAGCTTTTCAAAAAAATTAAACTTGCATACAATATTTACAGAAAAATTGCGGGATATTTGCAGGAATCAATAAAATAATAATGCTTGCAGTCGATTTGCAGGAATCAAGGAAATATATAATACTTGCAGTAAACTTGCAGGAATCAAGAAAATATAAAATACTTGCAGGAGAATTGCAGAAATCAAGGAAAAATAAAATACTTGCAGGAGATTTGCAGGAATCAAGGAATAAAAAATACTTGCAGGAGATTTGCAGGAATTAAGGAAATATAAAATACTTGCAGGAGATTTGCAGGAATCAAGGAAAAATAAAATACTTGCAGGAGATTTGCAGGAATCAAGGAATAAAAAATACTTGCAGGAGATTTGCAGGAATTAAGGAAATATAAAATACTTGCAGTAAACTTGCAGGAATCAAAGAAATATAAAATACTTGCAGGAGATTTGCAGGAATTAAGGAAATATAAAATACTTGCAGTAAACTTGCAGGAATCAAAGAAATATAAAATACTTGCAGGAGATTTGCAGGAATTAAGGAAATATAAAATACTTGCAGTAAACTTGCAGGAACCAAGGAAATATAAAATACTTGCAGTAAACTTGCAGGAACCAAGGAAATATATTGTTAAGCAGGATATTTGCAGGGATCATGAAGCAAAAAAATATTTGCAGAGTATTTGCAGGATTGAATGAATAAAACTATTTACAGCAAATTTGCAGGATTTGCAGGAAAGATATTTGCAGGAGATTTACAGTTAATTTACAGGTCTAGAAATTTAAAAGTAAAGTCATTTACAGATAATTTGCAGGAATGAAGCGTTAAATATTTTTTATTCATTCCTGCAAATTATCTGCAAATGACTTTACTTTTCAATTTCTAGAACTGTAAATCTCCTGCAAATATCTTTACTCTTTCAATCCTGCAAATATTTTTTTGCTTCATGATTCCTGCAAATATCCTGCAAGTATTTTATATTTCCTTGATTCCTGCAAATCGCCTGCAAGTTTTTTATATTTCTTTGATTCCTGCAAATATCCTGCATAGCAATATATTTCCTTGATTCTTGCAAGTTTACTGCAAGTATTTTATATTTTCTTGATTCCTGCAAGTTTACTGCAAGTATTATATATTTCCTTGATTCCTGCAAATCGACTGCAAGCATTATTATTTTATTGATTCCTGCAAATATCCCGCAATTTTTCTGTAAATATTGTATGCAAGTTTAATTTTTTTGAAAAGCTGCAAATCGACTGCAAATTATCTGCAAATTTCCTGTACAAGTTTCTTGCAAGTGAAATTTTTTATCACCTGCATTTTTCCTGCAAATTTTCTGCATTTTTATCGCCTGCAAATTTCCTGCTTATCGCTAACTTTTGGAAGGTGAATTCTTGGATTTTTAATTTATTTAATTTTTTTAAATTTAAAAAAAAATTAAAAAATAATTTAAATTCCAAAAAACCGTTAAAAATTCAAAACTTTATCAAACAAATGTACTACGCACATAAAAAATCAATTTTTTCCAGTTATTTCTCAACATTACTAATCGTTCGCGTCATTTCTTCAAAAGAAATTTCATAAATGTGTAAATTGATAATAATACAAACTTGACAGTAGCCGCTACATGATAGACAATATCAACGTGTTTAACTAAAAGAGCGCGTTCATTAGGATCAATGCCCAAACCAGGAAGCATACAATCACCGCCAATTGGTACAATTTTGTGTCGAAATTTTGGATTTTCTTTTCTAAGTTTCTCAAAAATCTGAAAAATTAAAAATAAATAAAAAATTATTGCAGACAGACTTTATTTGATGATTAATTGTCATAACTTACGGGATCATCAAATATTTTCTCTACTCTTGTGTGTACATCATCGTTCTTTTTGCTTCGCATTAGTATATAAATGTTCTCTACGTCGCATGTCCTCATAAGTTTCTCAATTATAACTGAAATGTGCAAATTTAATTATTAGAACAAAATGTTGGCTAATGTTGAAGTTTTGTGAGAATTAATTGATCGATCAATATGAACTAATTATATAGATGTCCATGAATTTAAGGCAAGCTTTGTTTATTGAATGTCGGTAGATTTGTTTGAAAATTTAGGAATTTAAAAATTCAGCATAGCATTTGACCATCTTGAGGCATGAAGCATGACACGCGACATTTAAAAGCTTACTGTGAAAATTTATTGTATTTGCTGTTTTTTTCGAAATGATTTTTTTGCTTATTTTTTGCAAAAATTTCTGTCTAAATGTCACCACATCAAGACATAGATGACAATTTACAGAAACTAGCTCAAATCTGGAAAAATCCATGTGGTTTTACATGAAATCTATTAGGAAAGTTTTTTGCACTCTGTTTACTATAATTTGTAATTCTATACATGCACATAGTAAGAGAGAATATAAATCTAGAAATCCTTGCAATTGCTATTGGGAGTCGTGTTCGCGATGACAATTTATTTAGTTTACAAAATATTTTTGTAATTAAATCAGTGATTATATTATTTTGTGCTTAAAATTGAAACTATTAAAAATTTAAACAATGAGATTTGAACCTACAATTTGAGTGGAAATTCTGAACAGAGAGATTCGAACTCACAACTTGAGTGGAAATTCTTTGATTTTTGTTGGGATACTTTTAACATTTAATTCAAATTTAACTATGCTACCTAACTTACTCTACAACAAAAGTTACTATTAAAATCATTTTGGATATAAATGAAGCTATCTTCATGATAATTCTAAAATTTGATTCCTATTAAAATTTAGTCAATAGCAATCGCTAACAAAGCACCTACTTATAAAATGTCAAATTAAAATCTAATTTATTTAATCTGGAAAGATTGCGGTGCAGTTTAAAAAAAAATTTAAAATGCCAAAAATTTTGTGAAAAACCCAAAAACCCAAATTTCTTACAAGAACTTCTTTTGACCAAAACCAAACACAAAAAAAACTAAAAAATTCTCAAGTCATCGTTCAGCATTAAATTACACAATTTTATCTAATAAAAATTAAATGTCAATGCAACAGTTGCAAATTTGTCAAAAAAAAAGATAAAACTCTATCTTGGAAATCCCAATCTACTGCCTCAAAATGATAATTAGGTTGAAATTTTTAAGTTGTCGAAAGAAAAAACTGCAAGTAATGCTTCATCATCTTTGAGCAGTCAAAAAATTTTTTTTAAATGTTAAAGAAGACAAACACTTGAGTAAATTCATCGGCTGCATGAAATTTTTAAGCAATAGTTATTTCGCATTCAGGATATTGAATGCTGCCAAGGGTCATTTGTTATTGACGTATTAAGTTAAAAATTTAATTACGAATAACAAGAATTAATCTTTTGGAACTAAATCTTCTTTTGTTTTTTTCGATTGCGTCAAAAAACCCTCGAAAAATGTCACATTGCTACGTTTTTCGGACAAAAATATCATAGATCTTATGTCACATGCTTCAAAAAACCTTTTAATCTACATCAGCTTTTGAGTGACAAAATGCTTAAAAAATTCCTTTAAAATATTCAAATCGATTTTTCATTGACGTAAATTACGCAAACCCTCACCACACGAGCAAGTTCATTAAAAAAAACTTATTCTATTGTACCCAAAAATTACAATTTACCAGTTCTATAGCTGAGAGAGGCGGAATAAAAAAATATCTCTCAATGGATCATCATCATTAAGACATGATTAATTCATATTAGAAGTAAAAAAATATAAATGTTTGCCCTTCTCAGCAAATAATATACGCGTCTATTAATTTCAAGCACATGTACAGAATGATTATAAAGACTTTTTGGTAATTTGCAGAGTCATTCACTACCTCGAATATGTTAACCAAGTGGTGGCAAACCTTTTTTGTACCGCGGCACATCTGTAATTAAGTCATGATCAAAACTGCACGCCGAACACGGCTCGTGGTACTTTTTGGAAAAAAAAAATCGGAACCGCAGCACATCAGTTGGACATAACTGTGTTAACCTCTTGCGAAATGAGGAGTTAAGAAAAAAAGAGGCAGAGAAAATTGTTGATGACGTAAATCGAAATGAAGGAATTGCCGAGATATTCAAGTTCATTGGTCAATTCCAATGAGTGTATTAAGCATCTCTTTAGCCCTGTCCCTGAACAATTGTACATGTGCGTTGTCGATGGAACAAAGCTTTTTTTTCATACATTCATAAATCAAACATTAGCTCTATTTATTAAAACAACATTTAATTTACATTTTCATATTTTTAAATGAGAGAATTTGACGGATTTCCAAATATTATTGCTGAAATGTACGCAAAAAATATTGAATATTTTGAAACAATTGTCGTCATTATTGTCTCTTAACGGAATTGTGAATGACAATTTATTAATGCATTATTGACTGTTATCGTAATTACACTCATATATATTTTATGCCTCTACTTTTTTTCTTCATTTCCAAATGAGATCGTGAAGTAAATAATATTTTTTTCAGTCACATTGAAAGAGGTCTTTCAAGGTTACAGACTATTCACTACAAGACTCTCATACATCACATTTTATTTAGTTATATTATCTCATTTTATTTTTTTCTTTAACAATTTATTGGCTATTGATGCGAATGACTTGAAAAAATTTCTTCGAAAAATGAGGTGCTATATTTTTAAGGAGGATTTGGCATCAAGCATTAAATTGAGCTACACTTGATTATGACTTTTGAAGGTGAATTTTGTATAATGACTAGGATCATCTAACTACTTAGACTCACAATCAGCAATCGCTTCAAATTATTATTATTATTATACTCCAAAGTCTAAATTATCTAATCAAGGAAGTCAAATCGCAACTACGCATCTTATTTTTGCCGGTTGCTGAATCAAAAATTTATGATATTTTGTATCTATTTTAAGAGATCATTGACTTTTCCGCAAGACATATTTTGATACCATGAAAGCCTTGCTATTGTCTTTCATCATCTATAACTGGACAAAATAAGGTGTTTGTGAAAATTTGACTAATAGATGTTTCAGTATGTAATCTATTCCTTCCGTGTTTTGATAGATTTTTGAATATATATTGCTAATTTTTTTTTTCTTTTTTTGCAAAATTGGTTTTGGTCAGTTGATGGCTAGGGATGGACACTGAGGATGAGTTTTTTTTTGGAAAGTTAAGCTTAAAATTAAAAATTTCTAGAAAATGAATTTTTTGGATCTGCTAAAATGTAGAAAATTTCTAGAAATAAGATACAGGTGGTACTCGATTTGAATAATTGCTTTGTTTCAGAAATATTTTTAGAAGAAATATTTTTTTTCAAATCAAAACGAATGAAAAATTTCCGTTAAATTCAAAAATTTAAATTTTTGTCAAGAAAAACTTTGATTTTTTAAATCAAAGACCCTTTATGGATATAAATCAGAAAATGTCCATCCCTTGCTTCAAATCTATATCTTAAAATCTGCTCAAATGACTTTTATGGATGTAAAATATCAAAAATATGCAAAAATCTTTCCAAATTTGTCCAAAGACCAAGAATTTAATTTCCAAGAAATCTTCAGCTAATCTTAAAAATTCTCTTTTTCAAAAAAATATAGGCGGAAGCTCGTGTAAGAAGTTATGGACATGGCATTCAAACGTCTGTTAGGATTCACGGTCATTTTTTGCAATAATGCCAAATAATATTTATTATGAGCAATTTTGAAGTTTAAATCACATGACTAGCAAGTTTAACGGATTAGACATAATTTATAGCTGTCACATCTCACCTTTTCCTAAGAATCCTGTAGCACCCGTCATAAAAATTGACTTTTTTCTGTAAAATTGTTGGATTGGCGTTCCATCTGAAATAAAATCGTACAAAAATAATTTAATGGCTTTTTTATGTAAATTTATTTTTTGTTTATGCTTTGATGACTGTGTCTTAATGGATGTCTTCGATTAATATTCGGAGATTCCATCTGAATCATCATTACAATAGCAATTTTACGTCATGGAATTAGTGATGAATAAACAAAAAAAATAAATAGAACTTACATGATGCTGCTTCTGCCTCGAAAATTGTGTCTTGAAGTGGTGCCATTGTGCTGATTTATTCTATAATGTAAAGCAAATTCTCATTAGTTATTGCTGTCATGGCTGTTTAATCCAGTTTTTATGCATAAAATAATTAATTTCAAAAAAATATTTAAGCACGATTTACAGCATGTTAAGTTCTTATTTCTTATTTCTAAGAAAAATATTATTTTGTACATTTATGGTCAGCACAAGTGTTAAGGCACAGATTTTTTAAGCATTTATTATTTTGAAATATTTCATACATGAGGGAAGTTTGGATTTTTTAATGAATACATTAATTTTTTTATGTGCAGCATGCTTTACATTTTGGACATTTGCGTGTGTTTTGCGAATCTTTTTCAATTTCTCGATTTTTTTATTTTATTTTCCATTCCGGAATTTGAATGATCAAGCTGAGAAGATTAGTAAACAAAAAAACAACATTGTTAATGATGATTCAACAGTCTTTTAAAGGTGCCATGTGCTTGCGATTATTGCCAATTTTTGATAAAGAAGGCGCGGAATTTAATTTGTTTTTCAGAATTTTTTTTATTGATGTTTTTGAAAAGTTTTTAACATTTTTCTATTTTTAGGTTATTTTGCAAAAATTTAATTTGTTTTGATGATTCTTGAATTTTTCACAAAATCTAGTCTATATAGCTTCAGATTATTTAATTAGTGAAAGAATTCCACCACGTCTCACCAATTAAAAAAATATTTTCAAAGTTTATTAGAAGCATTTCAGCCTTAACCTATCGATTAAGCAAAAAAAAAGTTTCTATGATTTTTTTTCAAAACAACATTCTAAAAAAAAATAAACATCAACAAGAACTCCATATCAGTCGGCAAGAAAATGTATACAGAATGACTTTGATATGTCTATCAAATTACCATGACATGTCATTTAATTTTCCTAGCTTTTAAGGCGTGAATCTTGTTTCTCAAATAAAGCAACAAGTGTCAAGTTCATTCAAAATTCTTTGAATCCTTAGAGTCTAACCAACATTACTTCCTCGTCTGGCAACAAATTAAAATTCTTTTCTATGTCCAAAGATCACTGTCATTTACACTTTTTTTTTTGAATGGCATATTTGAAATTACAAAATCTCATTCCACTGACCATTAAAGTATTTCAAATTAAAGCTATAACACCAACGACTGCTAAATATCGCACAAATCTTGATAATTTATATTCAATTAAGTCACATACAGCATAATTACTTTTTCTTACATATTGTAATTACTATCATCTCTTATGCAACTTTGCTGTATATTAAAAGCAGGTAGCTTTACAAATCATCTAGTTCTTTCTATGTTAAATGTGCAGACAGAGCTTTCTGGGGAGAATATTGACTTGTGAAATACTTGAAACATAAAAAAAGCTTAAGTCAGCGTTGGTATTTGTTAGTTGGATTAGACGAGGAAGTGATTTTCGATAATGCTTGAATTATTACTTTTGTGGATGTTGCCTAATATTGAGGCAAGAATCAGCATAAAAAACCGTGAATCCCACACAGATTCATGGTCACCTCTTAAATATTCAAGCACTTGATAAAAATAAATGCTGAGAAATCCCAACAGAACTGACCACAAAGATCAACAACAAAGTCAAGTGCCTACTCTGTTTATTAAGTCAAAGATTTTTCCAGAAAAACAATTAATATCACTTAAACAAGTGTTGGGTTGTGTCAACAACGAAACAGAAAAGCGGCAATTATCATTCGATCTATTTTGTGTTGACATAGACCACAGCTGTATTTGAATCAATATGATTGAACTTGAGTAAATATTGCTGGATCTTAAAAGGTTATTCTTTTCTGATTAAGATTTGAATCGATCAATTTGTCTTGTGAGCTTAGGAATTTTGTTGAGATAAGCATGCTTAAGAGCTACCACATTTTTTCACTTCTGCAATCATAGGCAACAATTAGGAAGCATGAAAAATCTTATTTAGGATTTTGAAAAATAATTCCAAATGAGTGCGTTCAGAAATTTTTTTCAATTTTTTTAGACGATGAAATTTGAATATTTTTTGACCGTTTTTTTAATTCAAAGTTTTCCAAAAAAATCCTAATTCACACAAAATTAATCACTTAACTAACCTACAACCCGGTAAACAAGCACTGATTCACAATTCCTCATATTCACATGCCCATGCAGCATGCATCTCGATACGATAATAACCCCCAATCGACATAATCAGCACGCATTAAATCTAGTGTAATTTCATTCCGTTACATTTCCTTGAGCTTGAAACTTCTCGAACTCTATGTATGCAGTTTTGCAATGCTGCAATGACTTGCGTATTATCTCCAGCACTTTCGATTTTTATTCTAACTGGTTTACAATATGTGCTACAAGAATATACATAGTTTAATGTATGTATGTTCTGTGTTTACAGTTAATGGCTAAACGACAAGATAAATATGAATCAGTTGAGCCATTCAGTCGGCAGTGATTAATAGAAGCAATCAGGCATAATTCTTTGTATTTTAATTAACTTCTTGAATTGAATGTGCTACTGACGTCAATCCTCAACTGGCATATTAAATTTGGATACATGAAATGGCAATATGAACCAATCGTAAACACAACAAAAAAAATTTTTCAGGTTTATAATTATTTCCTCCATAAAAGATCATTAACGCTTTTGGTTTAAAACCCCCATAATCGAGTATGATACGCTCGACCATATCGCATAATTAATTTTAATTATCGAATGGAGTAAAATGAAATAATAATTTATCTGCCCTATGTGAGAGAGAAAAAAGATAACAAGTTAACGCTAATTTTGAGCCAAGAGCAATTGACATTGTGTTGAGCATTTCATTCAGGAAGTTTATTGCCATATTCAGTATTTTTTTTTTTTTTGCTCATCGCTACCTTAGAAGATCATTGGCATGGCCATTGAATATTTCACTTGCTTGAATGCATTTTAAATGAATGAAACATGTGTTTAAAAATAAACTAAAATTGAGATTTATGGACGTGAGTTTAGAAGATAATTCAAGGTTAATAACGAACAAAGGAATTTTAAAAATTAATAAGGGGAAATTAACTATTTTTTGTTGCAGAAATTTTCAAATTAGTTTTTTTGTGGATGGATACTTGAAATTTAATTTGTTATGCTGTTTAAAATCTGAGAATCATTTCCTGTAAGGTCGTTTGCGGCTAGATTTGTTGAAAATTAAACGCTTTTTAAGTCACTTTTTTCTTTAATTGATTTTTTCACGTGCATAGTTGATGTGCCCTTGAAAATGTTTTTTGTAAACAAAGTTCAATTGAAGAGTTGGCAGTGAAGTTTTCTGAATTTTAATGCATTTCAATGGTAAGTAAAGCTTCAAAAACTTAATAAATAAAAAAATTGGTCAATCTGTATTGCAGCAAAATCAAATCAATTGAAAAATCGTCCATATTTTGATCTAAACAAAGAATTTTAGTCTATTTACTAGAAAGATGCATTTCAATAAATGATAGCGTGTCTTAAACATCAAAACATTCAGAACGTAAGCTCATTCATTCTTAAAAATTTGTCGATATTATGTCACGTTCATTTTTACGGCCAATTACGACAACTTCATTGTGTGAAAAAGGTAAAAAGTAAATAATCGCTAAAAAGTTGTGAAAAAGTGATAAATAAATGGCAATAGAACTCCAAGTACTCGCACATGTTCTATACGAAAACCCAAAGAGTATTATTCATTCTTGGTCGAATCACTAATTCTCAAAATAAACATTAAATGTCCATTATGCTTCTATTGCTATTACGATCCTCATATACATTATGATTGATGTGTCAATGTGTTTCTACATTATGATTACACAGATATGAACATTACGCAAAAAAAATCGAAGTTTCACTCTAACTTTACATTATATAAATATATATACACACTAGAGCCATTCATTAAAAATTCATATCACATGGTAGTCCCCATAATATAATATTTTATTTTTTGCATCACATACAAGCAAATCAATAAATTACAGTAAAGTTCTGCTACAATGAGATTCTTTTTAGAAAATAAAAAGATTCTTTCGTGTGCCTTCTTCTCTCCACCAGCAAAAAATTCTTTATGTCAATAAATTTAACAATATTATTCAAGCGGTATCAGGATTTTTCCATTATTCATTCAATATTCTTTGTCACAAGTAAAGTACGACCTTGTTGACTAAATGCTGTTTCAAAATTCATGTGTACACGCCATTCAATGCGCGCATTGAACAGCATTATTTAAATATTTAAAGCACAAGAGTGCACGAGTTGAGGAGTACACTTATCCTTTTTTTGCAGATTGACTTGCTTAATTATTCGCAAGTTCTTTTTTTTTGTGCATATAAATGCACAATTGAGGTGAAGTTTTAATCACTTTAGACAAAAGATTTTAATTGTTCACACTTGAGATTTATTGATGAGCGTATGTGAAAAAAAGTGCAATTGCGATTCGGTGGGAATTGCAGTTTTATTGGTGAAAATAATATTAATAATTAATAAGGCAGGCAGACATTGATGGAAGCTTCTTGAATGAATTTTCAAGGGTATTGATTGAGGATAAAAGATTTAAATAAGGAAGTTCATGCAAATTTCTTTGACATTTTCTCTTCGCGAAATAAATATTTGATCATGACTCATGAGGTGATTGTTCATAAATGAGGTCACTGGGTCACAATGTGATCTTCTTGATCAACTAGAGAATACGGTCTATTTTTTGAAACTTTTGACAAAAAATTTTTTGATGTCATTTATTATGACCATTAATCAGATGTCAAGTTCAAATTCTTTTAAAGATTTAATTTCGTATTGAAAAAATCTTTTAAAAAAATAAAATTCTTTTCAAATCACGCCTAGTTCCAAACATAAAAAAATGTATAAGCACAATTTCCACTAACTTTAACCACCCCATGAAACTTTCAAAAATCAAAAAAACCTTCCATAAAAATCTCAACTGTGAAAATTTGCTAACTAAACAATAATTGCAAAATCATCTACACTCAATATTTCACAAATCCGCCATATCAACAGCATATTTACTTTTATTGCAAATTAATTCTGCAAAATCTCAACATCCAAAAAGAGCTGATTTCAGGAAGATTTTTTTTTTTCGTGCGAATTCATTAAAAATCACAGACAAAAAAAAATCATCAAGTATGATTTGTACACAACAGCAAAGTCAATGGCACTCAGGTGGCTCTCATATTTTATTTAGTCTTTATCTTTACCATGACAACTGATTTTTTTGCGCACAAATCGCTTAAAATATTCTTATAAATTTGCAAAAATTAAGGATTTCTTATTTATTTGGTCATAAATTTACAAAATAATGTTTTGCGAACACCTGACTGCGAATTTTTCAAGATCGATTTTTTTTTTTGCGTGCGAATTTTGAAGCTGATCGTTTCTTTATGCTTGCCAAAACTTTTCACTTAACAATTTTTTTTTATCTTCTCGAAATATCAAAAATATTCACCAAAAAATAACTTAGAACTTAGACATGCTGACAGCTATTATATAATTTAATTAAACTGTTATTTACCAAAAGTTATTGCTAATAATTTTTTTTTTAATTTCCACTTTTTAATTTCTGTCCAAATTGTTCAAATATTTATTTTTTTCTATTTTCTGTTTTTAATTCCAATTTCTTTATTTTTTTATTTTTTTCCAATTTATTTCAATTTAATTTCAATTTTGTTATTTTTTAAAAAAATTCTATTTGTTCAGTTGTGTTTTTCACTTATTCAATTTAATATTCCCAAGACCGCATACGATCGATACAACAGCCGAAAATAAACTAAAAGCTTTAATAGCAGCTCTTGTGCTTTTATTATAAGCGCGGAGTTGCATGGTAGAAGTAAGATGAAGTTTTAATGACTGGTTTTTACAGAAAATTTTAAGATTTTTCGTTTATAATCCAAAGTGATGATCAATAATATTTAATTCCTTAATTTTCCTGAAATTTTCATCCAAAATCAACCCAAATTTAAGTCAAAAACTTCATTTTTCTAACAACAAAGAAGAAACATTTAACATTACAGGTGTTTATTCATTGTGACTGCGGCTGAATAAGCTAGTATGTAGCTTATAATAAATTGATGATAGTGCGCGAATACATACGTAAGCTTTCGAGTTCACAGTTTACAGTCCGGTGTTTTGCTACTTTAAGATTTTTATTTAGATTTAAATGACGCAAATAAAAACTTTTTTTTTTGTGCTGCATACTGAAAAAGTATTATTTTTTGATGATTTGGGAAGTTTTCTTTTCATGATCAGTTCTTTTTTTATTATCTTCTTTTCCTTTTGCATGATACATTCGCAAGTCAGGTTTATTAACTGTTGTTGTGATTCTGCATATCAACGAGGATGAATTTGCAAGATTTTTAAAAAGTTGTGAAATTTTTCAAAAAACCCGATTTTTTTGTTTTTGATTAGTTTTGGAAATAAAAAATTTGGTCAGTTGACAAAAAAATCTGTTTCCATGCCAGAATAGATTTAAACGGATTTTTTTTTTTTTTGGAAAAAATGTGGTTAAAAATACATGGAAGGATTATTTTTGTTGACGACAAAAAATTCACGAGATTATTATTATTATTGTCAAGGAACAATAGGTATTAATTAGACAAAAGTACTGGATATTGACAATCAAGAATGATAATTTATCTTTAATATTCATTGCTTTTGAGGGAATTAGTTTCAAAGAATCATATCAGCTGATTAATGTAATGGAATTGTGTTGCTTAAAACTGCTTAAAACCTTTTATGAAGGTATTGCTTCTTCTGCTAATGATAATCATAGACATTCACTTACTATTTTTGATTTTTGAAGTTCAACACATTATTTTTTGAATTTTTTCGGTTAACTAAATCATAAATCAGCATTTTTCAAACTGCAACTTTTGATACCTTAGAGGTGACTGTCTTAGAGCATGCTCGAGCATTTGTCTAATCTAACAAATTTTATTCAATGAATTTAATTTCAAATTAAATGTATTCAAAGAACCGATAATTGCTTCAAAATAATTCATATTAGGCATCATTCACAAGTTATGTCCAATTTTTTTAGTGAGCAAGTTAAAGTCTCAATGAAAATGCATTGCTAAGTATGAGAAATCTGATTTTCATGAAAATTAAAAACACATCATTTATGACCAGCCCTCAATCATTCATATCAATTTCCAGCTAATATTTAAAATTCCAACGTCGCTCTACTTTAATTAATTGTTCAAATTATACACATCAGAACTGTCCCTAATATCAGTGATGAACATCGATGATAGAGTGACAGGAATACTAATTAAAACTTAATTACTCAATTTTTATCATCACTCATGTAGCATTAATCAATACAATCATGAGATTATCGCACGAAAAAAAAAACATTTAATCAGCTTACATTTGTGTTAAATTTAGCGATTTACTGATGGTTAATTTTTTAAGAATTTTAAAATCATTCATAAATGATGTCTACTGAGAAAATGAATATGGATTAATAACCTTGATTTAAAAGTCTCAGTAGATCCTTTGCCACAAAATTCACTTTTTGCCTCAATGGTGAACGTAACATTTGAACAACCCCACAGATCCTAGTCCATCAAAAATAATTATAATCCTTAATAATTTACACTTGAATATCGACCAATTTGTTGAAGCAAAACATCCATGACAAAAAAGAACAAACTTTAATTTCTTAAAAATTCACATTATTTGTTGGACACTTGAGATTTTTTTCTTACCGTCATTCCATCCACACAAGCTCAGAATTAAATTTTTGTCCAGTCATCCTCACGTTTCACATTTATTTTTTTGTGCTGAAGAAAGTAAACAAAAATAAATAAAATTTAGCATTAAACACATTTGCAAAAAGGTTAGGTAGTATTTGGAACGAAACATGTTAAATGGTACATTGACGCATGGTTATGTAGTTCTTCTTGTTCTGCTTATGTCACAGACGGTTTCAATATAAATTTTGTATAAGCTATGAATGATCATTTATGGCGCATTTTTAGACTAATAGGGGGTCCTCGATTTCAACAGTTGTTTTGTTCCAAAATTTTTTTATTCAAATCAAATCGAAACGTATGAAAAATGACAGTTAAAAATTAAAGTCTGAATTTTTTTATAGGAAAGTTTTGGTTATTCAAATCGAAACAATTCAAATCAAATCTGTTCAAATCGAGGACCCTCTTTATTTGGATGGTCCATATCTTCAATATTCACTGAATTATTGTACTTGGAGGTCAGGCAGACAAAAGTAGTAATCGTCTTCAAAACAAAGTTTCTTCCTCGATTGAATTAACATTCTCGTACTTCTTCTTATACTGAGAATAATCTTAAATTAAAGCTTTTGCTGTTGAAGTTGTTCATGGTAGTTCAGCAAGAATTAAATTATTAGGCTTTTAATAATACAGACGATACACAAAAAGTCTTCATGCTGCGCAATCATTCTCTGATCAAAAGTCTATAGAATCGTTCTTCGGCGTATAAATCCACAAAAATAATAATTAAATAGCCTTCAAGTGATCAATTTTTCGAGACAAAGCAGGTTAATCGTTTAAAATCAAGTTGAATACACGATTGATTTGCATATTCTAGATTCCAAACATTATTAAGGAAAACTAAACAAAATTGTAATAAAAGAGTCATTAAAGACAAAGAAGCCTACGTTAGTGTCTAGACTAGACGTGACATAAAAAGGAACAATTAATCATTTCTTATGAAAATTCATCAAAAATTGATTAATTGATGTGGAAATTGTAGGCTAGTCGAATTTCGAAGTGAAAATTTTGTGGATGAGCTTCCAACGCATAAAGTATACAGGGAGTCATTGATTTGAAAACTTGTTTTGTTTTGAAATTTTTCTATTCAAATCAGAAAGTATGAAAATTGACCGTTAAAAATGAAATTTTGAATTTTTGTATGTGGAATTATTGATTATTCAAATCGAGGACCCCCTGTATCCTGTAAATTAAGAATTAAAACACATCTAATCAGATCATTGAACTATTCTACAGTCAATCTGACAGAAATTTCATTTTGATATGTGATACCTGATCTTGACATTGATTGAGAAGTGAATAAGGAAAAAGGTCATTCAAAAGGCATAAAATTTTTTTTTAAAAAAAAGTATTTGATCTGGCTTCAAAATTGAAATAATTAAGATTCAATAATGAAATATAAACGCGAGAAGAATGACAATCCAAAAATTTCGAATTGACGTCATATTTTGTATTTTGATCAGTTCTTCTTGGTACATATATATATTTTTGGACTAGCGAGTCATTTTGAAGCAATTTTGATGCAGGAAAAACCCTCAACTTTTCGTTCTAGATTCTAAATATACCTAATTCCATCAAAATATTTATGTCCAAAAATACTTTGTCGTAGAAATCAAAAATAGCTTGTAAAATACGACCTAAAATCAACATCACAGCAGATTTGATCATCTGAATACATTTACGATTGTCTTGGTCAGTATTTTTTATTTTTCCCGAAAAGTCTGCATTTTTATTGCCTAATTAAAATCCCGTTTTTGAAAGTGACTTCTTCAGTCAGCAATACACAAACTATGCAAAACTCTTCGAGTATCACAGCTCACAGTTCATCCAAAATCAGCTTTTTTTGTCAAACAACATGACGCACATCATCATCGACTTCTGCTTTCTTTTGTACATGCTATTAACTATACATTATTATTGATACATGATTAATATTTCTTTTCATTAATTCTTAATACTTATATTTCTATTTTTTTGTGTTCAAGCCTCATATTTACGCAGATAGTTGCTCGATGGTGACGTATTCCGAAAATAAAAGATTTAACCTTTCATACCGGCAAGGCTATAAATAATTTTACATTTCAATCTTTGTACTGAAGCGGAGATGAGTGCTTTATATTCTTGTACACGGGTAAAAAGAAACAAAAATTGAAAGGCATTCTGCAAAAAAATGGTTCCACTAAATTCGAAGTAGAGTTAAAGTTAAAAGAGTTTCAATTTTTTTTTTTTTTTGGTCTAAGGTGAGGAATTAAATATTAATGTGCATTATTTTATTACTTTTAATTGTTTTTACAATTCATACATGGTTTAATTGTTTTATGAGCAAGTATTTAATTGCTAAATGTGAATATTAGAGCAGTGATGACCAACCGGTGTACTGTGGCACACATGTGTGCCGTTTTTTTTTCAAAAAGTACCACAAGCCGTGATCTGCATGCGGGTTTGTTCATGGCTTACTCACAAGGTGTGCCGCGGTACAAAAAAGGTTGATCACCACTGTATTAGAAAATACGGTAGCTTCTACAAGCATAGAACTAGACAACAAATTTTATTTTTTAAATTCAACCACATCTTAAGCTTTACATATCTCATCTAACTGACCCCTCAAGCTCATAATTGAAGCAATTTAAATTATTAAACGGATGTACAGCTATAAATTTTTAGATTAATTATTTTATAGCATATAATAACTTCCGAAAAGAAGCAATAAAATGTTATTTTAAAAAAATAAATATTTTCATGCTCAATGTTGGATATTGAAAAGTTCAAGAAGTAAATCTTCGGATCTTTTGAATTACACTTCATTGACATTGAATTCACATATATTAATTTTTTTAAAAATATAAATAATTAGCACAGGGAAGTGGTAAAAGTGAAGGATATTCAAGTAGACCTCAATTATTGTGAATGGATATTTTTTGTATTTGGGAGTTGTAAAGCAATAAAAGATTTACTCTTGGCAAGTTTAAGTGATGTAGAATTTGTTTGCAAAACCCGTGCATTTTAAGTGACCTCTTATGAAGATCAAATGTCTGGTTTCTTATTTCAATGACTATTAATGTCTAGTTTCTTTGATTTTATTGGATTATATTAAATTTTAATAATTGTCCCGAATAGCACAGAAAGGCGAGCCGAAAAAGCGGCTGCCGTACGACCGCCGTTTCTATTGTTCTATATGGCGCCGTTTGGTCGACGTAAATTTCACCCAAACGGCACCGTAAGGTCGACATAAAAAAAAATAATTGCCGAAAATCAGCCTTTTTATTTTTTTTCCGGTTCGCCGTAACGTAAGACAATACGGCAACATATCGGTGACTTAACGGCACTGTAAATTTTACAAAAGAAAAAAAAACACATTTATTTCAAGCCGCCGGACGAGAAACATCAATAAATGATTATTAAGTGTGAAAATTAAGTTTTAATGTGTTTTTAAACAAAAGTGTTTAATTAAAATTAAGTTAGAACAAAAAGTATAAAACATAAGGTGTGTATTTAGCAGTATTTAGTGAAAAAATATTAGGAAAATGAAATTTTTCAAGTTTTCGCCTCAAAACCCTAGATGTTTATTTTGTGGATTTTAAATGTGTTTTTTTAAAACTAATTTTCTATTTTACTCATCAAACTTTACTTCCTACAGCATTTCTATCATATTTCATATTTGAAGGTAAGTAAAAATTATTTTTTTTTTCAAATTTAATTAAACAACACCTAATTAATTTTTTATTTAATTTTTAGTCGTGTTTTTGGATAGCTTCACCGACAGTATTTTTTGTGACCAGAATTCAATTAAGGAGGAGATTCTTAATAAGGGTGAGTTCATAAACATGTTAAAGTGCACGTATTACAAGATATTAATAAACTTTTATTTTTAGAACGAATCCCATTTGAGAAATATGAAGGCCACATAAAGTTCATAAAGGATGTCTGCAGTAAAAATCGTCCAGAAGTTTATTAAAATTGATCATCATTTTCCTTCATTTACTGTTTTTTACTTAAATTTTTATTTTTTATAAACTTATATTTTTTCAATAATAATTGAATGTATCAAATAATAAAAAAAGTGAATTATATCTGATTTTGAAATAAAAATTTATTACCTTTTTTTTACTTTAAATTATATTTATTTATGTGTTTATTTTTTGCCGTTTAGTCGACGACAGGGCGCCGTATTTTTTTTTTAATCGCCGAAATTCCATACAAAATTTTTGCCGTGAGGTCGCCTTTACGTCGACCCGAAGGTGCCCACAATGGCTGCCAAATGTCAGCCAAAAGTGGTACTTTATCGAACGTCAGGTCGCCGTTTCGTCGACGAATCGGCATTTACGTCGCCGTTACGTCGACGTTTGGTGAACTTTTTTTCACGGCGCCCCGTAATTTGGTCGACATAATGGCGACATTATGCCGACCATGTGCTATTCGGGTGTTTTTTTACTCAAAATTTGTCTATAATTTAATTTCAAATATTTTTTGACCGTTACAATTTCCAAAAAAAAAAAATAGTTTAACTAAAATTTTAATTTTAAATTTTTTTGATCGTTAAAATTTTTCAACACCAGAAATTTAAATATTTTTTAACTGTTGCAATTTTTCGAGATTCTACAATAAAATCAAATTGCCTAAAGCATTCATGACAAATGATTGACGTAATTTACACTTGACCCTATTTCAAGAGAAATTTAAATTAATTTTCATCACCAAATAAAACATTTAACATCCCTTCTTGACACATTTCTTAAATGAAATTTCTCCAAAATATCGATAATACGCCCTCTCCATAAGCATCAACAATATAGCACAACCCAGTCCATAGGCAAAAATTAAAAATGCAGGACGTGTATCAATCATTCCCACAGACACAAAATTCGAATTACCAGAATGACATTTTGGTTTCTTCGTATAAAATCGAGAATTCTCTCGAACTTGCAGACCATGCTCCTGAAGTCTCAATAATCCAATTTTAAAATGTTCCTTATACGGTGACTCCTTTCTCACAGCATAAAACGGATCAATTACTTGAAGATATTGTATCTCTTGTAATCCACATTTCTCGTCCTCTTGAAATATTTCACTAACAAATTTATAACCGACACCTACTTCCATGTGAAATGCAAAATGACCGTCACGTACTCTTCCTATCCCTTCTGACATGTTATAAAAATTCTCTCCGCCGTCTTTCCTCCTTATTTTATTCAAATAAATTTTCCTTCTGACATTTTCATCTGCATTCTGTTTACGGAAAAGAAAGGAAGCCAAAGAATGAGAAACAATAAAGATTAAAATTTTATAACAAAACACACGAAATTATTTTTTTTTTCTGTGAAGGAATGAAGTGTAAATACCAAAATAGTGAACTGTTTAAAATGAGTTTTAAGTTCATTTTTATATTGTTTTATGGATAAATGCTTTAAGTTGTGAATAATGAAGATGCAGTGTACGTGAGCTTTAATGTGTATCACATTGTAAGAATTCTAGTCTATATTTCCTTAAAAATTCTTGAAACACTGCCTTAAAGATAAAATAGACTGTCCATACAGCATTAAATCTTCTCTACATCCACTTCTCAATAGACTTAAACACAAAGGACTCTTCAATTCTTTTATCTCATTGTGCAGCTTCTTTACACAATGATAATAGTTAGTATCGACCCTTATTGAAACAAAGAATAAAACTCAGTGGATTAACTGCCAAACTTAACCTCTTATCGCACCAATAATATCACAATTTCAACTTGAATGTAGTGTCAATAGGGATTAACAACAATGTATTTCCAATATGTGTCTGATATTATTTCGATTTAAGATTTGAGAGGCGAAAGTCTTCTTTATTTATGCATTTATAAGATCCAACTCAATAAAAATGTCAGTCGGCTAATTTTTTCCTCGAAGGCTTTCAAAACAGGAATGTTTACATAAAAAATTGTCTTATCATTCTAATTTGCATATTGATTTCAAATTTTTCATTCAGTGTGACTTGAAAGTTGTCTTTAAATGTCTAAATTTAGAAAAAGTCTGGTTTTAAACAAAAAATTCATTTGCGTATAAGAAGACACCTGAATGTATTTCAAGTCAAATTGACATATTCTTCCTATTATAGAAATTGAGATACGTAAATTTTTTCATTAATTTGCTAATTCAAATTCTTTACAAGAAAAATTCTAGAAAAACGGTTAACAAAAAATTTTCAGATCTTTGAATTTTAATTTTTGGCGGGAAAAATTTGTTTACTTCCACATCGAATTTTCAAAATCAAAATTCACCTCAAATACTTCTTTTTAGACATTTCTAATCATCTAAACTTATTAATTAGAGATGAGGAAAGCCAAATTGAACGAAATTCAAGCATAACTACATTCTTTAACAAAATTTAATCAATTTTTAAAAATTTCAAAAAACAAAATGGCGAAAAAATTCAATTTTTCAATCTTCAACTCAAATAAAAATTTCGAAACGCAACAAAAAATAATTTTAATCAAGCAATTCATCCCCAGCATTCATTTTAATATTTTATAAAATCATTTAATTTAATGGAATTGAATAGCATTATGTACTAACCTTAAAGTAAAAATGGTTGAAGACCGTATCATCGACTCCAAATTCCAAACGTGAATTTAATAAATCAGTAAGGGTTTGAATTTTATTCGAAGGGCTCTGAAGCAATGCCACGATATTTGCTGAATAGCTAGCATAAAGGAACATGAATGCTGTAAATGAAATGTACATAATCAACCTCGATCCATATGCTTTTGGTACTTGAACAATTCCTTGTTGCGTAATCGCACAATATAATGTAAAAAATGAATCATCTGAAAAGTTGAAGAAATTAATATTTAATGTCATGCTGCAAGGCAATAAAAGAACAAAAAAAAACTCTTACTTAGTGATGGTTTTATGATCCCGATATTTGATTTCCATTCAGTGAAGAGTGAAAAGTATAGGAATAAAGCGGCAATAAAAGGGGAAATAATCAAACAAATCCATACGTCCTCGTGAAAAGGGAGAACAAACACGTTCTCTGTGAATGATAATTTTGGTGAACGAAAAACAAATTTAGAGCGAGTTTGAGATGTGCATATTAAATAGTCTATAACGTCAATTCTATCCGATGTTAAGAACAATGGTGAAGCACCGATGTCAGCCTTATTATTTATTAATTCCCCAATCATTCCATTCCATTCTTTTGTTTTATTGTTCTTGTATCCCCACGTGCTGCGGATTAGGAAGTGAAATTTTAGAGGTTGTTCTAAAATGACGTCAAGTGTTTTAAAGTAATTTTTTGGGGGTTTATCGAGTATATCAAAAATAATTCAACTAGATCCTTGAAAATTATACTCTAGAGTTCAATTCCTAGTTGACGTCATTTCTGAACATCCCAAAATAATTAATTACATTATTTCCTTACACAATAAAACATTTAAAGTTCAAATGATGATGACACTAAGTCACCAAAAAATCTAAATCTTAACATCATCTTGATTAAGACTTGTTTTGGATCTTATGAATATTAATAACCTTTTTTCATACAAAAGTAAGGCATTAGAAATTCAAATTAAAATTTTTGCATCTTGGGATATTCTGACGAAATAATCCATTAAGAATTTGAAAAATGTTCTTTTTCCTTTCTTTAGAATTACAAAAAAACGTCATTAACCTCAACATCAAGTTCAAGTTCAACTATTTCTATAGCCATTAAGCTATTCTCATGTTTCTTTTTTTTTATCTCAACAGAATAGATTTTTCTGTCAATTGAATGGAAGCTTTTAATGTTAATTTTGCATAACCATGAATTTATAAAAACGCAATGGAAGTAGAAGATTCTTAATGGATTAATCAAATAGTAATTAAAATTTTACTTACTCAACAAATGAATATCCAACAGATGCATTAAGCCATTCGATTACAAGATTTGTCAATTTATAATTGAGTTTTGTTATCGTGTCAATGTGAGTATCGCTAGAATTATAAAAAGAAGAAATTATGGGGAAAAAACTTTTACCGGTCAGCATATGGTAGTCGCGTGATAAATTTTTTTATGTCATATGGTGGTCATGTGATGAGTTTTACCTTATTTTTGGGTTGTTGTTTGGTAGTACTTTGGGGTCGTTCACTTATGATGTCCGATTTTTAGGGGTAAGGGGTCTGAGGCTGTTTTACAATTTAAATTTTTTTAATGAAGATTTTGCGACAGAAGGGGGGGGGGGAGTTTAAAATTCCAAATTTTTGATAGACGTCATAAGTGAACGGCCACTTTAAAAATTTAAGTTATTATGATCTGATCTAAAGCATTTTTAACGTAAGCATTTACGCTTTGAAATTGAAGTAATGGTAGTCGGGTCTATTCATTTATTACGTATTGCAAGAGGAAATAGGTTTGGAGATAGAACAATAGGATTTCCGAGACTTCCATTGTTCTTTTTTGACACGTCTATTTTGTTACGTAATATATGAACGGTCCCTAATCCAATAAGTTTTTTTTGTTAGAAAACAGACTTTTACTATTTTTCGATAAAAACTTTTAACGGCTATGAACTTACTGATAATTATCAAGATTTAATTGAGAGAGTTCACTAGTTGTAACCAGTGAAGCATTAAGCTGCAATAAGTTGAAATTTCTTCTTCTAATTGACGTTATTTTGATTTTTCGATGATCTGTAAATATCCTCTGGTCTTTATACCATGTGCCAAAATTCTCAATAACAAGAGAACTTCCATTTGAAGGACGGTAAGCTGTAGAACAAAAATATACAATTCAACAAGAAGAAAAGAGCTTAAAGTTTAATTACGGAACTTACCCTGTTTGACCTTTATACTTGATAGATCCTCAATCAGGTAAAAAAATTCTGAGTTAAGTGAGAATTGTAAATTCTGTAGATCTGTATCATTAATGAATGCAATGATGTTAATCTTGCTGAATTCAATTGTCGATAACTGAAAAAAATTGCGTTGAATTTTTTTAAAAATATTTTTTTGTTTGGAAATAATTTATGACTGTAAATGAGTAGGTCATATTTTATTATTGCAGTGAGAAGTATTAAAATGGATATTGTCCCATGAGATTATTGTATTTCAATTCTTTATTTTTTTGCTGCTACTACTGTATACATGGATAAAAAAGTTTTTTTTTATAGTTCCATGCGTAATTAAATTTGGAATTTTTTTGCTGTTTGCATGATGTTATAATAAAGCATTACAACCAGACTTTCAAAAAAAAAAAACATGGAAGTAATCGATAAATTCTTGTGTTTTTTTTAATTACTAGCAAACTTATTGTGGGTAGAAAAGTCAGTTAGTTGTTGTTAATGCTTATTTTGTTTATGGAGTTTTTGTAATTAAGACTGAATACTAGAATCAGACTACAAGAATACAAAGACGGAGATAGACTAATGCATGAATTTTAAGATATAGATGTACACTAGTTTAAGTACTGAATATTTAAAGCTTCATCTTTCAAGTTTAGTTGGAATTTTTGAATTTTTTTTAACAAGTTGTAACTTTTTTTGTTCCTCTGTACCTTGGAAGTAACCAATTACCAAAACCGCACACGGCAAACGACGTACGAGATATTTCTTAAATTTTTTGGCATCTAGAACATCGTTTTTTTGAATAAGCAGCTCTTCTTTTCAACCAGAAAAAATAGAATATGTTGTTCTTAGCAAATTCTCTCGTGTGGGAATCGAACACATGCATTTCATAATTTTCATGCATTTGTTTTAACATTATGTTTTTGACAACTTGAAAGCTTGGCATAATCTCAACTCATGCTATTATTCTAGCTCTAAACTAAAATCTTCTTTCTTTCTGCTACTGATACAGCTCTTCTTACTGAATTTTTGACATTATTCCAAAGAGTTTATCCTTAGAACTGCATGGAAAATCGACCTATTTATATCTACAATATTTATAGCAACTTAGAAAACACTTTTCAAACTTAATGCTAGACATCTTCTTATTCATAGGATTTTCACAAGTTTATGAACTATTATTTTTGCATCTAGTGCCAAAAATTCAGTCAGCTTTAAAAGCCGGTCTTTATGAAATAAACAAACTACATAAAAACCTTTCTCAGCTGTTCCAATCCATCCTCACAATTTGCATCAATTAAAAGCCAGTTACGATGAGATTTATCATCAAAAATTATCTGCTGCTTTTCAACTTTTGTGAGTATGAATTTCTTATTCAAGGCCTTTACCAATTCAAGTTGCTCGTCTATAATAAAATTATAATGTTTACGACTAATCTCAATAAAAAACAATTTTTTTATATAATCTCAATGTAAGCATGTTAACTTACCGACAAGCCAGCATGTCTTGATATCAATTGAACGAGAATTATTTATGAGATTTAAAATGCTCGTTATCACTTCAGTAACTTCTGAAATGTTCCGTCCATTTGCTAATGAAATAAATAGACATTGTAAAACGAGGAATGAAGACAGTCTCGGCATCATTTTTCGTCCCCAATTGAATGGAATTATGATTTTCCAACAATCTTTATATAGATTTGTCTTATGCTATTTTATGGGAATCGATACACCTGGATTCATTCGGGCAACATCAAATTGTTTATTTAGCAATTTTCATCAATTTTCTTTAAACATTGGCAATTTTGGTTTATTAAATCATGTCTTATGGAGCTTTGAACTGCAAATTCTGTTTGTCTACATTGAAATCAAGAATAATTGATTCGAATGTACCTTCGGTAAAGAAATTGTGAATTCTAGGACAAGCATATAGAATTAAGACTAACAGGATGTAAAATTGATAAAAGAAAATTTCACAAATATGATGAAGATTTCTTGGCGATTTTTTTTGAAAAAAAATAAGAATCAAAACAATTTTTATGCAAATTTTGAGCAGGTTTCGTTTTTAGCAATAAAACTCTGCACGAGTTGAATGACTTGATAGAGAAACTGTAGATGAAAACAAACAAATTGCAGAGTTGACAATCTTGATCTTTTTGTATGATTAAAATAGTTGTGGGTTGGTGGCAGAATGATTTAGTACTTTGGTACCTAATTACCTGATGACCAAACGAGGGTTCGACTTCAGGCAATAGTGTCATCAAAAGTGTGGTCACTACCCTAGCAGCAATTTGGAACGAATCTGGGCGGAATTTTTTTTCCTGACAAATTCGTTTGTTTTTCCAGTCATAAAATGGAAGAATTTTACGAGAAAAATTTCCTGGGGTTTTCTTTCAAAATCTGTCATAAAATTTTTTTTGAAAAAAATTTTCTGGCCGGAAAATGAAAGAATTTGTGAAGAATTTTTCTTTCGTTTTTCTTCCATTTTTCCTCGCAGATTCTTTCATTTTCTGATATCACAAAAAAAAAAGTTGCAACAGAATTTGAAGGAATTTTAGAGGAAATTTTCTGGCAGATTTTCTCTTGATTTTTTGCACATTTTTTGGCATTGAAGAATTTTAAGAATTTGGAATGTAATTATAATTGTTTCTGTTAAAATATTGGAGTTTTCAAAAATTGTTTTTCCATTTTGCAAATTAAAATTTTTGTTCCGTTAAATGAAAAAATTTTAATTTTTGACTTCGTAATACAACTTTTTAAAGTTTTTTATTATGAAAATCATTACCAGAATATAAATTATGCTCTCTAGTCAAGATTATGCTAAAATCCATACTTAACTTTTAGCTAATAAATTAAAGTTACTTTACCGTTATGTGTTCGTTAAACATAAATTTGTTTAAAAAAGAAAACTGTTTTATAGAAAAATAAATACATAGAAATTCATTGAATTCATGGAAAAACCACAAAAAAGAATAAAAAATAGCTTAAAACTATTTTCAAATTTAAATTCTAATTAAACATTTTAAAATTCTCCTATTGAAAAATAATTATGATTGAAATGATTTAAATTCATTTGATTAAAGATTCTTTTACAAATTACTCATATTACTAATAAATCATTTTAGTATTTTACCAAGATATAAAATCGTTAAATTGAAATAATATTAATTTTAAAAAAAAAAATAATAAAAAAATTAAGTTCCCTTGAAAGAATCATGCAGGATTTATGGAAGAATTTATTTGGTCCCCCTGAACCCCTTGGACCCTCCTGAAGCAACCCCACTGGAATAAAGCGTTATAAGTGTTAAAACAATCATAAAAATTATGGCAAAAGAAATTAGCAACTTAAATATGTCTTTTCGCCAAACATAATTTATATAATTTCAGATAGCGGTAGCTCAGCGGTTAAGTTCGGGACTTTGGTTTCAGCGGTCATGGGTTCGAGTTGGCAGAATTTCAACAGAAAATTTCCTTACAAAATCTTCCAAAAAAAAAATAATAATAATAAAAAAAGAAAATAAAGTGGAGAGAAAGTGAGAGAAAAAGAGGAGGAAGAAAAAAAAAGAATTTTTTTAAATACTTTGAGAAAAATTCCCGCAAGATTCTTTCATAATTCCTGCAAGATTCGTTCATAATCCTCTCATATTCTTTCATTTTCTGTCAGATTAGTACAGAAAAAATGAAAGAATTTGTGAGGAAAAATTCCGGCCGGAAAATGGCCAGAAAAAACGCATTTTCCGGGCACTTCCGTGCAGTTAAGGAATTTTCCGGCCACTTTTCCTCACAAATTCTTTGTGATTCGTGAGAAAAAAAATCTGGCCGGAAAATTTCCTCACAGATTCTTTAAGAATCGTTCTAAATTGCTGCTAGGGTAGTTCTAAATAGATTTTCTTCCAAATTTATTGAATTTTTGAAAAATAATTTATAATAACTGAATATTTTTGATTAACTTTTATGTTAATACGTATTTCGACGCGGTTAAGCGTCATCTTCAGAACTGTTGTGAAAATTTTCCTCAATATGAATTCAATGCTCGCTGAGATTTTGTTTTTGGTTAAAATTGTAAGAAAATTTTCATACATTTTAACCAAAAACAAAATCTCATTGAATTCAAATTGAGAAAAATTTATTGAAATTGTTTTTTTAAAAATTCAATAAATATATCAAAATGTATAGAAAATGAACAAACATTGATATTTCTCCCAAATCTCAATGTCTTCGAACCTATTTTTAGGTTTTTTTTAAAAAAAAAAAAAACTTTTCCTTTTACAGATCAATAGTTTGATCCAAAGGTTCTCGTTTATTAAGCGTCTCTTAACTAATATTGTTTAACAAGTGAGGATTTGCCAGATTACAGCACTCAAAAGGCTTACAGTTTAAATTGGGTCCAGAACCACTCCCTTGATGACATTTCTGTCTGTAGCCTACAAAGGAAGGCTGTGAGCTTCGTTTCCAGTACATATGATTCGAAAAAACAACAGTTGAAAAATTTCCCTGTCGAGTCTCGAACCCATGGATCACTGTGTCGGTGTTGTAATAATTTGATACCAAAGTACACTTAACCATTCCACCACCGAGCCACTTCAACTATTTTTAGGTTAATTTACAATTTTTCAGCTACTAAGTAAACCTTTTTAAGCATGAAAAATATAAGTATTTAAATTGCTGCATAATTTATAGTTTGGCTCATAAAACTTTAGATTATTCGTTTTTAAATCTAGCCTGAAACAAAATATAACTCTAGTAAATTTTTCTGTGTGGGCATTAAAATCAGCGAAAATTGTAAAAGTAATTGAAATATTTTCCCCAATCTATAAATAACCAATGTAAAATAATAAATTTCACTGCCTGTCCAATTATCATCATTCCATTCCATGGATATAAAATATAATTTAATTATTTAAAAAATATATCGTAATTAATGTCAATCGTAAATAAAAAATTATTTTTCATATCTTCTTTTAGTGATATTCAATCAACCGTGTCCATATCTGATGAAAATCAGTGCCGAGAGATGTCATAAAAAATTATTAAAGGATATTATTAGTACTGATGACTGGGCAAAATCATCCCTTATAAAAACATTTCAGCAACCATTAAGGATAGTCGTAAAATGAAATTCGTCCTAGTCACAGTACTATTGCTATTCCAAAACATCTCCTGTGAGCATGAAGAGATTGTTGTCCAAGCTGCCGCTTCGATGACTGCACATGTCTGTGAAAAAGCTCAACTTAATGCTAATTTGATCATTACAAAGAGCTCCAAGGAGAAAAATCAAATTTTGGACTTCCTTGACGACTTGTTGACGGCATTATTAAATAAATGCGTGGTTCGAGTAAAGAGCGTGGAACGATTCAAGCATCCAGGACCTTTAAAACATGCAATATTCTTAGTATATAGCATGGATGATTTCTTGATATATTACAAGCTCTTTACATCAAAGGCATTTGACTTTCGAAAATTTTTCCTCTTCGTGATGCTAAATGGAAAGGAATACAATTTCGAGATGATGATGCAGAGCATGTGGAAGATAAATATTTACAATGTAAATATTATATATGCTGAAAATAAAAACGAAGCTTCTGTCTTAACATTTTTCCCATTTCGAAGACATAATTGTGCAAATACTCATCCCGTAATCATAAATAAATTTCAAAATGGGAGATTTATAAGTAACGAGGAGAAGTTTTATCCGGATAAATTTAAAAATTTAAACAATTGTTCCATACGAGTTGGAACATCGATGGATGCCAGTCCATGTGTAGAAGAGAAAGTTTCCGAAAATGGTCAAAAATATCCTAGTGGAAGTGATATAAGCGTATTAAATGGTTTATCGGAAGCATTAAATTTCCATATAGATTACACGTTCACCAAAACGCAAGGATATCTTGATAAAGACGGAAAGGCTGATGGTCCCTTTAAAATGCTTTTAGAGAAAAATGTTGATTTGGGTTTTGATTGTTATTGGCTAACTAGAACAAGATTGGAACATTTAGATAGTACTACTGCATATTACAATGACTATGCGATTATTGTGGTACCTCAAGGAAAGGAGTTTAGTGCCTTTGAGAAACTCGAATATCCTTTTTCATGGACTGTATGGATTTTATTACTGACAACTTCCACTGCCGGTTTGATTATCATATGTATTGTAAAGTTGAGTCGATCTGAGCGACTTCAAAAATTTATATTTGGAGCTAATGTAAATGCTCCGGATTTAAACATGCTGGCTGCACTGTTGGGTGGCGCGCAAAGTATTTTACCTAAGGGAAATTTTGCTAGATTTTTATTATTCAATTATCTAATATTTGCTCTTAATATCCGGACATTCTATCAAGCATTGATGTTTCATCTTATGCAAGCAGAACATAGACATCCAGAACTCCAAAGTATTGATGAAATTAAGGCAAATGATTTCAGCATTTTTGTTTTAAAGACGTCAGCAGAAATTTTCATGCATAATGAGAATATTAAGTCAAGGTAAGTTGAAGTTAATGGATGGAGTTGTGTGAGCCAATAGAAGTTTTGGAAACTTTGCAAAATTACATTTTTTGAATTCTTACAAACCTTTTAAATGATTCTTTTTAATGATTTTTTTTAATTGTTTAGCTTAATTTGATTTAATCAAGGCTTCCGCAGATTATAATCTTTAAAAATCTTTCATACAAAGATTATAATTTTTGATTTTTAGCCTTGGATTTAGGTAATTTTTAAATTTTATCTTTAAAATTTTAAAAATCTTAAAATCTTCAAAAGTTAAAAATATTGAAATCTTAAAAATTTAAAAATCTTAAAAATTTAAAAATCTTGAAAATTTAAAAATCTAAAAATTTAAAAAATATTAAAAAATTAAAAATCATAAAATTCATAAAAATCATAAAAATTCAAAAATTTAAAAATCTTAAAAGTATTAAAAATTTAAAAATCTTTAAAATTTAAAAAGCATAAAAAAAATTTAAAATCTTAAAAACTTAAAAATTTTAAAAGTATTAAAAATTTAAAAATCTTAAAAATTTAAATATTTTAAAAATTTAAAAATCTTAAAAATTTAAAAATCTTGAAAACTTAAATCTTAAAAATTTAAAAATTTAAAAATTTTAAAAATCTTAAAATATTAAAAATTTAAAAATCATAAAAATCGTAAAAATCATAAAAATCATAAAAATTTAAAATCTTTAAAAATTTTAATTTTAATTAAGTAGTTTGAGGTTTTTGAGAAATTTAAATTCAAAGGTTCATACAAATATTTTTCAAATTGACTAAAACTATTGTTCCATTAGCTCACCACAAAAAGCTCTTCCTTAATGATACTTACGAGTATTCCCACACGTATAATATCTTGAAGTAATGCTAGAAAATATATTTTTGATAAATTATTATAGAATTGTGAACATCACGAGTCAACAGAGGGAAGAATATATCAATCAACTTATTGACAATCCATCATTTAAAGGAACTCTCATCTTGGGAAAATATAAAGTTATGCATCGTAATTATCTCAATAGAGGAATGGAGCAAATAACAATTTGTAAGGAGCATTTAATGAGTCTTGCCGTTGTCTTCTATACGCCAAAGAATTTTTATTTAAATGAAAAGTTAGATGAAAAAATTTCATTATTTATGTCCGCTGGTCTGATAAAATATTGGCATATATACGAGACAAAAGTGTGGAATGAGCAAGGTGATGCGGCAAAAGTTTTGACACTTCATCATTTGTTTGGTTCCTTTCAAATATTAATGTTGGGTGCTGTCGTATCGAGCATCGTTTTCATCATTGAATATTTATGGAATTTTTTGAAGCGATGAAAAAACTTTTTTATTTTTCCTTATATCATGTTCCTATCAAGTCTAGTACTTATTTCCCTCAATCAGCACTGCCACCATACAGCTCACAAAATTGTAAATGAATTTTTAAATAGTTTTAAAACTTGTATTAAAATTCGAGAATTATTGATCAACTTCTAAATTTAAGAAACTCAGCTCTTTGGCATCTTTTAATAAGGTTCCGGAGATATCGGATTTCAACAGTCTAGGATGGGAATATTCATGAATGACGTCATGTTTTTCAATTTTATGTCTCTTAAAACATGAATTGAGCATTTTTAGTTCCACTTCAAAACTAGACTGTCCAAAAATCCAAAATTTTTAATGACGTCACTGCCAAACGACCCCATAAAACATTTGACACATTTTCGTCAAAAAAAAAACAACAACCATTGGCATTGAAAATTTCATGCCTCACAAAAAATGTTATTTAGCTGTGTAGAATCGTGAAAATCCCTTCTTCATGATTTATTTTTAGCACATGCGGTGATGTTTTGAGCATGAAGCAATTTGGATATTCTATACTGTATTCTGTAATACATCTAAATAATGCGATGTTTTCTTACATGTAAATTTATTAGATTTCCACTGACTCAATTTTGTCTCGAGGAATTTAGAGCTGAGAATTTGATCTTAATGCCGATTTGTGTGCGGCATTTTTCCTTCTTCAACCTTTGAGCACTCAATTTACTTTTGAATAAATGTATTAGACGAGCTTCCGAGATGTTCAGTAGCAGAAAATATTCAAAGACTCCGAAGAAGGTGAAGATACTCAATAAATAAGCTCTAAATTTATGGTTGTGATCCAATAAGGCTATAATTTCAAATTTGATTTGATCTGATAGCATTTTTAACGTCTAGTCTGGCTGGAATTGGATTTATGTAAGGAAAAAGGCAAGCTTTACTTTTATATAGAGATAGCATGGGATATATTCTGTTGTAATTTTTTAGTTTAATACTTCCGAAGTCAAAGATCAAGTTTACAGAGCATAGACTTCTCTAGACTAATGTTTGCAGCAACCAATTAACATTTGTGAATATTTCATTTTCTGTTTTAGGGATAGTTTATCAAATACGTAAGAATTTTAAGAGTTAATGAGTCTAAGCTCTTGGAAATATCTTTTCCTGCTCAGTTTCATGCATAATGAACTAATGTTCCTATGAACTTACGTTATTTTCCATCTGACTCTATTGCTAGTCTTGTAGCCTAATTTGTTGAAAATTCTCATTCTGACATTCTTTCATCACTGTTCCTGCATCATGTAACTTTTGAATCTCCAGGATGTCTCATCCTTTGTAGATTCCAACCAAAAAATTATAACAAACTTGTGTTTCTGTCCCAATAATGGCATTTCTCCTCAATTTCCCAAGTTCAAACTCTCTTATCCTATCTAATTACTAATCAACTTCCTCATCCTCACAACTCACCAGAAAATGCCCCAGACAGCTGTACAAACTCTGTTCATTTTACAGCACATACCAAAAAATCCACAATACCCAAATCTACAGAATAAGGCTTGTGTGTAATTACTAACAAAAAAAAAATTAAAATTCATACGAGAGAAAAAACAAAAAAATGTAAAGAATTTCAAATTTTAATCAACTTTTTAATGTTTGCAATGCTTTATTTTTATCAAAATATTTACAATGTGTTCATTTATGAAAAAAATTGAAGTTATGTATACACAAAAAATTTCAGAAATATTTTTTTATAATTTTTTTTTTTTTTCTTTTTTTTCATTTTCATTTACAATTTTCATTATTTTTTTAATTCTTTTATTCTCACTTAGATAAGTACGATTTTTTTTTTTTTTGAAGAAGTAAATAAGTGTTATTTTATTAAGTTATTGCTTCACAGAAATAACATTTTTTTTTACCTCAGTAAGTAAACTTATTTATTTATTTTATGTCTAATAATCTTTTCTGATAAACTTAAACTATGAAATAAGATAACTAAAATTAATTATAAATGTCTTCTTGTTCGTTGAAATGAAAACAAAAATTAAAAAAATATAAAATTAGCGAGTTTCATTTTCATTAAATTAGGATTTACTTCTTATTCTCTTTAATTTAATTAATTAAAGTTATATATCTATGACTGTAATAAAAAAAAGTACTTTTCAAAAATTTCACAATTGTCTTACAAGTTTTTCATTTTTTTATGTTCTAAATTAGTACGAACACGATGGTTAAAAAAAATCCTTTTCTTTTAGGCAAATAAAGTTTGTTTCATGTTTCACTACAGGGAATTGGCTCAAGTTCAACTTTTTTTTGGTACAATTTTGAATTTATATCTTATGAATTTTAAGTTTTCCTCTTCAAAATCAATACTAACTTCACTAAAACGTGAGTAAAGTTGCAAAATTCAATAATTTAAATCTTATAGCTGCAAAAAGTCAGATTTGAATAAAAGTTTTTAAAACTTTTTTTTTATTATTATTATTTTGCATTTCGAGTATAAGGAAACTTTTACTTGAATCATTTGGAATATTTTTTTAACAATAATATAGGAACTGCAATTGAACATAAAACCAGCATTTTTTTAAAAATTATCGTTTCACAATCAAAAAGTTATGATTGAACTCAGAATTGAAATTAAAATATAGTTGATTGTAATAATTCATAATTTTTGGAGCAAAAAAAATCATGTTTTAATTACAATTTGAATTACTCGCAAGGATAATTTTTGAAGTGTGTATGCGATGAGTTTATTAACTATTGATCTCAAGATTTGTTTTATTCTTGACTTATAAAAGCTATGAGAATTTTTTTATGAACATATTTTCATCCTGTAAAACTGCAAATTAAGCTCTAACCTATTTATTCATACGTGAATTTAAACGACATGCTGATAAGTGCTAGTTTGAATGCTTTTCTAAGTATATCGGCAGCCAATCGAGGTACCTGAGATTTTTTTTTATTATTGCATTGAAATCAAAATATTTATGCAATATTTTTTAAATGTTTGAATTTTACGATTTGTAATACAATTGATGGCTCTTAAGTGTCTCACATTCAGTTTCTACACTCAGGATACATCAATATAATAATTTACGTAACCACAACCAGCGTGTCTTAAATCACTTTTTACCAAATTCTATCTCTTTTTTAAAAAAGCAACAGACACTGAATTTCAAAATTCTAGTCAATTCAAAAAAAAACTGTTGACACTTGAGACTTCCGGTTTAGTGAAGCAATTTTTTGATTCTTTAATACAAATAAAATCCTTAATAGTTACAGACAGAAGTTAATTTTTTTGATATCTTTGCACGCGTTTCTTTCTTTTTTTTAAGAACAATTAAAAGTATAAATTTTTGATTTGATCAATTTTCATTAATTTTTTTTTTTTTGTGCATGTGTTTGTTAACATTTTGGATTTAAAAAGTTGTTTTTTAGGGTAAATTTACAGCTGTGAGAAAATGACATGTAAATAATACCTTCGTCTTGACTTCCTTTTTTTAAAAAAATAAGATCTTTGAAAAAGGGCAAAAAACCATTCTTATTTTTTTTAGAATTTTTAAATAAAATAAAATAAAATAATAAATAAATTTGAAATTTGAGATTTCAAGAAAAATAATAAAATAAAATTTAAAGCTTGTTAAAAAAACTGAGAATTGCACGATTAAATCATAAATGCTGCACATGGTTAAAAAAAAGATTTTTTAAAAAATTCTTAGTCATAATAGTTGCCGAGCTCTAAAAAAGAGCATCAAAAAAATAGTACCGTTGATAGTTTGAAAAAAATGCGAGAATAAGCAACTGATGTAATAGACAAGGCGCTGACACTGATGGATTAATTTCCAAGTCTAGATCTAGATTATTAAGTATGAATAATTCATTCGTATCTGTCACAATTTTTTTTTTTTCAGTTTTAATCCACAAGTGCCTTCACCATTGTATAATAATAATAATAATAATAACTAAATTTTTTTAATATATTAATTTGACATTAGAGTATGTATCAAGTCATACGTAGACAATATGTGGCTTAGAAATATTTTGTGTACTTTTACTGTTGTTACCAGACGTACCAGTAAAAGAACTCGCAATTGGATTTTTCATCGTTTGACTTGCGCCTCGTGTAAGAAAATTATCATCAAAATTCTCATAATGATCTTCCGGATCATCATCATTGTCATTATCATCAAAATTATTGCTTATTTTAGATAAATTGTTATCATCCTCACAACTGTAAGGATTCTTATTAATAAAACTATTAAAAACATCTGGATGATGATTTCTTTTTGACGTCGTCGTCGACATCGTTTTAATGCTATTATTATGGTTAGGCTTAATAGCTAAGGAAGCTGTTGATGCGGGATGAATATTTGTTGATGGTGACGGTAGTGTCTGATCCCATTTCTTTAATGAACGATATTCCATTGAATTTGGTTGGAATATATATTGATTCTTATTATTTTGACTAGAATTAATTGTATGATGATGTTGTTGTTGTTGCTGCTGCGACTGTTGCTGTAGCTGTGGATTATGGCCAATTTGATAATGTTGAGCATTTTGTTGTTGCTCCGCTAAATAGCGTTCAAGTTCATACTTATCAATTTTTTGAGGTATTATTAGCTCACCAATATTTTGACGTTCATCACTAAGAAATTTCTGTTGTCTACGCTTTAATTGTGATGATCGTGAGCATTTAATAATAATAAGTATACTTATGCAAATTATAGCTATAAAAATTACAGTCAAAATGACACTTATAATTGTAAGAATATTTGTTGGGCATGCAATATCAGCTTCAGACATATCTAAAAGCATCTTACGTATTATTTTTACATTATTATCATCATTTTTAATTATTATATCACAACCAATACTGTCTTTATCAATGATGAGTAAATTGCTTTTATTGTTACCCATTTCAATCTCTTTCTCAATTTCCTCCTCCGTTGTTACCGTCGATGACTTAATTAAACGCCACAACCAAATCAATGAACAATTACAAACAAATGGATTGTCTGCTAACGATAGTTTTTGTAATTGGTCTAGTGGTAATAGGACAGCATCCAATTGATAAAAGTTGTTATTTCTCAGTGATAATTCCATTAAGTTTGAATTTCCATGAAATAAGTGCACAGGTAAGTCGGAAAATTGCTCATTGTCGTTCATTGAAAGTACTTGTAAATTCACATTGTCGATAAAAGCTCTAAAAAAAGTTTTTTTTTTTTTCATTTTTTGTCAGAACGAGAAATGAGAAAAAGAAGAATAAATGAGAATGAAGTGAGTATTTATTTTCTATTAAACTGTATATTGCTTTGTATGTTTTCAATTTGAAAAAATGATTCTGAGATGAGAATTGGATTATCACGACTTTAGTTCTATTTTGATGATTTATTTAGAATCTAAATCTAGAATGATTTTAGAGGCTTAAGACTGAATTAAAAATAATATTCTAGAATTAAATTTAAATTGAGTGAATTTAAAATTAAATCAAGGATTTAAAATTCATTTTAATTGATTTAAAAATAAATCTTTTGATTAAAATTAATCTCAAGATTTAAAATTAATTCAATTTAAATACTGCAAATAAATCATCAAAAACTAACTTAAAATCATCGTCATAAAAAAAAATTCCAATCCCCCAGCCTCTGCCAATCAAGATATCAATCACCAAAAGTCCCAAAATGCAAAATATATGTAAATAATAAATCAATTAATAATATGTGGTTACCGTGAGTCAATTCTGATTAAGTTTATAAGTCGATCCAGTTGTAAAACACGCAATTGAAATAAGTTGAGAAAAGAGACAGGTTGTAAAGTCTCAATAAAGTTGCTACTCAACGAGAGATGTGTTAAATTTGATAATTTGGAAAGTTGGTCTGTTGGCACGCTCTGTTGAGAAAATAGATCATTAGAAATGATGGCATATGCTGTATAGATATTTTTAGTGCTGATTTCGCCGGAATGGAATTGGTATTGATTGGTAAATAATAGTCAGTTTGTCTAATGATTAATTTTAGCATTTAACGGGTTATTTTTCAAAATTTATGAAATTCCAATTTTGAATTTTAAGTCCAATATATTTTTTGGCCGTTAAATTTTCAAATAGTTTTTAATCATTAAAATTTCAATAAAATATCAAAGTTCAAATTTTGAATTTTAATTCAAATGTTTTTTTGCCATTAAATTTTTAAAAAATTTTTAATCGTTAAAATTTTCATAAAATATCATTGTTCAAATTTTAAACTTTAATTCAAATGTTTTTTGACCGTTAAATTTTCAAATTGTTTCCAACCGTTAACGGTCTTCAAAAATGACCGAAATTCAAACTCAAAATTTCAAAAAAAAAAAAAACTACCGTTAAATTTTTCAAAATATTATTTACCGTTACAATTTCATTTTTTTTTTAACAAAATAAAAAATATTCCATTCGAGAAAACAGCGCTATAATCTACAAAAAAAGAAACACAAGTTAACACAATTTTCAACTTACAGTCAGATTGTTATCGGATAAATTTAAATGTTGCAGCTGTACTAATCCATCAAAAGCCAATAAATCGATGCTGTCTATGATATTTCCGTTTAAATAAAGGACTTGCATGTGATTCATATATTGAAAACTATTATTATTAATCTGCTTTATGAGATTTCCAGATAAATCTAACGTTTGTAAACGCCGAAGATATTCAAAATTTTCGGCATGCGGAATACTCAGCAATTGATTATTGGTGAGTAAAAGTGTATGTAGATTACCGAGATTTTGAAAAACACCATTTTCGATACTTATAAGACTATTATTTGTTAAATCAAGAAATGTCAATCGCGTTAAATCGCTAAATGTGAGTGGATCTATGTCACTAATTTGATTATATCCCATGTCCAAAACTTCAAGCTTATTCATTCCTTTGAATGTTTCCTTATAAAGTTTCTTGATCACATTTCTTTGTAAGAAAAGTTTCCGCAAATTCTCTTGTGTAATAAAGTTTTTTGTTCCCAATGTCTCTAGTGCGTTATTGGATATATCTAAAGTCTCCAACATATAATAAAAGGATAGCGTTGAATAGACTGTAGCAATTTTATTATCTGTTAGATTTATGTGCTTAACATTTGGATTCAATTGTATTGGCACAACATCAAGTCCAGCTCCGATGCATCGTGCTTTTGAATTGTTAAGATCACCATCACAGATGCATTTTGACGGGCAGAATCCATTTGTTTTTGTAATTACGACGAGAATTGATATTAAAATTACTGTCGTCCTCGCCTTTGTCGTTGACGCTGATTTCATTATTGATAATAAATCCATTTTGTGTACTTTTTGTATGAGTTCTTATCTTATTTGATATTTATTGCATGTTTCAAATGAAATTTGTTCTTTATTCTTCCTTTATTGTGCCGCGATGATTCAATATGTAGCATGACCTCTCATTTCTCCCTTTCTTGGTAATTTTTTTTAATCTAGAATAAAAGTTTATTGTTTTATGTCGATTAAAATCAATTAAATTAAATTAACTAAAATTACAGTCGCGATGCTGCCCAAATATGTGCAGGAATTAAGTTCTATAAAGATTAGGCAAGCAGTAACTTCAAAAACATTACTGACAGTTGTGTGACGGCTTCAAAAAAAAAATTACAAACATGATTTATATTTGAGGCAAGTTTTGACAACCGCAGGAAATGAATTTCACGAAAATATCGTAAGAAAATGAATATTTTATACTTTAAGCAGTTCACCACGTTACTTTCGTTGTGGTCGTCTTTTTAGAAGTAATTTAGATTTTCTTAAACATATTTATGACTATATTGCTGATTATTATTTTGTATAATTTGCGCTGATTGTGTGTTGATATTTGTCAGGATTGTAATTTTGAGGTAATTGGATGAATTAAGACGCTTTGATGTGGATTTGATTGTGAATTATTAATTATGTTTATGGATTTTCAAGAATTTTTTTTAAATTTTCAATTCTTTTGAAATTAAATTTGAATTAACTTTTGATGTATTTAAAATTTTAAAGATTTAAATTTGATGAATTTTCAATTTTAATCTTAAGATTTAAATAAAGTTTTAATGGATTTAAGATAGAAATTTGAATTTTAGTGAAACTAAAAATTTAAAAAATTTTAATAGTGTTTAATAGATTTCAAAGTTTTAATCTTAAGATTTAAAATTAATTTCTAAGAATTTTAAACATTTTAAACTTAAAATTTGAATAATTTTAATCGATTAATTTTCGATTAATTATCGATTTCTTAAGCTTTAAAATTAATTTCGATAGATTTTAATCATTTTAAACTTAAGATTTAAAATTAATTACGAAAAATTTTAAACATTATAACTTAAAATTTAAATAATTTTTTGATGGATTTAAGAATTTTAATCTCAAAATTTAAATTAATTTTGGTGGATTAAAAATTAAATCTTTTAGATTTAAATTAAATCCGTTAATTTTCAAAATTAATTTTGGCAGTTGATTTTCACATTTCAGCTATAAAGTTCAAATTTTGAACTCTAAATTTCAAATAATTACTGACTGTTAATTTTTAAATTTTTTATAGCCGTTAAATTTTCAATAATTATTCATTTTAAATTAAAAATTTTTAGCTGTTAAATTTCAAACTTTCAGCGTAAATTCAATAAATTAAAAAATAAAATTTTAAATTTTCAAACCGAAAAATCCAACAACACAAAAAAAAAAACTGTCAAAAATTCATCCAATATCCAAAGTCACCCACAAACATCAAAATTAGCATTTTAACCAGTCATTCCAAACGGATTAAACGAACTAGTAGAGAGATATAGATATAGAAGTGAAAAGGAAAAAAATGAAATATGAAAAAATACACTTATTTGAATTCAAATTTACATAATTATGAACAAATAAGCTATTTACAGAAGAATATAACTTCCTTGGATAGATCATCATAATTCATTGTTTCTTGCTATATATCTAATGCTTTCTAACAAGTTATTTTTTTTATACATTTTTATATTTTCATAATAATACAGCCTACTCAAAAAAAAATTAGTCAGCAGGGTTTATCTCTCATTTGGGTTTCTCTTCACATATATTCATGCTATTTTCTGCGTGATATAGTCATATATATTGTTATTTATATTCTATTTCTTCATTCATTCAAATTTATACTTTTTTTTTTATTCTTTTTAAATCGATATTTTTCAATTTTAAAAATATAATAAAGAATAATATTGAAAAATGTAGAAGAGAATATGCATTTCCGATAGATATCTATGAATGTTTAATAATATACATTGTGCACATTTAAAACATTAAAAAATGTTATTGCTTTTTAAGCATTCTTTACTTACTTAGTGGAAGAAAAGAAAAAAAAAAAATATAAAAAAAATGTATCCAATCTAGATATTGTAATTGCTTAAATTCTGCTGCTCTCTGTATGTGTAGTTAGTTCCTTTCTTTAACTTTTATGTTCCATTATTAACAAATGTCTTTTTAACACTGCATTGTTGCCACATTTATCCTCAATTTCTTTAAAATTTATTATTATTAAGTCATATATTCAACATCCATGATTCTTTTTTACTTGTTACTAATTCTAACGCTAGTAAAATGTACTTTCTCCTTTTCATACTTTTTTTGCTAATTCACCATTTTTTCATTTAAAAATTTAATAAAAAAAACTTAATTTTTCTCTTCTTTTTCATGTTAAGTACTTCATTTTCCTTTTGTTATCCATTAAGTTTTAGCTTTTTTTATTAGAATTAATAGCACTACATTTTCACTAGAAACACAAAAGACGACTTTTCACACACAGTAAATTGTAAAATTTAATGCAATTTGATTTATGAATTTTTACGTGCATTACTATTTTTATTAAATTTTTGCATTTTTCACACTCAGACTCGGCCACATTCACATTTTTCGTATTCTATATCCAGTTAGGCATTAATTTAGACACTTTTATGTTATTAATTTAGTTAAATTCACACATTTTTTTAATTTTTTCAAGCGAGCCTTTTTATGTTCGAAAATTTCTTTTTTACTATTTTTTTAAAGGTATATAAACAAATTTCCAGTTAACTGGAAGGAAGAAAATTATGAATTGTAAGTCAATATCCTCTGGTTCCGATAAATAGAATCTTATAAATGAATAAAACGGACGTGATAGCTCAATTTTTGATTTCTTATTTGATTTGGACGAGATTTCAATGTGAACTATTTTTAATTCAATTCTTTTTTTTTTTGGTAGAAACTTCCAATGAATTTCCAATGAGCTTAGAGCTATTTTGTACTAGATTATGTTGTATGCTGTGTTCTTTGGTGGATATATTGTTGGTCTAATTGTGGCTTTATGTCTGTTAGTTTATAGGTATTATAATTTTCAAATTGGTAAAAAAACGGTCGAATTTTTCAATAAAATTTCAAATTTTACAAAACCGTTAAGAATTCAAATTTAGCAAAAACCGTTCAAAATTCAAATTTCAAAAAGCCGTCAAAATTTAAAATTTACAAAACCGTTGAAAACTTAAATTTGTAATAAACCGTTATAAATTCAAATTTTACAAAACTTAAAAATTCAATTTTTTTATGAGAAATGCGCTTCAATCATCAACATCCTTCAATATTTCGCAATTTCATTTCTTATTAGGGTCTTTTTCGAGCGTTATTTTTTTACATAGAATTTATGTTGGTTCCCATAATTCCTCTAATGTAACGAGGATGTAACAAATTGCTCTTTCCTATAAATGCGGGTAATAACTTCTCGTCAGCTCTTTTAACATTTGACAGCTCATTTTATATCTCTCATCATTCATTTTTTTTTATTTAATTTATTAAACATTTCTATTAAATTTTGACATATTTATCCACTATAACTAATAATTATTAAGCCATTTCATTCGCGTATCATTTCGAAGAATCTCTCCATCTAGTTGTTTATTATCCTTCTCGAATTTATCAGTTGCTTCTAATCGCTGTTCTAATCCTTTGACATTCTTAATGACTACACATTCGCCGTTTTCTTTAAGGAATGAGTAGTTGATGTCTTCTTTGGAAGGCTCACCAAATGGAAAGGTTATTGGCTCAACTTTTATTAAATGTTTAACTTTCCATAGTCGTTGGTTGTTCTCAGGGATATTTTTGACAACTGCTACTGCTCCTGTCTGCAATAAAATTGACATTATTAAAAGATCCAGTACTGGATCACAAAAACTTACCTCAAACAGTCCAAAATCTCTCAAAATTCTCTTCTCCCAATGTGGTGTGCCTGCAATCTTCTTAATCCTTGAAACTCTAAATAATTTAGGTGGATCTGCTGTTTTTACATCCTCAATACTCGTGCTGTTCACTCGTGGATAAAAACGAATAAAATTTTCAATTTTTAAGCTGTCACCTTCCTTATACAGCTTGGATTTGTTATGTTTTGATTGATATCTTCCTGTATATCTTACTGAATTCACCAGAAGATTACTAAATCTATGAATTTTTTGAAAATTAAACATTTTTGGATTTTTGTTATTTACAAAAAATTTTGTGTTGTTGTGAACGTCACTGACTATGGATTAAAAATTTTTCGCATGGATCAAAACAACTTCCGTGCTGATCAAATCAATTTTCCATGATTAAACCCCATAAATTTTCCAATAAACTATAATTAAAGGCATATATACAGCAGCTCGATATTCCAAAGTATTTGAGATTTCGAATAGTAAGTAAAGATGATAAGCAATGCATGCTCAAGAACGATTAATTCATCACGAACGTATTTTTCCCAATAGAACGTGACTAATCAGGAAAACGTCGAGTAACAATCTTTTTGAGCGGGTGCTACACATAAAGTCATGAAATCAAGAAAAATCCTTAACAAAAAAAAGTAAAAACAACACAATTTGAATATGTACGTTTAATTGCATGAAAAAATGGGATGTTCGTGAAAGCTTTAATTATTTTATTATTATTATTATTATTTATTTTTAGTTTCCATTAAATTCTTATAATTTTTCTTCCATTATCGTTACAGTTCATATATAATATATAAAATTCTAAAAATTCGATTTACAAATAAGCTTGTTTGAAAAAAATGCCATGTTAAACATTAATTTAGTTATTATATTTCGTTAATATTAATATTATCAAATTTATATGAAAAAAAAATTTCATTATAAGGTGCATTGTAAGGTAGATAGGAATGGCTTGATGAGATGAGAAGTCCAATTTTTTTTATGTAAAATGCTTCAACATTTTCATTCTAAAAAAATATTAAAATTAATAATTAAAGTCTTTATAAATTATATATTTACATTAAAAAAGTTATTGAAAATATTGGGAAGGAAAAAGTAGTGTGACTATACATTTTTTTGGCGGTACTTAGTAAAATTACAACTTAAATAGATTCCTTCATCCTTCTTTTCTTTTTTAAATGACTTTTTTTTTATAACTTTAATGGCATATACGACAAGAGTTTTAATACACCTTTCTACCGATTAAAAACTTAATTATTAATAAGTCTAGAGACGAAATTTTACAAATATGTGTTTAGAATACTTTTATCGTTAGAAATATTTCAATTCTATTATGCTTTCTATTCAACTCCAAATGCTGAAGAAATGTCAAATTTTTGAATGGATTTTTAACGGTTAATTTGAATTTGAATTTTAACGGTTTTTAAAATTTTGAATTTTTTAATGAAATTCTTTAGTTCAATTTTTTGAACCTTTTTGTTATTTAAAAAATTTTGAATCCCAAAAAGCCGTTAAAAATAAATTTTAAATTTTTGAACCTTCAAAAACTTCAAAATATACGTTACAAATCCACAAAAAAATCCTCAATTCCTTCAACGATCAAAAAACTCTACCCATAAGATACTGTTTGACGCTTAATAATGATGCTGATGATGATAATGATGAATATGATGATGTGGATGATTGGTGCGTACAATTTTTCCGCCTGTAGATTGTCCTGGCATATTATTATGTTTTGGTAAAGCACCAACAATCCGTACGCCTTTCTGTTGATTTTGCTGCAAATAATTTACCGATGCATATTGACGATATTGTTGAGACTGTTGTGTTGGAATGTGTAGTGAACGTGTGTTTGAGACAATATCACTGAATTCTGGTGGAGGCGGTGCAACTAAATTGAGACAAAATAGTAGTTTTTAATTAATTAATAAGTCACGTAAAGTTGTTTTTTAAAAAATGACCATGTTTGGTGAAAAATGGGAATGAGTCGTCTAGAGAATGGCGATGATTATTTCCTTGTGAGAAATTAGTCATTCATTAACTTATTTTAAATTATGAAAAAAAATTTCAAAAAAATGTTGAAAAAATTTGAAAAATAACGGTCAGGAAATATTTAAATCTAATGTTCAAAATTTGAACATCAGTTTTCGAAAAAACGGTTAAAATAAATTTGAAATTTAAGATTTAAATTTTGAACTTAAGATTCAAATATTTTTGACTGTTATTTTTCAAAATTTTTTGAATGAAATTTAACGGCCAAATTTTCATAAATTTTTTAAATTTCAGTCAAGTTTTTAAGCATGCTTACCAATATAAGTCGCCTCCTTTCCATTATCAACTTCCTCATCGGAATCAGCTTCCAATGGTGGTGGTAATTGAGATAATGAGACAATCTGTGCCTGATTTTGTGACAATGCTTTTGCACGATTTGCAGCAATTATCGATGCCTGTTTTCGTGTCAATGAATTATTCCTCTGAAATGATGTTAACGGTGGACTGTCCTCATCACTTGGTGCATCTTCTGTCGATATTATGGCTTCCTTTCTTGGTACAACAACTTTATTTTGAACTATTTCATTCTTATGCTGATTATTGTTAATATTATTAATAATCTTATTATTACTAATTGTTGTTGTTGTTGTTGCTGCTATATTATTAAGAGTAGTTGTATTATTATGAGTTGATAAATTATTAGTTTTGATTTCTTGATCACTGCTTACACCAGACGACGAATTATCACCATCCAAATGTGACATGTGATTATTATGGCTAGAATTATTTTGTTGTGGTTGTTGTTGGAAAGCATTTGGATAAGTTTTGGATGGCTTCAATCCAGAACGTATTCGTTGAATTTCATCAACAGAATACGAATGAGATACAATTGATGAACTTCCTGTGCTTGAATTTCCACTATTTTCCTTCTCAATTATTGCACATTCTTTAATAATGACTGATTTTTGTATTTGAATTTGATTTTGATTATCGTTACGTTTTAATGTATTGACACTTTCGTTAATAAATGGCGGGACATTTGATGCCAATTTAACTGAATTATTTGCTTCCTCTTCCTCATCCGATTCAGAATAATCAGGTTCGGGAATAATTGGAGGCATTGGAGGAACTGGAGGTGGTAAATTTTGATTTTGAGCTATTGGTTCAATGCCAACTTTACCAGGCTGAGCATATGGATTTAAATTCCCAGAGCTTGCCGTAACGAGAACTTTTGTAACATTATAATCACTGCTGCTTTTGTAGTGCTCATTATTGTTATTTATAATGACATTTTTAGTTACAGCTGTGCTCGAATAATTACTAGTTATGTTATTATTATTTGTTATATCATTATTAGTTATATTTATTTCTTGTGGTGATGCATAAATTTTTGTATTCGAGGATGGCTTAAAGCTTGACATAACGGACACTGTCTCGTTGGTACTTTCGACACTAACTTGAGATTTAGCTGCAAGTTTTTGTTGAATTTGTCTTTGCAGTAATGATGTTGATTCATATTCCGATTTACGAGATACATCGACTTTAACAACTTGACCAATTTCAGGCTGTTGTTGATGATTATTATTCTCTATTGGTGGTGGTGGGGGCTTACAATTTGGTGGTGGCAAGAATGTTAATCGTTGCATTGAAATGTGTAAATTTTGAAGATCTTCTTGAGAAATGTGTCCTTTACGTGCGAGCATTCCACTCGTCCATGTTGAACTTCCACTTAATGTAATGGCTAAATCTGGTGAGCTATGGAATGTTCGCTTGAGATCAGAATCAACACTTGGTATCTCGACAGGACGGCCTCGTAATGTTCCACCAACTTTTGCCTTTTTCCTTTTCATCTCAGCAATACTAGCATAAACTAATGGCTGCTTTTTAGATGGCGATGTAAATGGTGGTGTTAATGAGCTCTCACAATTCGATTGGAAACGTGATGTTGTCATCATTGATGAATGATATTTATTTCTAGAATCAATTCCTTGTTGTCGTTGAAATAAATCTTCTAATTCAGCTGCTGTAATTCGACTGGATGTTGGACGTGACTTAATACTAGCTGTTCTCGGTTGTATTGGTGTTCCGGGTTGTAATGGTGTTGAAATAGCAGATTGAGTTTGTTGATGAATTGATTCTGTTGAACTAGCTTTCATTGAAATTCCACATTCATCATGATCCTCATTTCCTTCTAATCCAGCGACCATAGATCTTGCACGAGCTCTTCCAACACTTAATGTTGTTTTTGGATCACGTCGTGGTACAGCTGGTGGAACTGGCATCTTATTTGATCCACTGAATCGTCTTGGAAGTGTTGAACAATTTCGTCCATTCATCATTGACAAATTTGTGTTGGAAAAGCTATTCTCATCGACTGTCATTACTGTCATTGTAACACTTTCGCTTGAATTTCTGATCAATTCCACTACATATTCATGAGAAGTACACGAAACGTCTTCTCCATTAATCTAAAATATTATTGAATGTACGTGAGTAAAATTTATAATTTAGTGGCAATAAATAACGCATTTTTGTTGCAAGAAAATTTATTTTGAAGATTAACGGTCAAGAAATGTTTGAAAATTTTGTTTAAAGTTCAAAAATTGAACTTGAAGTAGGCTTTCTCGATTTCCCGGTCCCGGGTTTTTCGGGACCAAAATCAAAAAATTAAAACTGTTGTATTGTGAACGATTTAAGTTTTTTGAAAAAAAATTTTTAATTTAATTTGTTTAGTATTAAGATTATAATCATTTAAACACAAAAAAATTGAAAATCTTTCATTAATGCTCAAGATATTTAAGTTTTAATTTTGGTCCCGGTCCCGGAAATTTTCCAAAACCGGAATTTCGAGAAAGCCTAACTTGAAGGTCAAAATTTGAACTTGAAACTCAAAAACCAAATTTGAGCTCAAAATTTGAACTTTAAGTTCAAAAATTGACCTTTAAGTTCAAATCATGATTTTTAGGCTTAAATTTGAAAACTCTTGAAAGTCAATGCATAAAAGTTTCTAAAGCAACAAAAAATGCGCTCTAAAATACAAGAATAACTCACGGCAAGTAAAAAATCTCCCTTCTTCAATCCAGCAAGATCTGCAACACCGCCTTTATCAACATCATCGAGATACTGCAATGCTGGACATCTTGGCGACGGTTTTAACTGCATTAAAGGCGAAGCTGCTTTGGCACCACGCAATACAAATCCGAATCCTCGTTTGGCACGATGAAGAAGCTGAATTTATGAATTAATAATTGATTAATGATCAGTTTTATTTTGTGTGTTTGCAGCATATTAATGCTTTAATATTGAAAAATTTGAAATTAATTGAAACTTACCACTGTCCTCGGTTTTGACATTGTGAAGCTGTGAATGAGAATTATTATAATTATTAATTTGCGGTTCGTTAAGCTGGAATAATTGGGATTGAATTCTTAAACTGTCAAGGATAAACCCGGAGGATTTAAAATTAAATTTATAAGATTTAAAATTAAATTCATAAGATTTAAAATTAAATCCTGGACTTAAAAAATTATTTAGGGTTCAAAAACTCACTTTTTGTTGACCTGAGAAGTCAATGTATTGTTATATGATGCGTCAAGCTCCGAAATCTCTTCACAATTCTCAAGAATACCGAGTGGCTGAATATTCTCTTTTAACAAATGATTATTATTGTTGTGATTTCCGTTGTTGTTATTTTTCTGTCGAAATTGAACTTCTTGTGTACAACGTGATGGGAAATATCCCGTAATTGATGATCCGCGTATAAATCCCTCCAATAATCCACAATCTGTTGATCCTATAACTTCAATTATATCTCCTGGCTGAATTGACAAATGACCTGCTATTTGTGGCTCATATTTCTCAATACAAACGACTGCTGTGCTTGGTCCAATTGAACAATTAGCAGATTCTGAATTTGTTCCAACACCTGATGAGTCACTGACCACGTCGCTTGTGTCACCGAGACTTTTGTCTTTAAATAGTAAGTAGGTGATTTTGATAAAAAAAAATTTAATTGCTTAATTTTTTATATAAAAATACATTCACAAATGAAAGCTTTTTTTGTTATTCGCGGAATCAAGATTTTTTTTACTTCCGATAAATCTCACTATATGAGTGAGAACCAAGTGTGATCTGCGGTAGACCGTCAAAGCCTCAAACATCAATAATAAATTGTATTTATTTCATCACTAGTGCTAATGGAATTTTTAAAGCTTGAATCATGATGACTGGATTCACTCACTCTTTCTATGGAAACTTTTATTTTATGGGTAGGTATTGAATAATTAGCACTAATCAAAGATAACAAACACAATAAATGTCAACACAACAAAGTTTGAGATAATTAAAATTACTGTATCAGTAAAAAAAAAGCTTTCATTTCCCATACACTGGAATACTTTGATTCGCATTCAGTTTGTCAAAGTGAGAACGTATAACACGTAAAACAAATTTATTTTTATTTATAAAGTTTGAAGGAACAGATATGATGAAAATATGATTATTTACGAGTAAAAATAAAATCTATTGCTTTAACGAGTAAATTAACTCATGCAAACATGCACTAAGAAAGTTTGTATCCAAAATCTAGAATTCTGAGAAGGGTACATTTTCCAAAAGATTTGTAACGTATTTTTTTTAGAATTTGAATTTTAACTCCTTTTTAGTTTCAAATTTTGAGCATTAAAAAATTCAAAACTTGAAGAGTTCAAAATTTGAACTTGTAAGAAGTTCAAAAATTTTAAAATTTGTTAAAATTCAAACTCCAAAAAGTCGTTAAAACAAAAACTTTAATATTTTGAAAAATGTGCCAGAAAATTGAACAGAAAACTAAGGAAAAGCTGCTCAAAAGAACTTTTCAAAACAGAAATAACAATGAGTTTCATAAAATAACAAAATAAATAATTTCGTGACGTAATTTTTTGCGCCGAACTTTACTTTGTACATGTTTCAAGATAATTATCATTTACTTATTTATTATTAATTTTTTTGATGAGGCAAAAAAGAGTTTTGTCATATGAATATTACCTGTTACGTAACTAATATCATCTTCCTGACTTCGATGACTTGATGATGATTCCGATAAGCTTGAACTTGCAGAATTAAATGGACGATCCGATGGACAGGGTGATGACGGTGATGTAATGTGTATTAAACGTGAGTATGTATGATAATGAGAATTGTTCCAAGAATCGCCAATAATTGATGACGTAGGGGATATGTATTCGGAACCACTATGACTACTTTGATTTAATAATGTATACCAACATCCCAGACCAGATCGTCGTCGTGGATTATAACGAGGCGGAGCACGTATAGGCACTTTAAGGGAAAATTAGTTTTAATTGATGATTCTAATGGCTTAAGTTTTTTTTTTAGTTAGTTACAAAAATTATTATTTTTTGCTCTTCTTCCACCAAACAAAAATTTATTTGAACGGGTACAATAAGAAAATATGAACAGACGCGACACTATAACAATAAAAAATGTAGCAATATCATATCTGATGGTTAAGTACACTTTAAAAAAATATTTATGATTCGCGCTTGTATTTTTTTTTTTTTTTTTGTTCCAACTTCGTACTTTTCAGTTCTTTATCAAAGTAGCATTCCTTTTTAATTGTTTTTTCATTGTGATAATGTTTATTGTTTTACAAATTTTTTACTCCTTATTTTCGTCAATGAACCCACATTTTTCTGTGCTTTCTGATTACCTTCTTGCGCGATATGGGAATTGTTATCACATGAGCTTGATTTAATTGATTTATGTGCGGAGATTTCAATTCGACTTTCAAGTTAATTATTATCGCATAGTTTCGGTCTAGAGCCTTTGTAGCTTTTCAAACTAACAATTATTTAATTAATTCAATCAAGGCAGGTCAACTTTGAAGAACTTTTTTCTGTGTGATTTTTAGTTGCTAGATTTTGCTTATGTTGAAAAAAAATCGAGCAGGACGCGTGGGCGAAATTAGCATTTTAAAGTTACAAATATCTAAAATTAAGGAACAAAATTTTGTTGATGACTTTCCACTGATTTGTGAAAATCGAGAACGGGATGTTCTTATTTACAGAAAATTTATTTATTGCTTAAATTTGCACAAATCTATGATCAAAGAGGAATTCAAGGGAAACCGCTACTTTATCAAACGTTAAATAGACTCTAGGCAATCAAATAAAGCATTTATGGTTGCAATTTTTATTCTGTATTCAGAATCAACAATAAAATTAAAATGATCAATTGTGAAGATAATTGGATTGCAATTTATGATACTAATATGCGCCTAGCGTGAATCGCAAGCATTGTTCGAGTATAATTGTGTAATTTGTTAATGAATTTTATTTAAACATTTGAAACATTAGTAATGTTTTTATAACGGTTTTGAAAAATTTATAATTCGAAATTTTAAAAATAATTTGTCTAAAAATTAAGGCACAATTATCAAGAAAACAAGCACTGATTAATGACATTATCTCTCAATTAATGGTAAATAACCAAATTTAAATAATCCACAAGTGCCTCAACCTTAAAAGCAACATAGATACTTAAATTCAGTAATGCGCAATAAGGATTATTCCAAATCTACCTTCAAGACAATTCGATATGACCTTGACAATGAAAATATATGCTTGCAGTAAAGTTTTATGGTTTGGCATTTGAAACTTTAAAAACCATACCAACTTTTTTATGATCTCAGCAGTTCTTTGAATTTTTATGTGAAATTGTATACGAAAGTCGGTGCATTATCGATTGGATTGATATTCCTTGAGTTATGAACTTTACAGCTGAGTTTTTAACATCTAAAGTGGCAAAAATAAATGGATATGATAAATATCCAAGTGTTACTTCCTTGCCACTCCTATTTTCAAGAAACTTGTGACTGATTATCAATAATATTATGAAATTTTCAATGAAACTCAATATGATAACCCTATCAAACAGGCGCCTTAGAAAATAACTTCAAGGCCTACATCTTAAGTGGCTTTAAATGTTTAATTAAAAAATTTTAATCTCTGTACTTTTTTTGTTCTCGTATCTCCCGAAAGCTTCTTCAAAAGTCACACGAAAAAAAATCTCTTCAAATCTGACGTACTTTAATTTTAATTCCTATATAAAAGATATATAAATGAATAGACTACAACAAAAGGAATATGAATGCATGTCTCTTAAGTGAGCAGCAGAACAGATTTGAGTGATGGAAACTAATAATAATTCATAGGATAGACAGTAAACTAATCTTGTTTTTTTGAGTGTATAATTATGTAACTTTATAAAGGTAATTAACAACAAAACTGAATTAACGACCTAAGAACTTGATGTATGTAACAAAAAAGCATACAATGAAATATAAAATTTAACAAGAACTTAAGAAGCTTCATCTATGATGAATAAAACAATAGTTTAGACGTGGTCATTCGTGACCAAAAAGGAAGAGCATTTTCCAGGCTTGGAATTTTAAAAAATTGTTTGTAAAATAACGGTCAAAAATAATTTGAAAAATAACGATCAAAGTATTTTTGATACTGGGCGATTCTTTGGATGAATTTTTTTCAAAAATTTCGGAAGAATCAATTTTTCTCAATATTTTTCCATTAAAAAGCTTAGTTTTAATAGCTAGTTCAATGTATAATCATTAAAACTGTCATATTTTGCTATTTAGGCATATTTAAAATGTCTCATTTTAAAGATATTTTGACTTTTTTGTCAAAATTACTGTCACCCAAAATGGAATTTTCATCCGAAGAATCAAAATTTTAGGAAAACTAAACACGTAATAAATGTTGTAAATATACAGATAGATAGAATTTTTAAAAATCTATCTAACTTTATTCAAACTTCAACCTAAATATGTTTAATATCCTCGAAATTTTAATTTTTTATGTAATTTTTTGGGTGACAGTAATTTTTCAAAGCGCTTCAAAAAAATTTGAATTTAAAAGAACCGTTATTATGATATTGAAAAACTACTGCAAAATTTTATTTAGAGCTTTTATTTTTTTAAAGCTATCAAATAATGATGATTCGCAAATAGTGATTGCGTTTCAAAACATAAAAAGAAAGGAAAATTAATAAATATAATTTTTGAATGAAAAATCGGAAACAAATTTAACGGTTTTTCGGAATTCAAAACAACTCAAGTAGAGTAAGAATTGCAATCGACTTTTTAAAATTCAACTTATCCAAAGAATTGCCCTACTTCAAATTTTATTTTTGTAAAAATTTAAATTTAAAAATCTGTTAGATTTGTCAAAATTCAAATTTTACAAAATCGTTAGTTTTACAAAAATTTAAATTTTACAAAACCGTTATTTTTTAAGAAACAGTAACCAAGCCTAGATAGAAAATGCTCCAATAACGTTCAACTTTTATCATGAATCAAGCTTAAAGAATCATATAAAGTTTATCATTCCAGCCAAAGAAAAAAATTAAATACACAAGACAATGAAGTCGTGTCAAAGATAAGTAAAAAAATATGTTTTCATAGTTAATAATTAACAGAATGAGAAGAGAAAATATCTAAAACATTTATCTGAAACGTAATTTAGTTGCTAACTTCCATAATTAAACTCACCAATATCATCATTCTTATAGTTTCGTATTAGTTCTGCTAATTCAAAATTACTCGCAATAACAGCGACCTGGAAGACACACACAAAAAGAAAGAAAAAGAATTTTTTAAATATTTGTATTTACACAGCATGTAGATTATTATTAAATATATATGAATTGTTTTACTTGATAAGGTGTCTGGTTTGCAAAATTTAAAGCTTCACGATTAGCACCGCGAAAAAGTAACATTCTTGCACACGCTTCTTGATTATTAACAGCACAGACATGAAGTGGTGTATTGCCAGTTGAATTCTTACTATTCATGTCAGCTCCATACACCAATAAATGCTCCAAATGATGCACCAAGCCATTTCGACAAGCCTAATAAGGTCATAATCATGAAATATCGAAAATGGCACTGACTAAGAAATAAATTTTACCTGATGAACTTCATTCCATCCTTGCGTGTCTTGCGTTCCCAAAGTTGCGTGATCGTGAAGTAAAACTTCTGTTATTTTTGGATCTGTCTTCTTTAATACCGATAAATAAGCTGGCGTCAGCATTTTTGCGTCGCGATAATTTGGTGATGCTCCAAGTTCAAGTAAAGTCATAACAGACTCGAGTGTATCACGCTCGACTGCTTTATGTAAAGCTGTGCTACCGTCTCGTGATCTATAATCCAAAAGTGCTCCGCCATTGACTAAAGCAATTAATAATTTTTGAGGCTTCTTCATGCTTGTGGCAATCGACAATGGAGTCTCGCCGGTGTCTGAACAATGAAAATTTGGATCAAGTCCTTTCGAGCACATCTTTGAAATCTTTTCGACATGTCCACCGTTGACATATTCCAAAAATCTTCTCAAATTTGAACGTGAATGTAAAGCTCTTAATTGTCGTTCATCGACATTTAATAATTTATAGACACGACGTTTATATTTTAACTGCAATTAATGGATATTTAATTATTTATTATTGATTGCTATTAATTTGAGGATTAATTACCTCTAAATAACCAACTGGACCGCTGAACGGATAATCGCCTAAACGTCGTTCTTCATCCAAAAATTTTCCAGCTTTTCCATTTGCTGGTGGAAGAAAAAGTCCATAATTGAATGATTCTTTCAATTCCTAAATAAGATACATAAAAAACACAAGAATTTCCATTTAGTATCCAAATAAATTGTATTCAAATGACATCCTTCAAATATTTCGAGCATGAAACATTGCCTGCATATTGATCAATTTTTTGATATGGATACAAACTGATACAGTACGACATAATCAATATGTTGTCGAAAATACGTCAGAATTGAAGAAAAGCTTTACTGTACATTAAATATTTGCATAAAAGTGTGTTTTATTAAATTCACCTTGAATGCCTTTACTGGATGTTTTTACATTGAATAAAGAATAATTTATCATACTCTACAATCTGTCTAGATATTTCGTTACAGACCTGTCAGAGCTTATTTAAGGACACATTTTACTCTAATCAAATAATAAAGTTTTGGTTGATTAACACGCGATGAAAGAAAATTAAGGTTGATTAGTAGGTTTGGAATAAATTAGGTTAACGGTCAAAAATTATTTGAAAAATAACGGTTTAGAAAATTTTGAACTTAAAGTTCAAAATTCTTTGATTGTATAGTTCAAAATTTGAACTATGACTGATTGATTAAAAAATTGGAAGTTGAAGTTCAAAAATTGAACTTCAAAATTTTAAAAATTAAAAATACGTTAGAAATTCTTATTTTTAAAAACCTTGGTAAATAAAAACGAAAATTTAACAATTTGAAAATCAAGCAATAAACCAGTCAAAATATCCATCAACAAAACAATTTTTCGAAAGCTTCAGAAAACGTTAATCCATTCAAAGAGCAATCAACTACACCCAAGAATGTCATTCCAAAAAGTAATCAAGATTAGCATGTAAAATCACGTCCAAAAAAAGTTTGAGTAAGGTCAGAAAAATTTAAGTATGAAAAAAAAAATTACAAAAGTCCTCGTTTATATCGAGGGACTTCAGCGCATTTTTGACGCAGCGATTAGCAATTGATTAAATAGAAAAGAATGTCGAATTTTAAAACTCTATTGCTGTTTCTTTAATCAAAATGCATTTCAATAATAAGTTTAAAACTAAAGATCAAAATTCCTTTAAAATTGATTTTTATAATGTTCAATGCAAATAATAGCTTTACGATTTACCGGTTTTTTAAAATTCAAAATTTTCCATTAGCAAAAACTTTAAATTTCTGAACACATCCATTATTTTTCAAATTTCTAAACGCACTTATATTTGTTTTGTGTGAAAAAATTAAATGTTAATTAATTAAGGTGTATAAAAGAAAAAAATTTAATCCGAAATAACGGTCAAAAAGATTTCAAATTTTTTAACGGTTAGAAAAAATTCAAACTTATCATCAGCATAGCTTTGCCCTGCATTGTTTACATATTTTTTTGAAATATAAAATCGATGAATTAAGCTATTTAATGAGTGTTTTTTGACTTTTCAATAAAAATGGCGGGAATAAAAACATTCAATGAAGCTATTAAAACAATTCCGAGCTTGCTACGAAGTCTAGATCAAGAGATAATTGGGACCCGAACGACCGAACGACCGAACGACCGAACGACCGAACGACCGATCAAAGTGCATGATTGAGCTTCCTTTTTGAAAACAAGTTTTCAAAAATGCGCTAAAAACAAAAAATTATTGGATAAACACAGAAGAGCTTAACGGTCAATTTCCTGTCTGCAGACAATTTACTTTAATGTAAAAATAATCAAATTAGACATGGCCAAAAATAATGCGCTTAAACTATCGGTCATAGACTACATTTGAGCATTTTTTTCTTCGATTTATTTCTCTAATAATAAAAATATGTAGAAGAATTTTCTTTTCTTTTTCTTCAATAATAAAAATTGTAATTGTATAGTTTCAAGTTAGTAAAGTAATAACGGTTCTTCACATGTACTTCACATATTTCACACATTTCTTCACATACATCTTTGTGCTGCACGAATGAAGAAAAACTTTTTTTATTTGATATTTATTTATAATCGAATTGCATGAAATTATGTATAATAAAATAAGGAATGTCACTCGAAATGCTCGAAGGGGGTCGTTTGAGAGTTGGTCAATGCAAAATTAGATGTCTTGATATGTTGCTTAATGTTAAGTAATTGAGCAATTAGTGTTGAATATTTTAGATAATTAACAAACAAGAAATTTTTGAAAATTAACAGTTTAAAGATGTTTGAATTATTAAGGTTCAATATTTGAACTGTTAAGATCAAAAATTAAGATTTAAAATTCAAAAATTGAACTTTATCATTTGAAAAAATCAACTGTCAAAAAATATTCAAATTTTCGATGTTCAAAAATTGAACTTTTTTCAAAAATTTAAAAATCCGTTAGAAATCTTTGAAAATTTAAAATCGTCCCAAAAATAAATAATAAAAGGAAAAACTTACTTTTGGCAAGGATGCTAAGACCTGTTGTTTGATGTCCCATATTAGTTTGTCAACGGGAAATTGAAGGCACTTAAAAATATCAAGTTCTGGTACGTGAATCCGAACTAGTATCCAACCTTCTCGTGCAATTTCAGCGGGAGGTATATCGTCATCAAATTGACTACTCATTTCTTCCACTTATATTTTTTTATATAAAACAACTTTTTTTTCTTCTCTCTTCCGAATTTGACTTAATGATGTTTTAATCGTTGACTTATTTTAATACATTTTTATATTTTATTTTTTTTTTTCAGAACCAGATTTTTCCATATACACAATTCCGGACGAATAACTTTATTTTTACATATTTCATCTATCCTTTTTTTTCTGTGTTGTTGCAATTTGATATTGTATCCAAATCTATAAAGCAAATAACAGCGAATAAATTTCAATTCTCAACAAGTTTAGTACGGAAACATTTAGTTTGTAATGTCCATTTTTTACACAGAGAATGTTTTTTGTCATTTGTAAAGTGCTAATTTGTTAATTTTTAAATCACGATTTTTTATGATTTTTTTAAAAGAAAAATTTAAATGAAATTTTCTAAGGAATTAAATTAAGGGGAGACAGACGACATCGTTACAGCAGTCATATTGTGTAAATAATATTTTAATTAAATTAAGTGTGTGTATAGGTGAATAATTTTTTTTTTTAATAATAGAACTAGCATGTATGCACTGCGTTTGAAAAAATAAAAATATAAAAACACAAGCAATCATTCGCTTAAGTAGGAATTTCCTCATTATTACACTTTTTGTGTGTTTTTGTCTCTTTTACTCTCTTTATGTTGACAATTCTGATGCACATATGCTCGTGTGCCTTGCTCAAAAAAATTAAATTTTTTTTGCTCCCCCAAGCAAATTTCAAAAATAAAAGCAAAATTTTGTACACCAATCAAGACGACAAGTATTGACTTAACAAAAAAAATGTGTGTGGGACATAAAATTGCTAATTAATAGCTTATAATTGACCAATAAATTCTGTATATATTTTTTTTTCGGAGAGAAATAGAGAGAATTAATAAAAATATGTTGCTTATTTATTGTCTTTATTGACGTTAAGTCAAGTTTTTAAGAATTTCCAATATAGTCCGTAAGCAATCGAAGACTATAAATAGCTCACTTCCAATAATATATGTAGAGAGCGAAAAAAAAAAAATGTGTCAATTGCAATTAACAGTAATGAAAGGAAAATGATTTCTTGACCGATACATAGATTCCGATTCTTTTCAGCACAGCACACACAGCACATAGCACATTAAATCTCATGTAACACATATTCAATAAGTAGCTGACCTGATATATATATTTATGAGGTATTATCTATTTTTTTCACTATACACCACATAGACGTACTGCAACAACCAATTGAGAAAAAAAAGACAAAAAGAACTAACATTAATCCACAAAAAAAATTTATTTCGTTTCTATTGCTTTTGGATCAATAATCAGAGGAACTATTATGCTCTGTTGTTAGCCAAAAAAAAATTATTTGTGTAATTTATCAGTTTCTCTATTGTCATAATATAAAGCACAACAGCATAGCACCCAACATTACACAAATTGAATTTATGCTCTATTAAAATTAATTAAATTATCACAATTTTCTGCAAATTTTTCACAGATTTATATTTTTCATTTATTACTTCTCCATCGTCGTTAAATGCATAAGATTTTTATTTTACATTTTTTTCCATAAGCATTATCACTTCGCTCAAGAGAGAAATATGTAAGTAAGTAACTGTGTCAAAAAATCGATTTTTATTATATTTTTTTTTTCTTCTCTTCTCACAAAAAACTCATTAAACTATTTTCTATTTAGATCAAATCATTTGTTTATGATAAGTTATAAATTGAGGAAATTATCTATATCACTTTAATTTGCATTTTTTTTATTCTTAATATCCATTATTTAAAGATCCAGAAAGAAATGTTTACTGATATCAAAAATGTCTTTTTTCACTTGAAAATTTCGTCTGATTTGATTTACTCGAGTAATTTATTGATTCATGACTTACACTTAATTAAATTCACTGGATTTCTGCCTTTATAAACTTAAATATTTCATTTTTTTAATTTTTCTAATTTTTTTATTGAAATTCCATAATTTTTCTTTACTTCAAGTTATTCGCATCACTAGCTTTTTCTGCTTCAATTTACTTTATGTTCGAACCGTTCGCGACACTTGTTATTGTCTGTGCTTTTTTATTGCATCAAGTCTATTATACTGATTTATTTTTGTTTTATAAAATTTTCACTTTTGTTTTGTTTACTTTTGTGAAGAAAAAAAAATTGAACCTAAAAAAACCGTCAAAAAGTTCAAAATTTGAATTTTTTTGAACTTTTCAAATTTTTTACCAAAAATTTCCGTTAAAAATTAATCAAAATGTGACAATAAGTGAAAATGCTGCTTCTTCTTTCTAATTCACAACGAACAATGAATGAATGAGTGAGAATTCACATTCTAAACAATAGCTTATCTAGTCTAATGAAAATACATATTTTCTCCACATATAAGTAAGCAATTTACTGCAATTTCAATGTGAAGGGAAAATAGTCAGCTGTAAGTGCATATTTTAAGTGAAAGAACATCCAATAATTCACACAAGTCATAAGTTTCCATGAATAATTAAGGCATGAAAAAGTTATAATTGGTTGTTAATAATTCACGTTGAGAGAATTTTTGAAAATGTTCATTGGAAGTATGTATGGGAAAGCTTTCGAACCATACATTTGGGCACGGTTTTAGGTACCTATATACTTTCCGACATAAATAAATCAGCAGATCATTTCATGACACATACATTTACCTGAAGAAAATAGTTTATTTAATTAAATTTTATGTGGATCATCAAGTCATCATTTAAGTGATTTAATCATATTCAAAACAATTCAAAGTTTTGGTTCAAAAGGAATATAAACAATTGATAGCAATTCTATTCGAGGAGATACTGTACTGGTTTATTTATTGCTAACTCATTATACAAATAAATCTTAGTCGAAAAAATTCAATTTACAGCATAATTATGGATGATTCAAACGATTTAGGTATGTAAATCACATAAAATCTTCTTAGTCCACTAGATATTAACCATTACATGTCATTATAGTTCTTTTAGAGCGAGTTATGCTGAAATTTGGACTTTGTGAAACTGATGAACAATTTGAAGTTCAGATGAATAAATTTTTGTGTCCTGTTTTGTTGAAAATTGAAAGCCCTAATGCCGAAGTCAGGAAGAAAGTTATGGAGATTCTTACACATGTCAATAAAAGACTTAAATCAAGACCAAATGTCAAACTGGATCTGACGTCTTTGTTGAAAAATTATGAGGAATCATCAAACTCATTTCTGACTAATTTTGCCATCATTTATATTACCATCGGCTTCCCACGATTAACAATTGAGGAACAGATTAAGCTATTTCCATTCATTTTGAAATGTATTGAAAATAAGCCTGAACCACATCAGAATAAATTGTTGATGCTAATGTTGCCTCTTCTTGGACTGTCTGAAATTGAGAAGATGACTGAAGAGCAGTTTAATCAACAGAAGGAAGCAATTAAGGATCGACCAAATGCTAAGGAAATGCTGTTAAGTGTGTTATTGGATGTCTTGTTGCTTCCTTATGGCCATACTAATCAAGATACTCCGCCACCCGGGTTTTCTCTAAATTCATTAAAGAGGATCACTTTAAAGGAGGACACTGCTGACTATCTTGAAAATGTAAGGTACTGAATGTCATTTAAATTTTGAAATTAATGTATGAATTTATTTTGTAGCTGAAAAAGGGAATTGTGAGCTATCTAAGTAAGGATATCTTTGATGAAAAGGAGATTTTTCCTCATATGATCGTTGCTAGTTCCGATTCAAGATTCTCTGTCGTCAATGAAGGCGTAAATGAGTCAAATAAGATCAGTGTGTAAGTATGCAATTTTTCATTCCATTTGTAAGTTAATCCATCGATCATGCTTTCAATTTCAGTACCATCGATTTTGATGACCCCAACAACTGCATCCAGCTTTACAATCTGTTCACTGGAAAGGATTCAAAAATCAAAGAACGAAAAGTTTCAGCATGCAGTCCACGTTTGAAGCTCAAAATTCTCAATTTCTTAATGAAATGTCGCGGACCAGCATTAATAGTACCAAAAGGCATTCAAGTCATTTTTGAAGGGCTTTTTGGAGAATCTACAAATCAAAAAGTCAAAGTTGCTGTTTTACAATTCGCTGCCAATTTGATTCAATTTGGAAATAGTTCAGTAATTGAGAAATTAGCGGAAGTTCTTCACACATACATAACAAAACTAATTGGACTTGAATCACCTGAACCATCAGCTGTTCAAAATAGCGCCTTAATGGCAATTGCAAAACTCTTTCAAATATTCCCAAATCATTTCAATAAGGATGTCAATTTGATTGTAAATTATTTTGACTTCCTTAAAGGCTCAACACCAGATTTGCATGACTCGATTAAGGAATGCTTGTTGGCACTAGCACAAGCGTTTAAATGGACTGTAAATAAAATTACTGAGGAAGAGAAAATGGATGTTGATGGAGATGAAAAAGTTGATCCAAAAGATTTGGTTCCTGAATTTGTTCCTTCATCAAATCACATCATTATTTTAGGGATTTTAAGAGATCAATGTGAGTCTAAAAATCTCACATCCTTGAATGTTACTAGCTTCTTCCTGAATACTTGTTTTCCACAATATTTTGTGCCAGCACGTTACATGCTTGTTTGGATTGCTGGAATATGTATGCAGCTAAAAGAAGGAGTTTATACATTTTTGTACGGTACACAACGAAAAGATCATATCACTTATGAGAATCTAATTTCATGCGACACAATAATTAGAGATGGAATTACAGAAATCAATCAGAAAATCATTTTGCCATCATTTGAAGCCTTAATTGCTCATATTGATGAAGAATTTGACAGAAAAGCTTCCAAAAGTAAGGACAAATTAAGCAGTATTGACTTGGATGTATTCACAGAAGTTCTGGATTATGCTAGAATCTGTTTGTGGTATTCAGCTGGCTGTAATTGTGAACCTGGAACTGACAACTCAAAACTCATTCAATATCTTGTAGATCTTAAGAATAAGGACTGTATTGTTAAATATGTGAAGCTTATAAGAAGCATATTGGTAATAAGAAAGAGCTTGACTGAATTGGACTGTCTATTAGATCTTTATGACTCAACACCTTGGATTGTTTGTTCCAATGAAATTAAAATATCTGACACGTTGAAAATTCTTGGTAACTCATTAAAGGATGTAAATGAAGCAATTCGTACCAAATCAGCTAAAATTTATGGCATACATTTAGCCTACGACTCAACAAATGATGTCTTTAACACCGAAATTACTCAGCTATTAAATCTTTCTCAGAAAAGTTTAGAGCAACAGCATGGAAGTTTATTAGCATTATCAAATGCCTGCTTTTATAGAATCATTTATTACATCCAAAATAATAAGCATGCTGAATCAACTCAATTCCTTAAATCTCGTGAATATACGGAACTAATTAATTTATTAGTAAAATTATTAAATGATCAAAAATCTCTTCTACAGTTGGCATCATTAAAAGGATTATCATTACTCGGCTGCTTCACGCTACCGTTTGAGGATGTAAAAGAAGAAAATGCGGAAAATTACACGCATTCAAAGATTTATGTGTTGAACACGGTAGGGCAACTTTTGAAAAGTTCTCATTCAAAGCAAAAAGTACGGGAAGAAGCAGCATTATGTCTCGGTTATTTGTCAATTGGTGACAACATTTTCTTCTCAAAACGAGTCATAAATCATTTTCTCGAGATGAAAAGGATGACGAAGGATGCAGCCTTACACATATCAATAGCACGAGCATTATCTTTCATATTTTCGGGAGATGAGCACTTACCAAAGGAAATTTTGAGTGCTATGAAAAATGATGACGATTTACTTGAATGGACATTAAAGGAATTGATGAAAATTGTTGTAGAAGTGAATGTTTGTTCACGTCAAGCTGTTAGTCTATGGCTTCTGGCTGTTGTCAAGTCATGCTCTAAACGTAAGCCAATTCTTGATAAGAAAAGAGCACTTCAAATGGCCTTTACACATTTATTGTCGGAAAATAATGAATTGGTCCAACAAGTTGCATCAAAAGGTCTCGGAATTATCTACAGTATCTGTACAGAGGATGACAAGAGGGATATGTCTAATTTGTTAATTGAGAACTTGACAGATGGAAATAAAGGAGTTAAACAAAAGGTCTCGGAAGATACAGTTCTATTTGAGGAAGGGATGCTGTCTAAAACGCCAGATGGACAAAATTTGTCAACTTATAAGGACCTTTGTAATATGGCATCGGAAATGAATAAGCCAGAAATGATTTACAGCTTTATGGAGCTTGCTAATCATAATGCAAATTGGAATACAAAACTCGGTGCTGCTTTTTCACTTCAGGCCATTTCTATTGAGCATGCAAAGGAAAATATGCAGCCATTTATATCAAAGATTGTTCCTAAATTGTTCAGGTGAGATAACTTTACGGCTAAAATTTAACTATCAAAAAAAAATTTGAAAATTAACGGTTAAAATCAGTTTGAAATTTTAAATTTAAAAAAATTCGTTTTTTCTAAAGTTCAAATTTTTAACGGCTTTCAAAATTCAAACGATCTTTTACTTAACTTTTTGTTTTGTCCTTATAATTCTATCAGATATAAATACGATCCAACACCAAAGATTCAGAACTCAATGATACAAATTTGGGACTCAATAGTTAAGGATAACAACCAAACACTTGATTTATATTATTGGGACATATTAGACGACTTAACTAAGAACTTAACACATCCAGAATGGAGAACAAGAATCGCTTCAACATTGGCACTAAGAGATTTAATAAAGCGACCAAATGGCTTAAGATTAAAATCCTTAGAATCAAAAATAGCTGTAGACATAAATGTATCAAGTGATGTTGTCTATGAAACTGAATTGAAATTCTTGTGGGCACAATTATATCGAGTTATGGATGATTTTCATGAAGGTACACGAGAAGCTGCTGAAGGAACTGCAAAATTGTTGTCAAGAATTTGCGTAACTGCTGTGTCATGTGATCATGGCGAGAAGAGAAGTTTCTTAATCACAAATGCAATTTTGCCAATTTTATTAGAAGGAATTGTTCATGTCGTACAGGAAATTAGATTTTTAAGTCTCAAAACAATCTCAGAAATGATTGATTCAACTGGAAGTTTAATTCAGCCACATTTACCAATTTTAATTCCATGTCTATTGCGAGCAACTGGAGAACTTGATAATGCAAAATTAAGCATGCTGTCAAATATGGTCAGTGGACAAGGAGGTTCACAAGAAATTGTCGATTCAATGCGAGCAGAAGAAGCTAAAAATCACTACACAATGAATACATTAAAGAAATGTATCAAGTACATCGACGTAAACACAATGGAAAAAGCAAATCAAGCAGTTTTGGAACTGATTAAAAATGGAGTAAATTTAGGTACAAAGGTTGGATGTGCCAATTTTGTCTACATGATAAGCCTTCATTTGAATAAAGATTTTCAACCGTATGCTGCAAAATATTTGAGTGCTTGCGTCTCTGCTTTATCCGACCGAAATCCAATTGTTAGGAAACATTACGCAACAGCAATTGGTGATTTAGTGACAGTTGCCAAAGACTCGACAGTCATTTCATTATTCAAGAAGCTTACAACGCTCTATTTTGAGGATCAAGAGGGAAAATCGAGAACAATTGCGTTGACCTTACAGGCAATAAATAAGAAGCATGCGGATTTACTCAATTCAAATGCCAGTTCCATTTTACCATTAATGTTTTTCGCAAAGCATGAAGCTGTAAATGAAGAAAATAAGTCAACGGTTGAGATGTGGCAAGATTTATGGAATGATGTGAACTTTGGTGATTCCTTACTACAGAATCACTTTAATGACATACTTGGCCTCCTTGAGACGTCAATTAATCATCAAAGTTGGAAACTAAAAGCTCAATCAGGTTCAACAGCGGAAGCATTAGCAAAAAGGCTTTCAGATAATTTTAAGAATGATGAACGTACTCGATTGATTGAATTGATTATGGAGAATATAAGTGGACGTACATTTAATGGAAAGGAAAGACTTATTGAGGCATTAGCTGCTTTATGTGATACATCATGTAATAATGAATTAAATGACCGAATTATACAAGCTGTCCTACGTGAATGTCGAAAGGATGAAGAAGTTTATAAAACAAAAGTTTTAGGCTGTTTAGGGACAATTCTTGAAAAGTTAGAGACTGAAAATCGCTTTGAGGATGTCTTTAATATTGTATGGTCATTATTGGATAAACCAATTACATCAAATCGAGAACAAGACACGTCAAATGAGGAGCGTGGGAAGGAAAAAGACCGTGTAATTGCATTAAAAGAGGCAGCATGTGATGTTCTTGGCAAGTCATGGCCATCAACTAAATCCTCTAATTCAATTGAGACACAGAAAAAGTATCAACTTTTATTAATCACAAAACTTGCTGAAAGTTTCAAGTCAAATACTCGAACGATTCAAATGAAGCTGCTCATTGCACTTGGAATGTTTTTACAAAAATCATATTTGTTGAATGAGGAAGGTAGTAGTGATGCTGAAGATTTGAGGACTATTTGTAAATTGGTGATGGAAAATATTGCTGAGGCTTCAGGTAAGATTTTGCAAGATGAAGACAAATAACGTATTTTTCAAATTCAAATTCAAAAATATGAAATTAATGCTCAAAAATTTAACGAACGTTTTAACGAAATTTTGAATTTGAAGTTCAAATTTTGAACTTTTTTGTTCAAAATTTTACCGAACTACAACCAAAATTTGAATTTTGAAAATTGGTTAAATTTTTGAGCTTTAAATTTTGTTCAAATTATTAAAATTCGTTAAGTTAATTTTTTGAAATTTAGTTTTGAATTTTGAACTTGCTTTAATTAAAAATCAGCTTTCTTTATAAATTACAAACATTTTCTGATCCAATTATTCTTTTAACATTCTCATCACACAGGTTTATCCCACGTTGGCCTCAAAAAAGAATGCTTACAAATCTACATCATCCTACTCAAGAAATTAAAAGCAATAAACAAGAGCAACGACATAGAATTCATTACAAGAGAATTTGAAAAGATTGCTGATAATTTCCAACGAGATAATTCCCCGGAAATAAAGCTTCGTCTTCAAGATATCAAAGGAATCTTAAAGTAATCTTATTGTAAGCCTCTTATTCGTCTGAAGTTCTTATCATTTTTATTTTATCGTTTTAAATGATTTTTTTTTTCTTTTTGTATCATAATAAATCCTGTAAGCATTATTTAATGTATATTTGAAAGGGTTTGGATACACTGAAATGGATTGTTTATGATTTTATTGGATTTTGATAGTTTTGATTTTTAAATTGTTGGATTAAAAATTTAATTCATTGGATTTAAATAAATCTTATGGATTTAAATTAAATTCAAAATATTTAAAATTCATGAGATTTAAATTAATCTGGCTGATTAAAGACAAATTCATTGGATTAAAATTAAACCATCAAGATTTAAACCAAATTCTTGAGATTTAAATTAATCCAATGAATTTAAAAAAAAATTAATCTAAATTAAAAATCCAATAAAACTCTTCAGCCTAAAATAATTTAAATTAATTTCTAGTTTAATTAAATATCAAAATAAAGTAAAATGATTATTTAAAATTTTTATGGGACTTTTTTTTCTATAGGATTTTATGTGTATAATTAAGAATACAGGGTTAATGATGATCATGGTAATATTCAACCCTCATTATAATTTTAAAAGAAGATTCAAAATGATACAATAAACAGCTCTATAATTTTTGATACCTTAAATGACAGCCGTGTTTACATTTTTCTAATCGAATTGTTTATTCCAAAAGGAAATTAAATAGGAAAATAACAAACATCACATTAGACATCAGATACCTGGAAATCATTTAAATACCAAGCCCCTACGCAGAAGTAAAATAATATATTATATTTTTAGACTATTTAGCACATAGTACGTAATAAATATGAGAAATTGAAAATTAATTATGTATGAAGAAATTTTTTATAGCGACAAAAAAAAATTCTTAAATTGTTGACTTTACAGACAATTCCAATAAATTGACGATTGGTCATGTCATGAAATATTTACAATGTCATCTCTATGTGACTCTTTTAAAGTCGTTCAAATTCATATTTGGAATGGAAAATCAAAAAAACATTTTCATGCTCTGCAAGCCAACCATTTTCCAAACATATAGGAATAGAAAAGAACATTGCGATACAGAAAAGTTTATTGGAATTTTTGCGCATGTTCACGAGTGGAAAGAAAAGGAGATTCAAGGCATAACACGAAAATATATAAAAAAATTTTCCTCAATGTAAAAATATACACTTTTGGTTGAGGAATTATCATTTTTTGCAGCTTAAATATAATAATAAAAAAATAAAAATTAAATCGTAATTAGAGTGTATGGACATAATTCATAAGCATAAAATATATATCAATTAAATTTCATTAAGTGTAGTTCTGTTAAAGTCAAGTCTAATTAATATTCTCGAGAATAAAAAAAAAGTAACATGACGAAACATTTCCTTTTGTGGTTGCTGATTACGTTCACTACCTTCATTTTAATTCAATCAAAGAAGGCTCCGGTTAAGTTTGATGGTGATTTCGAATTTGTGGACGAGGTATGAAGTTCAATTTAGTTCCTTTTGTGTGGGTTTTGTGTTGAAAAAATAAAGAATCCATCAATTTCTTTAAAATTTTATTTTTATCCTCGCATTCCACATTTGAATTGCAAATTGAGGATTATGTATCATTCTATTTTAATAGCAGTAATCCAAGTACTTTTAATTTAATCCTATTATGCTGGTAGATTTGATGATGAGGACCAAGGATCCTCAATCACGGATATTATGCAGTTGTGATGAATTCAATCATTAAAGCTCATTCAGTCGTAAATTTTTGAACCCTTACCAAAAAAAAAAATGAAATAAATTTATTTTTAAAAAAGAATTTTTGTGACATTTTAGTGTGAGACGCATTTTTTGCTATGTGAATTCTCATGAATGAATTAATTAAAGGATTAAAGTGCTTTTGAGAATATTTCAGTATCAGAAATAATTTAAATTTGATCAAATTTTCCATAAATTTAAGAATTTTGCAATTTAAAATTTAACAAGTTTTAAAATTTAAAGTTGAACAAATTTTTAAAATTGAAATTTTAACGATTTTTTTTATGGAATTTAAAATTTAACGACTTTTAGGAATTTAAATTTTAACGAATTTCCCAATTTACGAATTTTATCGAATTTGCAAAATTTAAATTTGTACGACTTTTAGGAATTTAAAACATAAAAAATTTCTCAAATTTAAAATTTAACGAATTTTCCAATTTTCGAATTTTAACTAATTTGCAAAATTTAAATTTTTACAACTTTTAGGAATTTAAAATTTAACGAATTTCTGAAATTTAAAATTTAACGAATTTTTAAAGTTTGAATTCAAAAGTTCAAGTTAAAGTTCAAATTTTGAACCACAAATTCACCGTAGAAACCATTAAATTTTAAATTTCAATATTAAATTAAATTTGAACTTTAATTATTGAATTTTGATTGGCCAACTGAACAATCTGCATCCTTTAACTGCATCTTATTGCTACACATAAAAATTAACTGAAAGAAATTCTCGTTTTCATATTTTTAGGACGATAAAAAGAACTATGTGAAATTTTCGTTATCAGAAAAAAAGAAGTGGATTCACGACCCGTCAAGTACGTGTTTTTCTCTCCTTCTCCTTTATATATATTTATATTTATATTTACATGTAGTATCGATTGCTAAAAAAAATATAATTTCATTGGCTGTTATTCTTGTCAAAATCATGATATTCGAGACATTTTAATTTCATGTTTTTTTGATTTACGATATCCTTACTCAATTCAAATTTCATTAGCTAATCGAATTTACATGACTTGAAGCTGTTTTGTTATTTTCTATTATCACAAAACGTAATTTGATATTTTATTTCCCTTCTCTTAATTTCTTATGAAGATGATCTGTGTAAGCCATTAAATTGTAAGAAAAAGGAGCTTTGCTTACTTGAAGATGCTTACACGGCTGTTTGCGTCTCGAAAAAGGAGCTGCATAGAAACAGGTGGGTTTTTCTCATTTATTGATTAATTGGAACGAAGATTTCCTGTAAGAAGCATTAAAATTGAGATTTAATGAATTTTCTTTAAAAACCGTTAAAAATAATTTTTGAATTTCTGAAAGTTCAAAAATTTAAACTGAAGAATTCAAAATTATTTCTAACGGTCAAAAGAAATAAATATTGTGACAAACAAAAGGCAATAAAAGCTAATTTAATAACAAAATGTCACAAGAAATGAATGACGTAGCATAAAATAAAGCAAGCAAAAATAAAACTTACAGGAAAGTACGCTCACTTCTAATCCAACAATAATCATTTCTGACATACCATTTTGCTAATAAAATATATATTTTAAGGGATGAACTTTTGGTAAAATACAAGTTATTCGAGGAAGAGGCAAAACGAAAGGCTGAAACAGTCGAAAGTAATGAGAAGAATAAATCATCATTTACTTCACCCGATTATACTACCGATATTTCTCATGAAGACGATACTTCGAGTGATTTCGATGACTCAAAAAAGTAATAATGTTGATTTTCTCATTAAATTTAATTTTAAAATTCCGAATCGAAATGGCCATAAAAAAAAATTGATGGCAAGCGAGGGATTTGAATAACAATACAATAATAACTTTATGTAAATTACTAATTTATCATCACTTCCATTTCTATTTTTTTTTTTTTTATTAATTTCTAAACAGTAAATGCAAACCATGTTCAGCCGTAAAGACGTCATTCTTATGTGGATCTGACAACAAGACCTACTCGTCAATGTGCCGATTAAATTATTACAACTGCATACAGGGACTCGAAGTTTACAAAATTTGCTCGGGATTTTGTCCCTGCAAAGGTTAGTAATATTTTTAAATTTTTGGATTTGTAACGGTTTTTATGGAATTTGAATTTATTTTGGACTGTACAATAGTTCTTTGCTGTTGAATTGTTTTAGAAATTTTGAAAAAAAGCTAAATTCAAATTTTAGAAACAATTTGCAGTTAATAGTTGAAAAATTGAGAAAAATTTTAAAAAATTCAAATATTTGAAAAACCGTTAGAAATCTAATTTTGAAACCTATTTAAAAACCGTTTAGAATCTAGTTTTAAAAGCTATATAACAGCCAAAAACTTAAAAACTGTTGTATAGTTCTCAAAACAAATTTCAAATCCCCAAAAAACCGTTATAAATTCCATTAAATTCCAACCTCTTAAGCAGCTGATGAACCACGTCGCAATAACAAAAAGGGTGAACGCAAAAATGGATCGAACGGAAAGAATAAAAAGTTGAAGGAGGGAAAAAAGGTAAATAATTATTATAAATGAGTTTCTCCTTGAAATAATATGTACAATCCATTTACTTGCTAAAATTTATTATTTCTCTCTCTTTCTGCTGACTGACTTGCTTACTTGCCACTTTAGGAGGACGAAAATCAATACTCAAAAATTAATTATGCTTATCAACTCACGCCAGAGGATTTAAAATATGATAACAAGCATTACGAGTTTATTAAATTTACTCCGGATAACAAGAAATTGGTAAGGCATAAGTAGTAATAAGTAGGCATAACTTTTATTCAATTATGTCATTTTTGGGGCTTTTTTTTTAGCGTGAAAAGCAAGCCAACATAAAAGTCAATATTAAGGATAAAAACTATTATGATGGACGTACAATGGTATCAAACAGTAAGTACAATACATAAATCAATTAATTAAAAGGTGTAAATTACATCCATCCACATACTTAATTACAGAAAATTCCGACAAGAAAACAAACGAATGCAGTCAGGATCAATTAGTTGCCATTGGCAATAGACTACTTGATTGGTTCTCTGTTATTATGTTCGATTCCAAAAAGAAGCCATCGTATCACAAAAGTGTGAAAGGTAAATTAGGCATTAAGCATGCAAGCATTTAATTAAATGACAAAATTAATTTAATCATGAATAAAATTCGCAGAAGTTCTCTCAACGCCTTGTAAGACGGAAGTGAGATTAATGTTCCATCATTTAGATGCCAATTCAGATGGAATTTTGTCAGAGCAGGAACTTTATCAGATAGAACATGATAAGGTACATAAGGGTTCGTTCATAAATGACGTCCAAGGGGAGGGGGGAGGGGGGCTTGAGGTCGAAAACAATAGAATTTCTTAAAATTCCATTGTTCTTTTTTGAAAAATGACCGTTAATTTCGGACGTCAGTTATGAACGATCCCTAAGCTTTACTACATTTTTGGATGAAAATCAAGTTTTTTTTTGGAATTGGAAAAATTGGAAGTGTCGTTAAATTATCACACAATGATGCGGATGGCGACAATCAGTCTGTCTATGCATCAAAATGTGAAATCGATGCCAATGCCTATAAACTACTTTATAGACTCAGTAAAATTTTCCAATTCAACAAAAAAAAAATAATTAGCATAAATTCTAATGTTCAATTTTATTTACACACACTTATGCATGTATGGATGATTTGGATAGAATGAGGAATGTATCAAGCCATTCTTGGACACATGTGATTGGGATAAAAATAACATGTTTGATATCCGCGAATGGTGCAGTTGCTTCGAAAAAACAGATCGTCCTTGTATTGCTGTACGACGCCGTATTGAAAGTAACGAAGACAACAACTCACAATATACACCAAATTGTGACGACCAAGGTTTCTACAGACCAATACAGTGTCATAACATCCTACAAGTTTGCTGGTGTGTTGATAAGCATGGCGTTGAATTTGCTAATACACGAAGTAAAAATAAGAAGCCTGATTGTGGTGAGTAATGAATTATTGATGGGATTGGATGGTTCATTCAAGATTTTTTAGGGATTTTTTCGTTTGGAGACCTTTGAGGTCAATTTAATCTGGATTTAATCTGAGTGGATTTAATTTTAATTCTTGGTGGAATTAATTTTTAATCTTGGTAGATTTAATTTTAATTCTTGGTGAATTAAATTTTGATCTAATTGGATTTAATTTTAATCTAATTGGATAGATTTATTTTAAATCTGGTGGATTTACTTTGAATCTGGTAGATTTAATTTTAATATGCAGAATTTGTTTAAAAACGAATTGAATTTAATTTTTAACCAAAGAATTGATTTTAAATCCAATTCGATTTTAATTTTAAATCAAAACATAAATTTTAAATCTAATTGATGTATTTTATATTTCAATTTCGTATTGAACCAGATAGATTTAATTTTAAATCTAGTGGATTTAATTTTAAATCTAATTGATTTAATTTTAATCTAATTAAATTTAATTTTAAATCGCAAGGATAATTTTTATTCTGGTAGATTAATTTTAAAACTTTTGGATTTTATTTTATAGTTGATGAATGTATTTTAATCTGCCAGATTTATTTTCTAATCCAGATTAATTTAATTTTAATCCATCGAAATTAAATTAAATCCAACTAAATTTAATTTTAAAAATTTCTTTAAAAAATCTAATTTCCTAACATTTAATTGACCATCACTTCCCTCACACAGATGAAGTCTTAAAGAACGCATCAACCTTAATATCAGACTACACAGATGATGACGAAGATGATGACGATTTGCGAGAAGAGAACAAAGATGAGAGCAGCGGTGATAAATTATTAATGTTTTAAGTTTCTAGTCCACTGTGAAGCTTTCACTTTTTAAATTAGGTATACACATTTGAATTTGCCATAGAATGCAATAATTTGATGAGTGATTATGTCAATTTAGGTTTCAATTTATTTCCAATTTTTTGATTGATTTTTTTAATGCATTTGATGCATTTCATGAATTTTTCGTAAAATTTAAAATTGCCTACGATATTTAAAATTAAAAAGAAAATAAATATAGTGTTAATGACAATTAGCAATTTGATCAGATAAATTTGAAGACAAAAAAAGTATGTTAAATAAGTAGATATTGACAAGACATTTTCTCGGATCATTAAACTTTCTTTTTGTAAATTCCTACGTAAAAAAAAAAAATCACCAAAATTTTCCCACACACATTCGAATTAAATAAAAATGGAACTAAATTCCTAACAAGTAATTAGATTGTCGTCATACGGCAACAACTTTATGTTGTTCTTCCCTCCTTTTGCACAACACACGATCGTTGCTTGAAGTACTCTGGTATTTATAATTCTTTTTGTAATAGTGAGGCAGACTATTATTATAGGGACATACTTAAAAAAAAGACAAGAAAATAGATGTTTTGTACACTTTCTGTGCTTTTGTGGACGGAAAGTTTATGTTCATTGTGATTTTTCAATAACTTTTTTATGTTAACTATTTTTCTTCATTTTTTTCTTTTTCCTGATTTTTTAATAAATGAAAGGAAAAATAAAAGAAAAAAAAAACTTTTTTCTACATAAATAATTTAAAAATGAAATAAATAAACCTAAATGTAAGATCTGAAAATGTAATTCAATTTTTTTCTCAAGAATGCAGACATAAGATGAAATAATAAAATAAAAAGAACTAGAAAATTTTTAATTGAAAATTTTGACTTTGTTAATTTTTTCTTTTTCAAATTTTAATTTCAGAAAAATGTGAGAAAAACCGTTAAAAAAATATTTGAATTTTTGTCAAGTTCAAAAACCGTTAAGAAATTGCAGTTCAAAATAACAAAATTTGAAAAAATTTTGACCGTTAATTTTTAAAATTCAAATCAAATTTAAAAATTAATAGATCGTTTTTTCGGTTTTCTAAAGTATGAAATTAAAAAATTAAAAAAATACGTTAATTCCTTAAATTTAAAATCACAAAAAAGTTTGAAAAATTTTTAACCGTTACAAATCTTTAACCTCAAAAAGTGTTTCATTTTTTTAGAGTACTTTTAAAGCTCATTTCAAACTTTCCAACTACACAAATAATAAACAATACAAAGACAAACTTTATAAAAACTTGTTTCTAGACCCAATCGACAATAAACATGTAAACTAGCCGTTGTACGATATGATAAGTACAACAAGAACATCATCAGGATAGGTTACGGAAAGGAAAAATCAAGATCAATATACATTAGCTCGCATGATATTCAAGATTTATGTATACATTCATAGAAAGTATTTCTATAGCAACAGAAATGCACAAACATAAGAAAATAAGGAAAGGAAAATAGACAAAGCAACTTTTAATTTTACAAGTGCGTAGACTAATTTAGACGTAACATGAGTGATTGGGTATTTGACAGTTTAATTTGCTTCTTACACTCACCTGTTTGGAATGCAGCCTTAAACACGTTTATTGAGGAAAAATCTTTGGGTATTGTGCCTTACTAGATCCTTTAAATCCTTAAATTAATTTCATTTTAAACAGTTTTCGACCCAAACATTGAAATCAATCCACAAAATCCGGAATACATTGAAATTCACAATGAGTACAAGAACTTGGTCGATTACATGCTGGGAAGCTTTATGGAAGAGCTAAACATTACACCCGAAGAATTTGAATTAGCATGCATTGAAGGGAAAAATCTATTGACCAAAAATGATCCATCGAATGACAATGGCTCATTCTCATTCCATAAAGGTTTATTTCAACAAATTTGGGCAGCAAATGACATGAGGACATTTGTAAGATTAATGGTCCAACGGAACATTGAGATACAATTACAAGCATTAGACTTGATTGAACGACAAAGAAATTCTCAAGATGTTGAGGACATTGAGACACAGGAAAAGGAAGAAATAGCTGAAATTGAGGAATCTGTAAAGGTCGAAGTTAATCATCCCGAAGTACAAGTGGAGAAGCAGGAAGACGAAAGTTTAAATCGATTAAATTTATTTTTTGAAAAGGAAAAAGTCGACAAAGAAGACTTAAGCATGCGACAAGCCTATTTACGTCAGCAGCGTGATAAAATTTTGCAACTGAAAAAGCAGGTAAGAGCACGTCAATTAGACGACACGACCATGAAGGAGCGTCCAAAATCAGCTAAAGCTGCACAGAAAATCATTCGTGGTGAAAATGTTGAGCCGGATGAGGCATCAATTCAATTGAGAAAGATTTTAGCAAAGAAATTACGCGATGAAGTCGTTGACAGCACACAAAATTGAGGAACTTTTACGTTACAACTTTTTAATGTTTTCTTTGTAGTCAGCACATTCTTAACTGCTTGAATGGATTTTGTGATACACAGGGATGTAGTGGGGATCTATTTGATTTGCTAGTTTTATGAATACACCAATTATCCCGAACTACGTCCACGACAAGAATAAATAATAAAAAATGCTAAGTTTCTTTTTGTGACAATTTGAAAATTTAAAATTCAATTAATTTGTTCTTTTTCCGAATTTATTTTTCTTTTTTTTTCTTTAAATTTATTACATCATGAATCTATTCTCTTATTTTTATTTTACAGTTCATTTTTTCATTAATAATTAATCTTGAATTAAATACTATGCTAATCGAGCTTTCTTTTGCGCAGGAGAATTATCTACATTTTCATCTTCATCAGAATCTTCCGTTGTGTCGTAGTCAACGAGTGACTGAAATTGAGAAATAAAAAAAAATTTTTTTTTGAGTTAATAAAAAAGTTTGAATTTTAAATCTTAGGATTTTAAAATAAATCTGACGGATTAAAAATTTAAATTCACAAGATTAAAAATTAAATCTCACCTTTTTAACACCCAATTGTTTAAGCGGCTCGGATTCTTTACTAGTTGTGTCCTTAACGATCACATTATCACTACTCGATGGTGATTCATTAACGTACGTCTTATTATCATCATCTTGATCCATTGACGGATCTGTCTCATCATTAAGAACATCCTGAAACGTTGTCGTACCGGAAGTGGTTGTAGTATTTGTTGAGGATGTTGTCGTACTGGTTTTTCGGCTACTGGTACTGCTGGTATTATTACTTCCGTCTTCAGTATTTTCTGACATTTCGTATAACACATCCGGTGAACATTCCTTTTTGTTGTTGTCTTCTTTTGACGATGTAACTGTCTCAGTTGATTTTCGATTATTATTATTGACATTATTGTTATTATGAATTGAATTAACAACTGTATGCTGTTGTGTGGTTGGTTGATTAGCTTTTGTTGGTCCATTGACGTTTTCTGTTTTTTTATCCATTATTTTACCTATTTAACATTGAATACAAATCAGATAGATAAATAAATGCTGATTATTCTTATTAAATGTATGCTAAGTAGCACTTACTTATATTATTTTCCAGATCTGAGGTGGGTACGTCTTCAAAATCATCTTCTTCATTAAACCACATTTCTTCTTCTTCGGGTGGTTGTCGTGGGTCGCGTCTGTAGCGAGAATTTCTCAAATTTGACAGCATTCTAAGAGGAAATAATGTACAAAATTAGTAACAAGATAAATTAGTAATATGGTGCAATAACTTACGTATCAAAACCCTTATCCTTATCTTTAAGTCTATCTTGATGTTGATCATATTTGTTTCGAAGATTCTTAAATGTCTGCACATATTGAATCTCATCAAAAATTTTACCAAAATTCTCTACGACATATGTGCATAAAATTTTAACATCCTCAAGTTTTATAAACTCAAATAATTCCAGTATTGCCGACTCAAGTAAGTTGTAACGTCCATTGTTTCTAATGAAAGCTTCCACAACGGGTGCAAACAAATTCCCTTTCATTATGTATCTGTAAAATGTGAATTAGACATGAATGCAATTAGTTTCATTTGTCACGTAAATTTTGCAACAATATTATGTGTCATTCATACATACCGATTATAAAAGTCATCTTTCATGGAAATAATTTTCCTTAGGAATCGCAACGCGCACAAAACGAGAAAAGTGTGCGTTGATCTCATAAGCACAAGGATTCGTCTTAGTAAATCTTTACTAATAATACAATTCTTTATATGATAGCTGTGATGCTCAACGCAAAATGAAAGAAGCTCTAAAACTAGCCCCAATAATTGAACTGTGTGATAATCCTCGTTTGCAGGTTTGTCGTCGACTGTGTTTTTAAGAAGTGGTGCTGTAAGAGAAAATATTTTTTCTACGCAATTAGTTCCACTGTTTGATTGAAAAGTTCAAAATTTTATACGTTGGAAAAAAAAAATCAAAATTTAACGGTTTTTTGTAAGATTCAAAAATCTATTTAACAGTATTTTGCAAGATTTAAAAATCTAACGGTTTTGTAAAATTCAAATTTCAATGATTTTGTAAGATTTCAAAATTTAACGGTTTTGTAGAATTTCAAAACTTAAAATGTTTAATTCAAAATTTAACGGTTTTCGCAAAATTCTAAATTTAACGGTTTTTGTAAAATTCAAAAGTCTAACGATTGAAAATTAAAAAATTTGTTTAAAATTTAACGGTTTTTTGTTAGATTTAAAAATTTAGCGGTTTTTGTAAGATTTAAAAATCTAACGGTTTTGTAGAATTTAAATTTCAATGTTTTTGTAAAATTCAAAATTTAACGGATATTTCTAAAATTCAAAAAAATTTTAACGATAACAAAAAATATGAGAATTTAAAATAAGCAATTGCAGCGATAAATGAACAAAACAGAAATTAGAAGCAACCTTGAGTCATTCATTTACGCTATACGATAGTCATGAGGAAGCATAAAAACAAATGGCTGAAGTAGAAATAGTAATAATAATAATAAGAAGAAGGATTGTAGCTTACCAATTAAAATGTGAATGGAATTTTTGTAGAAGAAATTAAGAAAATCCGTTTTCTCAGACTTATTTGCACTGGCCAGCATCGTTTCAGGATCCAAAAGTATTCTTATAACTCCCATTAATTGAACAGCACCGCCAAGTTCTGGCTCCGAATCGTTGAGCATTTGTTCTATGGCAATATTAAGCAAGCATTGATCTTCATGTTCCTGATTGTTAAATTGCGACAATGTATAATCTCGAATTAATGATGGTGAATATTCAACAATTGTCGTTAAAATGTCAATCGATGCGGATTTAATTTTTGGATCGTTAATGTTCAAAATGATTTCCAATGCTGGTAAAATTCCCAAACTTATTAAACTTTTATAAAATGCTTCCTTAGCGTGCGGTTGTAACAATTGAGCATAACTACAAAATTCCTTTAAAAATAGAACCGAATCACGACGTTTATCCAATGCTGTATTTGGATCGCTCAACAGAGCAAAAAGATCATCCAAATATTTGTCATCTTCTTGAATGAGTGTCACAATTTCGCATTTATTAAAGAATATAAAACTTGACAGGGAGTTTAACATCGCATCCTCAAATACTGATGGAGCCGGTAATATAATATCTTGAATGTATTGAACACGATATGTCTGATGAATTTTAGCTAATAATTCTTGATTCTTAATTTCAATTGGCTCCCTAAATTTGGAATATTGTTTCAGATAATTCCGATGACGTTTTGGTGGACCGCCGGTTGGATCATATTCCAAACATCCAACAACATCAAAAATTGTATCGTCAGCGAACATAATTTCAAACAATTGTGTGCGATTGAGAAGGAAAATGTTCTTAAAGATTTCAAACAAATAATGTAAACCTTCTTGATTATCTAAATCCTCACAAATGTGAAATAAATTTAGCAGCTTCTTTATGTAATTCTCTTGTTCTAATGCAATCGACAACTTTTCCTTTCTCATTTGTGTATTAAGACATTGTGAAATCAATTCACTAATCTCTTCCAAACGCGATATTTCGCATGCAGGAAGTTCAATTGGTGGTGCTGAATCTGGCATATCCTCATAACGTTCATCTTCAGATTCTTCAACTATATCTTGTGTCGTATCAACAGACGGATCCTTCCCCTGTACTTGACATATTTTCTCCCAAATCTCATCACATCCTGCTTTCTCTTGGAAACTTAGTGCCAAATCAAAATTATCTCCTTCACTCCATACAATCAACGTATCTTGTTGTTTCTGATAAGCCGTGTCTGGCTGTATTTTACTCTCCAATAGCAATGATCCATCATTTTCTGCACGTACAAGCAATGAGATCCCTATTTAAACACCAACGAGAATATGAGAGAAAAAAGAAGAAAAATATTGATTAATATAAAGATTATCAAATGCCGTGAATAGCAACGCAACAAACTACCTTTTAATCGCTCTACATAGCTTGATGTAACATGTCCAGTTCCACGATCATCCCACTGACGGTCAGCATTTAGAGCATATAGTTTAACCCTTCGTCTGGTACTTGTGTCTTGTGTTGTCATATTTTTCTGTGATTTACGCTTCCCAATGATTCTTTTAATGACAATTTTTGCTACGTTAAAAATCTTAAATAGATGGATGTAGTGTTGTGTATAAATGAATTTCTCCCGATAAAATAGCTTCAATTTCTTTCTCTTTCTCTCTTTCTTTCTCTAATTTGTTTGTTATTTGTTATTATTATTATTATTTGATTTAAATATTACTCGCTCAAAAAATAGATTTATGTTGTATTTCCATATCACTTTTTCATCAAACTGTAGCGCTTTGAATAAAATCTGGATAAGAAATAGTCCAAAAATGATAATAAACAATTAGTTAAAGTAGGTAAATGAGAGTTTCGCAAATTTTCATAACTTTTTTTTGTCTTTTGTATCATAATAAAAGAGGCATGTTTAACTCGAAATTATCGATTTTGTGGATTTTATGTACACAATATAGAAATTTTAGTAAGGCATAGTGCAATTAAAAACATCACAATTTTTACAAAAATGCTGTAATTCATGAAAAAAAAACTCATTTTTATCCTCCATAAAAAATAAAAAATGTCTTTAAGCTTTACGAGTCAGTCTACAATAACTCAATGGCTGTGTGTATAGACAAAATAGTACGAGCGAAAATGAATGGAGAAGCAAGAGAATGCAAGATGTCTAATAATTTTTCCATTTGCACGAATTTCTCACTTACAGTACACATAAATTATGACATTTTTCAAACATAAACACTGATTTTTATGTTAAATAAACATTATTTATGCTATTTAAATGCAATTAATGCAATAGAACAACATCAAATCTTTATGGAATGGACAAAAAGTTATGAAAATTTGCCGAACAAATTTTTTTTGTATATAAAATATGCAAATCAACATAAAATCACTTTATAGTGTTTTACAAATTAATTATTGGATATATTACACTTTTATAATCACTTTTCTATAAAATCCTGCCTTAATATCCCGTGTTTTGACATTAATTTCACTAAAATTTAATTTTTCTTTTTCAAAGCGTCACGAAAATTCAAGCGATAGTTTCATTCCCCTTTTCTGGGGCAATCAACTCAGAATCTTTCCAGATCTTCTCAAGCTTTATGTCATGGCACTCTTTAATTTCACAAAATATTCCTTCATCTATAAATCCCTCATTTATCATTGAATTAAATAAATCCAGCATTAAATTTTCATGTCCTTCAAATTTTTAAGGACCAAATTCCAAAAAAGGTTGAGAATCACTGAACCGTATCCAAAAACATGGCAAAATAAACACAATTCCTGCTTAATTAAACACTTTACCTGCTTAATAAATAGTTTAATACACTAATAATCTCATTATCAAAGTTAACTAAGCTAAATTTGCTACTTTAAATCAATGTTTTTAAAATAAAAATTTGGTAATTTTTGTGCAGTTCCAAACGTCAGATTCGACAGACGACTTTAAAATAAAATTTTATCTCGAAGAAAACATTATTTTGGAATTCAAAAAAATACATTAATTGCAATATCTAGGCTTAATATCTAAGTATATCCAGTAACAATCGTTGACAGACTTGCCCAATTTACATAGTAATTGTTCAAAAGTATTTGGAATCTGCTGTATTTTGTGTAAAAGTGAAATGACTGACAAAATTGACAAGCTTTATCAGATTTATGATCTTTTAAATGAAGCATCAGACAAATCGAAGGTAAGTTGTGCCTTAATTTATTGTTTAGTATGTCCTGGAACTAGTTTTTGATAGTCCTGATGCTTAATGGACATTTTCTAATCGATTAGCTATAACCTCGAATCATTAATCCCGAAAATTCGATTGCCGCTTGCCTTTTTATATTCACGGCATGGATAACTTTCGATTATAGGTGTTTCCTTTCCATAAAATCGCATGGGAGTCGAACCGCTTTGGTAAATTTTCTAGAAAAGTTCTAATTCTTCGTAAGAATGAATTATGTTTATGGGATCTTTATTAGTTAAGGATCGTTCACATATGACGTCCAATTTTAAGAGGAAGGGGTCTAAAGCCGTTTGACAATCGGTTCCTAACAAAAAGGATATTTTTTGTTTCTTTGAAAATTTTTGATATCCTTTGAAATTCCAAAATTCTGTTGGACGTCATTTTCAATGCATGAGGGTTTATGTATCAATTTGATTCTAATTAGAATTATGCCTCATTCAAGTCCTTAAATAAGGACCATCTGCATATGAATCCTCTCACGTATGCAATCTTCATAAAATTCATGTAAACAATCAACATTTCCTTTAATCCACAGCATGAACGTGAATATTTGGAGATATTGGAAGCAGCAAGAGGATCTGATAAGGAAAAGAAGCTAGCAACTCAATTTATTGGAAAATTCTTCAAATTTTTCCCCAGTCTGAGTGAAACAGCTATTGACCGTCAATTAGATTTGTGCGAGGAAGATGATGTATTGGTAAGTTGCAGTATAAACGTTTCTAATCGATTTGGATGAATAATAAAATTTTATTGCTTCATGTAGATAAGACGAATGGCAATTAAGGAATTACCGACATTCTGCAAAGATGCTAAGGAAAATACACCAAGAATTAGTGATATTCTCGCACAATTACTCAATTCATCAGATCCAAATGAGCTTCAACAAGTCAATTTGTCACTACAATTGCTTGCTAAGGTGAGATTCTTAATCATTATTTTAAAATTATTAATTAACTTTTAGATTTAAATTAAATAACGACCAAAATATTCAAAAAATAACGGTCATAAAATATTCAAACTTAAAGTTCAAAAATTGAACTTTTGAAAATTTATTTCAAAAATTAATTAACCGTTAAAAACGCAATTTCAGTTTGATGCCATTGGAACAATTTCGGGACTTTTTCATCAGATTAAGCAAGGAGATGAGAATGTAAGATTGAGATGCTTAGAATTTGTCAGCAATAAAATTATGAAAAATACTGAAATTATGACAAAGCCAATAGAGGAATTTATTATTGCTGAGATTAAGAAGCTCTTACAAGACGTTTCTGCAGACGAATTTCAAAAATGTATTCAAATATTGAGTGCCACAAATCTAGGCACATCCATTACAGGTCATCAAGAGATTGTGAAACTTTGTGCCGAACAGGCTGACATTGATACAAATGTCTCTGATATTTCTGACGATATTTACATATTTTTGACATGCGTGAATCAAGCTTTGCCATTCTTTTCATCAAAAATTGAATCAACTGCATTTGTTAAGCACACATGTGAGAAGCTCCTTCCATTGGAGTTTTGGCATTTAATTGGTGCTGCTGATGATGATCAGACACAAATTCAATTAAGATTATTGAAAGTGTTTGCTGAATTGTGTGGACATTGTGGGACACTTGAAAATCCAAAAGAGAAAATTGAGACCGTCTTTAATGTTTTGATGGAATTTTTACCACCACCACCAGAGGATATGAATGAAACTCCATTAATCTTATTCTCACATGTTGAATGCTTACTTTATGCTATTCATGCTTTAGGAAAACAAAGTCCTGAATATTTGTCATTTAAGGATGATGAGCCGAAATTGAAGGATTTCCGTGCTCGTTTGCAGTACTTAGCACGAAGAACTCAAGGGTAAATATGCTTAATATTAATTATTGAATGATTCTAATATGAAATCAAATTCATACAGATACGTAAAGAAACTTCAAACAGACATCAAAGAAGAGACAGTCAATCCAAAAACTGATGAAGAAAAAATCAAAATTATTGGCTTAAAGACAACATCAAACATCCAGACACTCATTCGTGATCTCTACCATCCAAGCTATAAATCCGTCATTAATCTAAGTTGGATAAATGAGAAGGCAAAGACAACAAACAGCATTACAGCACCAACAGATAAGAAAACAAATGAGCAGTCAAATAATAACACAAACAACAGAAAGCGTCCAATTGCATTCAACAAAAAGGACGGTCCATCAAATCATAAACAGTCAAAGCAAATGTATTCGCCACCATCTGGCAAGTTTTCATCACGCTTTGGATCTTCACAATCGTCACAAAATAATAACAATAAGTTTAATAACTTTAGAGGTAAGTTTAGAGGAAGACGCAATGACAAACCATATAATAAAAATCGACAATATTAAGTCATTCATTTTTTGAGTTACATTTTAAGGAGATCTTTAAAAAAATACAAATTTTATGATTAGGTAAAACTTTTTTTTTATTGTAAAAATTAACAATTGCTGTTCTATCATATTATAAATTGTGTTCAGTCTGACTTTCTTACTTCAATTGTCTCCTTAAAATTTATACATATAATATATTTTGTTCAAATTTATTAGATATACACTTTTTGTATGTCTAGAATGAAGGTATTTAAATGTGTTCATACAAAAGTATACTTTAGTGTACGGTCTTTTGTATACAATTACAAATGAAATGCTTTTTGGCATAAATTAACTTAGAATTAACAAATTTTCAAGTTTAAATTGTTGGAAAATGCAACAATTTAGTTGGTTCAATTCTTTAGCATTTAAAAAATTTGATTCAAATGAAAAAAAGCCGTTAATTTAAAATTTGAAAATTAATAAACCGTTAAAAATTCAAAATTCTGAAAAGTTCAGGATTTCAATGGTCAAATTTTTGTATGAACACATTTAAACTTTTAAATCTTTAATTTCCAAAAATTCAATTGAAATATCATTGCAAAATTTTTTATTAATAAATTCTTTAATTCTTATAACTAAATCTTATAGGATCTTTTTTTATCCTATTTCCTTACTTTTCATATAAATCTATTAAGCCGCATTTCGTGTTCTTGCCTCACGACTGTCGGTTGTATTCGTTTGAATTCTTTTTCATTAAAACCTTTTTTAAGCATTATCGATTTGAAAAAATTACTGATAAAAATAGATACAATTACTCGATAAAGATTTTTTTTTTTTGAAGCACATGCAATGTATAGATTTCGTGTAACTTTTTCATTCACTCATAATTTGTAATTTATATGATATAAAAAAAAGATTACGTAGAAATATGGAAATAAAAATTAAGAATTAATTTCACTCAATTTGATGGCTTTATAGTTTTGGAACTTAATTTACAGATTTATAATTATTGACAATAATCCTCGTTTTCCCATAAATAATTGCTTGTTGTTCAGACAAAACTGAATTAAATTGCCATTTTAAGGTTGATAAGCAATCGTACACACGACACGTTTCATGGTCATTTTTGATAGAAGTACATAATCTAATGACACATTACTAAAACTCTCGTAATATTTGTATATTGTATAAAGTGTAGGCAGATATGATTCATACATTAGCTTTATCTTTTGAAATTTAAAAAATTGTCATTTTTGTGCAATTTGATAAAGTTTTAAATTAATTTAAATTTTTGTTTAATCATGGATTAATTTTAAATCTTTAGATTTATTTTAAATCTTTAGATTAATTTAAAAGAATTTGAATAATTTAATTAATTAAAATCAATTTAATTTATCAATCAGAGAGATTAAACAAAAATTCAATTTGAAATTTTTAAAAACAAATTTTAGATTGAAGTGAGTTTGAATTCTTAATAAAAAAAAAATCATTTTAATTTTAACCTTTTCATTCATTTTCTGAAAAACTTTTGAAATTTTTAAAAACCGGAGTTCAATTTTGAAATCAAATATTTATTAATTAGGTAATTTTTCAATCATATTAAATAATTAAAGATATTTGAGTTTAAGTTTGAATTAAATCAAAAACTTTTAAGTTTAAATTAAAGAATTCTTGAAAAGCTAATTCTTATTTTAAAATCATCAAAAATCTTTTATTAACTGTGTGATATTAAACATTCAAAAATTCATTAAGTTTTAAAACTTTTATTCTATTTTTTCTATTTTTTTAATATTTTGAATTTTCCTGATATGCAAATTTATATGACTTTTTAAACCATACTTTATCTTAATAAATCTACCACACAAATCACATTGATACAAAATTTTTGGATGGACATTACTCAAGTGTACCTGAAGTAATAGATTGTTTTTGAAAAATGTTGGACATTTTCCACATTTTAGTGGATTTTTTATTGCTGCAAACTTTTTGTCTTGACGTTTGTGAAATTCTTGATGTCTTTTAAAATGATGTTTTTCATCAGTTGCAAATTCACATCGAAGACATTTGAATGATTTTTGTCGATTCTTATCGTGAATTTTTAGATGTTTTTGCAAAATATATTGACAATTGAATTTGCTGCCACAAATTTCACATTCATGACTTCTTGGATTTTCATGATAATTATTTATATGGGCATTTAATTTACTCAATGTTGGAAAATCCTTGAAACAAATTTCACATCTGAATTTTTTGTTGTGAATTTTTTCATGGGATTTTAAAAGATGTTGAGATTTAAAGGATTTTGAACAAAAATTGCATTGAAAGTTCAGTCCTGTTGCATGGACGATCTTTTGATGTAATTTCATGCTAGCAAACGCAATGACTTTTTGACAAATTTGACATTTTATCTTTGGAAGATGAATTTTCATGTGGTCACGTAACTTTTGTTTAGATTTAATAATTTTTCCATCAAAATCGCACTCAAAATGCTCAGATTCTACACTTCCATGTCTAGTTTTCATGTGCTTTATTAAATAATATCTTGATGACAGTTTCTTACCACAGATTTTGCACTTGTTTTTGTCATTTTTACAGTTGTTTATGTGCTTAATTGAAACTTCTTCAAAAAGCTTTATATCCTTGAATTTTGGTTCATTCCTCAAATCATTCAAAACAACTTGACTTGATTGAATTTCTTGACCAATTTGTGATCGTGTTGAATTTTGGTCCAAGGTTGTTTGTTGACTCAATTCTATTATTGAAGAATTTGGTTTGACTTTGAAGAAATCTGAAATTTTCCTCGACATTTTTATCACGATTTTTTTATCTATGTATAGATGATTAAACTAAGCGGATTTTGATTGTTGACTAATGCTAGTATAGAAATCTATAATATATTTAAATTCAAGTTTGAAAACTAAAATTGAGATTGTTTTGAATGAAAACATAAGCAATTATAAACAAATGTTTCCAATTCTAAAAAAGTTTATTTTGGTTTATTTATCATTTAGATTTGAAAATATTTAATTGAATTCAATTTTGAATATGTAAAATGTTCTTAAATCTAAATTAAATTTAAAAAAAAACTTTATTTTTGCTAAAATTTGATCAAAATTCAAATTTCAAAAAATTTATTTTTCTTATTAAAAGGTTTCTATATTTTATATTAGGTAAATTCGACTAAATTCAAAAAAGGTTTAAATTAATTTTTTATATTAAGTTTCCCGAAATATAAACCAAACAAGTAAATCTGAAAATTTAGAAAAAAAAATCTGAAAATTTTTAAATAAATTTCAAATTCGCCTGAAAGATATGCAACCAAAATTTTACTAATATCAACCCCCAAAATGATCATCAAAGAGTATCTTATAATATTCAAATTAACATGGTTTACGTGTCGTATCGTCTTCAAAAGAAGATCAAATTGCAAAATAAACACGAAAGATTTTTAAAATTAGAAAAGAAAAAAGCAGAAAAAGATTCAATGAAGAAATAATTGTGACAAAGCGATCAAATGACTGAGAGGAATTTAGAGAATAAATAAGCCTATCTAAAATTAGCAATCTCGAATGCCGAATGATGTGAAGCAACAACCTGAAAGTGAAGACAGTAAGGAAGGTAAGCAAAGAAAGTAAAAAAAGAAAATTTTTGTGATTTTAAAAAAAATCTTAATTAACTCATAATGTCTTATGCCTAAACAAAGCTTTGGCCTTTCCTTCTAGCTTTTTTTTTTGTGTGTTTTTATTTCATTCAAAATAATTTTTTTTAATTAAAAAGATTCAATTATACGTAAGTTTTTATGTGTGCAAATTATTTTCTGAGTTGCTGTGGATTCACAATCTTGCCAAAAAAAATAAAATAATTAAAAAAATTCATATTTTGTGACTTAATAATTATCAATATTAACAACTTTTTCATTTGCGTTTTAATTGCAAGGTTTTTGTGCTCTCTCTATTCTTTTATGATTATCTTAATATCTTTTGTGTTCTTAGTATGGATGGTCGTGTGCGTTTCAACATTTGATATATAGATATAATGATGCGATTAAAACAACAACCAAAAAAATTGCTTTGCAATGTATTATATATGCATAATAATGTTAATAATAATTAGAGAAAATTAATATGAAGAATATTATCTAATAGAATAAAAACATTTTTTCTGCATATCATCTTTCTTCCCATAAAATAGTATGTGATATTTTTCTAAAGAAATTTGCATTCAACATCAAACGTAATAATAGGCTTATGTACGACTACACGTTATATCTTTCTTCGTTTTTTTAACGGCTTTTTTTTTCATTTAAAAAAAATTCAAAAAAAAAGTTTTAAGGCAAATAAAATAAATTAAATATTATATAAATAATAAAAAAAAAATTATAGTAAGTAAGAATAAGCAAATAAAAAAAAAGAACTCGTCAATAAATTAGATAGAAAAAGAGTTTAGAGTTGAAACTAATAAAGTGAATTCTATGAAAAGATTCCATTTGACAAAAAAAAGCTCTTCATCAACACAGCATCATTATCGCATTATGCTGCATGATTTAGGACCTTTTATGCTTCATATTGTATGTTATTATGTTTTATGTTTATGATTGATAGAGATTTAAATAGTTTTGTTTTCTTTATATAAAAAAGTTTATTCTTCTTCTTCTCCTTCCTCGCTACCAGTTAACATTGTGATTAATGCTGCTGAATCAATCATACCCTTATCATCAATAACCATTTGGTCATAAGCATCATCGACCTCATCCTCTGAGAATTTATCTCCCCACTTTATCAATGAGGTACGTAATTTCTCACTGTCGATTTTACCATGTCCATTGTCGAATGATTTGAATGCAGCAATAACGGTTTCATCATCGTCGGTGGCACCACCGCCTGACATACGCTCAGCGAAAAGTGTCAGGAGTTGTGTGAAGTTAAGTGGACCTTGGGCTTCACTCAACATCTCGTCTAATTCCTTATCTGAGCAGAGTTTACCTAAAGCATCAAATGTTGAACGAAGATCATTTTTGCCAATAACGCCATCTTTGTCGTTGTCCATAAGTGCGAAGGCTTCCTCTGTTGATGGGGGATTAAAATATTAATAAATATCCTTAAGATCCCATGATAAGGTATAACTTACTGAATTCAGCAATTTGCTTTTGTGAGAACAAGACGAAAACTGAGGATGGGGCTTTCTTGGCTCTTCTTGAGCCTGAACCACGAGTTGATCCTCTCTGTGACTCTGATGCTGGTGTGGCAGCAGATGCTGGGGTTTCAGCTGCTGTCTCTACAGCTGACTCGGCTGCAGAACCTTCTTCTTTTGCCTTCTTCTTCTTAATCTTCTTCTCCTTATCAGCCTAGAAATTGACATAAATTAATGAATGTTTGACAAGTATCTAAGCGTAGAGGACATTACTCATCTAGCATGTCTCACTTATTTGACATACATTAAATCATAATGAACAGTTATCGACCGCATTAGATGACAGAATGTGTCGTGTATGAAAATTATTTAATAACCGTCCCTTCACCTCCCCAATAATTTTTCAAATCAAACACGGCGCTTCGAAAAAGAAAAATTTTACGCAATCTACTATATAATTAAGAATGTGAGAAACTCTCGCGTACAAGAGTCATTCTAAAAATAGGATGATGCGCGTGTTGGACGAACGATCATAGCGAAATACGAAAAAAAAAATTGAAATTTTCTTTTGAAAATGTAGGAAAAAATTTTTTTTGTGTGAATTTTCTTTATGTAACAATAATATTTCGATGTTTTGTATGGTCCGAGAAATCCATTTGAATGTAGGCTGAAGGTTTCATCCTATAAATAGACTTTTTCATCCACCTCCTAAAAAAAATTCCTCATTCTTCTTCTTCTGCTGCTTATTGCTATTATTATTTCTTATTCATTTCTCTCTATAATCTGATAATATACATGCTGTAATTCATAACATGATCAAGTGGTTCTTATTGTACTTGGACTTGTTATAGATTTAGAATAGTTTAGAGATGAGGGGGTGGGGTAGAGGTAAGCAAAAGAAGGTTAAGATTTGAGTTTGAAAATAGATTTTATGATAAATGATTTGAAGAAGAAGAGGTTACTCTGCAGGCAGGAAGGTACCAATAAACTTTTGTTTCAAAAAATCAACAGATGATAAATCTGTTCCTACATCGAATTTTAACCTTAAATTTTGAGTTTGTAGGAATTTATGAATTTTCAGGTGAATCTTTCATCAGAATCTTAGAAATATTGGCAATTCACTTCCCAAGTGTCTATTGTATAGGATAAATTTCGTCACATCTTAAATTATGACGTTTAATGGGGTAGGGTATGTATTATAACCTAGCAACTAGTATTCATCAAATTTTTAGAGAATTTGTAACGGAAAATTTCAAAAATTGGTCACTAAAATTTCAAAGCAAATTCCTTACAGTTATTTTTAGACATTCATAATATCCATTTATGGAGATGTATAATAACCACTCTACATGATCATCTCATTTCAGACAGTACAGAAGTAATTAAATCATTACGAAATACATCCAATTTTCCAAGCATGATTCAATCAATCTTGATTTTTTCATTTACTTTAATTTCTCACACATCACATGTGCAAAGTTTCGTAACGGTCTACTGAAAATTTTGGACCGACATCTCAATCGGAAAAGTCTCATTTGTGGCAACGAGTGCATGTCATATTAAATTGAAATGTTATGTAAATTTCTGTCCTGCTTTTCAAGCATTTATAAATATTTTATTAATTTATTTTTCACAACTTTTTTTTTTAATAATAATTTTTCACCGTGCTATATTCACTTGACTTATTCACTTCAGACTATAAATCCCATCAATTTTATCTTCTTAATTCAAGTTTATTTTGGATTTTCCATTAATTTATAATTTTATTTTCATTTTTCATATTTCCTTTCATATTTTAAATTAACGACATATGTCAAAACTGCTCACTATATTGTATATTGTATGCACTTATAATAATTCCTTCAGTCACTTACCATTGTAGATTATTTTTTTATTTTCCGACTTGTTTTCACAAAGGCCCCAGAACAACTGAAGTCAAATCTTAGTCGATAGTATTTAAGTCTACTAGCGAATATTCCTCGTTATTTACACGTATGTACTCCTTTTTTAGTAGGCTCAGATGCTATATATACACCACATCGGTTTTCTATTATTCACTCTATTATTATTTTCCGCCGAGGTCTTTTTTATTTTCTTCTCTTTCGTTAACAATCCGATTCGGATCCGAACGATCGACATTGCTTCAAACTTAATTCTTTTCTTTAATTTTTTTCGTATATACAATATATTTCTATTCATATTTATTAATGAATGTTTTGTAGCTTACAATTTACGTATTTATCGAAGGAATTTTTCAATCCTGTCTTAAGATATTTTTTATAAACCAATTTTCCATCAATAAATTCTGAATCAACTCAGGTGAGAACGAATTCATCCCGATCAAGTTTTCTTTTTTCTATTTTATTTCTGTGCGTATGTGTTCGACTTACCACTTAAAGAATTTAAAATTAGTCAGATTCTTTCCTATTTTTAGTGCATTTTCACAAGTTTAAATTATGTTAATGTCAGTCTTTTGTCAGGTGATTTTTCTGGCTGCAATCTAATTTTTGGTTTATATTTTTTTAATTTTTCAATCATTAAATTTTTAAAAAAGGATTCTAAAATTTATATCAGAATTCTTAAAATTTGAATTCTCAAAAAAAAAAAAAAATTGAATTACCTAAATTGAAGATTTGAATCAATTTTAAATCGTTTGCAATTAATAGACATTAAAATTTTAATTTTCATATGCAGTTAAATGTTCTTTTATGTTATTAAAGTCCACATAAAGACTTTCTTTCCTTCTAAAATTTTAGTGATCTCATTTATTTTAGAAATTGAGTTAGGGGAAAAAATTTAGATTCCCGAAAATTTAATGGATTAGATCAGATTTTTCTTCTTAAAAGAGATGGATTAGCACCCTTTAATAATTTTCAGTTGCTTTTGATTAAAAAAATACTTAAATATATATTTTTTCATCCGAATCCATCCGAATACTTTCAATTACAGTTTAAATCAACAAACAAAATGATTTTCAATTTGAATTTAAATTAAAACCGATTAGGTTTGTGTTAAAATTAAGCAAATGTACTTCGAACAGAAAATCAATGAATAAAAAAAAGAAGCATTATTATTTCGAAGAATAATTATCATTTTTTTAGACTAAAATTTCAAAATTTTCTTTATCTCTTTTAAAGTTTAATATAATAATAATATAAATCCTTTATTTAATTAATGAGATATTTGGCGGAACATTACAGAAATATTCTTGATGTTGACCTATCGGTCTTAAATCAAATGTTATTATGAATTATAAAGGTAAAGTTGGATGATGTTTAGCATGAAAAGCATTGAAGTATGGTCAAAAAAATTAAGAAAAAAAACCAGAGAAAATAGAATAAAAAAAAAAAAAACTACAAACTAATTTTTAAAGTTTAAATTTTAAAGTTCAAATCATTTAAATTCTTGATCCAAAATGCGCTCATACCCACACCAATTATCCATCATAGCTTGTTTTGTTTCATTGAAATATGCACAGTACACACATTACCTTAAAATAGGATGTATATATAGTCATTTATTAAATGGGAAGATGAGCAAATTCTTGAAATTACACATTATGTATACATAAAAGCCACATTATAATCGTCATGTGTGTATATAAATAATTTATTTTTTTGATTTTTCATCTCTATATGAATAACTTGGTGAACTTGCATGAAGAAAATACCCGAGATTATCATCATTTCTTGCTTGCTATCGTTTGTGTTACAAAAAAATATTTTTTTTAAGTTTACAGCACGTACAATGAGGTGCTAATAGTAATTTGAAGAATAAGAATTGGGACAGGATTTCTACTTGCTTTATTTCCAAAAATATAGGATAAATTTTTGTTTTGGGTCCCGGGTAATATGCTTCCTATTGTGACATTTCTGTGACAAAAGAAAATTTTTTACAAATTTTCCACAACAAAATCACTGAAGATTTACTAAATCTAACATTATTTGGGAGCTTGAAATAAATTGAGGTGTAAAACTGATTTAAATAAATTTTCAAGAAATTTCCATAAGATAATTTTTTTTTTTAAATTGATTAAAAATATTTTGAATGGATAATTCTCGATATAAACGAATTTAAATGACGAAATTTATTTTTGAAGATTTAAAAATATTTTCTTATTTTTCTATTTTTTCTCACGATTTACAAATTTTTAAAGTGCTGTAAAAATATTTAAAGATTGAATTAGAAAAAAGATTTTGTAATTTTTTGTCAGTTTTTTAATTTTTTTAAAAAAAAATCTTTTTTATTAATTATAAAATTTTTTGATAAAGTTTCTAAAATTTATTAAATTCTTTCAATTTTTAATTTCATTCAAGTTTCATTAAAAAAGGAATCTTTTTGTAACTAAAAAATGTTAATATTTTAAAAAATTAAAACATTCAAAATTAATTATGACTTTTTATTCTTTAGAATCATTTGAATTAGTTAATTTTAGATAAATATTTTCATTTGAAATCAAATTTTTTGAAACTTTCAAATTTTAAAATATGGTATTTTCAAAAATTAAATTTTGACATACTTTATTCATTCTTAAGAGAATTTTTAAAATTTCAAACTCATTCACAAATATTCATAAAATTATTTTTTTTTTCAGACAGAAAATTTATTTCAAGTCATTTCAAGTTAGTCATGAAAAAATGAAAAAAAAACTTTTCTCATTTTAATAAATTTGTGACTGGGATTTGTTTTTAACAATTTTTATGAACTGGATGAAAATAAATTATTTCAATACATTTTGACTTAAATTCATTTTCACTTCATTTATTCAAATGAGAACTTCTAAGTTTTTATGTTTTTTGAGGTTCTGGACGTGAAATTGTCGTAGCAAATAATTTTACAAATTTACTTAACAATGTAGTCTGCAGTCGATGAACATAACTTAAAAAATAAATAATAAATGTTCGTGAGAAATTTTAATAGTTTTTAAAAGAATTTAAAATATTATTTTTTTTATATGCAATAGAATTGCTCTACGTTCTTCATAAGAATAATTTTTTAAAAAAATTCTTGTCTGCAAAAAATAATTTTCATGAATTATAATTTGAGTGAACTTAATTACTTAATACCCCTGAAAAATATTCAACCTTCTTATTGAGCCATTAAACATTGAAATTAAACGTTCTTTAAAGATTTTTATCCAACTTCGAGCAATTTACTTTAAATGAATCAAATCTTGCATAGATACAAATTTCTCAATCTTCAGCCATGTTTATCAATATCAGCATATCTCAAATCCAGTATCCCCAACCAACCATCCATTTTTAGATAAAATAAATGACTCAAACCTCCTCAAAACATTTTGATTGATAAATTTCATCTTACACTGACATTTAAATGAAGATTTATTTTTGCAACTCAGCCAACTATGAAACTTCCTCATATCCACTTCATAGCATAACAGAAAGTCATCTCTATTTAAAAAAGAAACCAAGTGGCATAAAGTCTTCCTGATCTTACGGACATGATCATTTTCCAAAGGAAACTCAGCATTAAAAGATCACAGACTATGAAATTTGCCTTTATGAACGCCACTTTAAATCGTGCTGCATGGAAAAGATCCAAAAAGTAATGCAGGAATTTCGCCTACACAATATTGAATTAATTAAGAAGATCTTGTTATTGTGAACCTGCATTTGGGGTTGTATGTATGTTATGTCTATGAATTTCCAGGTCAGAAGGTATTTGGTCCCGTACATCTACAACTAAGTCCATTAACTAGAGGTGTCAATGAGGAATTTTACAAAAAATAAGCAAGAAAAAAAAAGATTTTTACAAATGTGAAAAAAAATCTTTAAACTCATTCATTTACTGCCATTTCTTTCTCTCATACATAAATAGGTACAAAAATAGATACAGGGACTGTGAATCACACAGACGGATTGCAAGACACATCTGAATGCCTTAATACATGATCACGAAGAAAAAAAATATTATAATATGTTCTGTTAGGGGCCATTCACTTATGACGTCCATCAAAAACTTGGATTTTTAGACCCTTCCTCCTCCCTCTGTCACAAAATCTTCATTCAAAAAAATCCTATTGTTTAAAACTGTCACACAGCCTCAGACCACCCTCATCTCTTAAAACTCGGACATCATAAGTGAACGACCCCTCATATTGAGAATAAAAAATTCTTTTTGGCATGACAGACTTTCACAATGACTGCAAATCATTCAATGACTGACGCAATCATAGAATTTCCAAAATATACATTTTATATCAAAAAATTTCATGTATTATACTTTATTTCTCTTATCAAAAAAACAGAAGTCTTACGTCTACTTAAATTGAAATGAATGACGTGTTCATAACAGCCGTAACGTTATAATTTTGTAAGAAGCACTTTACCCCAGCACCATTTAGTTGAAAAATTTGTTTATTATTATTTTTTGGAATGTGTTGGAAATTTTGCATTAATTAATTAATTTAAAAAAGTCTTAAAGTTCCTTCTCTAGTAAATAGCTGTCGGCTTCTAAATCCTCTTCTTCTTCAACCTCCTTCTCGCTACATAATTTTGTTCTTTCTGTGCAAATTTGATGTGCAACATCTTCAGGCAGTTCGGGAGCCATAAAATATTCTAAAAATACTTCATCAAATTCATCCAAAACTTCCAAGCAATAATGCTTTAATGACTTGTTAAGATCCTGATCTTGCACAAAATCGACTTCGGACATGAGTGGATTCTGAATGAATAAGAGAAAAAAATGAGAGAAGAAATGATCAGCTATTTATAGACATTCTAAATGTTTTTTTTTTCTGTCTTTGACTTACCATTCCTCCGTCAACAAACATCTTTAAAACGACAAGTCGGCCATCTGATTTATATTTAGCTTTTGCGTAATCATCCATAGTCTTGCAAATTCCATCGTCACCCTCAAATAATTCAGTCAAGTATTGTTCACTCTTTCTGAATTCTATTAATGTACCTGACAAACTTCCATCAGGATTAAATCTACCGCTTTTTACTTCGGCTTTCTTTTTTGGATCGACTTTTGCTTGTGCATCCTTAATCTCCTTAACTGTATGCTCACATGTTAAACATTTTACCATTTTTCCATCCACATTGCCTGTTAAATTTTCATTAATAAGTCATTAATTATTTTTTGCCATTTACAACTCGACAACTTGTTGAATTAAATAATTATTTTTGTGTCTATACACAAATTAGTCACTTACCAAGAAATAGATTCTCAGTTCCATCATATTGAGCTAATGCTAATTTTGCTATAAATAAAATTAAAAATAATGACTTGTGTCCTTTCATGTCGATTCCGTGTTATCATCTACTATTTGTTGAATTTTCATTGGACGTATGTGTACTTAAATACTCTTGGAAGTATGAAAGTGTTGATGGATGTTTGAGTATGTGGCGCACTTGTTGATATCGACGAAAAGTCTCGAATGTTTATGATAATGGAAGGAATTAAATGAGATGGATTTAGAATTGAGAATGTGAGTCATCGTGGCTTGGTAGAGCAATAGCTTAGTACTTCGGTATTGAATATTGAAATGCCAATGCAGCGGTCATGGTTTCGAGTCTCGGCAGGTGAAATAAAAACACTTGATGACTAAGGTTTCCATTCTGTGCAGAACGTATCAGAAATCGGAACACTAGCATTAAGTATTTCACTTGTTGTTTCGCGAATCTCATATTACCGAAAAACGTGACTCACAGCCTTCCTTTGTAGGCTACAGACAATAACAGCTAAAATGTCATCAAAGGAAGTGGTTCGGATCCCACTATAAACTGTAGGTCCGTGAGTACAGTGGTGTAGCGAACCCTTACTCGTTAAAATCATCAGCTGAGCATCGCATTTGCGAAACTATGGATCTTATAGATCTGCAAAGTTATGATGATGATGATGATGATGGATTTAGAATTAAGGATTAAACATTTAAATCTTGAGATTAAAAATAAATCTGAAGATTAAGATTAAAATCAAAATTATGAATTTAAATCTAACGATTAAAATTAAATCTAAATATTAAAATTAATTTTTGGATTTAAGCCTGAAGATTAAAATTAAATCTTCAAATTCAGTTCTTTCAGAACTTAAACTGTGATTCATGATGTTTTCTGTGATTTCTAATTAAAAATCATTTATTTAATTGAAATTCATAATATTCAGCATCTCCCTGTCCAAAATCAACAAAATCTTAGACCTCAATTAAAAGAAATTAATAAGTATCAAAATCAACAGACCTTGCATTTATGGACAAACTGAAACATCAATTCATTAATTTTTGGTACAATCATGAAGTACTAGATTATTCCATTCCCGTAAATTGATCATCATTACTTTCTGCTAAGCTAAAATACGTTCTCTAAAGTTTATCACAAAATTCATAGTTTTATTTATCAAAAATATATAAAAAGAGTTTCTTATCGTACAAAAAATATAAGCTTAAATCGGAAATGTCTGTCTGTTCACTCTCACAAATCTGCAAAATGCACAAAACAAAAAAATCTCAATTTAGATTCATGAGAATTATAAAATTTCAAAATTCCTCACCAATCATATTGTTCCAATCGTTTGTCTTTTCTGGACTTAATAACTGAAAGTCACTAAATTCCTGATCAATATCGAGAATCATCGAACTATAATTATGCATTGCTGAATCGTCATTAACACCAAAATTAGTAGATGATAATGGAAGTTGACTGAAATCTTCATCAGATATGTGAATTATGGATATATCATGATGATCATTCAGTCCCTCATCAGACATTATAATTGGAGAATCTTGGAAGCTTTCATGAATGTCAATTTCATTCTTTTTCTTCTTTTTGTTCGTTACATAATCTGGAATTTTTACTATTGGTTTGCCTGTACGATGATCGACCTAAAAAATATAAAATTCTTTAAAACTCGCAATTAATGACAAATTTAAAGCATACATACCTTGTGCCTCCTAATCGTATGCTTCAATAGATTCGGATAATTGGTAAAATCACGAGGGCAGTGCTTACATTGAAATGGTCTTATATTAAAGTGCACATTTGTGTGCTGTTTTAATTTAGTTGATGATAGAAAGCCTTTATGGCAGAGATCACATCGAAATGGACGCTTATCACTATGAACCTGTTTATGTACTTTTAAGCATCGTTCAGTTTTGTAGAATTTTCCACATTCTGTGCACTTGAAGTCTCTTGTCATCTACAAAAATTGATTAAAAATAACTTAATTATTAAGACTAAGGAACTAAGAAAGTTAATGAGAACATACATTATGGAAGTTTTGATGCCTTTGTAGATGAGATCGTTCAAAGAATTTTTTATCACATTTTCCGCAACTAAATGATCTATTTTGAGAATTATGAGTCTTGGTATGATTTGTTAAATTGATTTTTTGGAAAAATTCCTTTTGACAAATTTGGCATTTAAATTTAGGTTGTTCGTTGTGCATTTTACGATGAGTAAATAACGATGAGGATGATGTAAAACTTTTCTTACAATCCTTACATTCTAATGATCCTGATGCTGTATTAAGCTTCGTTTTCATCACACTTTGACATTCCTTATTTTTATGCTCCAAGTATGCCTCTATACTATTAAATTCCTGCTTACATCTACAGACTCTTAGATTATGTTCTATTGTTTTGTGACTATTTAATTGACTCTTTTGAGGAAATGTATCCATACATTGATTACATTGGAATTTCTTTAATATGTGCTTCTTAAAATGATTTTTTAACATGTTATACTTCTTGCAGCTATATTCACATGCTACACATCCAAATACTACTTTGTCCTTATGGGTTCCTTTATAATGTTGTTCGTATGTCAGTCTATTCATAAATATATCTAAATCACGACATTCCGGCTTTGGACATAATATTTCTATATTATTGTACTCGTCCGCTGAGTTATCTAAAAAAAAAAAATAACAACAAGAAACTATAAATATAATCATTTTTATGGCTATTTATAGCTATATTTACTCAATTCTGAAGTCAGTGGCTCTGTCGTTGTCTTCTTTTGTTGAGGTTCAAAGTAGAACAATTCACTCATATTGTGATGCTTGGAATTTTCTTTCTTTATCACTATCGATGCTCCATTTATTGCATCAGCTTCTTGATCACTCAGATCCTCTCGTTTAATCGTACTCACTTTATTGCTATCCATTCTTTTATTTTGTTTATTTCGCCTTTTTTTGTTTGTTTTTGTTATTTATTACGTTTGGGTTATGTGCGAGACAATTTTACCGAAAATAACCACAAGTTAAGTAGCTTATAATACGCAAAATAAATATTACTTTAGATCAGCAGCTTTTGTTTAATTGTGTTAGGCATCTCTTGTTGAATTTTCAGGATTTTCACCTAAATTGACGAAATATTATTAATTTTAATAAAAATCATCCTGTACTAAGAATTTCCGAATGATCTGAAGTTGTGAAAAATATTCCAAAATTGTGCCTTCATGCTTGATACTTGAAGTTGTTATTTGTGATGTTTTTCTGGATCTTTCAATGTTTTTGATGGATGTTTCGATGTTTTCATCGGATGTCACAATGTTTTTTTGTTTACTTTTCAATAATTTGATTTTTTGCCTTTATTTCTCACTTTTAGTTGCCATATTTGACTTTTACTGATTTATTATCACTTTATTAAGCAATTCTATATATTTAAGACCTTTAAAATCGCGTAATTACAGAGAAATTAATAATTTTTAAATTTGAACATTTTTTCTAATTCAGTCTACAAAAATTCAAATTCAAAGTGACCGTTAAATTGTTTGTACTAAAACATTGTCTCTTTGTTTGTACTAAAATATTGTCTCTTTGTGAAAGTTTTTCAACAACAACATCGATTTTGTGTCTATTAATTTATTAAAATTTTCACTCTAGCAATAGTTTAATAAGCTAGAAAACAATACTTAATTAAAGATTAAACCATGAAATCATAGTAAATGATTAAGGATCATCAAATTCATAAGTGAATTAGCAGTAAAATTAAGGTTTTTAATTTGTAACAAATTATGACGTATTTTTTAAAATAAAAATTAAGGCATAATAAAAAAAAAATGAGTAACAATTCAGAACAATCGCCTCCAGAAAGATTCCAAATAGGTAAGCATCCAAATTAAGCTAACTTTATTGTATATTAATTCATGATTTTCTCCTTGAAATGTCTAGAAATAGAGTCAAAACCAGTCAATAAAAATAGCAACACTTATTTATGTACTCTTTGTATGAATAACAAGTTTAAAATCATATGTTCGAGATGTCTCAGCTTAGGTCTATTTTCATTTAAAAACTCAGAGGAACGGTACGTAAAAATCAAGATCCAATAAGGAATAAATCAATTAATGTGAAATATTTTATTAGATTTGTGGACAAGCAACAGAAATTGAAGAATCTTAAAAATGCACAGCTTTTATTAAACAATCAATTTACGAAACAGTTTCACGTCCTTAAAAAGCTTGAAAATTTGCGCAATGGAATTTTAAAGACACGCAAGCAAAATGTTTTATTAGTAAATTTAATTAAAGAGAAGAAAGAGAGCATTCAAAAGTTACAGGAAGTAAAGAAAGAGAATCATGAAAAGAACCGATCAATGCGAATAATTCTTCCAAAATATGAAGATAAAGTTAATAAATTAGGCGAATATGTGATGATTGCTGTCGAAAAGAATGACATATTAAGGAAAAAGAGTCAGGAACAAATGGAACAATTAAAGAATCTACGTCGTATTAATGTCGAAAAATTAGTCGAGTATATATTTCCAATTTCTGTAAAAGTCAGCAAAAATTCATTTCAACATGAAATTGATAAAGATGCAAATGCAATACTTCCAACGAATGACGAAAGTCTCGGAAGTGATTATTTCACAAAAGAGTTTATTATAGCAAATGGACCAAGTTTACCATCAAATGGAAATTACTTTTATGAATATTGTAAATGGCTACAACATAGTAAAAATAATGCTGCATCAAATGCAGCACAATCAGATGAAGGAATGGAACGATTAACTCATAAAGCATACAGTATTGTTGCATCGCTAACATTTGTAGCACAGCTTATTCACTCTCTTAGCTTTTATTTAGACGTTAGACTACCTTATAAAATATCATCAAATGACTTTATAAAAGTGATTTTAAATGAACAACAATTTCGTAAGAAAATTTCTAAATTAAATTACAATGTTGCTTACTTTGGATATATGCAGAATGTACCAAAATCAAACATCCATTCATCATATATTATGGAAAATATTCAAAATATTTTACACATTATAAGTGATCGTAAAGAGAGCTTAGAGGAGATTGCTAGTGGTGGTGGTGACTCAATATCATTATCATTTACTGGATTTACTGATCTCAATGACGATAATGCAACAAGCGATTTTGATAGTGAGGATGATGATACACAAAAGGATTGGGAAATTGCAAATATTCCATCAAATATTGAGGTATTGCATGCGACAATGCCACAACCACAAGAAACTGCAATGTCTTCGACAATTATGAATAATATATCAAATGTTGCTCATTCGTTGTTTTGGAACCGATGGAGTAAATAAATTAATTTATTATTGTGTAATAATAAAAAAAAAATCACATACTTTTTTTTCTGTGGCTTATCTTTATTCTTCTAATTTTTTTGAAAGTCTCTTTATTTCGTCCACTTCCTCCTTATCAATGTTGACTGTTTGGCATTCGAAAATTTTCTCAAAACTGTCAATATAATTTGGTATCACGTCATCTTTGGACACATCTTTATGACATTCTTTGGACAATGATGTAACTTCTTTGCCTTCTAATCCACATGGAACGATGTGATTAAACCAATTTAAATCTGTATTGCAATTAAGTGCTAGTCCATGACTTGTTACATGCCGTGATACATGAATGCCAATTGCACATATTTTACGATTGCCTTCGATCCAAACACCTGTATCTTTTGTTGTTTCAGCCTCTAAATTGTACTTTTGGCATAAGTCGATAATTGATTTTTCAATCTTGCCGACGTACCATCGAACACTTTGATGGAAATTCTTGAGATTCAATATTGGATAGGATATAAGCTGTCCTGGACCATGAAATGTTATAAGACCTCCTCGACTTGTTCTATAGAAATCAGCACCTAGTTTCTTTAGCCTCTCTTCGTCATCCTTATTGTAATTATTAGTTCTTATTCCTGCAATTTTAAATCCATAAATTAAATCATAAAAAATTCTGATTAAGTCATAATAAGTAATACCAACCAATCGTGTACACTGGATCATGTTCAGTAAGAATCAAAACATTTTTATAATTCCACTTATTTTCAATGATTTGATTGGATATAAATCTCTGAAGATTCAATCCTTCTCGATATGGTGTTCGTCCAGCATTTAATATGTGTACTAATTTCGATGTCATTGCCAGTTACACCTTTAAATTCATAATTTTGTGGCTTAAAAATAACAAATTTTGTACATAAAAGTTTTTGTACATTAAAAAAGTTTTTGATGTTGAATGTTGAAGGCGCATTTGGAGTTGTGCTGCAAAATAAATGGACAATTTTGAAATTGTTAAGTTTGAAAATAACCGTTACAAATTATTTGAAATTTTTTTGAATTTGTAAAAAACGTTGAAAAAAATTTTGATTTTTTTCTTTTTGAAAATAACGACCATTTTTGGATGTTTAAGAACAATTTAAATTTAAGAGTTAAAAGTTAATATAGTAGACAAAATGCAGCAAAAAAATACTAAATTCCTCCAAATAAAGCTAAATTCAATTCCCAATTTAATTTTTTGTTTTTCAAAATTTCGTTACAGTTTCTCAAAAGACACAAAATTAATCTATGAATGCGATAGTAATAAACTTTTATTTATGGATTAAAAATCACAAAAAAATCAATTAAATTAAAATATTCAATAAGATTAGGACATATCACCAGCAATATAATTTGTCTATGTTATTAAAATATGAATCATTATAAAATATTCGCATTATTTTACTCAAGACATCAGTAAAATTGATACAAATTGTTCCTCGCTTATCCTCAATTAAGCTTATAGCTTGAAGACCTTTCATTTTTACATCAGCAAATTTCTTCTGATTAAGGAACGTTTTTAGGTCATTTGTAGCACTTTCAAACTCAATATTAGTTCCAATCATTGCTAGAATTCCGCATGCAAAGCATCGCATCAAAATTTTCTTCTCATTCGATTGTGGATCTTTCTTTAATCCAATTGCACCAAGCAATCCTTCACCCCATCCTTCATATTGACTGTATGTGATTTGAAGATATTTAGCAAGAATTCTTAACTGTTTTTCAGCCTTACAAAAGCTTTTTAAGACATATCCATAACTTAATAAAAGAAAGCACCATAATAAGCAATATCCAGCTTCAGTTTGTTCAGTCGTTTTTTGGGAACAAAGTTTTGTCTGTAAGTCAATTAAATATTCTACACGATCATTGTCGGTGATACTTGAAGACATTTTTGTGATTGACAGGAAATGAATTGTTAAATACAATTCACGTTCTATTAAGCTGTTTAAATCATAATTTATTCTTAATGGTAGACGTTCGAGGGCATTTGTCCATGATGGATTATGATTTGGAACTGAATCTGGAATGGAAAATTAAATTTTTGAATTTTAAGAAAACTATTTAAATTTAAGATCTTTGGATTTAAATTATTTAAGTTTTAAATCCTTGGATTTAAATTAAACTCACATTTAAATCTATAGATTAATTTTAATCTTGAGATTTAATTAATCTATCAAAATCTGATCGTTTGCAACTTACCAGAAACTCTCATATAATTAACCAATGTCGATTCCAACACCTGAAACATTTGCAACGTCCAATATTTCTGAATAGTCAAAGCATTCAAGAAACAGCACAGAGTCATGCTTCCAACTTTACAGCCATTTTGCCAAGCTTGTATTCCACTCAAAAACAGCTTTGCCGTACTTTCTGAAACTGACATGTCACTAATTATTGTAATGACAAGATTTGTTGCTTCCATTTCATCAGTCGCACAAGAGTCAATTAAATTCAGGAACTCAATGAATGCTTCATTAAACATTTGCTTTCCTTTTTCAGTGCTGATTAATTGATGAAGTTTTGCGTCACAACTTTTAAATAATCGAACAACAGAACGGACATAAGCCATTCGTTTTGCTGTCAAACAAGTTTGAGGGACATTTTGAGCTTCTTTTTGAGTTAATCGCATACATGAGACGGTTTGTAAAAGGATGTGAATGTTCATGTCGAGAGTTTCGTGTTCTGATGGAATTCTTAAAATAACTGAAGGCTCTGCTGACATTACGAACCAATCGAGGACATTTTCAACATCCTTATAATCGAGAATCATCCATGAATATTTTACAGCATCTTGAAGTAGTTGAAGGATTTTGATGCTTTCGCGTACTTTTGGTTCAAATGATAATTTAATTATTGTTGATAATAAAATTGCCATAATTCTCTGAGATGTTGAATAATCTAATGTTGGAAGCTGAACTGACAGCCATTGTGTCCACGAAATTCTTAGGAATATATTCCCAAGAAAAGTGTGACATTCAGGAATAAACTGTTAAAAATGAATTTAAAATTAACGATCAAAAAATATTTAAAATTTAACGGCTCAAAAATATTTGAATTTTAAAGTTCAAAATTTGAACTTAAATTTTTCAAATATTTTCGTTATTTTTTATAGTTTAATTCTTACATCCATCAAAACTCTATTAAATGCTTCCATATGCTGTAAAGTTGGAAGAAATCGTTCAAAAGGCATTTTAGTCAGTAGCAATTGAATTGGTGCCAAAACATGCTTGGGAGTCGTCTTGTTAGCAAAATACTCAATATACCAAGTGAATAAATGTTGTATCAGTAAATTACTGGATGGAAGCATGTCGAACATGTATTGAATGCACATTGCATATGTTCGGATAAATTTTTCAGCATTTTCTGTATGAATATTAGACCATGGTTGTAAAATTGTATTTCCAGACGATAATTGTTGTATCCAATTTGCAGGAGAGTTGTTTTGGGAATAATATAAAGGAACTAACATGGGTGCATACATATTTGATATGCATGGATATAATTCATTCACTAAATAGTCAGCTGAGGCTTCTGGAAAAGCTTTTATTGCTGCAGATATCACACTGTGTCCAATAGTTCCAAAAAGAATCGATAAGACATCGCAATACTTGACAAACTTTGGATAATTTCCATGCAAACCATGCTGAAGACGTTCATTATAAAAATAATGATTGAGCATTAAAGCTGTCGAATGCAGCTCATTGTATTGCAAAAGATTTTGTTTTGATGCTAAAATTCTCATTTCATCCTTCATTCTTCCAATTGACATTTCTGTGTCCATTTTATTACATCCAACTTTTTGATAAAAAGCATTTAAAATGTCAAGTAAGATGCATGGACGTAATCGTTGCTGTGAAAATTCAGTCAATATACACTGCAAAATTTCTCCATAATGTTCAGGGAATCGATACATAAATAAGTGAACTAAATGACATCTCAGCACGTCCTGAAGAAGCTCTGAATTTTCAATAGTCCACAATTCCAATCCACGAAAGATCAACTTGATTAATTCACTAACTTCCACTAATTTTGGTCGGTGAGCTTGCAGCCATGTTGGAATATCAAATTTCGAGACAAGAACGAATAAAATTTGTGGCTCATAATTCTTTGAATATAAATTAACAAGACATTCATACAAGCTGATAAATATAGCTGGACTACAATTTGAAGGTGCAAAAATTTCAGCAAATAAATTTATAGCAAGTGGCTTTTGAAGGACCAATTTAAGGATCTTCAGCATTTCATCATTATCATTTCGTTGAATAAATGATCCAAGTTTGGCAACAGCATTCGAATAAAATTCATTTGTTATTGGATATTCATAAACTTCGGTATCAATATCCTCTAACAATTCATAGAATAAATTTGTGCTTAATTTTAAAACTTTCTCACTCTTTGTGCTGTCATTAAACAGTTCAATTAACTGCTGGACAATATTTTGAAGACAAAAATTTGCGTCGGTAATTTTCATGTCTGGGTCACAAAGTTCCTTTGCCACTAAAATTCTATAATAATTTCGATTATCCTCTAATTTCAATCTGATTGCGTCATTTGATTTCATTTCGGAAAATTCAACTTTCATCATTTTAAATCCACTACAATTGCTTTCTGTTGATCTAACACATGGTACGGACTTCATTCGATATGTTGCTTCATTTGTGTAAGCACATCTGACAGAGTCACGATAAACGGCATCAACTGCTTTGTGTTCATTGACTGTCATTGTGAATTGGCTGTAAAATTGAAAATAAAATTTTAAATTAATTTTTATTTCTTAAAAACCGTTAAATTTAATTTCGTATCGAATAATTTAAATTTGAATTTATAAACAAGTTAAATTTGAATTCAATGTTTTTTGAAAAAAAAAACCGTTACAATTTAATTTTGTACTAAATTTTTTGAGTATTACATAAAATTCAAATAATTTTTGACCGTTAATTTTTTAAAATTCTAAGTAACTTTAGCTTAACGACTTACTGTGCATATTTTCTCAAAAGCTTTGCTTCACTTCTAAAAAGCCTCATTGTATCCTTCGATAAATCAATTTTTCCCATGGCCAATGACTTCCTAATAAATTCAGGAGCAGGTTTAGTTGACTTTCCAGAGCTTTTAAGTCGATCACAAATCTTATTCTTAATTTCCTGAATACTTCCACTTTCCTCATCGTCATTAATTGAATTCAAAGGAACTACTATGTTTGTTCGCATACAATATTTAAGCCACCAATCACAACTTGTCTTTTGAACCTTTCTTAATTCCATTATATCAATATATTCAGTCCAATGAGTCCTATTACCTTGAAATATTAATTTTAGCTTCTGTCCTTCATATAAAGGAGGTAAAATGATATTTTTCTGCATCATGCTGTTCAATTGATTCTCTTCAAGCCATAATAAAAATGTTTTAAAGATTTTCGAGAGATTTGTATGGAATTGTGATTTATCACCGGATGTATCATTTGTGGCGATATCATTATGATACTTTTCAGACTCTTCAAGTTTTCGTTTAAGCTTTTTCATCAGTGTTATATCAAAATCATAAAATTTCTCTTGAACTGCTCGCGAGTCATTTGAAATGTCAATAAAAACTCGTGAAAAATAAAGTGTGAAGAATTGTTGGCAAATTATTGGATAAATAAAGTTGTGTGCTGAACAATTACAGATCAACTTAGCAAGCTTGTAAATCACTAAAGATTTTAATGGAAATGATGTTAATTGTTTTGTGCTTAAAACATTTTTGTGGACATTCTCTAAAGTTGAGTCATTTTGGACCGACAGATGATAAATCAAGTCATTCCAATATCCTGTATTCATTTCAATATTTTCATGTTCACATTCGAGAATCAGCAACGACAAAGTTGGTGCCTCAAATACTGGAGAATATAAAATATCAAGTTCCTCAGACATCACTAAACTCAATAATCCAGATGATTTTGGAACTTTTGTTACAGCTATTGTCTGAACATGTGTCCTGAGCACTTCCTTAACCATTTGAAATGTGTCACTAAATGGATATGAAAATTGACAAATTATTTCAATTATCCAAATTATTCGTTCATCTTTGTTCCAATTTTTAATCTTCAAGACCGAATTAATCCACAAATGAGTAATATCACATGGAGATGTCCATCCATACTTTTGATAAGAATTTAATTGATTTAAAATCATATTTCCTAATAATTTTAAAATTGTCACATTGTTATCATTTTTATCCTTCGACACAATTCCATTTGTCTTATCAGCCTTAATTAACGTTTCCAATATGTTAAGATAAGCTTCACATTGAAATAAACTTTCAGTACATTGCATAAAAAGTGGAACAATTAGTTCCAAACAACGAATGACTTTTGGATATCGATGATCAGTCAGTAATTGTTTAAGTTGCTCAAATCCACGATGACAAATTTGTGGCACAGAATGTCCATAACGAGATGTTAAAAATGAAATATAAATAGCTAAAGGTTTATTGTCAATTGCACCTTGATACACGACACTTAGTTCCTCAAATTCGGGTATAGAATTGAGAGAATTTGGATTTTTAATCACAGAACTAGGATTTATGTCCATTTGATGTAATCTTAGCAATGAAATCATTGACCAGCACCAAACTGAAAATTTATCCTTCTTTGTTGAATTTTTTGTCACTTTGCCCAAAAATTTTGTCTCATTAAAGTCATTTTTGATGGATTCACCAACATATTTTAAATAAACTTCACATATTAAATGAGCCATTCTGACATGAATTTCGTGCGGAAGAAAAAGTTGATTTTCGTGATTAAAATTCCAATTAATCGATGCAATTATAAAACGTGCTGTTGAGCTTTCGACGGTGTCAAAATCGTAATTTAAAAGCCATGATGAAAATTGTTCCAAATCTTTTTGTGTTGGATGCCATTTATGAATTGGAAGTGACTTTAAAATGTATGTATTTAAGGAACCAATGCTAGCTAAATTAATCTTAATATATTGAATGATATCACCGACAATTTCTGGAAACTTATTTGTTATGTCTGTCACTAAATCCTTAACAGTATTGTAGCAAAAGTCTTTTGTGTATTCGTTAATAAATCCAATATGAATTAAATCACGACAAATGAAATGTAAAAATTCCAAATCTTCTTTTCCTTTCCCTTCAGACATTTTTGCAAAAGTATGTAACAGAAAGAATAAATCATCCATTGCGATATCGTGGTTAAATTTCTCGATGAATTCTTTGTCGAATTTCAAGGATGAAGAATCTGAAAAACATTACAACAAATTTGAATTTAAATTATTAAGATTAAAAAATTGAAATGGAAAATTTGATATTCAAAATTCAAATAAGATTTCCAAAACAAAAAAATTATTTTGAATTTCAAGTTTGAAGAAGAAACTTCAGATTAAAATTTAATCTCCGAAATAAAACTGATTTTAAAATAAATCTTGGGATTAAAAACTGAGTTTTAATATAAATCTCTAGATTAAATTTAAATTTCCGGATCAGAATTAAATCCATGAGATTAAAAAAATTTAAAACTCACCAGCTTTACGAGCTCTTAAATCTCCACTATGAAGGATGTAATAAAGCTTCCAAAGAGCTTTCGTCGTCACCAACTCATAAGGAAAATCAGCTAAATATTGAAACAAACTTAACTTCTGAATCTCATAAATAAAGCATGCAGAACGAATTATCAGTTCATCGTATTCGATTTGAATTCTTTGATACTCATCAGGATCCTTATAAGTAGGTGATTTTTGGTATATGCTGATTATGTCACGAAGATAAAATAAAGTTTCTTTAATTAACTTCCCCAGTCTTTTAGCAAATTGCTTATGGCGATCAGTTAGACTTAACAGACCAATTTTAAGTATGGCTAAAAATTTCGATGAAAAGGCAATGACTTTAATGACATGATGTCCAAATGAAACCTTTTCAAGATCAATCTCATAAGTATCATCAACTTTAGAAGCAAAGCACATAGTTTTAAAAATAAATTCCCACGGAATTTGATCAAATAATGCCACTAAGTCACTTTCTTTTAATTTACTGCAATCTTCAGATGATGAACTTCCCTCCTCACCATCGGAATCAACCAATATCCATAAATCTTTTTCATTCTTATTTTTCGTCGATATTACATCCTTAAGTTGTTCTTCTAAGAACACAAGTCGTTTTTCAATTGGCATTAAGAGAATTTTAAGCACTGCTATACAATGATGAAAATCAGGCGATCCAAGTAACTCATACTTAAAAGATTCATCCTTAATTGATGGAATTTGAACGAAATTTGAAGCCCAATTTCCAACACCATCAGGACATCTTAAAATATGAAAAAGTATAAAGACATGATCCTCCCATGTAGCAATTCTCAATTGTAATGATAATAATTGTTTAATCCAATTCTGAACATCTAATTCTAATTTTTTATCTTTTGGCATTTCTCGAAGGAACTTGAATAGAATTGATACGTAATTTCTTAAATCTGTAACTTTCAGTCTCAAGTCGTAATTTTCAATTTTTTCATTAAGTGCAATAGGTGAATCATTCGATATGTGTTTAAAAACGTCAGCATTTATTAGCTCATTAATAATTTGCTCTATTTGTCGATAATAAAGAGCACATTCTTGTGAGAATTTAACATGATTGAAGGATGTCATGACTTGAAGATTTTTCATATTTTGATCCATTTCTGAGAAAGCATCTTCACAAAATACTGCAAATTGATAACTATGAGATGCATATAGCACTCTTCCACATGTACAAAATCCATGACTTGTTGCATTTCGTTTTTCAATTTTCCATATTTTCTTGTAATTTTCTTCTAAATTTTGGATTGTTTGTTCAGCATCAGTTGTATTTTTTATGGACCTGGTTCTTGATCGAGCATATTTTTTCAATAAGACATATAAAGGATGATCTTGTAATGAAGCATCTTTTAATTCTCTTTCGACAAATTCTTTCTCAAATCTTTGGACTTGATCAATTTCCTTTATTGTGTAAAGAGATTCAAGCTGTTCGTGTGTGAATGGTTTCATTGTCGTTGGCGATAAGACTTTTTCATTTGGAACTGTTGGAACTTCCGCTAATTTTAAATCTGGATATAAATTCTCATTTTTGACTAAAGGAAATGAGAAGACATTTGGCTTTGAAATGTCCTCTAATGGAGCACTTGGCTGTATACATTCGAGGCTTTCGTCTTCTTCTTGTTCAATCTCGGAATTTATACATTCCTCCGTTTCTTGTTTGTTAATGATCTCATTCTCAATTTCTAAGGTTTCGTTTGTCGTTGGGGATTCAGATTTCATTGCTGTACATAAATCTTCCAGTTCCTTTAAATCGACATCAAATGAATCTAGAGATGATGAACATTCCAATTCTTCTGAATCTTGACTTTTAGACTTTTTCTTTTTCTAAAAAAATGATAATGAATAACAAAATAGCTTTATTAATACTTTTTATCAGCTTTTTGTTGCCTTTGTTCTAATACGTAATTTCAAAACATTATAAAATCTTTATTAATTATAACTTACACGATTTTTTGGCTTTTGACACTCCATTACACTTTTTTAATTATTGTAACTTAATTGTAATTTAACGTTATTCCCAAAAAACGCATAAATTAATTCTGATAAAAACTTTCTTTCTTTGTTATTTATTTGTTTTTAGCTTTTTACACTGAATTTGAGTAGCTAGCATCTACACTTTGTCTTACTATTGTATATTATGACTTTAACTTTATAAATTACACAAAATTGACACAAACAACACAATAATAATACGTATTTTAATTAGGCTTTCTCGAAATCCCGATCCCGATTGATTTTCGGGATCGGGATCGGGATCGGGATTCCCCGGGATTTCCCGGGAAATCCCGAAAGATATTTTTGAAAAATTTATGTGGATTTTATATCCAATTTTAATATTTGAATGAAGGTAATTAATTTTTAAAAGTTTTTATTTTTTGGACAACATATTATTGAAACAATTTTGTTATAATTGGTCTTTAATAGTTGAAAAAACTACAAAATTAAAAATTTAGTAAAATTATTTCTAGAGTTTCATTTTAATGTATGTTTTAGAAAATATCATTAATTTATAGAATTGTTTTTAGATTATTATATAAAGTCTTCAAAATAATATTTTTTAAAATTAACCCTGATAAAAACTTTTTTCTAAGTATCAAAAATATTTTTTAAAAAAAATATAGATTTTTGCCAATTTTGGTTGATTTTCCAAATTTTTTAAAATTTTAACAAAATGAAGTATCAAATGACACTAAATTTTAATAAAATTTAAAGTTAATGTTTCTTTAAATACTCAGTTTAAAAAAAATTTAAAATTTTTTTTTGAAAAAAAAGTCAAAAAAAATATTTTACTATGCAAATGGTTAAAATCGGGATTTTCAATCCCGATCCCGAAAATTTTCGGGATCCCGGGATTTTTCGGGATCGGGATTTCCCGGGATTTCCCGATCCCGATCCCGATAGCGAGAAAGCCTAATTTTAATTAATTTCAACTTTTTAATAAATTTTTAACTAAAATGTTTAAAATTTAACGGAAAATTTGAATTTATTAAAGTTCAAAAATTGAATCTGATCAAAAACAAATTTAAATCTGAAAAGTCGGTTAAGTTTTGTAAACAAAATCCATTAAATTGATAAATGCTGTTTATAGACCAAATTATAGTGATTTAACTCACCAGATATCACGAATATTCGTACATCGAACCATCAACAGCGCCAACTGCCGTGAAAAATTGTTAAATGTGTAAAAAAGGAAATTTCGGAGTGAAAAATTTTATGAAATAGATTTTACTTAATTGAATTAAATTACGTGTACATTTAAAGGATTTAGAAGCATAAGAATACAATTAATGAGATGTCTTTTTATGGTAAATTAAAGATTATTAAAAATTGACAGTGTAAAATGATGAAAATTGAATTAACAAAAAATTGTGAAAAATCTCGAAAGAAATTAATTAAATTCTCATTAAATTTTATTATAGATTGTGAACCACCACAACTGGATTGTGATTTGCCACCACCTGATGAGGAAATAAGTAAAAGAAGGGATCATGAAAATGATTTTGACCTTGATGATGAGGAAATTTCCACATATAATAGTAGAAAAACAATTAATGAACATTCTGCGATTACAAGCAACGTATTGCATTTATATGATAGCAGTCCTCCACCTGTCGATGACTTTTTCATACATAAAACAAGCTATGAGTCAGACGAACTTGAGATACCAGATATTGAGGTCGAAATGGATGAAATCGAGAATGATCCAGTAAGTTCAATAATAAAAGAACAGGATACAGTACCAAAAGACGAAACAATTATAGAGGAAGTGATAAACCCACCAAATTTGGATAGTACTGAGACACAGTCGTCAATTGAACATAAAACTGATTTAGAATTATTTACATCGAATAATAATGGAGATATTAAAGATACAACAACAACAACTACACATATAGGAACTGACTTTATTCTTGAAGATCTGCCAGAGGATGATGATAATAATGCTGATTGGAAAGACACAATAGAAACGACTGTGGTAAAAAATATAGAGGAACTGCCCGTAGAACGAATAGAAGAAAGCTTACAAAATGATGTCAATGACATTAATGATGATGATGATTTTGACAATTTTAATGATTTCGAACAAGCCATTCCAATTGATAGACATATAGAGCAACAGATTTCAATCGAGAAGACTGTCATTGAGGAACCAAATGAATTTCAATTTGAAGCTGATTTTAGTAATGCATTTGAGGCGAATTTTGACGATAATCAGTTCCAAAGCTTTAGTAATAACATTGAAGGTCAAGAGTTTCACACGAGCATAGAAAAAACACCAGCTGTAATCGATGACGAAATATTCTTAAATGAGACCAATGACGATAATGATGATGATGATTTTGGTGATTTTAATGATTTTGAGCATCAGGGACCTTCACAAGACACATTAATCGTTTCACATCAAGAAATCCAATCGACACATTTACCAATAAGTATTCTCAATGATTCAGAAGTCAAGACTATATTAAGTGAAATGTTTCCAGTCAATCAAATTGTCGCAGACGACGACGAAAGCACCACTTATCCAATTATAATGAACAAAGACAAAGGAAATGAAAATGATATGAAAATTGTTAAAGACGTGGAATCAACGTTGGCACTTAGTTACGATTATAAGGATTCGTCAACTAATCATATATTAATTAAGGCATTAGGAATTGATGAGAGGAATATTGTAAGTAGATTAGATGTAGAAGTTTTGTGTAGATTAAAGTTTTTATTTTTTTGAAAAGCTTTTTTAGTACAAAATTTAGTACAAGACAAAAAACTGAAAATTTTGAATAATTTGGCATTTGTACTAAATTTTTGAGTGCTAAAAAAGCTTTTAAGCATCAAGTAGCTAAAAATCAATCATTAAAAATCAAAATTTTGTAGCTTTTTGGACCACAATGGGCTGCCTCAAACATGCCACGTTTCGCATCAGACTTAAGCTTTAATCCATTAGAGCCAGCAAAATTTTCATCATCCAGAACTAATAGTACAGTAAATAATAGTAGTATAATCACAAGTAAAGCTAAAGATAAAGACATTGAGAAAGTATCATCAGATATTGCACCTCAAGTACCAGACATTGTACCCGAATTTGATTGGAGTGTAGCTGGTCTAACAAATCCTTTGGACGGTAAGATAAATAATTAATAAATTTATATTCTAACGGTACTAATTTTAAGATAATTAATGATGTTGTTGGCCATCAGTTTGTGTTGCAAAAAAACTATCCAAAAAAAAATCTTTTTTCAAAACTCTTAAAAATAAAAAAATTAACAATGTATCCTAATTTCGGTAAATCAAAAAAAAATCCATCCTTGTAGCACACAACAATTATCTTTTGGGTTTAGAGCATCTTAATCAAATTCCATCTTATTCTCGCACTACTAACAACACTGATGATGTTTTACGACAATTTGATACTCTTGATTCGAACAAATATGTGATTAAAAAACGTAATAGTAAGTTATCAATGAAAACATTTAAATTGTCGTTGATTCAGTATCGTAGTTGAACTTGTCGCATGCTTTTTAATCGTTAATCTTTATTTTTTTATTTTATTTTATGCTCTTATGATTTTTGATTTCTATTATCAATCCTAGATTAAACCGATTTCCTAGTATTTATGATTTATTAACTCATAACTAGTCAATGTCTTAAAAAATTTACAATTTTTATTAATGCAATTTCCATTTTTGTTGTCTTTTAAAAAAAAATCTCTTTTTAGGTAAGCAAGCTAATACGTTAATAAAATCGAATGAGGAGTCATCATTGCCATACGATTTGGGTGCATTTGATACAACAACACAAAAGATTGCAGACGTTGTTGGTTCCGATATAGACAATAGCAGCTTAAGTAATAATAAACATATATGGCAAAGTGAGAGATTCGAGGTGGCCAACACAATTGTCCGTGAACGTACTATAAAGCTTCCAGAAACTCACATTTTTACACCGATTAAAAGTATTAGTCCTGTTGCTCGTGAAGTTAGCAGAGAGACGTCACCAATTGAGAATGATAAGGATAAACGATCTGTTGTCATTAAGGAATATCATGATGTTGAATATAGTCTCGATTCATCAAAGAAATCTGATCAAGATAGTGATTTTGGTGATTTTAATGATTTTCAATCAGCTATTAATGACGTTCCAATTCAACCGTTAAAACCTGCTGTTGCTGCTAATATTTTATTACCCACAAATGTATTGGAACCACAAAAGTTGACTGTCTTAGAGCCACAAAAAATAATTGAAACAAAACAATCTGAAATTATAAGCACGACTGTTAATGAGAATGATTTTATGACTAAAACTGTTACAAATTTACCAAATCAAGTATCAACAAAATATGACGTATTTGCGGAACTAACAAAAGCTCCATCAAAATCGATTGAAGATGATTTTGCAGATTTTCAAGCAGCTCCAACAATTTTACCGCAAAAAGCTCCGGTTCCAATTGAGAAAATACAACAACAACCATTATTTAAAGAAGACTCGTCATTAACATTATCGCCATCAAGATTGGCAAATAGCATTCAAAAAATGTCAGAATCATCACAACAACAAAAAGTAGTAACATCGTGGATGCATGATACATTAGATAGTGATGAAATTAGTCGTATTGAGGCTGCATTTCCAAAATGTAAGGTAGATAGTAAAAAGAAGCAACAAATAGATGACGATGAGTGGTGCGATTTTCAGTCAGTAAGTCAATCATCATCTAATTCAGTACCAAATCATAATACGTCTGATTCTAAGAAAATGAATAATAATAGTAGTGATAATACAGACACATCAGACTGGTCTGATTTTGTAAGTGTTCCAATTGTAAAACCGTCTATAAATGCTAGTCAATTCCTATCCAAACCTAATTTTCCATCGTGGAATCAACCATCGAAACCTTATGTCAATCATACGACATCATTCTTAAGTAGCAACAATAGTCATTATGATCAATCCTTTTATTCGAGAAATAAACAGCCAATGACTATAACGAATAACTTCAATTATAATTTTGAGCGACAGGATGTGTCGTCGATTCCACCATATCAAATGTCTAATGGAATATCCACTATTTTACCCGATCTACAATTTGCATTGCCCAAGACTCTTGTTAATCTGTCACGTGGCAATGGATCTGATACAACAAAGAAATGATTGTTAGCCAATTGCGGGCAATTGAATATTGGTGATGGTGATATGATTTTGTAACATTAATTACTTTACTTTTCCTACTTACTTAATGATGTATCATGTTATGGACGAAATCACATTAATTGTGCACTAAGGACGTAATTCATCACATACACACACATACAATTTAAATAAATTTTATGTACGCTTTTATGGAAGTTATCAGGACCGAATGAGACATGACGTGATACATTAAGCTTTAGTAAATATTTCTGCAATTGTCCGCAAACGATTTTTAGATAAAAATTAATGAATGAATGAGAATTGAATTTTTTTTTTTTTTGACTATCATTAAATTAAAAAGAAGAAGTTATTTGAGTTTTTAATTAAATTAAATTATTATAAATAACCATCCATTATTCGCATAGCGATAAAGTATATAAAAGAAGTTTTTTTTTTTGTTGATTTATATTATTATGCCTCACAAAATATTGACATGGTACACTCGACTTTGAAGATGTTTGTAAAATTAATTTGTGGATTAGAATTTTTAATAGTTTCTTTGTTGAACAAGATGACGTGTTTCTTGGTTTTTTGTTGATTCTTTGTTGCTGAAATTGATCTTTAAAATTTAAATTTTTGAGTTAAATCTAGGATTTAAAATTAATCTTGACTTAAATCTCGAGATTTAAACTTCATTTTGAAACAAATCATTTGAAAACGTTCTTAAAATTTTGAAAATTTAATCTTAATTTAAAATTATGGATTGAATCAATTTTTAATTGTGAAATTGTAATTAGTATAAAAATAATATTTGAATTAGAATTGAAAACAAAAATTTTAAAATTTTGAAGAGTTAAAAATTTTAAATGTTGGAAATGAAAAAATTTCAAATTCTTAATTTTAGCTTAAAAAAAATTATTCAAAATTTGAAATTAGATTAATTTAAAAAATATAAAATTCAAATCATTTGAAATATTTTCCTCCAAATGCCACCTCCATTTATCCACACAGTCACAATCAAACGTTTTCAAAGCTGATGTACCTTGAGACTTACTTATTTTCTGCTCCATATTTTCTATAAATATGAAGAATTATTATGTATTATATATTTATATGAGGAGAAAAGTGCTGTAATTTATTATCTACATATTTTTTTCATTATTATTATTAATATTATTTAGAAAAAGAAAATCTCTTATAATTTTTGCTTATTTTGCATTTTATTTTCAAGTGCAAAGTATCGGATCACAAGAGAATTTATTGAGAATTCGAAAGTGAAAGATTGTATTATAATTCATAGTAAATGTTAGAAAAAAGAAAAGAAATAAAGAGAAAAAAAAATGTTGAAGTAATAAATTATATAAAAGATTTAGTTGTATTTATTTAGGTACTAATGTTTTAAATTTAAAAATTAAAGTATATAAAATTAAAATAATAATAATTAAAAAAAAAATGCTCATACATCTTTACATGAAATAAAACATAAAATCTATCACAGATGTAAGAAATAGTGCTAATAGAAGTAGATTAATAGCTATCACTTACTTGGCACAAGTTTAGAATATAGACAATAGAAAATAGACTTTGGGACACTTATTACTATTTTTTTTTTCTTTCTTTTGTTAAAAAAAAAAATCTACTATTTTACAGTCTTTAAACAGCTTTCTTCATTATTGCGCAGTGAAGAGCTTCTTCTGGTAATTTGACATAATAATCACATAATTTGAGGAATGTGTGTATCCAGAATTTCTAATTTGCATACTAAAGTAGTAATTTAACGTTATTAACTAATGATGCATTCTAATAAGCTCACATAAAATTATTAACTTAATATTTTGCTAGCATACGATTACTTTCTAGAGGAAATGATAAATTATTTAAGGAAAACTAGTGGCGCTAGTAAAATGTCTTCATATCTATCTTCATTCAAGTTTTGTTCACTTTGGTTGACTAAATGTCATTTTTAACGGCTTTTTTTGCTTTTGATTTTTAACGGATTTGTAAAATTTGAATTTAATTTAAGTATAAAATTAATTTGAATCTTTTAAAAACCGTTGAAATTTCACTTTAAGTTTGAACTTATTCAATCGACAAAAACTACACTTTTATGTCATCCATTTCGTATAAATTACTGTTCTTAAATTATTCATTGAACTTTGTGGTCATGTGCGCGACAATGCTTTTGTTCAATTTGAGTCCATTTTAATAAAAATAAAAATTAACATTTGTGCATGTTATGGCATATTGACTTCCCATAATTTAATAGTATTATCTAAAATGACTTGAAAAAATTTTCTCTTCTCGGGCTCTTTAATTGCCACCGCAAGTGATTTAAGTTCTAGTTGAAGAATTGCTTCATTTCCAAGTAATTCATCGAGTGCTTTAAGAAGAGTCGTCGATCCATGCAATTTTAACAGACTATTGTATGTAAATAAATAATAACTGAGTTTAAGCTTCCGCGTAGCCCATCTTTCGACAGAACTGTTGCCGCTAGCACATCTGATGCTTCCTAGATGCTCAGCAAACCAAGGAGCAAAAAAGTTCTGTGGGAATTGAATGAGAAAAATTATTAGAATACTCAATATCGTGATCTGTATCAAAAAAGCTTTTGAGTACTAAAATTTTTGAACTATATAATTTTTAGTACTGCTAACTATAGTACAAAAATATTAGAAATTAAATTTTGCATTATTTTCCAGCTTTAAAATGTTCTCTGTGTATTTAATTACACATTATGAGTCAGTGTTGGCAAGCCGCCGGGCGGCCGCCGCCAAGGCCGCCAAAACGGCGGCCGCTGAGTGGCGGCCGCCGGCAATTTTTTTTGTGGCGGCGGCCGCCACCGGCGGCGGCCGCCACTGGCGGCGGCCGCCAAACACGGCCGCCGTTTTGGCCGCCGGGCGGCGGGCGGCGGATTTTTTTCATTATTATTTTCCTTTTCTTTAATTATCTATACTTGTTTTAAAAGAAAATGAAGGAAAATAGTGAAAATTTTAAAAAAAATTGTAAAAAATTAAAAAAATGAAAAATTTGATGGAAAATTAAAAAAAAAAATATATTTTTTTGGTCAAAATTATGAGAAAATGACAAAAATGAATGAAAATTGCAGAAAATTGAAAAACTTGAAAATTTGGGATGAAAAACCCCTCAGAAAAGTGATTTTTCACGTTGATTTTCTTATTTGGGATGAAAAACCCCTCAGAAAAGCGATTTTTCACGTTGATTTTCTTAGTTGGTATGAAATACCCCTCAGAAAAGCGATTTTTCACGTTGATTTTCTTATTTGAGATGAAAAATCCTTCAGAAAAGCGATTTTTCACGTTGATTTTCTTAGTTGGGATGAAAAACCCCTCAGAAAAGCGATTTTTCACGTTGATTTTCATATTTGGGATGAAAAACCCCTCAGAAAAGCGATTTTTCACGTTGATTTTCTTAGTTGGGATGAAAAACCCCTCAGAAAAGCGATTTTTCACGTTGATTTTCATATTTGGGATGAAAAACCCCTCGGAAAAGCCGTTTTTCGGGTTGATTTTCTTAGTTGGGATGAAAAACCCCTCAGAAAAGCGATTTTTCGCATTGATTTTCTTAGTTGGTATGAAAAACCCCCCAGAAAAGCGATTTTTCACGTTGATTTTCTTATTTGGGATGAAATACCCCTCAGAAAAGCGATTTTTCACGTTGATTTTCTTAGTTGGGATGAAAAACCCCCCAGAAAAGCGATTTTTCACGTCGATTTTCTTATTTGGGATGAAAAACTCCTCAGAAAAGCGATTTTTTACTAAAAATTTATTAAAAAAGAGTAAAAAATGATTTTTGTCGAAATTTATATGAAATTTTTCATCAAAGTTTTTAATTTTTTATAATTTTCATAAAATTTTTTATTATATTTCACATTTTCCTTCATTTTTGTTTAAAAAAAATTGATTAAAGAAAGAAAAAAAATAATTGAAAAAAACTGGCCGCCCGCCGCCCGGCGGCCAAAACGGCCGCCGATTTTGGCGGCCGCCGCCAAAAACGGCCGCCGCCGCTTGGCGGCCGCCGCCACTTTTTTTTTCGGCGGCCGCCGCCAAAATCGGCCGCCGCCAATGGCGGCCGCCGCCGAGCAGGCCGATTCCAACTCTGTTATGAGTCTTTAAAGCATGCGATCAAAATTAAAGCCATTAAAAGCTAGATTTAAGGTTTAAATGTCCAAAAAATACAACATCAATATTTTAGACCTAAGCCTCCATCTTCGAAGCTTTAACAATTCACAAAAGCTCTGATGACATTCACTAAACTGCAATTATAAATTTGCAACACTTACGTAAAGATCATTCTTTGATAGCGATGCAAACCCACGAGCTTTTAATTTTTCTTTAATGTGCTGATAATTTCTTTTATTAAAAACGAAAACCTGAATGAATAGCAATGAGAAAATAAAAAAAAGAATTAATAGAATAAATAAAAACACCAATGTTGAATTAAAATTTCGTAAGTTTATTCAGTCATACCTGATATAAAGAGTTGCCTGTCACATAGCTGCTGATGTAGTGACTGCCATATTTCTCAATAAATTGTAATACCGAAACTGTATCTCCGACGGTGATATTTTTGATTTTTTCAAGAGCACCGGCCTCGATTGGCTGATTTGGTGCTATTGGCCTTTTCAATTTGGCACTTTCGCGAAACCTTGATACTCTAACAAGTACATAACTATAATCACCAATGATATAAGATGAATTGATTCCTAGCTTCTTAGCTGTGATTTCTGCATGCCATCCCGCCTGAAAAGCTTTATATGGACTTGCCATTGACTCTATTTTAAACTCACGGAAGTATGCTTGAAATAATTGTTGCTTGTTATCGCAAAATTCCATGTGAAAATCACCATTAAAGTTCTTTGAATTATCTTCAGTTTTTTCATCTATTGACAGGCCCTAAACGTTGTTATTGTTGGTTATTGTTGTTGAAAGAGAAAGAAATAATTGCTTCATTAACAATGGCTTGCTTTTAAGAAAATATCAGGAAATATGGATTGAATTTCTAACGGATATTTCAGATTTGAAAAATTCTTTAGTATAAAAAATTTTAAAATATGGTTTTTTCGTTAAATTTAGAATTTTTGATAATTTTAGAACTTTAACGTTAGAACCTCTATCCACATTCAATGCACACATTGCATGCATAAATCAATGATGTTCTCACGCACTTGGAAGACGTTCTTCGTGGGTTCCTTAAAGATCCACCTTTCCGTATCATTATATGATATGACTTTCATTGAAATGGAAAGATAACCGTAACGAACGAACACATTAATTGCCTTTCCAACACGTAACAGTGATTCACTTTGACCCACACATTCTTTTGTCGTGAATGCAATCGAAATAAATGCTATAGCAATAAGACTTAACCATTTTGATCGTGTCATAATATTAGCGAACCAATACTACTCGTATATATGCATAGAATTCAACAATATATTTTGTGTTGTTGTTACTGTCCGATTCACACTGAGGAAAACGTTTTTCTCTGTAAAATAAAATATTAAGAGCAAAAAAATATAAAAATCAATTTCTGCTTTTTTTTGTTGTGTCTTACACATTACATTGGTTATTTCAATTGCAGCATCATGCAAAATACACTTGCAAAAAATATATATCTACGTACGTACGTTAAGCATATGACATTTTTAATAAAAAATAAAATTTAAGTTTTTTTGTATATATGGAATGCAGACGCAAAAGAGAATTTTTAATTTATGCTAATTTTTTTAACACTTTTGGAATTGATTTTTAATGCTTTTTCCTAAAATAATTTTTATTTGTTGAAGTTGAATTTAAGTTTGTTGGATTTTCATAATTTTAAATTTTGAACATTTTTGCTCATTTTTGGTTCGTTTTCAAATTTAAAATTTGAAGTTATTTTAAAAGAATTCATTTAATCATAATATTTTCAACATTTAAAATTCTAAAATTTCTTGAATTTAGTTAAAGATTTAAAAAAATTTAAATTTAAAAAATTTTACAATTTGAAATTTAAAAAAAAAATTACAATTTAAAATTTTAAAAAAAAATTACAATTTAAAATTTTAAAAAAATTTTACAATTTGAAATTTTAAAAAAATTTTACAATTTAAAATTTTAAAAACTTTAACAATTAAATAATTTAAAATTTTTAAAATTTAAAGATTTTAAGCATTGAAATTTTGAACTTTTTAAAATTTCAAAACTCTAAAAATTATAACTTTGAAAATTTACAATTTTAAAAATTGCTAAAAAAATTATAAATCATTTTAAAAATAATTCATTTATATCCAATTTTGCGCCCGCTTATGTAACTGATTCTCAGAACTGATTTTGTTTAGAATGAAGCTTATGTTTGCAAAAAAAATAGCATTTAAATTTACACAGAAAGTAAAGTATTATTTCCTATTTTCCTATCTTAATTGCTTAGTCAAAAAATTTTCACAACAAATTATGAATTAGTAAACAGCTTTTGGAGTCGTTTTATTGCACAGGTAAATGCAATGTAGTGTGAAGCACGTGTGTGAGATAAAGGTACAGTTTAATTTATTTCTGAAAGATCTTGCAGCAACAATAAAACAATTTATTGATCAATTATCGATATTGTGAAATTTATGATGAAATAACTCAGGATAATTCAATGTGAAGCGATTGCAAACTTATCCGAAATTTAATACTTTTGAATATTATAATCGATTTTATGGAGCAATTCACATTCTACCACTTTTAAGCTTAAATCTTGAATTCATTCAAGGATTCCGAGTCTGCAATTTCATTTTTATTTCGAGAGTATTTTGCTTAACTAGTTTATTATTGAGCATTTAATTAATTATTTAAAAATTAATCTAACAAGATATAATTAAATCGCCGGATTTTAAAATTAAATCCACTTGAATTTAAATTAAATCTCAAGATAAAAATTTTAATCCAGCCAAATTTAAAATTGAATCAGTTATAAAATCCGTCAAAACCCAAATTAAATCAACATTGATGCTAATAAATCCATAAAGATTAAATCAAAGGTCCCCTTAACTACCTCATCATTATCCAAAATGATATCTAAATTATGCAATCTTCACTCAAGCTACCAATTTAAACTAGAGCGAATTATTTTATTTTATTTTATGTGAATTTTATGGCTTTTTTGCATAAATTTTAATTTTTTTCTTCTTTTGCTTCCAAAAAAATTACAGCTTAGTCATTCATAGTTTTTATTCACAGTAAATTGTCCCATGAACTTATTCAACAAAGAGTAGCAAGTCAGGTGTTAAAAGAAAGGAAGTAAATTGAAAATTATGACAATAGAATATTCATAACTGCAAAAACAAAAAAAAAAAAATAATGCTTTTTTTGTGTGATTCTAAGGTCACAGACGAATGCTTCAGTTGTCTAAATAGAATGCGTTAATTGAGTGAATTAATGATTTTCTAACGGAAAATTTGAATTTAAAGTTTAACGGATTTTAGAGTTTCATCTAAATTTAAAATTTACTTTGAAATTTAATTTTTAAATTCAAAAACTTTATTTAAATTCAAAAGCGTAATTTACGTTGAAAATTCAAATAAAATTTTTTAATGAAGAAAACTAGCACAGCTGATCCTCAATGATCGTTTAGAATATTAATGCACATTAAATTCTCCTATAATATCACTATTAATAATTTTTATTCAAGGTGCGTCTCAATTTCATTCATTATTTGGTGACATTCATTTATGACGTTACAATCAAGTCCAAATATTTTGGTTCCTTTAAAAAAATTCCCAAAAAGCTAAGAAATAAAGATTCTAAAAAAAAAATCCCAATTCTCAATCTACGTCACTAGCAATCATCCCTCACACCACAATTAACATTTTCTTCTCTTTCATTTCCCGTTGATTAAAGACTGTAACTTTTATACATAAGCACTATGATTATGCTAATCAATAAACATTCGTTAGCGCGTTAATAACCTTGCATTAAATTATTACAACCGAATGTTGGCTGAAGTTATTTTCAAGATCATGAACATCCGAAGACTAAAAGACAATGACATTGCTTCTTTTTGTACGTACACAGAGACTTCCTCAAAGCATACAATTCTTTTATTCGTGTAGATATTGTTAACAAAAAATGTAGAATTCTTAATTTAATGAGAACTTGCATGTTGTTCTTCCCATCATTAATCATGATTCATTATGAATTGTAGCAATTAGCTTGAGGGTCCTTGGTTTTGATAATCTATTTGTTCTGTCAGAATTTAGTTAGAATTTGCAAAAAATTTGAATTTTAAATGTTCGTTAAAAAGGAATTTTGAAACTTTTAAAAGAGGAATTGAAAATTATTAAAACCGAAGACCCACAAAACACTTAATTTATGATAAGAATTTCATTAAGAAGTGGGAATTAAATTCTTATTAATGCCAACTAAATTAGCTGAAAAAAAATCTCTTGCCTTCAGCACAATTGACCTTGAGCACCTATTCACTTTCAATCGTTAGACTGAATTCATCGCATTTTTATGAGTGAATACAGAGGTTGATTTGATTAACATCTTTACTTCTATATTTACTTTTCATGATCTTCGTCACTTTTTTTTCTTTTGTGTCAGGATGGGAAGGAATGAATGAAGAGTGATCTTGAATGCTAAACATGTGAGTTTTTTGGGTGAGAACAAGACAGAGGGTAAAAATAAGAAGAGACGGGAAATATCCACTATTAAATATCATGTTCTTTAAATATTTGATTAGTCTGATGCCTTTTAAAGATGAACAAATATTCAAACATTTCTTAAAAATCGAAAGAGTAATAAATTCACTAACCGAGATTGATTTTTTTTAATACATTTTTTTTTTGCTTCATATGTTTTATAGAAACCGGTTTGTCTTAAAATGATAAACATTTTAACATTTTTGAGCACTTTTTGCGATACTTTTTGTTGCGTTCATTCACTTTGGGTGATTTATTAGAATTTTTATTTCTTGACTGTGATCCATGTTACATCATATTGTTTGAACATTTTTGAGTGTTAAGCTTATCTCAATGCGATATCTAAAGTCTAATATTGCGTGCAAATCTTTTCGTTCAATCGATTGCACCAGGAAGTAATTCGAGTGGCTTAAATCACTTTTTCAATAAGTTTTTAATGACTAAAAGCTGTTTATTATTGAACTTTATCGTGATTTTTTTTAATTATTGATCATTGAACTTTAAAAGTTTTAATTGTTTTAATTTAGATTTTTATCGTATATTTTGAGTATTAAATTCTTAGAATGAATTTTGTAACGTAAAATTTGAATTTAAAATTTTTGAACAAATTTGATTCTTAGAATTTAAATTTTTAGAACAATTTTGTTCAATTTTCTAACGAAAATTTTAACTTTAAATTTGCTTCAAATATTTAGAACACGATTTAGCCTAAATCATTTAGGTTCAAAAATATGAATTTATTAATCCACTTCAATTCATCCTAAAAATTCTAAAAATCTTGAAATCTATACATTAATTTTATATCGACTGTAACTTAATTTATCAGACATCCTTGATTTATCAGAACGATCACATTATAGACCGGAAAAATGCGTTCAAGTCTTCCGCATCCATAAATTTAGTTTTATCATTTTATTGCTAAGACTTTTAAAGAATTTTTATTCTTATTTTTTTCAAAATGCCAATCATATTAGGAATTGGTGTGGCTGAAGTACCACGGCATGTTATGTCCAAATGTTCTGAAACTTTGCCAGAATTAAGTCCATATTACGTCCAATTGCGTCCAGCAAAAATTTAATTTCGTCCTACTTCCTGTATCTGGATACGGCAAGTCAAAGTTTTGGGCACTTTTGCCTTCGTACTTCAGGATTTAAAACGGCATGATTTCTTAAAACTAACTTTATGTGACATATTATATATAAAATTGATCTACTAATTACGTCCAATTGCGTCCCGCAAAAATCTTTTGGAACCGATGTCCCTAACGAAAGTTATGGCTACTCAAAGTTTTGCTTGTGGACCAAAAAATTTTCTACCTAGAAACTGATGATTTTCACAAATTTTTCTGATCAAAAATTAATAAACTAATTATTTATTTGCCTTTGTTTTTTAACGCTTAATATTATTTTCAAAAAAGTTTATTAAAATCGTGATGCTTAAAAAAAATAAAAATCATCATTTAGATAAGTGATTTTTCATCGATTTTCACTCTTTATTTCACTTTTCACAAATTTTTCTGACCAAAAATTAATAAACTAATTATTTATTTGCCTTCGTTATTAAACGCTTAATATTATTTTAAAAAAAGTTTATTAAAATCGTGATGCTTAAAAAAAAATAAAAATTATCATTTAGATAAGTGATTTTTCATCGATTTTCACTCTTTATTTCACTTTTCACAAATTTTTCTGACCAAAAATTAATAAACTAATTATTTATTTGCCTTCGTTATTAAACGCTTAATATTATTTTCAAAAAAGTTTATTAAAATGGTGATGCTTTAAAAAAATAAAAATCATCATTTAGATAAGTGATTTTTCATCGATTTTCACTCTTTATTTCACTTTTTACAAATTTTTCTGACCAAAAATTAATAAACTAATTATTTATTTGCCTTCGTTATTAAACGCTTAATATTATTTTCAAAAAAGTTTATTAAAATCGTGATGCTTAAAAAAAATAAAAATTATCATTTAGATAAGTGATTTTTCATCGATTTTCACTCTTTATTTCACTTTTCACAAATTTTTCTGACCAAAAATTAATAAACTAATTATTTATTTGCCTTCGTTATTAAACGCTTAATATTATTTTCAAAAAAGTTTATTAAAATGGTGATGCTTAAAAAAAAATAAAAATCATCATTTAGATAAGTGAATTTTCCAAGATGGTTGCATAATGATCCATAGCTTTAAAGTGACATAAGTCAGTCGTGGATGGTCAAATTCAAAAAATGATTCCATATTTATAATCCTTGTGAAAAGTAGATATGTTTAGACATATAACTTGACACTAAAAAAATATGAAACTTTTTCATATTCAGGTACGACAACAAAAATTGAACTGCCATAAGTCTGAAATGTCAGCATAGTCGTAAATAATTCTTTTATATTTGAGTTCCTGAGAAAAGGAGATGTGATTTGATATATAACTTGACCAAATCATCAGTTTCAAGGTAGAAAATTTTTTGGTCCACAAGCAAAACTTTGAGTAGCCATAACTTTCGTTAGGGACATCGGTTCCAAAAGATTTTTGCGGGACGCAATTGGACGTAATTAGTAGATCAATTTTATATATAATATGTCACATAAAGTTAGTTTTAAGAAATCATGCCGTTTTAAATCCTGAAGTACGAAGGCAAAAGTGCCCAAAACTTTGACTTGCCGTATCCAGATACAGGAAGTAGGACGAAATTAAATTTTTGCTAGACGCAATTGGACGTAATATGGACTTAATTCTGGCAAAGTTTCAGAACATTTGGACATGACATGCCGTGGTACTTCAGCCACACAGGAATTGATGATATTTTAAAACGAAAGATTCCGTCACTCGCACAATTTTTGTGTTAAAAGAGAAACAAATGAGCGAATAAAAAAAAACTAGTCAGTCTCATAAAAAATCCAATTTTCTGATTATTTTGCAGCACAAAACTCGAGATTATGAGTCTTTATAGAAATTTGCATGTTGATGATGTGCACACGTGATTGACTTTTATGATTGAGTGATAAAATGTCAAATGCATTAGGCACGTGCAGGCTTTCGATATAGAACTTATTTATTTTTGTTTTTTTGTTAACATAACGTTATTAAATCATAGAGAGTTGTGTACAATCGTTTACATTGCTCTGTTATCATTAGAATACACTTTGACCTTACACAACCGTCCGTCATCGAAAATATGCATACTGTATTAATTATTTCGTTGCATAGTATTTCCTATAACTTGTTGGATTATTTATTTTTATATATTGCATTGCACACATTGATTTTTCTCAACACTAACTTCTTTCACTGTTCTTTTAATTTTAACTTGGAGTCCTCGATTTTTATTAAATGCAGGATTAAAATTGAATTTTTAACGTATTTTTTAGATTTGATTTTTTTTGAAAGTTCAAAAATTTGTTCAGTAATTCAGTACAAGTCAATTCAGTTCACTTTTTGATAGATTCAAATTTTAAAAAGTCGTTAAATTTTAATTTTTCCTCAAACGGTTAAAATAAAAAGATTCAGTTTAGAATCAACATAATCCAACATTTATTCAATTCTTAGACCCCCGTAGTATTATATTTTGCAAGTGACTTCATTTCAGGAGAATAATTAGCACAATTAATTACATAGAACAAAAAAAGCTCCGAATTAGAGTCGACAAAATAAAGAACACCTTTTGTTAAATAATTTCAATTGACTAAGGTAGCAAATATTAATTTTTTTTATATTACTTTAATAAACGACTAACCAGTGTTAAAATTCTCCCAACTAGCAGTAACGACTTGAAGTTTAAAACTGAGGACTGTGTGTGGTTAAATAAAATGAAAAAAAAAAATCGACTCAAGAAATTCTCATAAAGTGAAAACTCAAAAGAAGAAAGAAAAATAAAACTTGAGAGAGAGACAAACAGGCTGTATGTTGAGCGTTAAGTGAGCATTATTATAAATTTAATTTTATTATTTTATTGAATTAACAGACACGAAAATTGAGAGTAAAAAAAATTAATAATTGATTGCATTTATCGCTCTGATTGAGAATAAATTTTTTATTTACATCGTCTGCATGCCGAGACATTATTTAAATTTGGACACTTGAACTCTGTTTATTGAGTGATATGCTCACGATCATCATTCATCTCTATTTTGTCTTAGTACAGAATTTAACGGTCAATTTTAAATTCAAATGTTTATTTAGTACAAGCCCCTCGTAAACTTCCATGCTGAATTATTTCAAAAATTATCGAGCACATTGTTTTTTTTTTGAGCATTGAAACATAAAAATTATTAAAAGTAAGTAAATCTGCAGTAATTAAACATAATAACAGTATCTAACTTTATTTAATTAATTTTATAGATGAAGACAAAAGGAAAGAAGTACGAAGATATGAGTATCGATAGCTTTTTCGAGGAAATATCATCAAAAACAGAAAGTGAGGAACCGCAAGTTGCTAAAAAGTCCAAGGACAAGAAAAAATTGAAGGATAAAGTCAAGAAAAAAGATAAAACGAAGGAAGTGAATGGAAAATCATCAAAAGTATCATTAAAAAATTTAGATAAAACAGATCCAGAACTTTATGAATTTTTGGAGAAAAATGACAAGAAACTGCTTAATTTTACTATGAATTTAAATGATGAAGCAAGTGAAAAATCTGATAATGAGGAAAAAGAGGAACTGGATGACAGTGCTAATGATGTCCACGTACCAACAGAATTGGAAGTAGCTAGTGACGAAAGTGACTATGAAGGAGATGAAACTGATAAAGTTAAGGCAAAGAATGTTATAACATTAAAAATGCTTAGAGAATGGGAACAGAATCTCCAATCTGAAGAAGTCTCACCAGAAGTTATAAGAAATGTCGTTAAAGCATTTAATTCAGCCTTAATATCAGTTTCTGATGATCCAAATGCTCGTATTGGACAGTATAAAGTTGAAGGTGCTGCAATATTTAATGGAATCGTTCAATTGTGCGTGTTGAACATGGAAAATGCTATTAAGAAGTGCTTGAGGCTCTCATTAAAATCCAGTTTCAAAGAAATTCAGAAAAATAAGCGATTCAGTAAATTGAAAAATGCTATACGATCTTATCTGATGGATCTTACAAAGTTATTGGAAACGGTCGCAAGTAACAACATATTGTTAGTAATCCTAAAGCATTTACACCAAATTGCATCGCTTTTCACTGCATTTAAGAGCATAACGAAACCAGTTCTTAAGCGATTAATTCATTTGTGGTCAACGAACGAAGAATCAGTAAGAATTGTTGCATTTTTATGCATATTAAAAATAACGAGGACTCAACCAGAAAATTTAAATCAAGTCTTACGAACGATGTATATGGAGTATGTGAAAAATAGCAAGTTCGTGAGTCCAAATACTCTACCATCAATAAATTTTATGAGACGTTCTTTAACAGAACTTTTCTTACTCGACTTGAATGTCGCGTACAGTCATGCTTTTCTTTTCATTCGTCAATTGGCCATACATTTGCGTAATGCCACAATACTACAAAAGAAAGAGCACTATCAACAAGTTTATAATTGGCAATATGTCAACAGCTTAAAGTTATGGGCCGACGTATTATCATATGTTCCAAATACGTCATCAAAATCGGATGCAAAACCAAAAATGCAAGCATTGATTTATCCTTTAGTGAGCATTATTAATGGTGTTATTAAATTAAAATCAAGTGCTCAATATTTCCCATTAAGATTTCATTGCATTAACATTTTAATTAACATATCGAAAGCAACAAATATTTTCGTGCCTGTTTTGCCATACATAATTGAAGTTTTAAATTCAACAACGTTCAATCAACAGCACAAAAAATTGGCAATGAAACCACTCTCATTTTTGTGTATTTTGCGTATACAAAAAGGACATTTAGATGAAAATGCGTTTAGAGACGAGACAATTCAGCAAGTTTATGGAACAACATTAGAATATTTAAATCATCAATGTTCTAGTATCGCATTTCCTGACTTGATTCTTCCATTCATAATGTCACTCAATCAGTTTATTAAAAAGACCAAAAGTCCAAAGTATGCAAAAGAATTAAAAGTGCTGGCTGACAAGATTACAGAACATTCAAATTACATTGAAAATGAGCGACAAAAAATTACATTCTCGCTTAATGACGATAATTACATCAAGAGTTGGGAAATTAATCATAAAACTGGTCAAACGCCAATCGAAGTGTTGTACAATCAATGGCAAAAGACAAGTAAGAAGAAGCAAAAGGTCGCAAAGGTTGAGAATATTGAAGATGGCTCAGATGTTGAAGAAATTGAAGATTATGAAAAAGTTCCAAAAGTCAATAAAAAAGAAGCTAATAAAAAGAAGTCCAAGGATAAAGACGAGCCTGTTGAATTATTTCCATCTGATGACGACGATAGTGATGATATGGGAGATTTTGATGATGATGATGATGATGACAGTCAGGATTATTCAGACGACGAAGATATGGGTGGCAGTAGTGATGATGATAATGAAGAATCAGACACAGAAATTAGCAATAAGAAGAAAAATGGACATGTCAAGCAAAAACAAATGGATTCAGATGAAAATGATGAAAGTTCTGTAGATGAAGACGAGTCTGGTGACGATCAACAGGATATTGTTAATGACATGTCTTTGGATGATTGGTAGAACTTTAAATTAATGCTGTGCAGGTATTTCAAACAATTTATTCTTCATAAAACAGAATTACAATAAGGAATAATTGTATGCACCCCCAACACCCGTCTACAATCACCAAACAACTCCCAAGAACTACAAACATGAATTCAAAATGTAAATTGCAGTTAATATAATCGGTAATAAAGTTTATCATACATCTTTTTTGTAAACACAGCCATGTGCTCTTGTCCTTTACTCTTTCCACCTTGATTCTGTACTTGCGCAATGACTTTATGCGTTTCTTTGCGCCTTCAGCAATTTTTCTCTTTTTTTCTCATTTCTTTTCATTTGTAATCGAACTTTTCATCGAACGATGGAAAAAGTTGTCGCGGTGTGGCATTTTTATTAATTAAGTTAATTTTATACTCAATATCAATGTAGTTTATTATGAAAAAATTAAAATTCAAGGATAAAGTGAATAAGGTTTATGGAAAAGTTTACAATTTAGTGAAAAATTTACTTTTTGTGGACACAGTTAGTAGGAAAAAAGGAAAGTTAAATCTACCGTGATAATTTTTTTTTTATATCCAAAAATAGTTTAAGTACCTGACAAATTAAGTTTCAAATTACACAAGAAATTAATAGAATGAATGTTGATAATTAATAAAAGTTAAACAAATGTAAAGAAAGTAGCTGGAAAATAAGAAGAAAAGTGAAAATTTTCAGCATCAAGGTGAGTTATAGGAATCAGATTTATGCGCAAGATATATCCATGAATAATTATGAATGAATGAATTAGTCACGCTAATATAGAAATAACAATATTAAAGTATGTGGAAATGTATTCATGGTAGGATTCTTTTCATTTCCTTTTACGATCCTTTGTACTATTTATTTTTTTTCCCACCAGTCTAATGACCGACCACAAACAAAAAATTAGTTCATTGATTTTATGACTGGCTGCTACATCGTGTGACAGATTTTTCATTAAAAATTTTTCAAGGAAAATTCGTTTGAATTTGTGCCAATTTTTTCGGTTGTTTCCCCAAAAATTACAAAGCCATTCTTCATGTGCTCTTGGGTGATTAATTTTCATTGTCTAAACAGTCCATTCTCGCTGACCTTTCAATGCTATTATATCGATTTTTTTATCTTTGACTTGCTGTAAGGTAATAAAACACGTTATATTTACTTAAAAGGGATTCTGTCTCATAATTCGTTTACAAGCACGCTTTTAAGTATAGCTTTTGTCACTTCCGTTTTGAAACTACTCATAATTAATCCTTGAATTTACGTGCTGAGATTCGTACCTTTAAACTTTCTGTGAAATATTTTTGGAATTTTTAACGTATTTTTTGAATTTTAAATTTTTCTAATTCGAATTAAAATTTTTGAAATTTGGAACTGAATTCAGAAATTTTCTAAATTTTGAACAATTTTTTATAAAAAACAGCCACAAATCAGTGGAAAGTCATCAACAACATTACTAATCCAACAAAGACATTTAAATAGTCACAAGAAAGTCGAAAGTTCTGGAAAGTTCTCAAAAATTTACATACATTCATAACCTAAAAAAAAATCATAAAAGTGAATAAAAGATAATAAAATCTCCCTTCATTGCTGACGGAATTTAATATACTAGTATATTATTTTATTGATTTAGCAATTCAGCTGTTAAACAGTATAACATTGTCCCAAAAAAAATTATGCAGTATAAACTTACTGCTTTATCTTCTTTCAATCTAGGTTTATATAGACAAAAAAAAATTATCAGAAGGAAGCACAAATTTTATCAATTTATCGATAAACATGTTTCTTCAAATTTTATATATTTTTTTTTTCGATGATATCAGAGGATTAACGTTAGCAAGTGTAAAAATGATGACATAAAGTACTTTAGAGTTGAACAATGATCCTTCCATCTTCGTCAGTCAATTCCAAGTCTCCTTCTAATTCAAATTCAAAGCGTTGAACTCTCAATGGATAGTTGAGGAAGCATTGTTCTAATGCACTTCTAACTTGTTCACGATTTGCAGCAGTAATAGTAAATTCATTATCAATGCAGACATTATTACGAAGACGGAGTGTTGTCAAGTTTGGCATGTCTACTATTTCTCGGAAAATTTCATCAATTTGGTTGTTGTTGAACATAAGTTGACCGATTTGTTGATTAGATGCGAACCAGCGATGATCGATTGTTTGAAGTTGATTAAATCCAATTTCTACCAAATATAATTGAGGTAATGGAGCAAATGTATTTGGAGGCAGTGTTGTCAATCTTCCGTCATAAAGATGAATTTCTCTCAAATTTGCTAATCCAGCAAAAGCAGCTTCATTGATGTACTCTAAATTATTAAACCACATGTTTAAGATTTGCAAGTTTGTAGCATTTTGGAAGGCATTAGCTTCAAGACGTCTCAAAGCATTCATCAAAATTGTCAATTCATTCAATTGTGTGGCATTAATAAAAGCTCCAGGTTGGATGTATTCGAGATTTGATCCTTGATAACGCAAATGACGAAGATTTGGGAATGTATTAAAAGATTGAGTTAAAATGTATCTGACATTTGATGCATCAATCCAGACATGCTGAACATTAGCATTTGTATTTCCAGCTACGTGAAATCCACCAAGTTCAACTTGATCGTTAACATTAACAAGTTCAATTCCACGTAATAAGCATGTGTAAATTCCAAAATTAACTCCTTGGAAGGATGTACCAAATGAACAAGTCAATCTACGTGGTCCAAGTGTGAAGCATGGTTGTAATCTGTTATTTAAATCATTTCTACCAGCAACTGTATGAAGATTGATAAATTGACCACTATAGCAAGGATTTGTGAGGAAATTGAATGTCCTTAAATTTATTAAATTATCGAAGAATGAGGAATTGATGAAAGTAACTTGATTACCGTTCATGCTTAAAGCTGTTAATTGCAAGTTTGTTTGAAGAGCAGTAGCAGGGATCGTTGGGAAAAGATTTGAACTTAAATCCAATTCAATAAGACCAGTAAAGAGTCCCCAAACTGCATTGTCAATAAATGTTAGCTGATTGAACATCATAAGAACTTGTTGAAGACCAACAGTATTGGTAAAAGCTTGTGGACTAATTGTTGAGATGACATTACTGTTCAAGTTCAATCTTCTTAAATTTGGTCTATTAGCAATTGATTGTGGTGGTAAATCCGTAATGTTACTTCCTGTAATTTTAATTGACACCAATCCTGTAAATCGAGCAATGTGTGTTGTTGGGAAGTACTGGAAGTTATTATTAATACTGACAAAGCTAGCAATAGTTGTGTCACTTTGACCTGGCAAATGATTTGCAGTACTGATTACGAAACTATCGAATTGTGCTAAATCCACTTGTGGCAATCGACATGTATATTCATTGTCAGAGAATGCAAGCATGCACGGTATATCGATTTGTCCATGTGCTGCTGCACATAGTGACAAAATTATGCAAATTAATGCCTTCATTTTCACACAAAACCGAGATTTTTTTTTTCTTCCTTCACTTTATTCCCGCAAACGCTAATTGAAGACTAAATGTGAGCTAAATATGAAATCAGTTTTTATGTAACTTATCAAAATTTATCATTATCTATTTGATATCACACGGCTGAGATTTGTGGATTAATTTTCCTTAAGCTTTATTATCAGAAGAAGAATTTGCTACAACAACGAAAATGATGAATAATTTTCAAAGTAAAAGATAGCAAGTTAATGTATTGAGTTGTGGTGTGTTTTATGACTTTTATGGTGTGAATTATTTATTATTATGTATAGTCATAAATCAGCCAGCTTCTCAAAGGGACTTCAGGCTGTTACTCTTATTTTTTTTTTTTTTTGGAAAATTGATTTAGTCTTCTTATATGTCACATTATGGTATTTAAATCTGAACGTTGGATCCGATAAATTTGAAAACGTGACTGGAATATTTAACCTTGAAAGTTTTCAAGAACAAAATTTGAAGCTTTATAATTTAAATCAATCCTGTATATAGAATTTCGTAATAAAAACCCCCAAAAATTATCTGTATTGACATGGTGTAAATTTATTAATTATCAATTTTATCGGTGATTCATGCATTCTTATCAGCAAAGTTATTTACCCACTACTGAATCTTTAGAATAGTCTTCTGTTAAATCGATAAATTCATATGTTGTATTCTCATCCGGCAATGCTGTGGTGGTATCATCAATATCAGGAAACTCTGTTGTTGTCATTTCGGGCATTTTATTATTTCTCATATCGGGATTTACTTGCACAATTCCATACTGATTGCCTGACTTAATATTCATATTGTTCTTGCCAACTTGAATTAAGTCCGGTGTATTTCCTTTCTGAAATGATGCATTTTATTAATGAAAGCTAAAAAACGTGAAATTAGGGTGCTTGACTCTAGAAAACCCACCCCTGCTGACTATTCTTTTGCCTTAGGGACCGTTTTTTTATTACGTAACAAAATAACGGTCATTTTTTGGGATTCTCAGAAAATCTATTGTTCTTTCTCTGACCCCCTCCCCCCCTGCGTTACGTAATAAGTGAACGGCTCCTTATATTGACAAAATTTTTCATTAAATAACTAAAAGCATTTTTATATTGAATAATATTACTTACATTGTCTTTCATTGCATCCTGAGCAACTGATGGCATAAATCTTTTAGGATCAAACGTCTCTTTGAAGACACTGTTCATATCTGGAATATTAAAATCCATATTTGGAATATTAAAGTCCATATTTGTAAAATCATTGCTCATATCAGGAATAGAAGGAAATCCCCAACCTTGAGAGAAAGATGGAAAGCTTCCAAAAGATGAAGAAGATGGAAATAATTCAGTTTTTTTGAATGAAGGAAAACCTGTATTTTGTGGTGGGTCTGAAAAGCCAATTCTAGGTTTGGGATAAAAATAACCACTGCCTGATGAAAATTCTCTATTGAAAGAAGACGGAATAGCACTGCTGGTTTGTGGGAAGGAAGGAAACACATCAAAATTATTTCCAAACGTTGGAAATGCCGGCATTTGAAAAGAAAACCTCCTTAAATTTGTTGTTGGCATGTTCACGAAGGAATGTTGTTGATGTTGATGTAATGGGCTTGGCTCAGACAAGAGAATTAATGGATTTGGGAAGGGCACACTTTCAATTGAAAAGAGTGCATCTAACAGTCTACTTTCTTCAATCTTGAACAGTTGATGTTCTAAATCGCTCATGAGTTGTTGCTGTTGATATAAATCGACTGGATACGAACGATAAATGTTCACAAGTGGAGTATAAATGTCTACAATATAGATAAGTGCAATAAGTATCGATTACTTGTGTTATTTTTCATTGTTATACCATTTATGTCGTAAAATGTATTTTCTGATGGTCCAAGTATCGCATTTCTCTTATCTAAAGACTGTCGATTGTTTTCAGTGCCAGCATCATGTGCTGCATTCTTGGCATCGAGATTTGCATATTTAATGCCTTGTTTTTTCATGTTATTATTCACTTTGTTGTCATAATGAACTAGAGGGACATTTGCATTGTTATCTACATGGATAGTATTAACAAGTCCCTCATAATTGTGATTTAATATTCTATTGTTGTATAAGCTGTTTGATAGTAATTAATCATTAATTTATCGGATTCATTTGATTACTATTGAATAATATAATGCCAAACATTACCTTGAATAATCAGCTTGATTAAATGGCTTGCCATTGACGATAAATATTAGTGGGAACTGAAAAAATATTGATTAGGTATTGACATTTTAAACTTATGATTTATTTTAATCCAAGTTTTAATCTTTAGATTTATTTTAATCCAAGTTCAAATCTTTAAATTAACTTTAATCCAAAGATTTAATTTAAATCTCACGATTAATTTTTTAATCCAAGGATTTAATTCTAACTAACTTTTTTTTTTTAATTTTAAAAATTCATGACAAATCTCAACAATTTTCAATCCACTAAATTATTCACATCAAAGTCATTTAAAATCAAATTCTGATATATTGAAATATTAATTCACATATAATTTTATGTCATGAATTGTTAATGCTGCCTTATGTGATAAATGTGCTTGTGACACTATCGAGGGCTTTAATACTCACAAAAAGTAAATTTTTTATTCGAAATTTCATTTCCGACAGGTTTTATTTCTGCTTTTTATTAACTTGAATTAAGATTTGCGACTAAATAATATTTCTCAAGTTTGTTAGGTCATTTTTTTCTTTCTTAGTCAAATCTTCTTCATGCCTCATTCATCATATACACCTTGTAATTATTAACGATTTTTTATGTATTTATATTTATAATCAAAGACCAAAGTACATGGAACAAATATATAATTATGACAATCTGCTTTTGATGAATTCTTGATTCCCTTACTATGATTTACGATGAAAAAAATTCTAGCCACATAGTTTTGTGAATTACGAAGCACAATTTAATATAATCGATCGATTACTTTTATATTAAGTCTCTTGGAGTAGATGTTTATTATTAGCATGCGAGGTGGAAATTGTATTATAGCTACTTATAGCTCAGAATATAGTGTGATAGCCGTAAATTAGGCTTTTATGAGTTGCACGACAATTTTTATTGATTTTTGAATTTTTATTGATTTTCAACGGTTTTTTTGAATTAGAATTTTTTAAGGTTATTTTTTTGTTTACAATAATTTTAAAAATTAATTTTTTCATTTTTTAAAAAAATTATATGCATTTTGCTTTTAGGAATGATTTGAATTTTGGGAAACTTCTGTATTTATATCATTTTCAATATTAGTGTGACTAACTTCATAGCAAATCATCAAAATTTAAGTTTCATTTAAAACCAAAAAATCTAACCTAAAACTGTCCTAAAAAATCATTTTTTCATGAATTTCATATCTTTAATCAAAGCAAAAATTTTTGCACAAATTTTCCCGACATCTCTACATGCCAAATGGTTGTCGATCACACATCGAGAAAACAATTTGATTACACCTTTCATAACTTGAAAGCTAACATATTAATTAAATATTTATTTGATATTTAAATTTTCATATTTCAGTGCTGATTAACAATTCGACATGTCATAATACTCCAACTTAAAGGAATTTATTTAATACTCTTACTAACATAATGATTGTTATTCAAAATGATGAGTCTTCTCATCGTGAGAATGAAATCGCTGCCATTTTTAATCCAAAACGTGTGAGAACACCGTCGGTTGTGGTGACTGGATCGCCAAATAATGGACCCTCACAGCTAGGAAATTTAAATCAAATTATTCATTCAGACTCAATCACGAGTAGTCAACCTGATGGTGCCGAAAGTCTTACAGGTGTCATAATTGGTGATCATTCGGATCATCATCATCATCAGTTTAACTCATTAACACAAATTCACTCAAATATACTTCCAAGATCTGTCTCGGATGAGCATGATAATGAAAAGCCTAAAGGATGCAGGGGATCGTGCTGTTCTGAATTGGCGCAAAAGGTAAGAGTTCTACTGAGGGTTAGTTTGAGGTTATGTCCAATTTTTGGGGATCTGCTGTTGTATGATATTTTTTTTTTGCAAAATGGGATGCAGGATATTGAAGTTCTTGGAGCCTCTTTTATTTTTGTGGACGTCACTTAAAAATGACTTAAGAAAAGTTGTCCATTAGGTGGGAAGGGTCATTTACTTATGCAATACCAAAAACGACTTGAGTTTAAGCGATTCTCAAACTTTAAATGACTAGGAATATGAAAAACTAAATTCACAGACCTAATCTATGAACACCCTTCATTCCAAAATAACAACTAACTTAATTCCATTACAGATGTATCTAGGAGTCTGCGTGACAATTCTAATAACATTTTTCTGGGTCGGAACCACGCATTGTTTTAAATTTCTGTTCTTACCATCAACAAAACTCCATCACTCACTATCATCAACATTTCGAAGTAGCAACACCATGCATCATCACACGACATCATCTGTATTAAAAACATTAGCATTACCGTACCAAAAATTCCAAGACTCGTATGAAAATTCTACCACAAAAACCTCAAAAGTGAGATTATCACTTAATGAAACCGATCCAATGCAATTTCGTGCGCCATTTTTTGCATCTTGGTTCTCAACGAATTTCGTAATATTATTCTTTCCAATCTATTTGATGTTTCGTGGCATTGCGTCAAAATGTGGAGCAAATACTGAGACATTTGGTGATATTTTGAGAGGTTTTCGAGAGAGAGGATATACATTCGGTCGATACATTTATCGATGCATCTCATTTTGTCTTCTTTGGGTCGCATCAACGTACCTTTACATGAAGTCACTTCGAGTTCTTTACTCAACTGACGTTATCGTACTTTTTGCCACAAATGTTGCTTCTGTATATTTATTATCATGGGTGATACTTCATGAGCAATTTGTTGGCGTGAGGGTGAGTGAATTAATTATACATTAATTTAGCTTACTGTTATGCATAATTAAAATCCGTACATGCATATTTAATTTATGAAAATTATTCAGATTGTAGCAGTTATACTTGTCGACACGGGAATCGCATTACTCGCGTATATGGATGGTATTAATGATAGTAAGACACTCGCAAGTGTCGTTTTCTCGACAATCGCAGGTGCTGGTTATGCTGTGTTTCGTGTCATGTTTCGGAAAATGATGGGTGATCCACAGCCTATTGGAGCGATTGCATTTACATTCACAGTTATTGGATTTATTAATTTAATTTTATTATGGCCAATTTGCCTGATCCTTTATCTAACTGAAAGTGAGACAATTCCTACTGATTTACTACTCATGATTACTCTATTAATAGCAAGGTAATTGCTATAATTTGCAAGAATTTTTTATCTTTACAGTACTAATGAGAATTTTCATATATTTACAGTGCTTTCCTGCTTATGTTTCACATTCTCACACAATTTAGCGGAGCTGTTACGTACACAATGTTTGTAACGTTAGGACTCATTACAAGCGTGCCCGTTTCAGCATGTAATAATCACATTCATGTTTTATTCAAAACCCTTGATTAAAGCTTATCTTTCCTTCTTCCTTTATTTCTCTTTTTTTCTGTTTATGTGAGCAGCATTGGACATTTTGTTATATGGTAACATCCTCATACATAATTATTGAGATTTAAATCTGAAAATTTTGAGATTTGGTTTGGGGTTGATATAATCTGATATGTTTACTGGGTGTGGGAACTAAGCGTTTTTATGAATATTGAGTTTATTTGCAAAAGCTCAAAAAAGTTCTTTTATTGTTTTAGAACTAAAATTTTGAAATTTAAATATGGTTTTTCTGAAATGCGGGTATTTTGGCAGTCACATCAGGTTGTAACATTGATCTGCTTACAATCAATGCCTTAAATATAAAATTTATCAACTTAAAAATCGAATTCAATGCAGAAAATGTTAGAATTTTAAGAAAAAATTGATCTGTACTAAAAACATGTGTACTAAAGTGAGCTTTTTTCTCAAAAGCTCTCCAAACTTGCTTCTTTTCAAAAACTTTAAAAGCTTGAAAATATTAATAATTTAAACTTTATCTTCTCTAGGAGCACAATTTGCTGGTATGAAGCTTGGTGGCATAATATTAATATCTGTTGGATTCTTCTTAGTAATGTTCCCAAACAACTGGCCAGACTACATTACACGGCTGTTAAGGTTTGTAAAAAATCTCAATAAATTTATCGAAAATAATTTTGATGACTTGAAGCCTTTTCCGATTCAACGGAGCAAAATAAATCAAAATTATTTACAAAAGAAATTTTCCTCAAAAAGAAATTTCAATTTTTATTTTATTTTCTAAAAAAACTCATCATTTCCATTTTTCATCTTAAGATAATAAATATGATATAATAAAATTAACGAACTGATAAAAAATTCATAAAATTCTCAAACAGAAAATCTGGTCGGTATTTATTGCGTCATCAATGTTGTTGCCTTTATGACCACGAATATCAACATTCGGTATGCAACATAATCAAATAAATTAATGAAATTGACAATCCAGAACAAAAATAATTACAATCTTTCAAGCATTTCACTTACAAATCTTTTTTAATTGGCATAAATTTTATCGTTTTACGTAGACATGATTATTTAAATGTATTCGTATGAACTATTAACTGAGCTTTTGTCACTTGAAAGCTCTCTCTTAAATCTTCCTAATAGACGGGTGATTCCACTGGACGATGGTCTTTCAACTAGTCATTTTAATTTATATGCAAAAAATATAAGAAAAGTCTTGGAACAGACCTTGAAACTTGTCACTTTTTACCTCTTTTTGTAGATTAATAGATGAGCTTTATGATTTTTGAGGGTCTTGGTTTGATAATGGGCAGGTCTGGTCGAAAGGTCTAATTATATGCCATCAAGTATCTATTTAAAAACTAAAATTATGTTTATAAAAATTTTAATTTAAAAATGAAATGGATATTCTAAATTTTTCAGAATTTACAACGAATTTTTAAATTTTTCGGAATTTACAACGACTTTTTAAAATTTGAATTTTTCATTTAGGCTTTGTTTTTAAAAAAGTGGGTAGAGTTAAAAAATTATCAACAAGAAGTTTATTTTTAAAATGCAACTTTTTAGTAAAATCTGAAAAAATCTTAATTTCAAATATTTTTTGACAGTTATAAATCGTGAACATTTAAAAAATTTCGACCGGGCCAAATAAACAAATAAATATAAAAGTTTAAATAATTTTCATAATTCCATAAATTGCCATAAATAAGCATGTCATTATTTACATCCAATTATTTAATTCCAAACTTTGAATCCCTTTTTAAATAATTTTGAAGAATATTTATTGATATATAATTGGGTAATCATTTTTAGATATTTTTCATTATTCCATAAGCAGCTTTTAAAGTTGTTATTTAGAATAGTTTGAAACTGTTTTGAAGCTCAAGAGCACGTGGAATCGCCTAAATTGATTTTTTTTGCAATATGACACATCTATCTTATTGTTTCCCTCTCTATTCTCTTTTCAATTCATTTGCACAATATTATTTTGTGTTTATTTTCCAAACAAATAAAAATATAAAAAAATTCAGATTCTTTTCGTTTCGTACCCTTTTTAATATTCCTCTAAGCAGCTTGTTGAACCTTATAAAAAAAATCTATCAAAGCATATTGATGAGTGGAAAAGAAAGCACAAATTTTTTTTATATGAATCTATGCTATTCACAACATAAGTTGTTTGGGATATGCTCACAAATTTGCATTTTCCATTACAGTAGATTGAAGTCGATTTGCTTCTTCTCGTATTTTACTTGTTTTTTAAACGCTCCTATCCCATTTGGTACCTTTGAATGTAGTGTGTGGAAAATTTATTACAAATTCTTTTATTATATTGGATGACTTTGTTTTTATTTTTATTAATAATTCATAGTTATGGATGGAACTGTTGTGATAATAAAATCAGCAATAAACTTTTATAAGACTATAAACAGAGATTTGGTCCTAATAATGAAGCTTTAGTAAATAAGAATTGAATTTATTGCAAAACGACTTTCCACAATGGTCTGAAATCGAAAAAAGTGTCCAAAATTTATATTTTGTTGTAAAATTTAGAGATCGCAAAGTTTTGTTTGATTTTCTTTATTTTGAAAGTGTCAGTAGCTTTGTCATGTCTTAATCATACATCTCTGAAAATATGAGCTTATGACATTAAGGATAAGTATGATTTTTCATTAAAAATTTAAAAGTGTTTCTCAAAAAATTTTGTGCACAAACAAATTTGTATGGAAAAATTTGGAAAAACAAGTGAAATTAAAATGCAAATATCTCAATTTCCGCATATTTCCGCATTGTCAGAGTATGATTAGAAGGTGAATAAAGACTCAATCTTACGATGCATGTGAGTTTCAGAGGTTCATTCAGGTGACAAAATAATGTAATTAGCGTTTAAAGTTTTGGAAATTTTCAAAACTTTAATTGCATTTTCCCTAATGATAAAGCATTTGCCTAATGTTTTGTAAGCTTTAACATAAAATTTGAGCATTAATTAAGGTATTGACAGTGATTAGAACATGCAAAGAGCAATAGAAAGTGGAAAATTTTTGGAAAACTTTTTCATGGTGTTTTTGTAAACAAATTTTTCGTGACTTTGAATAATTATTGACAGAGTTAGACAACGATTGGAAGCTTGATATTTTCACAGAAGATGCGTCAGATTATGTTTTATAATACTGCATTTAAATGATGAGGTTTAAAAGACACGACTTAAAATAAATTTTGGACACTTTTTTCGATTTCAGACCATTGTGCTTTCGTAATAAAACTTTTGGTACTGAAATTACTTATCAATAAGCTTTTAGTACTAAAATTACTGAAAAATGAGCTTTTGGTACTAAAATTGCTTAAAAATGAGCTTTTAGCACTAAAATAGCTAGAATATAAGCTTTTAGTACTTAAATGAAAATTTAAATTTAAAACAAAAAAGAAATTTTAAAAAATTTTAATACTTAAAAGCTTTCTGTACTAAAAGAAAGTTTCTTAGGGGCTTAAAAACTAAATTTTTGGTTATAAAAATTATCTTTTTGCCAATTTTTGGTACTAGAAATACAATCTTCTATATTAAATGAGCTTTTGGTCTGAAAACTAGTTTTAACAGCAAAACTTGTATTTTCAAATTTAAGTACTGAAACCTGAAATTTAGTACTGATAATTAAATTTTGAATTAAATGAACTTAAGTACAAAAATAAATCAAGTCATAACAATTCAATCCATATAAAATTCAAAATTTTTAAATTAAGTACTCCTTAAGTTCCAAATTAAAACCAAATCATGTTAATGTCCGAGGATATCGTAAAACAAAGAGAAATATCCACAAAATATTTTTTTTCAATTTTATACTTCCAGAAATTTGATTTTGTTAGGCCACAGTGCGAGGTGAGTTTAATTAATTAGAACTAGACATTTTTCGGTAATGTAGCAGTTTTGTTGAGTTTTTAATTTTATTCCTTTTTGAATTTGCAATTTTTTTGTGGTTTGTTTGAACTTTGCAAGTTTATTGATCTCACACGATTGTCGATGCTTTTCAATATTAACCTTGACCATTAATAACGCGCGAGAGAAGCACAGATGTTCATTAAATTATGCCTTAAAGGAATTTTTAGACTAATCACGTGTGATCTTCACGCTAATTTTTATAACTCAATCATTGATGATATAAAGCTTATAAACATGCGATAGAACGGTTGCTTATCCATTCAGCATATGCTTGTCGTCAAGGAACAAATATTGATGCCAAAAATTTTTTGTTTGATTTAATTAGAGACGGGCCATGTGCTGTGATGGCAAAAAGCTTGTTTTAAAATTTATTGTTTACAGTCATCGATAAATTAGAATTTGGCAAGGAATATGGGATGTGAGCAGATTGTTTTTTTTTTTGAAAAATTTGGCTCTGGAATTAGTGCAGAAAGTTTACTAAGTAATGGTAATAAATAATGAAGAATTTATTGGAGGTTACAAGGAATTAAAGAAGCTGTGAGATTGCCAAGCATGAATTGAATTTTGCAAGCATGACGTTGAAGGTCAAAATGTTAATAAATAACGGATAATTTGAATTTTTTCATCAAAAAAGATGCAAAAGCGAATTCAAAGATGCAAAAAAATTTAATACTTTTTTTTTGACAGTTATTTTTAGAAATTAAAATTTGGAGCTAAAATTTGAAAGTTGTGCCAAAACCGTTTAATATCATCAATGATCAACCAAATTTTTCAAAATTCAAATTTTTAAAGCATCAATTCAAAAATTTAAAATATCCAATGAGTGAGATCGATTTTATACAATTTAGAGTTACTAGATTTTTGATCATGTGTTTGAAGAATTTTTGCACTTCTGCATAGAAAATGAGTTGAATAATTTTTAAATTTCTAACTTTTTTAACGAATGAAATATTTAAAGCATTAAAAATTTATTTTTGATTTTGAATAACAAAAGTTCAAACCGGAGCAATTCGAAATGATTTGTGAATTTATAAATTTATACTTTTGCTTAATTTCTCATTATTTTGTTATTTTATTAGTAAAAAAATTTTAAATTCTTTTTTCTTTTCAAAGGTAAGAAAGTTCAAAGTAAAGAGTTTTTAGCGGTAAAGAGTAGTTCTTCCTTCTTCGTAGAGAATTGCTTACCTTTTTTGAGTTTTGGGGTCGTTTGCTATTGACATTTAGAGTTTGGTTGTGTTATGGTGGGGCATGGAACTTTTTGAGGTTATGTGACATTTTAATTTTTTTTAGAGAATTGAGGGATTTTATTCGTAGTTCACAATCAATATAAGCTTTATAAAGTTAAGTATAAAGGTGGTGTAGAAGAACAGAAATCATCAAGTTCCCTAATTTAAAATTAGACTAGCGGGGCATGTAACTAGCATTTCAAATAAACAAAAATTTTTATGAAATTTAAAAATTGGATGGATTTTTATTTACTAAATTTTTTGAATAAAGTCACTAACAAACGACGCCTTAAATTGCTTGTTATTTAATCTTATTGTTTTTGAGTAGTAAATTGAATCATCATAATCTCTACTTACTATTCTTCTTACAATCTATTTCTTCTCCATAAACTATTTTCTTATTCTTCTTTCGTATCTTGAACGTATTTCCTTTAACTCGTAGCCGGCCTAACTTTTGCAATAGACGGGACATTATTCATACAGCATCAAGATAAAAGTTCATAAAAAAAGTTTAATAAAAAAAAAAATTAATAATTTTTGCACAACTATGAGGTAAGATTTTCGTTCCTTGCAAGTCTTTTTTTGTTCTTTTATTCTTTTGTAGATGTTTTTTTGAAATAAAAAATTCCTATTGTCGTATCTTTTTATGAATCAGCATAAGCCAATAACCTTTATTTCTTTGTGCATTTTTAATAAAAAATCTAATCATTTTTTGAAGAATTTTTTCACAAAAAGAGCTTTTTTTGAAATGAAAATATTAAAAAATTTTATTTTATATTAATCACACATGTCACTTACTGAATGTTTTCTTGTCGATGTCTATTTTTGAATGTTGTGCTTTATTGGCATTTTTGCTCTTATCGTTCAATTTTCTCTTTTAGATGGAGTCATTCAAGAAACGAGAATCACATTTTTACGGGCCCAATAGACTACAGAACAGGTGAGTTGACAGAGCAATAGCATTTTTAAGCACAGCTGGAGATTTTTTGCGTTTTATTCACTGTGAATTTAGAGTTCAAATTTGACCGTTAAATTTTAATTTGAAACTTTATTTGAACTTTAAAAATTTTGAATTTCTCCTTAATTTAACGGTTTTTTGACTCGTTTAAGATTTTAAGTACCAGTGTTTATTCAAATTAACACCTTAATGCAGAATTTTACTGCTGCAGTACAAAATTTTTTATGTTCTAATTTTTTGTCCGTTAAGTTTTATTTTGAATCTTTTTACACAATTTTTTTTGGAGTTTTGAAAATTTAAATTCAAATTTAACGGTTTTCAAATTTTGAATCCCTTTATTAATTCTCTATCCTTTCCTCATCACAGGTTACATTCGTTCTCATCTGCGATCGCCAAGCGGAAGAGTGAGATAACAACTGCGTGCTATGAAACAAGTAATGATAACTCTCAAACGAATTTCGAGTTAAATAATTACTGCATTTCCTACTTATCAATTAATCGTAATTCAATTACGGAAACACATTTTGTTGGGAAGCAACACAGATCATCTTACTCGTCTCTTGACTAAAATAAAAATATGAAAAATATATTTATGAGATCCTTATTCCTTCTAGTCTGAAAAAAAAATTAATTATTGATAAAAAAAATAAGTTTTTGAGTTGATTTTGCAAGGTTTTGTGGACTGCATTGATATTCTAACGTCTTTTGGCAAATCTTCTAGTTAAATACGTATTTTTCCATATCCTTACTTATTCAACATAATAATAGTAATATTCAGCCTCCTTTTTAATCCAAGGATTTACTCAAATCTTTTGGATTTGTTTTAATCGTAAGATTTAATTTTAATCCAAAAAAATTTTGAATAAGAAATTCTAAAATAAAATTTAAATTTTTATTCCAATAAAAGCTCTTCACAAGCCTTGCAAAATAATTCATAAACGTTTATAAATATAGTACTATGTATCTAAAATTTATCTTATTCTCTGTTAATAGAAAATGTTTAGGCATCTTTTACAACAAAATACGAATAACTTGCAATTTATGGATGTTAAATATATCTTAAGATCTGAAATTCGAAAGAAAAAAAAAAATGTTTTATTAATGTTATACAAAATTTAAAGACACAATCATTTATTCAATCATCAAAAATTCTTTTGCATCTTTATTGAATGAATCTCAAAAAAATATTTGAAAAAAAAGGAAAAATAAAAATTCAAAAATTTTATGTGGAAAAAATTGTTGTTGTTGTTGTTTTTTGGTCTAACTTTAAATACTGATCACGTAATGTTGAGATTTCAGCGGTAAGCTGTCATTTTGATTGGCACCTGCCAGAACTCCATGTTTCTTTTTCATGTGAGCAACGTATGTACGCTTTTGTTTGAATTTCTGTTGGCATTCATCACATTTGTGGACGTTTCCACATTCTTTTAGGTGGGTTTTTAGGTACTTAAATTCTGTGAATTAAAGTGTTAAAGTTGAGTGATTAGTTGATGTGATAATGCAGTTTAGGCTGAATTTGTCATTTTGATTTTAAAAGTAATGAATTTAAGTTTTTAATTCTTAATTAAATTTAAATCTGTTCGATTAAATTTAAATCCGGAAGATTAAAATTAAATTTATTAGATTAAAAACAAGATTTAATTTAAATACGAAAGATTTAAATTAAATTTGATGAATCAAAAATAAGATTTAATTTAAATCCAAGAATTCAAAAATTAATCCAATGGATTTAAAATAAATCCAAATATTTAACTTAAATCTCTCTTACTAATCTTAAATCTATCAATATTCAAAAAATTCAGCCTGCTTTCAATCCTTCAAATCGCTTACCTATATATCGAACATTGCATCGCGGACAGAAATATCTAACATTTCCCTTAAAATCAATTCCTCTCGTTTCCTCTTCCAGTACACTCTCATTCTTACTTTCATCTATTTGTGACTCAGTCATTGGCATCGAATAAACTTCTGTTGACAATTCCTTAACGTCTATCACATTATTAATAACAACTTCATTGTTATCATAATTTACAGTCTCAACTGAAAGTGAAGAAGAAATTTAAATAAAACATTGACATTTATGGATCAAGTAAGGAACATTACAGACATTAAAAAGTATCTACGGTACAAAAGGATACATTTTCTACTAATTATTTGTCATTTGGCAAAAGCTTTATCGTCGTCATGTCTTACCAACACATGCTAAAGAATATAAGAATTAATTTTCTACGATTTACGGAAGCACTTCCAACCCTTTTTCATAAAAATTGAGAGATTCTAAAAGCAAATAGTTGATTATCCTACAGTAAATTGGTGCTGACTGGAATGACTTTATCTATGTATTTACTACTTTATTATTTAAATTTAGGATATTAGTAATTAATTTTTATAGTTTCTATGACTGATGTTGAGGATATCAGCAAAGGTTTGATTATTTAAATTTAAAATGTGGACACTGGATTTGATATTAAATTGAATTTGAGATGTAAAATTGTCGCTAAGTCTGAAATCTTTAATTCTTAACAGATTTAGTTTTAAAGAATTGTTCAAAAATGACTTCCATAAAAATTTTTTAAATTGTTTCTTATTTTTTTTAAATCATCTTTATAATTGAACTTGATGAAAAAGATTCTCAAAAATTGAACTTAATTTATGAATGACTTAAAAGTTAAAGGATTCCAAAAATTAGGAAAACTTGAACATTAAAAAATTCAAATTTTTAAATGAAAAACCAACTTTTATCATAGTATCTAATAAAATATTAAGCATCCACACCTTTCATTAAATCTAAACCCGATAGAAAAAGACAAATCTAAAAAAGTAAGAAAAATCTTAAATTTTTTTATGATTGCTTTATTAAAATACCTAGTAAAATTAAACAAAAGAAAAAATAATTTTTTGGCGTTTTTTTTGCAGATTAATTACTTACTAATTTTTGGCATGAAAGAAATATTTTTCAAATTTCTTGTGTAAAATTAAATAAAATAATTTCTTCATTGTTACAACTCACGAACACAAATTTTTTCTCTTTTTTTCATATCCTTAAAAATTAAATTATTCTCTATTTGAAAATAAATTATTAATTCAAAAATAATATAAATAAACTTTTGCTGCTTTTTGATATTAGGTATGTAAAAATACATAATTTTTTAATTTTTTTATGTATTATATAAAATCGTTAGAAGTTAGTTTTCACATGGGATGTGAGGATTTCTTTATTTGTAATGAATTGAGAATTTAATGGCGAGGATGAGGAGAGCTTGTTTTGATCGTTAAGTTTGAGAATTGGATAATAGAAGTGCAGTGTCGTAGCTCAATTGAATTAAGAATAATAAATGTAGACAAATTCATCAATTTCAAAGGTTTGTATGAAAATGATTTTCAAATCTTTTAAAATTTTCTGATAAAGATGTGGATTTGATTCCAAAATATTAAATAAAATGAAAATTTACAATACAAATTTAATGAGATTAAAGGAACAGGTTTAGATTTTTTGAGACTCGCTCTAATTGGTTAAAAATAATGAGTAGAATTTAGGACATAACTGGTTTGAATACTGATAGTTTTTAGCTTTAACTCATAGCGTGTAAGTTATTCGATTTGGTTTTTTAAAATTAAAATCTGTTGCTCGTACAAAAATATTTCAAGAATCATTCCAAATTTCCAAATTGTCGATTTTAATTTAATCAACTTTTGTACCAGTTTTGTGAATGACTGAAAGTTCAAAACCAAATAATCCATAATATTTAATTAATTCAAAAAGAATATGAATCTTAATTTAAAACAAAGAAAAAAAAAATAAATTTAAAGCTACTGACATTGCAACTTTACATACTGTTATAATGTTTCCTATTAAAATCTACAATACTATTGCATTTGATCCAGTTTGAATTAATTGTAATCTATTGACTAGTTATTCATAATCCTTCAATAATAATTCAAAAAAGAAACTTTAAATCCCATATGAAAAAAAAATGTTAAATTTATGAGTTAGATAGTTCAATAAATAGTACGTTCCTTAACACGGGGGAACTAGTTGTTCGTAAAAAAAACATTTACGTATAAAAAATATATTAATCAACTTAATTAATTAGTGACTTGATTTTATCCTATGAATTTGATTTTTCACTAGTATTTAAATCATTCTCATTTCCATATCTAATAACAGTATCGTGGTCATGATCATCATTAAAATGTTTACGATGAATGCGCTTTTGATGCTGTTCGAGATTCCATTTACGTCTAAATTTCTTAAAACATAATTTACATTGAATCTTTTTCTCCACGCCGCATTCTGCAATATAAAGGACATAATTTATGAATTTTTTGTGTCTTTTGATATTTACATGATCTTATGAGGATATGAATTAAAAAAAAATAGGAACAGAACAAACCATGATTTTGATGTCTCAGCATAATGCTTCGTGTTGAATACCATCGTCCACATTTAAAGCATTGAAAGTCTTGTCCATTTTTTCTTTGTAGTAATTTGGTCGCAAAAAAATCATCAATACCAAAATACGGCCACAAACCTAACATTTTATAATATTTCAGAAACAAAACAATTATTAGGATTGAATCACGGGTATCATGTCTATCTTTTTTTTATCAGAAAACATTACCAAACAGTTGCTGTGTTAAGCATATTATTAGCTAATATTAATCACACACAAACACACACGATCAAAAAAATAGAAAATAAAAAAAAAAAATTATAAAATTTTTAAAAATATAAAAATAATCAAGGTACAATTTTGAATTAAGTTTGAGGTAGGATGAGATCATCCAAATTAACAATTTTTTTGTCTTTTTGCATTTATTGAATTTGAAAAAAAAATTCAGCTCATTTATCACAATTTGAGCTGCAAAATTTCAACTTAATTGGCTTAATGAGAATTATCAAAAATAAGTATTTTAATAACAAAATTTTTAAAAATCAATTGGATCTTCTTGTTTAATAGTCTTTAAAGCTGAAAAGTCTTCAAAAATCCATGTTCCATCACGTTTGTGCTTTTCCATGTGCTTTCCAAGATTACGTCGTTGGGTTACTTTACGTAAACAAATTGGACATTGTGCACCAACGCCACATTCACGTTGATGAGATCGAAGAGCTGATACTGTTGAGTGAGAGGAATTGTAGATTGATTTTATTGGAAATTAGAAATTAAAATGCTGAGATGAAATGATTTGATTTTTATCCTAGATTTAATTTAAATCCTAAGAATTAAAATAAATCTGATGGATTACATTTGAAACTTTTGGATTAAAATATTTAAATCTGATGGATTTACTTTGAATCAAATTTAGAAGAAATAAAATTCATTAAACTTAAATTTTGAAACCCAAAATTAAAACAAATTCAATTCATTTTCAGCACGAAATTTCTTAAATTCCTCAAAAATTCAACAAGTCAATATGTTTACCCTTTTTGTACTTGACTCCGCATCGACTGCAGCAATATCGAATTCCATCATTCATAATCATAATTTTTGGTTCAATTAGGTCACCTAAAATAGAATAAATTTGAAATACATTAATATACGGTTGAAAGTGCTTATAAACTAATTTTTTGAGTACGACAATTTTTTAAAATTCTAATATGACTTTGTACTGTAAATGCTACTAATAAATTCTACAAATTGTTAGGATTAAAGTTTCTAGAAAAATTATTTATCATAAAGTTCAAAATATATATTTTTCTTTCATTTTTTTCTTATATCAAGTTTTGAACATAAAAACGAATTAATCATTTAACAATTTTGTTTCTTCTTTTCTTCATAATTCAAATAAATTCCATTTTTAAATCTTTATTATCCGTTTGTGATTTCCCGTATTCAATATGAGCTTCCTCTGATGTCAGCTTATGAACTTGCTGTAAATGACGCAAAACATTAAAACCATGTGTGAATCTTTTAAGACATAATGGACATGAGAAGTTGTTTCCTCTTAAATTGCACTCATGTCTTAAATGTCTAACAAGCGAATGCTTAATTTGGTATCTGAAGATGAAAAAAATTGGCAAATGTTATGTTCGATTAGTTTATTTACTTTTTTGGAGGTTGCTTGCTAGTGATGCTGTTGAAAATTTTGAGATTTGTAAATTTTTGGACATTTGGAAACAAATCCAAGCAATTTTATTTGGTTCTTGAATTTTTCAGTACCAAAATATTGCTTTAATGAAATAAAATCCCTAAATACTCAATTTTATTTAGATCTTCGATAATCTTTACGATCCACATCCCCAACAAGACATCGCAAGCAAACAACATCCCAAACCAACAACATACTTTCGATCACAGTTTTCATTTGGACACTTATAGTAACCATCTTCAAGATATTGCTCATAATCTTGCTTACTGACTCGTCTCTTGTCTGTTGATGATGCATTCGAGTTGGAATCTATAAAATACAAAATATTAAACATTTTAATGTTATGTTAGTATATTGACATATGCAAATGGATATAAATGACTAAAACTACAATTATATTACATTCATTCATCTGGTGATGGTGTGTACACATAAAAAATAGCAAAAATGGACTTATTATTAAGAAAGTTGCTGATTTAGGGTTGTCAAGATGAAAAATTTAATTTTAAACTCTAAATCAGACTTTCCCAATAAATTCTTAAAAACTCATTGTGACTCGTTATTATTTTTAATATTATTTTATTGCAATTATTTTTCATCTTGAATTTTACAGATTTTTCATTTTTTTTCTCGAATTAGATTTTTTTTGTAACTTTTGTTTAATAATTTTAATGGTTCATTCTTGCTAACTCCTAATTGTGTTAAGATTTGTTTTTTATTTTGCAAAATATAATGTTAATTTAAAGAAATTAATGTGATGCAATTTTCATACTAATTCACTCAAGATCTCTCATTTTGTGTAATTTTTTTCAGTTATGTCTAGCACTTTTCAGGTTTTCATTGTTTTTATATACCAAATTGTGAAAAAACTATGCTTAACATTAAGTTTTTTTATTTTTTAAATTTGTGTTAGACAAATTCTTGCAATAGTATTAACATTATAGTTTATCATCTTTTTTTTTTCTTGTATTATTGGATAGAACCTATTATGAAAAAATAATTTGTATCGACTTTTCTTTCAAAAAGTTCTTCTTTCATTTTTCTCTCTTTTTCTTTCGACTTTTTAACAAAAAAACATTCTTTAATATTTAAGAGTTTATTTTCGTTTTTTTTTCAATAACATTATGACTGATTAATTCTATTATACAGATGAAAAATCGCTTCCAAGTTTTAGGAAACATTTCTTAACATTTTCTCACTGTTAATTTAACTTGTTTTAAGGTACGCAAACTCCTTGATCATTAGTTGATTTTTTTAAGTATATTTTGATGTACTTGCAAGATGCTTTTGAAATTTAGTGACGGAATTCAGAAATTGTAAAGAGTTTTGAAATAAAAATGAATTAATTTGAAGGTTTGATCTTTTTAATCTTCAAATTTAAATTCAAATTTGAAAATTTAAAATTATTCCAAAAGTTTAAAATTTCAAAATTAATTTTAAATTTAAAATGAATTAAATTCACCAATTTATGGATTAAAATAAAATAATTAAAAATTTCAACAAAGTCCATAAAAATACTAAAAAATGAACCAAATACAAAACGATCTTAAGACAAATTTTAAGTTCAGCATGTATGCCAAAAGAATCACAATGTTTTAGTAAAATTTCAATTTCAAGAATTCAGCACCAAATTAATCTACAATCAAGGAAATACAATCAAAATATAAATCAAACGATATGATCAATAAGTTGGCGTTCCTTGACTTTTTTTTACATTAGGTATTTCTTATATTTCATTAAGTGTTTTGGTAGTTATGTTTTTTTTTATTATTCTTTTAAATTAAATTAAACATTATCTCTCAACATTTGCCCAATAAGTAAATGAAAATAATAAAAATAATAATAATTTAATGTGTGATTTTTTTTTGTATTAAAATTACACGAACAAATGTTAGTTACATATCTTTATTAGCTTAATCCACTTCCATATGTGTTTTTTTGTTTTTTCGAGGTTTCATTCATGAGTAACGATTATAAGAAAATTTTGAATTTATAGAGCATCAAATTTCACAAAATTTATAAAAACTTTGCTAAAGCTATTCAACTCTTAAGAATGATTGCCAAAAACTTAAAAGTCACTAATGAATGAACCCTCAAATTTGCATATTTAAAAATATTACATCGACTCAAAATCTAGCTTGATTTTTTTTGTTGTTTTGTTTAAATAAAAAATATATATTTTTTAAAATTGATCATTAGCAATTAAAATATTGCATTAGGAGCAATTTCAAGTACATAATAAGGTCTGAAGAGTGATGCAAAAATAGATACGGCTATGTATCCCTTTTGTTAGTTTGTATTATTATTGGTTAAATGTAGTATGATTTTTTTTTCGTATTTTTTTTTAATTAAAGTTTTTTATCCTTTTCACTTTTAATTTTTGTTTTGTTATACACTAATAAAAATAAATTGATTAATTGTTAATTAACAATCACAAAAAATCACATCAATATTTTCGGTCACAGCTCCGTTGGTTTTTATAAAACTTTTTTAATGGTTTGATTACTTTTTGTTGCGTATAATAAATTATATGTTTATGTATCATGTTCAGCTATGCTGACATTGATAGTTCTATAGATCTTCTTCTTGATTTTATTTTCATTCTCATTTCATTGAAAAATATTGATAAGTGGTTTTCTCATTTTGGAACTATACAAAGTTATTATTATATATTTATTTATTTTATGTTTTTTTTTTCTTTCATATTTTTTTTCTGATTGCATTCACGCAAAAAAATAAGGTATTATACTTCATTTTAAATAAAAAACTTTTACAAAATCCCTTTCGCTAGTATCCGTTTTTGGATGATTCCAATTATTAATTGGAAAATCCAACTCTTTATTGCATTTTATTCGAAGAAAAAAATAAAAGATTGTATTAAATATAAGTGGTTTAAATAATTAAATTATGGTGAATGTATAATTGGTTAAACAAAATCTGTTAACATTTTTTATGTATTAATGAAAAAATAAGAAGAAAAAAATAACGGGTAATAAATTGTTTCTGTACAGAAATTAAATAAATTCATTATTTTGTCGATTCGAAGGAATGAAGAAATATTTATTTTAAACTTTTTTTTTGCATGAAACTCGATTGACTTGTTGAATCGAAATTTTTAATTGAGAATTGATTTGACTCTTAAATGATTTATAATTCACAAAAATCAATGGCTTTAATTGTAAGAAAGATTTCAATGCAAGATTTCAAAAATAAACATTTTTTAATTAATATGTATCAAATTAGGTATATTTGAATTTTCAAAATTAAAAGATTTTTTTTAAATTTCAATTTAAAAGTTTAAAAATATATCAATTAAAATTTTTGGAACGTTTGAAAATGATCTACAACGTGTCTAGACTTTAAATTTGGAATCTTAGAAAAATTTAAAGTTGATGGTGGTTCACGTTTAAACCTTCGTTTAACTAACAAATTTTAAATTTAAATTCTGAAGTCAAATTTAAATAACAATTTCAAAAGCTTTTAATCTGATAAATTTCAATTTGAATTTCATAGAATATAAAATGAACAGATTATCATGCAAAAAAAAAAGTTAAATTACAACATCCTTTAAGCTTTCAAATCAGCAAATTTAAATCCGAGTGGAAGCAACAATATTTTTGGATTCTTGTGTAACATGATCGATTGACATAGCATTTTGAGATTTATTTATGATATTTTCCAAATTTAATAGAAAACAACAACGTTGATTCCACTTAGTGAATTTATTTAATTCCAGAATAACAATGTCATCTGTTAAACATAGTTTTTTTTAAGAATTAATATTAATTTTTTTTGTAATATTTGATTTAGAATCCTAACTAAATATATTTTTTTATCATGTTAAATTCATTAATAATTATTGCCATTTTTATCTTCCTTCAACATCAGGCCTGATTCATTATAATACGACCGACAACAACGAACATAAATCTTTTAACAGAAATTTTTGTTTCGTTTTAAAAACTATAACAAATAATCGACTATACTTTTTTATATCACATTCCAATTTTTTGACTAATTCATATTTTTTTTATGTTAAATTAAATGAAAAACTTTTTTTTTTTAATTTTAGAAAAAATTGTTTCAATTTTCATCATATCATGTTTTTTTTCTGCAAATAATCATATTCCACTGGTATTTTAGTTATTCTTCTTCTTATCGTCGGCATTATAATATTATAATGTACAATATTAGTAATCAATAGCTTCACAATTGTTAATCTTATTGTTCTCCTTAAAATTTAGATAATAAAGTATCAAATTTGTATGACTTTCTTCCCTCCCACTTTTATGCACTTAATTCACTTGATTATGTTCATTTGTTTATTTTTTGAATCGTCAGAGACACCCTTGAGACATAAACACATATATGCTCGTCATTTTAAAGATTTAATGAAGAATTTGAGGAAATTGACTGAATTTGGAATTCAATTTTTTAAATTTCAAATAAATCTTCAGATTTAACGATTTAAAAATAATCCAAGAATTTAAATGTAATCCTTAAAAAAATTGAAAAAAAAGTCAAAATTGATGGAAATTTCAGTCACTAATCCACCCCAGAAGACGAAAAAATCATAACAGGAATTAATCTACGATTTTTAATTATTTTTAAATTGTTAAGCTTAGCTTGATTTGATAAATTATTTTGAGAAGAAAAAAAAAGAAGAAATTGCAATTGGATGGGTCCGAGAAAGAAATGGTAACACATTTATCACTTATAAGACAAACTACACTCTAATGCTTTTAAAGCATACATTCCAATAATTTTTATCACAGAATTATTACATTCCCTATCAAATATTCTCAAACATTATCCTCCCATCGATATCATTTTAATCGCAATTCTAGTTTCATTATTAATCTTTTTTGATTGATTAAAAAAAATAAATAAAAAAAAAAATAAAAAGATCAATACCCAAAACAATCTTGTGTTATGTATGGCAACATTATTATTTTTCCTTTCTTTGATTCATAAATTAATTAATTATTATTTCTTTTTTTTTCATACTTTAATAGATATTTACACACAGCCACCAATAGAAGAAGAAAAAAACAAAAACAAAATTCAAACTTTTGTAAACTTTTTTTTTTCATTATTATTTCTTTCATTTAATTTTAAGATTAGTAGTACGTTTGATGATGATTAAAGGATATACCAAAATCGTAGCTTAAAATCCCCAAAAAATAGAAGTAACGATTCAAAATTATAATATTTCAATATATTATTTAACATTAATTTTTCACTATTTTCATTTCACTTAATTTTTTTTCCCCTATTACAGCGTTGCAGATGTTAATAATTCATATTTTTTTTTTGTTTTGTTTTTTATATCGTAGAATTCTAGAGATGTTTTCGATCTATCTGTAAAATATAAAATTGATTGATTTTTTTGTTTATATTTTGGATGTTGCAACTCAATCAATTTTTCAGTACTCACACAAAATTGATACTACACTAATCGATTGCTTATTATTTTTTATATATGCACTGATTTAAGATTATATTATGATGAATCATCGATGTTGATGTGTTCGCATGTGTAAGACCCTGTAATGAGGATAAAAGTTGACATTAGTATTGTGAATAAATTTCTATGAAATTCAAAGATTTCTTAAAATCTTTGAGATTTAATATTTTTCTTTTATGATTTAAAAGTCATTCAGAATTGATATTTTTTATAAATTAATTTCTTAGAATTTGTTTAAAATTCAATTGTTATAAAATTTTGAAATCAAATTTAATCAATTTTATGAAATTTGTTAAAAAATCTAAACTTCTGAGATTTTCTAAATCTTAAAGATTATTTAATTTTATTTCTTACAATTTCAAATGTTTATAAGAATTTAAATTAAGAACGACTTTTATCATTTGAACCAAAAGATTTTGGAATCAATTTTAAAAATTTAACTAATAACTAAATTTCTAATAATAGCTACTTACAAATTATGTCTGGATAAAGTTGACATAAGGAAAAAAAAAATACAAAGAAAAAAATGAATTCAAATTAGTTTCAACTTCTACATATCAAATAGATCTACAAGCTTCTTACCTGTGTTTTGACTTTTTATGACACACAGGACATTCAAATTTTGGCTCGACACCTAGTTTGGATGAAAAAAAAAAATTAAATTTCAACACAAGAATATTAAAGAATCTCAAAATATTAGAGAATCAAATTTAACGATGACAAAAGCTTACCACACTCAAATCGAATGTGTCTATTAAGGCTATGAGGTCTTGCATATGTATTTCCACATCGCGAGCATGAATAAGGAGCTCCACCTAATGATGGCTGAATTGGTGTAAGTGATAGGGGCGATAATTGATTAGTTGCAGTACTACTTGTTGATGATGATCTTAATTTATCGCGTTCATTATGATCACGATTTGCATTGACAGACGATCTAGGTAGTAAACCTAAACCTTTAATAAATGGTAACTGTGGCGAATTCGGAACCTGTCCAATTTGCGCAGTCGATTGTGCTGAATTATTTGACGAGGCTGCAGAAAGATTTTGAGCCGTAACAGCTGACAATGCGGCATTTCGAAGTTCAATTAGGCACGTTGCTGGTGTAAAAAGTCGTAAGTCACATGGCTGTTCATCCGATGGAGACATTTGCCCAAGTTTTGACTTTAAATCTGAAAGGAAAACTAAAATGAGATAAAGATTTTTAATTAATTATGTTTTTTGATTCTTAAAGTATGAAACAACAATTCAACATTTAATAAAAAAAACAGGAGGAGTTTTTTGTAAGTAATGAAAAACGTGGAAATAATATTAAGCGTTTCTTGTGCCGTTTTTTTAGACCATGATATTTAAAGATGAGACATGAAGGCAATTACTTTTTTTTTCATTTTTTTTTTTTGTTTCCAAAGTTCTTGTTATGCTGGATGAGAAGAAAGAATGACGAATATTTAATAATGATTATTATAATAAAGAAAACAATTTTCATAATTCTCCAATTCTCGTCACAAATTAATCGTTTTGTGGAATAATGAAAAATGCTTTCGTTATAAGTTGGATTTAATAGAAAATTTAGCCATCACCAAGAATACTACTACTTAATACTATAGAATATAAAACAAGAAATAAAAATAAACTTTTCATTATCACATAAAAAAAATTTATGCGACAATAAGTTTCATGTTAATTTTAATGATAATCATTTAAATATGTATGCATGTTTATATTGACATATTTGAAATCATTAAAGATCTCAAATTGTCGATTTCGAAAATAATTGAAACTACAAAAGAAAGGAAACTATTTATTTAACTACTGAACAAAGTTTTTTTTTTCTTTGGTATTTTTTTTTTTCAAATGCAGCACTAAAAATAAAGCAATCAAATTTCTAAAAATACGATCATAAAATATGAAAATTGGATGAAATATGCTAAACAGGATTGATGATGTCTATATAATTAGAGATAATATTTAAAATTTAAAATTAACTAATTTGACTCAAACTAAGCATTCAAATTCAAAAGTATTTAAAATTTTTGAAAACTTTTTAAATCTTTAAATAAAATTTTCAGACAGTTTTTAAAAATTCAAAAACAATCTCAGATCTAAAGACAACTTAATCAATATTCAGCACAATTCAACCAAAAAAAAAATGTTTTGTTTTTTCTTAAAATTAATTACTCATATATAATTCAAATCGATTCTATAATACACTACAAAAAATCTTCAAAAATATTTTTTTTTCATCATAACATTGCTGATTATAAAACTAATTCATTCACAGAAAAAAATTTAAACTATTAAAAAAATTAAATAAAACCATAATAATAATAATAATAATAAAAATAAAAAATAAAAAAATATGTATATTAAAATGTTGAATGCAGAATACTTTATATGTCAAAGAACGACCGATCCAGCTTCCCATATATTTGCAATATACATTCCATACCAGTATTCATTTGATTTTTTTTTCTACTTTATACACACTACTTTATATTCTTACATAATTTGAGGGGGGATAGGTTTTTGGCATTTTACCTAAAATATAAAATAAGAACTTATTAGTATTGAGAAATTGAACTCTCATTAAAAATTGTTAGTGTTAATTAATTTAATTATATCATATTAAGGTTGATTAGTAAATTGTTATTTTTTTGTTTTCCTTTCAAATTCATGTTTTTATTATCATAATAATTTAAATAGGAATGAAACCTTAAAGCATATCAGAAGAAATTACACATATAATTAATTATATTCTAATCTACTTTGTGTAATCCATAAATTAGTATTCATTTTTTGGTTTGAGTAATAAATAAGCTTATGGATGTCTTTTTTTTCATGCAAATCAAATCGATTGCTTAATTTCAAAAAAATACAATTGTGTCTCAAAAAAATGGCATCGATTTTATCTTTTCTTAATTAAATTAAATTAAATTGATTTTTTTTTTAATCATATCTCATCACAAATTGGAAACTCCCAACACCACAAAAAATGTCTTAGTTATTTACATTATTAATATTTGTTCATAAAATATTAATGTATCTGTACAAGATAATAAATTAAGTTAGAAAATAAATAGTTACGGTTAATCAAGAATTGAATTTCTTCTTTCTTTTTACAATTTTTAAGTACATCATCATTTAAACTACTTCTTTCATTTCAATTATTTTTTTGGTTAGGTGATCAAAAGGACTAGCATTTGTTGTTATGGAATGAAAAGTTTCAATTGATTGTTCACTTATGACGTCTGAGACTTATTGAATAAGATTTGGTGAGGTAATAAAATGGGTCTTAAGTTGGTTTTGTGGAACAAATTTTGTAATCTTTGATGCATTCAAATTAAATTTAAAATTCAAATCTTTTTTTTCTTAATTTTCAAAAGACGTCACTTGTAAGCAATCAAAATTTAGATTTAAAATTAATTTCTTTGTTGTTAGTAATTCAAAAATTCATTTAAATCTTTTTAGATGTTTTCGTCATTGGACTGTAAATTCTGCAAACATTCTTCACTTGATTGCTCAGCTGGCGAAGATGGCTTGCAAAACTTTGAATTTAAATGACGTTTTAAATTAGAATGAATGTGTGTTTTATAGCCACATTTTCGTACGCAATGATACTTTGGTGGTACGCCTGTGTATGAAAAGAAATAAATAAATGGAAAAATGTAAAACTAGGTAAAAGAGAATATCAAAAGTTTTTTTAATCCTACCGCATTCCTACATGGATGAAGACAACAAATAAGAAGCAGAAATAGAGAAGAAAAAAAAAGAGATAAATTAATGAATATCGCATTAAGCAAGATATTAAAGCATACATACATTTTTAATGTGCTGCTTAAGACTATTTCGCCATTTGTAATTACGTCCACACGTTTTACAGTACCACGGCTTGTCTTCATTGTCCTGATAAATTATATTCTCTTGCTTAAGGCTTTCAAGAAGTTCTTTTGTTGGCACAATTTTAGAGCTATTTCCAGTCGAATGTCTACGAGTATTTACTACATTTTGAGATATTTTCTTAATTATTAATTTACTGTCGGGAGATGTCGATAAAGTTTGTTGTATATTGATAGTTTTTGTTGGGCTTTGAATTTGAGTTAATTGTGGGAGATTTGTAGGCTTGGGTTGAATCGGTACGATTTTTTTCACAGCAACAGCTATGAGCTTTGGTTTTGTTTTATGAATTTGAGTCAGTGGCGGTAATTGCATTACATGCGGAGTTAAAACTGGTGGTTTTGGTTGAATTTGTTGTAACTTACGACGAACAGGAGTTCTTGTATTCTCTTTTGTTGGATACATTGTAATTTTAGCTGTCGACTTTGCTGTATGCCACACAGGAATATCATGAACCTCATAATCTTCATCAATTTTCTCTTGTTTAATTTCAGTTAGTGGAGGCAATTCAATATCATCATCAATACCATTATTTCCAGTCGAGATTGAACTATGCACTGAAGTATAATCGATCCATGATTCCTGTTGCGATTGTTGTGGCGTTTTAGCTTCCGGCAAAGTCGGTAAAGCAATTTTAAAGTTATGTTGTGAATATTCACTGTTATTTTCAGGGAAATAAAAGTATTTGTCTAAATTAATTGTCGTGTTAGTATCGCTAGCACCATCACCTACGAAAAGAATTAAAAGGTTTTGTATACATTGATTAATCTTGTTAGTGACTCAAATTTTTTACTCTAAAATCAAACTTTTTTTTTTGGTTCTTTAGCTAAGTTAACAAAATTATGAAGGAAATTAAAATTATAACAAAAACATCATCAAAATCAATAATTAACAACAGCAAAAATTAAAATTAAGGAAAATGATAAGAATTGATTTATTGAGGGAGACTTGCGAAAATAGACAATTAAATTTTTTTATATATGAAAAAATCTTTATCGTTGGGTAATAGCATATTAGTCAGTTAGTTTGTGATTATTTTCTTTATTTTCTATAATGTTAGTGCCATTAATTTTGGATTTTATTAATTTAATTTTTTCTTTAATTATTAGTTCCTCTAACTATCTATCTGTACTTCACTATGTAACAAACATCTGGAGACAATGTCGTGTGGTGATGACATTTTCTTCAGTACCTAAAAATATAAGAAAATAGTTTCAATTAGTATGGTGAATATAACATGATTGAAAGTACAAACGTCTAATAACCTGTGAAAGAGAAATAAAAGATTTAATGACAGGAACGATTTGACAAAGTTAAAATTTTTAATTTAATCAAATCGCTCCCAAATTTTGTTTATGATTTTCTTTACAAATGAACGATTTAATTTAAAATTATTACAAAATAACAAAATTTTTACTTTATTGATTATTTTTTTGTAATATAAAAGATTTCTTGAAATATCATGTTTTTTTTTTGTTGTTGCTTTATCTCATTTCAACCTAGACACAATCAGTTACTAATTTTAACAGTTTTACATGAATAAGGAATTTTACAGTTTTTTTTTATTTTATTATATTAATTTATGAATGTATATCTCATGTTCTTCACTATACTATTCATCATTAATCTAGCTCAAAATGTCTTTTTTCAAGTTTTTTTTTTATTTATTTATTTGTATTTTTTGTTTATAAAATGAAGGAAAAAATGCTTAACTAATAATTAGAAAGTATGAGTATTTTTCAAGTAGTTGTAAACTAATGTGCAATGTTTTGCGCTGTTGATTCCATGTATTTTTTTTTTTTAATTATTTGATCCCTTAATCCAATTACAAGGTTTATATCATTTTTTTTTTTCAAAATTCATCAGTAAAATATCAACATGAAAGGATTTTCCCATCACCCACATGGATTGTAATCAACCAATCTTAATTTCTATTGCTTTAATGGAAACTTCAATTTTTTTTCTTAATCTGCTTTCTGCTGTTAATTTAAATGAAAAGACAGGATATTCACTTATTCCTTTTTTTCTGTTTTCATTGTATATGTTTTTTTTTTAATTAATTAAATCTACTTATAGTTTAAAAATAAACAAGAGATGTTTCACATGATTGAAGGAAATGTTTTTTGGGTCGATTCTTTTGTAATAAGGATTAAAAAGTTCTTTAAAAATTTATTTTTATTTTTTTTATATATGATTGATTTTTATAGGAACTAAAAGTAAAACTTTAGAGAATTAAAAGTTTGAATTCTTAGATTTATTTTAAATTTAAGACTTAATCTCAAGATTTAATTTGATTCTTTAGATTAATCCATAAATTTAATTCAAACTTAAGAATTTTTAAAATGAAATTTAAGAGTTTAAATTTTTCACTTTGTAGATATTATGATCAATTGATATTACTTCATCGTAAATGAAAATTACCGGATTTATAAATTGATTAGAAAATTTGAAATTAAATTTAATTCAGAACTTAAAAGATCCTGAACAAAATTAATTTACCCCAAAAGAATCAACTCCAAAATAGATATTTTAAATTGAAAGAAATCGAGTATTATTTAATTATTTAGAATGTAACAAAATCAAAGTGCAAAAATTTGTACTTTTATGCCAAAAATTTTTCATTTTTTTTTTCTTGTAGAACGAACAAAATTTAGAGCATATATGGAATGTTGAATTATTATGAATTTTTTCATCTTTTGGAAGACAGAGAAAGAGACGAACAAAATTTTTCATGTGAAACTTAATTTTTTTTTCTATACACAATATTTAATAAAAAACTAAAGGCACAATATGTTTTTTTTTTCTTCTTATTTTGTCTTTTAAATGAAATGATTTAATCGTGAAATGAAATTTTCATTGAGGTATTTGTTGATATTTTTTTTAAAAATAAGAAAAAGTTGTTTTTTCAAATCAGTTTTTTTTTCTTCAATTCATTTTTCAATGCGGTAACAATTTCTCTTAAAAAAAGCTTTTTTACTCTAACTGCGAAAATGCATTCAATTCACTGAGAAATCAATGTGTTCTTTTCTTAATACTCATTCGTGAGCGCTGAGGATAGATTAGAAAAAAAATTGCAGGAAATTCTTTTACTTTTTTTTCTTCTGTTGTCGCTTAAATCGTGTGTGAATCTGTTTTATGTGATTTCAGATGAGGTAGCTTCTATCATTTCTTAAACATAAAATCTTCAAAAAAAAATTTCTTTAGTAAAATGCTTTATGCTTTCTAAAAAAATTATCCTTTCGTCTTTTTTTCTTTTTGTCTTTTGTTATTTAAAAAAAATGTCTTTTATCTGTTTCAATCACTTTTGACTATTTTTTATGTTAATAGTTTTCATCATTTAATTTTGTGTGTAAGATATTATTCGTCAACAAAAAATACTTAGTTCCTAATTACGTTCATCGTTTTACTTCTATTTTGCCATACGCATAATGAGTAAATTAAATATATATGTAAAAAATATAAAAATTAAAAATATGATTCTTTAAAAGATTTTTGAAATGTAAATCTGGAATGATTCTTCATTTTTTTCTCTTTTTTTCGTGATTTTCAAAAAATATAAAAAAAAACATAAAGTAAATTTAATAAAAAAAAAAAAACAAACATTTCTTCCATCCTTTCTAATTTATAATGTGGAAGTATATGACACCTTTGCCGATTTGGCTTCATTTTTTCATTAATAATATTAATATTTATATTCAAAACGATATATAATTTCTTTTGTGAATCGTGTTCACTTAAATTGGATAACTTTCTTTAATATTTGAATTAGCTTTTAAAATTATAAAGATTTAAGTCAAATTTTAAATAAATTCAAGTTTGATTAATTCAAATTCAATTTAATTTAAAAAATTTAACTTAAATCTCAAGATTTATATTTTTAATTCTCAAATCAACCAAGATTAAAAATTTAAAAAATTCAAATTTTTAAAAAGAACCCCAATTTAGTAAACTCGATTTGTAAATTTTAAAAATTTATAAAACAAAAAATTTTTTGATTCATTTCAATGGAAAGATGAAAGTTTTCTTTTCATAATTTATATATATAAATGTATACAAAGTTGGAAATGCTAACTCTTGACGCACAAGTTAAATAAATAAAAAACGATTTTCTATAGGATTTACAAATAGAAAATAGAAGGAAGAGAAATTATTTAATAAAATAAAAAAAAATTGAAAAGAAATGCTTATTTTCACACACATATCAGGGATAAAGATTTTTTTTTTCATTTCGTTAGAGCTTTTTATCACATTTTTTTTTCTTTCATAATTAGCTTTTCAATCAGGAATTTGAGTTGTCATAAAATTAAAAAAATTCGATATAACATTTTTTTTCTTTCTTTTCTCTTCAATTTTTGTCTCTTCTAAATAGTTGCATTAAAGTCATTACATCCAGATGCTTGAACAATCTGATTGAGAGCTTCCTCTAATGCAATAATTTTACCATCACCGCTAACTTTAAAGAATTTCTCTTTATGCATTCGCTCCATATGACGACCGATATGCATTTTCTGTTTAGCTCTATAGACACAATATGGACATTGAAATTGGGGTTCTTTACCGCATTCCCATTTTTGATGATTTCTCAATGAGGATTTTAATTTATACATACGACCACAATCCGGACAAGCGAAACCACCTTCTTGTTGAGCATTTGATCCATTTCCACTATTATTTGATGAGTTATTTGCATTAGCACCATTACTGGATGTATCACTTGGTGAACAAATAACATCAGGACGTGTCGGTTCCGTTTTCATTGTGCTTACACAAAGGTCACGTGGAAACACTAATGGATGTGCACCTTCACGTAATGTTGTAACTAATGGCATTGCTAATCTTTCGTTCCATTGTTCCCATGTAAGACCGGCAATTTTTGTGATACATAATCCTCCTCCCTCTGCTGTAATAAATTTTGTCGATGACAAAAATTTGTTTGTGTTTTTTGAAGAGAGTAACATAAATGAAAATAAAAGAAAAAAAAATAAACGAAATCATAAGTAAACATAATTTAAATTATAAATTTTTGATAATCTTAAATGTAGCAAACGAATAAGGATTAATATAAATAATAATAAATATTAATTAAGTTCACTTTTTTTTATACAAGCAAATCTGTTTTTGATTCTTTTTGTTTGGATTTTTTTTTCAAGCAAAAATTTTTCATCACCACAATGCACCTTTGAATTTTTGGAATTGAAAATTGAGATTGAAATTTTCAATTTTCATTTCTGTTTTGTGTCGATTTCACTGACAAAATTTTTAAGTTTTGGACCATCACATTTTCTAATTCTATATACTAATTCTATTGTAATTTATAAATTTTACTTTTTTCAAGTGAAATCGACTTTGAACAGGTTTGCTGTTTATTTGTTATTTTATGTAAGGGATGTGTCTAGACAACTTTAATTTTGTAATAAAATACTCCCAAAAATTTAAACTAGATACACCCCTAATTGTTGTTAGTAATTTTGAACTTATTTATAATAAATTAAATAATAGTAAATAATGAAAAGAAATTGCAAGACCATTAAAAGTCATTCTTACAAGTTTCTCATTTAAAATAAAAGAATAAATAAAATAAAAAGAATTTTTTTTACTACAATATTTACAAATAAAAAATCAAACACAAAATAAAAGAAATAAAGAGTTTGCAATTGTTATTTATTTTTTTATGTTTTTCAGCAGCAAATAGTATGTTTAGATATTTCACTGGATATATTTTTTAGTGTAACACGATTGGTTTTTTTTCTTCATTTTATTATTAAAACGATGATGAGTAAAGCTAACAATTTTTTTGTTCGTGGTATAACTTTTGTAATTTACAAATTTTTCTTTCACTTTTTCTCTTTCATTTTCTCTCTTTTTTTGCTATCGAAATGGAAAATATAACTAATTTTTTTTAATAATAAAACATAACCCCACATACCCATTACCAATATTTGAACTCTTTTTTTTATATACCATAAATGACTATGAACCCAAAAAAACGGGAATGAATTATGGAAAAAAATATTTAGTTTTTTTGGAATTATCGTACGTAACGATACAAAAAGAATTTATGAAAAATATAAGTATCTAAATATATATATTTATATTCCTATTATTAATTTAGGCACTCTTGATGCAGTTCATGTTGCATGACTGCTTTTAACATTTACAATGCAAGACTAAACATGATTGCATTTCTAAGGTACAGGAGAGTGTCCAGAAAGGGATTATTTTCAATTTTTAGACACAAAAACTTGTCTATGACATAGAATCAACTATACATCCCATAATCCCAAAAATCTTGAACACAATCTCTCGTAAAAAAATCCTAGACACTCCCTGCGCTAAGGTATATAAAGTATCTTCATCCTAAATACATTTACCAGATATGACACTCATAAACACTATTTTTTTTGCACATATTATTTTCATATAGATATCGTCACTAAATTTTTTAAAATCAATTTTACATCACATTTGGTTGATGTCAACATAAATTTCTTCTGCTTCATCTCCTTTTGTATATGTATAATATATATCTATAATTCTACTCACAGATTAGATTATCATTATTAGGTAATTTTTTTTTCTTTTAAATGTAGATGGAAATGTTTGACATTTGTACGACTAATTTGACTTATGACCCTAAATCATTTCAACTTTTTTCTCTTTAACTTTCTGTTTGTAGCTGTTGATGTGATTATTATTATTTTTACTATTATTAAAGTTAAAGTTTAAGACTTGCCAAAATGTATGGAAATTTCAATCACTTTTGAAAGACGTTATATTAGTTTTGTTGGAATCATTATTATCAATTGTATTTAAATTTAAAATGTTATTAGCAGATGGAGAGATTAATGAATGTGATTGAGTGAAAGAGGGATGTATTATTAGTTCACGATTATTGTTGTTGCTGCTACTGCTAACAGCTGTAATTGAAACGCCATCTGATCCATGATTATTATAATCGATTGGCTGTTTCTTCTTTTGACTCTGTAATTAAGAAATATCGAATAGGTAAGATATTAGTATATTTAATATCCTTTTTTTATGCACTCAATCCATTTACATTGCATATTTCCATTTGATGACGAATTTTTTGATGGGAAGTTAAGTTATGTCGATATTTTGTCTTGAATTCACATTTATCGCAATGAAATTGAGGAGCAACTCCACATTCCTGAATATGACACAACAACAAAGAGAATTTTTTTTATCAATAGTCACACGAAATTGTTTTTTTGGTCAGTTTTTTTTTAAAGGCATTTTGCAACAAAAATGTACCTTCTTTTCGTGCCTTCTCCAACTATATTTTGTCTTGTAAAATTTACCACATTTTCTACATTTGTAGAAATTTGTTTTGGCTTTCTCGTCAAGAGATGGATATGAATATTGACGTGTTGCTGATCCTTGTTGTTGTTGTTGCTGCTGCTGTTGTTGTTGCATTAATTGAAGCATCATCAAGCGTGTTAATTGCTCTGAAAGACAAACAAAAGGACCAATTAATATGCGGAAATCAGACATAAATTATTTTTCTTTAATTTTTAAACTTAATTAATTACAGAGAAGAAAATAATCATAAAAATATTTTTCATGAAAAAAGCATTTGAAAAATGATAAAGTAAAAAATTATTAGAAGTTGCTATTAAAAGCAAATGAAACCATATGTATGTGAAATTAATGTTATAACATAAAACACTCTGGTTGAAGGAATATATTATGTGATTATGTGCTATTATATAGGATAGAGATTATGAACTGTAAAAATTTGAGTAAAATCAATCATTTGTCAATCATAAATATTTATCTCATCTATATTTTTTTGATTCAAACATTTTTTTGTTAATTTTTTTTTTATGTGCAGAGCTTTTTTCAATTTTTTTTTTTTTTTGTTTGTTTTTTTAAAAGCTTCAATTCAGGAAGTGTATAAATTTTGATATTTATCACTATGCTTTTTGATTATGAAGCAAACTATTTCAAGCATTCATATTGGCTTACTGTTATTTATCAAATCTATGAGAAAGAGAAAAAAATAATGAAAATTTGATTAATGATTTTAAAAATTAAACAATTTTAAATTTGAATTAACTTACCTAATTCGTCATCTTTGTATCCTTGCCATTCTCGTCAATTTCCCGATGAAAAGCTAAAATGAATAAGAATTACGTTAATATTATGTCACAATGTTTCTTATTTTCTAAGTTTCTTTAAAATAAGAATTTACTCGAAAATCATATTTTTTTTTTATATCAATTTATTCAAATTCTATTTTTAATTTTTCTCCATAATATCTTAAGATTTTTTGTTGATTTTTTTTTTCATTTTGTTTTCTCTCGTTCATTATAAAACTAAACATGAAATCTTATTATATATTCTAAGTCTATAATGCTATTAAAATGAAAATTTCAATAAAGATGTTTGTTTTTTTAAAAAATTATTAATGTAAACTTTTTAAATGAATTTTGAATAAAGTTCTTTCAAATTAATGACAAAAAATTTTTTACTTTGGCCGAAGCTTAAATTACTCTGATGAATAAAAAAGATACATGACCATAAAGTTCATGTAAAATTGAAAATAAGTTTCATTCTTGTTTATGAAACCAATTCAAAAATTTGGTTTCAATTATTAATAATCTTTTAATCTCTAATTTTCTTTCATAAAGTATTTATATAATGAGAAGACTAAGTATTGCCTTCATCATGTCTACATCAAACGAGAATGAAAAGTGTAAGAAACTAAATAATTAATACAATATCGTTTATGAAAATTATAATCCTACAAATGCAAATGTTTTGTTTCTTAAGCTTTTTTTTCTTCATCATTTTGTGATTTCCTGATACATTTTTTTATCTCTTTTACGTCCTTATTATTCTTTTTTCTCAATTATTGACGCTGTTAAAATATTTTTTTTTTATAATCTTTCATATTAAAATTGTAAGAAGACACATAAAGTAAATGTAAAAATTAAATGATGAAATTATCATTAAACACACTCAAAAAAGAGAAAGAAGAAGAAAAAAAATGTTTGATTATACTTATGAAAAAAATTATCATTAATTGTTATTTGTATGAAAAAAGAGCGTTTTTAAATTTTTGGCTTTAAAATAATGAAATTTAAAATAAAATTAAAAAAAAAATCGTCGAGGTTTTGGAAGAAGAAGAAATTTCAAAGCACAAAAATTTTCTTCTTAGCGTGTCTCATGAAGTCCCTTCTTCGATCTTCGGGTTTCTAACGGTGGCTTATCTTGATGATGTTTGCGTATATGAACGCCCAAATTTCCGCGTTGCTTTGCTTTGTAGTTGCAATATGGACACTGATGACTTGCTTCCTTTCCACCCTATATAACCAAAATAATTTATTTTATTAGAAATTTTATATTTTCTTAACTACCAGTGTTAATTAAAGGATGGATTTGATTTAAATCCAAAAATTTAAAAGTTTTAATTCAAGAATTTAAAAATAAATTCTAAGATTTAAATTTAATCTAAAGATTTAAGAATTAATCAAAAGATTTAAATTAAGCTTTTAAAAACTCACACATTCGACATTCTCATGACGACGAAGAGTTGACTTCCATCGATATCGTTTACCACAATGTCTACATTCATATTGTCGTCCAGCTTCCTCACCATCGCTTGCAATTGAGTTGTCACTTGCCGTTGCATAATATTTCTTAATCTTTATGCTTCCCGAAGCATCACCGCCATTTTCCGTATCCTCTGATTTGTATGTGTCACTAAAGTGAATTTGAACATCTTCAGGCAATTCTATGTCATCAATACCATATTCTAAATCGTCAATAATCTCATTAGGAAAGTCATTGCTTTGATTGCTTGTGTTTGCTGCTGATACTTCATATTCTGTTATTTGTTGATTACCACTTGATGGAACAGCTTGTATAACAAATTGTTGAGTGTTTGATGCTGGTATGATGATTGGTTTTGTAACAGGCTCAGCTGGCTTGACAGTTGTCACACTAATATATTCTATTTTCTTTCCATCCGATAAAACTTGAGTGCGAACGGGATGAACAAGTGGCTGAGTTACTGGCTGTTGTTGAATTATTGTTGGTTGTGATTGAGTTTGATTGTATTGTGTTGCGGATTGAATGATTATTGGATTCTTATGACGAGAGTATTTAATTCGCGGATGATTAGGCTTGACAATTTTCTTTTCAGCTTCTATTGGTGCTGTTACGGGAGCAATTGTTGTTATTGTTTGTTGTTGTTGAGATGATTCTGGCACTTTTTGAACAATTGATACATTTGCAGACTTTTCAATCTTTGATGTCACTTTAATTTGTGGACGTTTAACAGGAACCAATTCTAAATATGATAATAATCATAAGAGGAATAAAAAGATATGTTAATGACTAAAATTAAAAATATACATGCACGACAAATGATTATAGATTATGATTCATGACGCAAACAAATGTTTTAGACTAGAAATAATTGGCAAACATATTTCTTTCAATAATAAGCACAATGATATAAGTTATAAAAAAAATTATATGGGTTAATAAAAAAAATATAAATCAAGGCAAATTTTTTAAAACAAAATGCAACGCAAATATCTACTACTCTTCAAAAAAAACGTAAAATACTCATAAAATTTTAACTTCTTTTTTTTGTATTTTGTATAAATTCTAATAACTTTTAAATTTAATAAAATATAATTTTTAAAGATAGACTTTTCATCTTGTTCATCCAATATATAATAAAATATATCAATAGATCAAGACAAAAAGAAAACATATAAAGGAAAAAGTGAATTTGATGAAACACACACAAAAATAAGAGCTTTTTTATGTGCAGTCATCGTGTGTGATTTTGGTGTCGATGATTTTTTTGTTTGTTTTATTATTATTGACTTTAAACATGAAAACTTTTTTTGTGTGTGATAATGAATATATGAATGGTATATTTTTTTTATCTGTTTTAGGTATTTATCTTTACCGCATTCTTTCAAAACGATCTTCTCTGTTGGCTGTTTTTTCACAGGCAGCAAAAGGTACTTGTTGTTTTCAGCTTTTGTTATTTGGAAGTTTTCACTTTCAAGTAAGCAATCGTTCATGTCATGAGTTTGCTGTTGATCCTTTGATTGATCCTTTAACTTGAATCGATATGCTTGTGATTTGTTGCCTGCAAGGGATTAAAAAATAATAAGTCAATAAAATTAATTTCGTTTAATCTAAAGCATACTTCACTTAATTATCTAATTTGTTTTAAAAACTTTTTTAAGGAATAGTAAAAAAAATATGTATAATTCTCAAAATAATAGGAAAGAAAGATCATTTTTGGATAGCATAATGATTAGTACAATAAATAGTAATAAAAAAAATGAGAAGGAAATAAAAGTATATTTAATAGATACGTGTAGTATAAATAAAGGATTAATATTTACACCAAAAACTTAATTCCAATTTAAAGAAATAAAGAAAATAATAAATTATTCACATATTATAAATACCTATTATTATTAATCTCTTTCATATTTCTATCGTTTTTTTTTTTAAACTTAAGCCTAAAGAAATCAATTTCGCACTGCGAAATCCCAAGCAACGCATATTGGTAAATTTTATTTTGAAAAAGTATGCATACATATTATAAGTAAAGCACTTTATTATTATAAAGAAATAAGGAGCTTTTAGACGGTTAGCTTTGAAGAGTTTTAAACTGGACAATATCTGCTACATTTAGCATATATTGTCCTATGGAAATTTATCCTCAAAAAAATAGTTTCAAAAACTCGTCAAAGCTGACACAAGATGAATCTTAGTTCCGTTTTTTAATCACACTTGTTTCTTCATTCCATTCTACATTCTTAAATATCCACGAATCAATGACTTGTGATCTTTAAAAAGTATCATCTCCTCTTGATCATCATGTTGATATCGACATTTCACAAATTTTGTGTCTACGTCAAACAGCGAGCGTCTCCTCGATAAATCTGTAATGTGAAAAAAGATTAGTTAGAATGAATATTTCTAAAAGAATTTTGTGAACATGACATTTTGAAAATATCAAAAAATTAACCTTTTCTGGATTTTTAAAAAAATACACGCGCTAATCTGCAAGGAAAAAGCTTTTAAAGAATAATTTTTCTCATATAATTTTTATGAAAATTTTTCTTTCAATTATTTTTGTTTCTTTTATTTGTGTGATAACGAAAATAATCATTTTGATAACATTTTAATTTCATTTTTTTTTTGTATGTTTCGTTATTACTTTTTTATCAACATTTTTTTTCCTAACATGATTTTATATTAATTCATTTGTTTTTTGTTTTCAAAGACTAGTCTAATTTTCTTTTTCATTTCATTTGTATTTTTTTGAGATTAATGACAGAGAAAGGAGAAAAAATAAAATAGTTTAACAGAGTATAAGTTTAAGTGTAATTCTAGTATCCAACAAATGAACTCTGATTGCTTGAATGTTTTCGATTGATGTGAAACTTTAAGGATTCTTTTCTAGTATACGATTTCGCACAAAAATTACAATTAAATAATTTTTCTCTTCCACATTCCTGTTAATCAAAAAGGATTTTTGTTTTTATCTAATGACAAATTAAAAATTTAAAATTAATTTAATATTTCATTACCAAATTTAAGTGTCGTGTTAATGATGAAAGTAATTTATATGTACGTCCACATCCATTTACACAATGAAAAACTTTCATTGAAATTGGTGAGAAGTCAGATTCTTTTTCATTATTACCACTTCGATGCTGAATTTTCTGAATTTCATTTCTAACAAGAACACTTTTGGTCATTGCATGATTACCTTTAAATAAACAAAAATCCAATATTCAATCATGAAAAAAGATGCAAAATTCTTTTTTTTTTCAGTTGTTTGTGTTTCCATTTCCTTTAAAAAATTCAGCCCTTTCTCTCAATTATTCTTCAATCATTATAATAAATTATAATACTTTTAACTTTTTTGTCATATTTCTTGTCTAAATTACTTCTTCTATTATCATCAAATAAATATTGTTTAATGCATGTTGTAAGTTTTTAAAATTTAACTTCAATGTTCATAAATGAAACCAAATGAAGCTTTTAAGGTTTCATACAAAATTAAACATAATTTGCTTGATAAGAGATTCAATCCTTTTCCTTCACTTGGATGGATTCTTGCTTCGTTTTGACATTAAATATTAATGAAACAATTCATATAATGATGCTTATAGAGCTTTTAAGATTCAATCAAAATTTTTGAGATTTAAAATTTGATCTTTTGAGAATGGGCCTGATTTTAAATTGAAATGTGCTACTGAATACCAATTGCAAATATTTGACAAAACTTTAGTTGAAACTTTTATAAATTGAAAGGAAAATTTTCAAAAGTAATAAAATTTAAAATTTCGTCAACAAGACTAATTTAAAGCACATAAATCAAACCAAAAGAATTAGAATAGAAAATATATTCAATGATGGATAAAATTTAAATTTATATCAAAATTTTGAAGGATTAAAATTTAATCTTGAGATTTAAATTCATTTTATATTAATTCTTGAATTGACAAGAATCTTATATAACTAAAGATCATGACATTTAATCTTTAATCACATATTTTTTCAAATATCTCAAGCAAGCTTTTGACCTCATTTATGAACATTGAGAAAATTAAAGTTTTTTTTATACATTTTCATCTCCTTCATTCTCTTCATCATTCAATGTACAAATGATGATATATTCTATAATTAAGATTCATTTTTTTTAGTTTTGCTTTTAATACACATTTTCATTCAGTTTCTAATTCATTGTGATACAAAGAGAATAGCGGTAAATATATTTGAGAAGGAAAAAGAAACTATAAAAGAGAAAACAAATAAAAATTTGTATCTAAAGTATATATTTTGTTACTTTTTTTTTGTCTACTCTATTCATCATCATTCTATCATCGTCATCATCATCATTTAATCTAAATTCTCAATTTTATTAAAATCACAATTGTATTAATTACTTTTTCCCTCGGAAAGCTTTGAGCTAATTCCATTTAATTTTTAATAGTTTTTTTTAAGTTTTTATTTCGTCTATATAAAATATTTTTTGTTTCCTGTTTTATTCCTCATTATTTTTCATTTTTGTCTAACAAGAACTATAGATTAATATTTTTTGTATTTTTTTTTTGTGTTTCTCATTTTCAATAAAATTATTAATATTAATTTTTTTTTTCAATAATTTTCATAACAACAAAGTCAACACAAGTCAACATCTAATTGATTTGTGCTTTTAAGCGTTTCTCAAAAAAAGTATTTTGTGCAAACAAGTGATTCTAGATGCCTTTTAAGATGTGATCCCTGTGAGAAACCTTTTCCGCACATAAGGCATCGAAAATTCTTTTTACCACCACACTCATATCTTATTTTTAAAAAATTTTTAATTATGAATTATAAAAAGGATTTAACAGAAAAATGATAAGTACATTTAACATATTATTTTTTGGCATTAAGTCATACACACAATGAGGTATATGTAGGTAGACACAATATATATATTTTTTGATATGGAAATAAGAAATAGAAATAGAAAGAAAAGAAAGAAAGAAAAAGAGACAAAAGATTATATAAAAATATGATTAGCATAAAAAGAGTCGTTCACAAATGACGTCCAATTCCATTCTATTTCATAACTATCCCAAATTTCCTAAATTCAAAGAACGTCCTAAGTGAATGACTCCAAAAAAAACTTTGACTCAGGATTAATAAGTTTGTTTTTAAGCACATCTATTCTATTCTAATTTTTTTGATTTTATTTTTTGTTTTTATAAAATTCACCTTATGTGCCGTTGTAACGAGCTAGCATCTTTATAATGCTTTGAACAGTTTGATCGAGGGCACTCATATCTTCCATCAATATTAATAAATTTGGTAAGGTCAGAGAACTTAATATTGTGCCAAATGTCTTTATCATATGAGTAACCATCACAACACGAAAAAAAATCTGTAAAATATAAGATAGGAGAACAGAGAGAAAAATCTTCACATTATGTGTGTATGTGAAATAGACTAGAAACAGCACAACATTCTAATATATTTTTTTGTTTTGGGCAATAAATTTGTTTTGACAAAAAAAAAGACGTTAATATTCATATCTCTCTTTCTATTGAAGTGCAATTAATAAATTAATTCATTTAAAATCGTATTTGTAAGTATGGTTTTTTTTTCGTTTAGAGAAAAAAGTATGAAAAAAAACTAAAAAAAATTGACATTTTGCAATTAAAAAAATGTTTGCTAAAATATAACAAAATTAAAAGATAAAAAAACATAGCACATTACTACTCAGCATAAAGGATTTTAATGATAGTAATGACGGTTTGAATGGATAATAATGATGATGATGATGAATGTTTATGATGATGAAATGAGCAGAAAAAAAATATTTTTTTTTTTCGTTCCTTAAACAACATTTATAAATACTAGTTACATTTTTGTTTTTAAATTGTATATTGCATACATTGTGTATTAAAGTGATTTTTTAAATTGATGCAATGCAGAAATATGTTGCATTAACGAATCACGTCGTTTACTCAAGTGATTGCAGTAAGGACATTTAAATGACATTCGATTTGGATTTTCGGAACACTAAAGAAAGAAGAACAAAATTAAGAGAAAAAAAAATGTATAAGTAATCAATCGCAAATACAATTTTTTTAAAAAAATAATTGTATATTATTTTGTGTATTAACCTCATAACGAACGTGTCGCTTTAAACATGATAACTTGCTATATCGACGCAAACATAAAGCACAAACAAAATTCTTTTCTTTTGATTCGTTACAATCTAAAAATAAATAGAACATGGAAAAGTTGTATGTCAGAAAAATATTCCTTAATTCTTCAAGTTTTTTGTAGTTGTAATTGATCTTGCTTTTAAGTAACAAGAAGATTTTTTTTTTTTTGTTAAGTTACATTGAGATAAAATTTTTTATAAAAAAAAAATTGTACATGTTGCAAACGTTTAGAGATGTAAAAACAAAAATTATAAAAAAAATGTATATAGATATTAAAAATGTAAAATAAGTTAAGAAGCATACAGCAGTATTATTATTTTATCACGTGCGATCGTCATATTTTCAAATTTTAATAATATAAAGAGAAACAAAAGTTTATATAGAGATGTAAGTCACATACATTGAGACTACATTTTGTCCCAATTAATTCAATCATTAGAGCTTTTGCGAGATAAATAATTGATTTTCGTAGGATATTTATATCTCAAGAAAATAAATAAGACTTTGAATGTTACACATTTGGCAATCGGATTTTTTTTGTATCGTTCGATGAATGTATACTATTGAGGATAGAAATCAGATTCATTAATCGTACTAAGATTTTTCACGCAAAAACTGCAAATGAAATCTGTCGATAGAATAATTAATTTTGTTAATACTACACCATATTCATTGGATTTTCCTTTTTTTTTTTGTGTGAAAATTAGCGTGTTTCTAAGACAAATGAAGTTAAATTTGTTTATGTTAAACATTTATGGTCTGTTGCTCTTTAGTGAAATTTTTTTCTTAATTCTAAATTAATTAACAAATTTAAAGAGAATTGCTTTCAATTGAAAGAATTTAAATCTGGTAGAATTAAATTTTAATTCAAAGATTAATTCTTTAATCTTTCCAGATTAAATTTAAATCTTAGAATTAATTTGTGTAAATTAGAATAATCAATTTCACATAAAAGAAGCAGACCCTTATTTAACATTTCATGATAACATAAAAGCTTAGACGTTTTTTTTAAAAACAAGAATCAAGAGACAACATAAAAAGCTCAACAAATAGAACCGCAGTTAAATTAGTTATAGGAGCTTTTACATAATTGCATATTTTCGTTACTCTCACACAAAGCCATGCACACAGAAATAAATAGTTAATTAATATTGAGACAAAGGAACTGATTAACATTGATATTATGTTATATAAAATAAGTTAACAGTTATGAGTTATTGGAACAATAAAAAATATAAAATTAAAAAACGTCTATGCCAATGTTATGACCATTATTGACCGATGACCTTTGATTGATGGATTTTAAATCTTTTTTGTTCAAAAAGATTAAACAGAACCGAATAAAATATCAATTTTAGGTGCACAAATATTTATTAGTATATATTTTTTGTTTGGAAAAATATTTACATTCATATGTGAGCTACAAAAGAAAGGATATTAATGTTAATAAATGTATAAAAAAAATTATTAGTAAATTAATTAATAAGTAAACTTAAAACTAATTTTTGGTAAATGATCAAATTTGACTCCACAAATGAAAAGAAATACATAAATAAATAAATTAAGGAAAATGGTCATAGAATGATGATATGAAAAATGTGAATAAAAAAATAATTTTAAAAATACTTTAAAAATCATATCTCAATGACCGTAAAAGAGATAAAGAGAGAGACTAAAAGATAAGAGACAATTAAAACAAATCAATTTAAAAATTATGAATTTAAAAGATAAATTAAATAAGAAGTTAATTAGACACATTGTTGAGGGAATAATTTACAAATAAATTCTTTAGATTTTGGAACGTTTGCTGTAATCCTAATTGAGCCATAGATACATCCGTGTCGTTTAACGGTGAAAATTCCTGTCCAGATAATGGCGAAGGATAATTATTATCCTGTTTCATCATTAATGCTTCGACGGAGAACTTGTCGAAATTATTCATTAGTAAGTTAGTCATTGTTAGTTCTTTACTTTCTGAAGGTTCCTTTTTAACAGTTACTTTAGCATGTGCTGATTTTACCGTTGGTGGTGTTGGAGGTACAATAATTCCATGTTTTGAGCTCAAATGCCTTACAAGGTGATATTTTCTACGAAATTTCGATGGGCACATTTCACAGTGAAAGCGCGGAGGTATATTGACACATTCATCTTCATCGAAAAAGGAAAAATACATGTCGATATCAAATAAAGTTTTGTTTTTTTGTTTTCTTTAAATTCAATCTCTAACTTAACATTCACTATATGGACAAAAATTTTTGCTTTGACTGTTTCTCTGTATCTTTCAATTTATGTTACATGTCTTAATGGACATTTTATATTGTTGGCAATTAAAAGGTTGAAAGATTAACGAATTTAGAGAGCTAATGATGATAGGCTGACTATTTGATTTATGGAAAAATTAGCTCCTATTATTGAATCATTGTGGTTCAAAATTTAAATTCAATTTTTTTAAAAATTTAAATGAAATGTTTTTTTGAAAACTTTAAATTTTTAAGTTTTTGAAAATTGCATTTAATCATCATAAAAAATGTGTAGCCAGCCTTACAATTTATTAAAAAATAGCCTTTTCAGTAAGCAAAAAAATTTCCATCTCTTATAGTAAAATTTAACTTTCGAATCTAATCATTCGAATTACTCTGCTCACCTCTCATGTGCCTTTGTAAATGTCTACGACGCAAATAACTTTTACCACATACTGGACATGGAAAGCGTTCTGATTGTGCGTTTTCGTCTTGCTTAATTTTACCAAAAATTTCCGGCATACATGTTAAGTTTTCTTCGTTAGCTTTAAGTTTTTATGTTTTTTTTTATCATTTTTCAATTTTTCGTCGAGGAGTTAATGTATGTTTGTATATGTGTGTGTGTGTTTGTTTGTTAAGCGTATGTGAAGAAGAGGTTAATGTGATTGCGCGAGGTTAATTTGTAAACAAAACATATGAAAGAAAAAGAAAAATAAACATAAAGTGAAAATAACATAATGATTGAAAATATAATTGAAAAGAAAAAAAAAATCACAAAAATATACTTAAAAAAATATAAAAAACATTCAATTGCTCAAATTGCTACTTTTTGGAACTCAGAATTGAACTTAAAAAAATTCTTTACTACCAATATATAAAAAAAATCAATAAACAAAAAAATTGTTTGTAACAAACTAAAAAGCGTGCATTAAAAGAATTTAATGTGAATTTGTTAAGAGAAAGGATATTTGCACATCATTTCTCCTAATGAACCTCGAAAAAGTATTTTTCGTTTTCTTTCAAAATATCTTAAAAAATTATTAATAAAGCTTTTAATGTGTGTATGTTTGGAGTATGTAGTAGTTTTAGCAGAGAAGAATGAAATCATGATTAACCAATGACTTGATGATTCACTTAAATAATTATGTGTGACTTTCCAAGATTGTATATAATAATAATAATGCCGAGAGAGAATTGCAATGAGATGCAATCATCAAAACATCATAATAGGTAAGTAAGTAAGTATGAAACAGAGTTCATTGCAACAAAAAGAATTGCAGAAAAAAAAATATATCTTACATTAAAAGGACATTGACCTTCACCTACGTACATGAAAATGTCTGTATAATTTCAATGTTTTTCAATCAATTTACATACATGAAAAAAGAGTTTGCATTGTGTGTTCCAGATTATTTTTTTATATTATATGTATTCTTATTTTTTCTCAAAGGTAGGTAAGACACAGAGGAATGAATATATCGTAGACGCAAACCACATTTATGAATTGTAGTTTTCTCTTTGCTCACAGAGTGTCGCTACATGCGCGGTTATACAAACGAGTAAGCGAGACAGTGGCAATGTCACTTTAAAAAAAACTGAGCACTTTTATACACTCACAAATTCTGTTCCTTATTTTCGTACACACCATTAATTTCACTATACATTCTCCTTTATGCTAAATTTTTCCTCTTCTTTTTCTTATTTTTTCTCATTTCTGTTTTTAGTCTTATTTTTCTTTCTTGCTTTAACCACTACTGTAACAATTCTTTTCATCTTCTCGACTTTGTGTCTCTCTCTATATATATTAATATGTACGAATACGATACGACATATATACTATATTAAAATGTACTTTTTTTTCCACGTTGGCCCTCTAAAATATTATTATATCTCTTCTCTTTGAAATCATGTTTCACAATTACGCGTATTTCTTTTCATTATCACTTACACTTATTTTTAAATTTACTACATTTTTTTTCTTTTCATTTTTTTACTCTTATTTTTTGCTTATTTTTTGAGTGTTGAGCTGAAAAAGGAAAAACTCTAAAATTTAAATTCGAAATTTATATTGTTGAAAATATAAATTTAAACTTAAAATTTAAAACTTATGATCTAAAAAATTCTGTTCTACTACATCCGATACAGAATGTAATAGCTTTACATTACCTTGTTATTATTATTACCATTTATTAACTCTTGTTTGTTTCTCTCTGTCCCTCTTGTGATTGTACCAAGTGAATTACCTCATTACATATTCATTTTCATAAATATGTAACTACAATTTACCATTCTAAATACCAAGAATTATACCATTCACATTGGTAGTCGTCACATTATGATGATGAAATTGACTTCTCTTTTGTATTCAACACTTTAACAATAAAAAACACTGATTTTGACTGATTTATGTATTCAATGATACATGCTTAATGTTGTTTTAAAAAATGAAAATGTGATTTTTTTTGTCAAGAATGAAGGCCAACGTGTGCAAATATAACGTGGACTTTCTCACCCATTTCTAAGCATGGTTTTTCCTTCTTCTTACATAAAACAAGTTTTAAAATTTGGAGAAATTTTAAGCTATTATACACATCTTTTTTTTCATGTACAAGCGGTTGCTGCTTTCATAAAAAAAGTATAAATTTATATATATTGATTCCAATCCACAAAATAAGGAAAGGTTTTATGTATAAAAATGTGTCACTTTTCTTTCATAGCTTGCTTCTTTTCTACGTACATAGCACAATATTTATATCAATTTGTGAATTTATGTACAAAATGCGAGTTTTTGAACTCATTTACTTTTTTCTTCAAATAGGTATTCATTCGTTAATACAAGACGATGATGTTGAAAAAAGGAATTATTATGTTTTTTAAAAAATATAAATTTTCTTTTTCCGCAAGTCATATTTAAATTTTTAAATTTTTTTTTGTTGGGCTTTTATAGGAATTTTATAATATATGTTTTCAAAAATAAATTTTCAAAAATATGGGCAAAAATAAAATATAAAATTTCAAAAAGTATAAAAATTTGAAGAAATAATAAAAATCAACAGAAACCAAATCAAAAATGATAAAATGCAAAAAGTATAAAATAGATACGCACTCAGAAAATCAAAAATTCATCTCATTTCTGATATCTCTCAAAAAGATTTCATAATTTTTTTTAGTTAATTACTTCTAAAACAACTAAAGGTCAAAAACTACAAACATAAATAAATATTTAGAAAAAAAAAATAAATAAAAATTTTCACAGAAATTCTGTGTGCGTAATTTTCACGATTTTTTGAAATATGAAATATGATTGTTATATCATCGATCAATAATAAATAAAATATTAATAATGCTTTTTATGCTACACAATCACCAAATGTTTTTTTTTTTGCAATATTAAACTAAACTAATATATGAAAAAAAGGTTTCAAATGTTAAAATTAATTCATTGTCAAACATAAAAGTTTTGTCAAATGTTAATATTAAAAAAAAAAAACCATTCCAAATCAAAGTCTAACAGAGACCTTAATGCAATACAGTTGACTGTGCTTTAATGTCCCTAAATTATTGTCATTTTTATTATTTTACAAGTAAATGTATGTACACAACCTAACTCTTTCAACTTATTGCAATAAGATTCCTGGCGCTTTGGCCATTTATTTTGCGAGAACAATGTATGTATATATTCATAAATTAGAACCTCAAATACCTCTATAAAATGTTAATAAAACGTGTGACTTGAATGTAATTTATAATGAATGTTGTATACAAGTAAAATAAAACTAAAACTTATGCGTAGATTATGTTACTTTAGAAATGATATTTTTTTTTTGTTTTTTACTTTTGGAAAGTCAATCATTTGAGTAAGATATAAATAAATAAAAAAATATATATATGTACATGATTATAATAATAATTATTGAAGTGTAATAAAAAGAAATAAACTACACTGTCCTCGCAGAAATAAATGAACCGATAAAAGAAAAATTAGGCTTACCTTGTGCGTCTCTGTGCTGTCCGCTTCCTTCCTGACTCTCCTGATTTCGTCCATCCATTTGCCAGTGATATCCTGTATTGAATAATGAATTTAAATTCTTAGTAAAGTTTGTATAAATTTTAAAGGAAGTAAAAATGTGTACCTTGACTAGAGCCCTCACCACCGTGACTCGGTCCAGCTTGATCCAAATCATCCAGCATTTCATCATCCATTGTCAAATCCTCAACATTATCATCATCTTCATCATCATCATCGTATTCATTTTTAGGTTCAATCATTAACTCCGAGTCCTGCTTATTATTGTCCGAATCATCCGTTGTTTGTTTTAAACGCTTTGTATTATGTGCAATTTCTTCATCGTGCTCCTGATTATTTCCGTCTTGTTCAGTCTTTTTATTGTTGGTAACGGACAAATTGTTTGTAGGTGCAGAGGTAGCGGAGGTTGATAATTGTTGTTGTTGCTGATTATTAGAATGTGATGAGGAATTTGAGTGCTGGTCATGATTATCTATTAATTAGAGACACATAAGAAAATTAAAAAAAAAATTAAATCGTCAGTTCAAGAAGTTCATTCGTACATAAATAACACAATCATATTAATGAAAAAAAAAGATTAAGTTTGTGGATGTATTTGCACATACCTAATAAATTATTTGTTTCAGCCAAGCTCTTACGACGTTGATTTACTTTTTTGCGCTTACGTGTTGATGGTGAAACGGAACCTTCTCGAGAGCCTGACACGTCTGCATCAAAATCTGTTCTCAAAAGCGGTCTTTTGTTTTCTATGGTTAAGCCTGAAGCCTATTAGGAATTAAGAGAATTAATTAATACAAATTAATGAGAGATTTTAAGTTGCTAGAGAATGCATACCTTTGGTGGTACAGGTATATGTTGCTTCACATCACTTTTATGTGCTTGAGATGGTGTATTAGTGGAATTGTTACTTCCTCCTCGGCTATCAGAGAGACCTTTGATTTGTAAAGATTCGGCTGCCTTAAGTAAAGCTGCCAACTGATCTTGAGAAATATTCACTTCTCCTCGATACATGTAATCCATCATGGCACGCAATTCTTGAAATTTAACATCTTTAAGGATGAAAATTGGATGCTTATCATACTGTTGTGATAGTAAAGCCTGTAATTGTAAGCAATTAAAAAAATATGAAATAAATAAAAATGTCATGTAATGAGACAACTGAAACCTTCATAAATAAAAAAAATGTTCAAAGTCCTCGTGTTGTTAATCGAGGGACTTAAGCGCATTTTTGTCGCAGCGATCAGAAATCGATTAAATAGAAATTGTTTTAAATTACAAAATGCCTCAATTCTTCTTTTATCATCAAAAAACCCTGCAAGAAAATACAATTTTTATAAAAAAAAACTATATAATAATAACAGAATCCATTAAATTCCGTCTTTCTAGCATGCACTATGCATGAAAAGTCTGTTCTCACAATAATAAATACAAAACCTTACAAAAAGAAAGAAAAAAATTTTGACCAAAAATAACGGTTAAAAAAATTTTAAATTCCAACGGTCAAAAAAAATTCAAATTTTTATCGAGGGGTTTTCAACAATTTTTTTCCTTATTTAATGTTAAATCGTTGATTACAGGAATTGTAGATCATTTAACGATTTTTTAATAAGCGAGGCCGGAATAACTCGATAGTAGAAAGATAATTCATCATAACAGAACTCTTAACTATGTCTGGTTTCTGAGATCTCAGAGCTCATCCAGCCAGCCAGCCAGCCAGCCAGCCAGCCAGCCAGCCAGCCAGCCAGCCAGCCGAACAAAGTGAAACTATAAGCGTCATTTTTTGCAAAAATGCGCTAAAAAAAAAAATGTATCAATGCACGACTTACAGCAAAATATGGACTACAGGCTGATAAGACGACTTTATGTGCTTTTAAAAATTTTCCTTCTGCTGCTAGTGTGCAGTCAACGAGCGTTCCATTTTCCAATAAAGTATCAAACACTGATATTAGCGTGCTCTGATGATTATTCCATCGGAGACAAAATTGTTGATCATCATCCATGCTGATGATCTTTTATTATGATCTTCTTGACTACTTTTCTTGTGTATTTAATTAAACGGAAAATATTCTCTTTATTTTGTTGTGTTTCTGTGATAATTCAGCGTACTTATATCTTCCTCACTTCTCAAGTTGATTCTGTAATAAAAATATGCATACAGCAATAGAACATAAAAGAATTATTAATTAATTAATATGCAATATACAATTATACACACTAAGTTAGTTTACTCCCATTTATACTTTATGAAATAACAAAAAAGAGTGAACAAAAAAACACAATAATTCGATTATAATCAAGTTTAAATTTATGCATAATGAATATGCTTTAATAACTAAAAAAAATAATAAATATATGAGTAGCAGCAAAAACAACACACAATGTAGATGTGTGGATGATCACTTGCACAGTGCATTGTCTGCTAGTCATTATAAGATTGCGTCAAGGTCGATCAAAGAAAATAATGGACATATTGTTAGCGTTGTCTTGAAATCTGCATTTTATATGTTGAATGTATTACTGGCAAGTTACCAAGAAATTTAATACGTCATATTACTGAATTTTATTTTATTGAATATAATACTACATATGCATGAGAGTTGCATAGTGTAACGCTGACGACGGACGAACAAAAAAAAACTTAAATTTAGATACAATTGACGGTCGATAAAGTTTTAGTGAGGAGAAATGATGATGATGATGAGTTTTCAAACTTTTTATGAAGCATTTTATAAACAGCAGCACCGTAAATACAATACTTTATTTTTACGCGCTTACATTCAAACAGCAAATGGCAATGTAATCAATTTATAGAATTTATAATGAAAAAAAAATAAAAATAAAAGGTTCATAAGAGAATCGCACATATGCAAATGTGCACTACACAGTCCTGCTCAATACTTAAAATTGATTTGTTATACATTAATTTTCACACTTGAATATATATAATTTTAGATGCTTGACTTGTATGCTACGCGCGCGAGTTTCGCAGAAACAAAAAAAAAAATATAAAATTTTTCTAGAGATGAAGCTTGCTAGCACATGCAACGAAGGTGCAGTATGGCTTATTTTATTTATTTTTATCATCACATAAAATAAAATAAAATTTAAATATCCAATAAACTTTAAAACGGAAAGAAAATTCAATCAATATGCACATAAATGAATTATACTTTACTCGGACATTGCCTGTGTAAAAAAACGACATTTGCCATTAAAGCAAATTTGCCTTGTTGTGTTCAAGTACATGGAATTTTTCCATTTTTCACGACATTTTATGGAAACAATTTGTTTAAATTTTATTGCAACAACTGCATGTCGTGTATGTGACGTGTTACTTCAAGCTTCAAGCTCCTTTCGTTCAACTCTCTTGATAATTTTACATTTTTTTTCTGTTTCATTATTTTTATTTTATTTTTTTTTTGTTAATATTTAGCCAACATAGCAAGCAGAGTATAATCTGTTTTTTTTAGTGTTCCTATATCCACCCACCTACACAATATGTATTAAAAACTCCAAATATGATTCTTGATCGACGACGAACACACAAAAAAAGAAAAAAAAAAAATAAAACCAAAAACCCGAAACTTGTCTTATTCATTCTTATTTTTTTTTTTCGCGTTTCTTTACAAAACAAGTGTCTTTCATATGACTATGACTGTATTCCATACATACGTCCATACCAATATCTCCTCTCACATAAAAATTGAAATAAGATATTTTGTCGATTTTTGGGGATTTTAAATGGGAATCAATTTCGCAAATATGTGTAATGGTGTGTGCCTGAGCGCCGATTTTATTTCATTATGTGTATAAGTTTTTTTTTGTTGAATTGAAAATAAGTTTTTGTGATGCCAGAGCTTTAATTAAGTTCATCGTGCTTAATAGTATTTATGTTAATCAACAAGCAATTTTAATTCGTTATTTTTTTTCCTTCTTCACTCACAACTCACGTCTGTTGTTTTTGTATTGTTAATTTGCACATTTTTCATTGCGTTAAGGCAGAAGTTGAGTATATCAGCTGTACAGTGAAATCCTGCCTACACACAGGCGATATTTAAAAATCATCATCATCAGTTTTTTTAATTATTAAAGTTTCATGTGAGAATAAAAGAAAAATGTACGAAAACGTATAAAAAACCATAAAAATGCTCTCTGGCTTCACTTCATATACATGATGGCAATTTTTCTCTCAGTTTTAATACATTTTTTTTTTTGTTGTTGTTGTTGTTTAAAGTGAAGGTTAAAACGAACAAAGTGTTTTTATGGTCAGGCTCAGTGATGATGATTATTATTATTTTTATTATTGCTATTGCATGTAGAGAAAAATCTTTATTGTATTTATAATATTTCGTACTTAAGTGGCAACAAAAAAAAATATGATTTTTTTTTTCTCTTCTACCGAAAAACTCTTTTCATCATCATCATACGCGCAACGTTGCTAATTTTTTGTTGTTGTCATTCCCTCTTAAATATATTTTATCAACATGACATTTCTTTTCACTATTTTGTGACGGGACCCATAGAAGAGAGGCAAAGAAAAAACTCTTCGTCTCTTTTCCACATTATTTTTTTTTAAAAAAAAAAGTTTCAAATTGCCAAAGAAGAACTTGCAATGGGGTTGATGTTAATGTGTGCGCGAGATCCGAAGAAAGAAAAGAAAAGAATGTAAATTTTTTTATTACTCTCTCAAGATCAGCATTTTTCACTTTGCACATTTAATTTTTTTTTTTTTTTGGGCTTGGCACATTATATAGAGGAGATCGTATGAACTTTAATCACATAATAAAACCTAACAATTTATGAGACTATTAATGGTGAAATTTATGAAATTGTAAGAATGTTTATTTCTAAAAATAGCGAAATAAAAAAAAAAGAATGTTGTAGTTTAATGGATGTAAAAGGAAGAGGAATGTACTGGGAAATGTGTGGGATTTGATGCTTTTTAAACGACCTGAATGATTTTTAAAATTGTTGTACACTTTTTATTCAAGTTTAAATTTGATTTCCATGAATTTATGAAATCAACAAATTTAACATTTTTATAACTTATGTTACTAAGAAATTTTCTATGAATCAATAATAAAATAAAATTTAGAACATTTTAAAATTTTGTACTAAAATTCTCAAAACTTTAAAATTTGAATGTAAAAAAAAAAGGAAAAAATTCAAATTGAATGAAAATTTAAAAATTTAAATTCGTAAAATACAGAATAATTTTCAGAACATTTTGAGAATCACCACATGAGCAAAGGAAATGCCAACATCAAAATAATAAAATCTCAATGTCACTGCCACACAACTCATTTTCGACAAGCGTCCATGTAAATAGTAGGAAAATGACATTCTCAAAAAAAAAAAATTAAAAGTTTCATCGCTATATATGATCATCATTCAGTATAACATAGAATGAATAAATGTTACAGGTATAGGAGCTTACTTAACATACAACTTGTTTTTTTTTTCGTTTGTTCGTTATGTGTAGGTAGTGAAAAGAGAAAAATTGTTCATTTACGAATCATATTTTAATCGCAAACAGTCGAAAAAAAAAATATTTTTTTCATTTTTATTATTTGAAAGGAAGATGTGAAAAGCAAAGAGAAAAATGTATGTATTGTGTATGGGTTACTTTAATTCAGTTTCGCTTCGGGGAACTTTAAACATGTATGTGTAGATTTTGAATTTTCAGTAAGAAACGACGCTTTTTTTTAAAAAAAACTTTTTTCTTTTCTTTTATTTTCATTTTTTTGTGAGCCTTCGACTTCTACTTCTCGAACAAATGCTTTTAAATTTGCGTCTTTAAGGATATTGAGAATATTTTTTTTTATGTTCACATTTTATTAAAAATCTATTTTTAAAGTCAATGAAGTAGTAATGATGATGGAAATAACAGAGGACATTCAATAATAATGCTCATAATTATCTAAGTCTATATATTATTTTTTTTACGACTCTTTACATTTTTAAATGACCTACAATGTAGTGATGCTTATATTTTTTTATTATTTTGCTTTCAGCAATGTCGAAAAATCGTTTTGAAGCCACTTGCAAAAACAGTTGATATTTTTGTGTGGAAAATCGGGTTTTAAATAGAAACAGCAATAAGCGAGAATGGGACAAATAGCTTTTCCCAAATATCATTTATGTTCAGCAGAGTCTTTTTTTTTGTATGCTACAAAGTGTAATAACAACATTCTTCTTTGTAAAATATCATAGAGCTACACACACACATCAATAATGATTATTTTAAGAAATGATGAGGTTTCGCATACTGAATAAGTACTTAAATACTTTTTTTTTGCTTGCTTGTCTCGCTGTTGCTGTTTAATACATCAACGGTTTTAGGACTCACGGATACATTTTTTTTGGGACCCCTTTTTGTAATAAAATATCGAGGAAAATTTAATATTGAAGGGGAAGCCTTTTGTGCTCTCTCAAACACAAGCCTCATTTGACAAATGTCTCGAATTTAATAACAAAAGGGGGAAAACTTAAATGAATAGCATTTTTTTTTTTTTTTTTTGGAAATCCATACAGACATAGCACATAAAACTCTACGGTAAAGAGCAACTGCAATGGGATTCTGAATTGAAGATTAATTTATGTTAAAGAGGGAGGATATTGTACATGTATATAAATATAGAAATAGAAATATAGGAAGAGACACACGCACACAAAAAAAAAATCTATGCTTTTATATTCTATCCCTCATATTCATCATCGTCATCTCCCCATCATGTGCTGTAAATATATATTTTTTTTTTTTTGAAAAATCTTTATACCCAGTTTTCATGTTCTTTGTTATGCTTTTCTTTATTTTTTCTCATCACTTTGTGCCCGCTTTTCGTTTGTTCAACTAATATATGCATTTGGCTTTGTATTCGGCAGATGTTTTGAAAAAAATGTATAAAAAGCATACTCCTATTTTTTTTACACACAGCAACTTTAAGAGCGAACAACTGGAACGCTCACAAAAAAAAAAATAAATAAAATTGAATGAATAAGAAGAAATTTTTCGAATGATTGGAGTTTCCTTTTTTTGTGAAGTTTGTTGTACACTTTCTATACACATGGATGAAATTTTGGAATTGTAAGCAACACCGAAGTTTTGTTGGATATTTAATACATGTTACAAAGGAAAAAAGATGTGTTTATGTGTTAGTGGATATTTCAGCTTCCTTTTCATATTTCCCATACACAATTTTCAATACAGAAAATATCTAAAACCGAACAGACGGAACCGAATATACCGAACATAAGAGATCGTCGTCGTTTTGTGTGCTTCTTCAATGTAGAGAAAAAAAAATTTCCATCGGGGGGTTTCTTTTTTTGATCAAACTGTACACCTTTTCATATTTCCTTTCCTTCCAAAAAACAAAAATGCTGCTGCTGTGCTTCGATCTCGATAATGAAGTATAAAGTATGAACAAAAAAAAAGGAGAGTAGGAACAGAAAAACTTATAATTGCACATTTTTTTTTTGTTCATAAACTTGCTTGCTTGCTTATTTCAATGCATAAGGTAGACATTGCATCTACGAATGTAATAATAAATTAACTTATGCACTTAGCAGTGAACTTGAACATTTTCCGTACTCTTGGCTACTAGCATTATTATTATTATTAATTCAAAGTCAATGTTATTAAACATGTTTAATACAGCAACTATGTGTAGCTAGCTGTGAGTTTAATATATAGAAGGAATTTTGTGCAATAATAAAACGAAAAACAATGTGTACACATTTTCATATTTCTAGTCAGTCGACGTCGTCGTCGTAGGCTTATTAAATTTCGCAATGTTATATACATTTTTATGTTCTTAGGTTTCAATTTTATTCTATTCTTGCTTCCTCCTTACTGTTTGCTTTACATCACACGGAATAAAAAAAAAACAAAATAACAGAATTGAGTGTGTATGAAGTGAGTCAAGAGCATAGATCCGCCAACATAAATTAATCATCATTTTTTTATTGCTAATTGAAAGCATTATTTAAATCTTATGACAATTTTTACGTGCTTACGAGGCACTTTTCATGACGGTTGGTTGTATGTAAAAAAAAAAAAAATAAAAAAAAAATTTTATGTGCCTCTCTCTAACACGCGCGTTACTACCTTATGTATACTTATTATTATTTATTATGTCCCGCTTGCGTGTGTATTGGAAAATGGTGAGATCATATTTTTCTTAGAATGCTTTTTTCTTCTCATTTTTTTTCCCTGTGCTCTGCTGCTCTGTTTGATCATCTTAGTAATATTATGAAGCAGGCAAGGCAAGGCGAAGTAAGCAAGAAATGAAAAAAATAAAATTCTCGCATATTCTTATTTTTATTTTTCTTTCTTTTTTCTCTACATTCATTTTTCATTCGTTGCTGCTTGTATTATTTGAGACGATAAGATTTTATTTTATATTTTTTTTTTTATGTCGAACGAAAATTTTCCGACCGAAGCAGCATAATATTGCTCGTAGGGATTCTTGTGTGTGAAAGTGAGTGGTTTTATGTCAATACACGGCGGAAAAATGTATGTCCAAATGTAGTAGTAGTAAAATCGCCAGCCATTTGCTTTTTTTTTCTCTTCATCAATTCGGACAATCGAGGAAAAATTATTATATTATTTTTTGTTGGTATATATTTTTTTAAAAAAAATATCACTATGTTAAATTGACTTAGTCAAGGTTCATGTAATTATATTAATAATCCATAATGTATATATTTTATGCTCCGACATTTTTAATCATATAATTTTCATTACTTTTCACGCAAAAAAACATTTTTCATAATGACGCCCAACGAGGACTAACTTTTTTTTATGTCGGGTTTTTTGTTCACTCTTTCTTTTAGTTACATCACAATTTTCTCAATATTATCAACATTAACTTTAACTTATTACTCACCGTATTTAGCACAGTCTTCATTTAATATCACAAAACTAATACTTAATTTTCCGTAGTTACAATTTATATTATTTTTTCAAAATGGCGTCTTTTTATTCTGCGAGCACAAATTTTCACGTCTTAATTCTTTAAATGATTTTGCTGAACTGACTAAATATGCAGGCACGAACACTACTAACACTTTTTAGTCTATATCATATATTCGAACCGTCGTTTCCTGCACGTAAACAAACTTTCTCACTTAGGGGCCGTTCACTTAGTACGTTCGCATTTTAGGGGGGAGGGGGGAAAAATGTAAAAATTTGTAACAAGGGGAGGGGGGGAATTGAAAATGTAACGTTCTAGCAATAATAATAATTTTATAATTTTAAATAAAAAATTTAATGTAAAATTTTGGTTTTGTAATATTTTGATCTTGTAAATTTAGTTTTTGTACATACGTTAAAGTGCATTAAAAAAAGTTAGTTAAGATTTTTTTTTTTAAATAGATAGAAAGTTCATTTTGGATTTAAAAAAGTTAATTAAAAAAATTTTATACCAACATTTCTTTTTTAAATAAAAAAAAATTGAACGTTCAGGGGGGGGGTGGGGTTGACAATTTGTAACCATGCGTAACTAAGGGGAGGGGGGTCTAAAAAGTCATTTTTTGCGTAACGTACCTTGTGAACGGCCCCTTATGTTTTTATGCTTTAATCTACCTGCTGTAACTTTTTATTGACTTTTGGAATAAAGTTTCGAAAGAAATTTATGATTTAATTAATAAATAAAAGTTTTCTATGAATTTTTCATGAAACAATAACAATACAAAAGTTGCACGGTTTGAATATATTTATGCTAAATTCATTAATTCTCACTTGTTTACTATGATTTTTATACTCAATCGTTAGTTATTGAAATTACCTTTAATTTCTTGCTATTCTGCTTGTATTAATTACTGTATTTCACGGTAAATTTAATTAAATTCACTTTTTTTTAAAAGCGGGATCTTGAATCGCTGAGTACTAAAATTTAATTAACCGATTTTCATTTTAGTACTCATCGATTATCCGACTTTTGAGAAAGATAAACAAAGTAGCATAAAAATTTTATTGGAATTAATTAAAAAGTATGGCTAATCCAGAAGCCCAAGTGATCAGTTCTTATCCATTACCTCCAACACAATACATTAAATTATATACAAATGAAAATGTATCAAAAAATCTCGCTCCAAAGCCACCGAATCATGAAAAGATTGAAAGTTATTCGATGTTTGGAAATACATTCACAAATGATGATACAATAATTAGACCATTGGAGAGTCAACAAATTAGACGTCTATATCCACAACATTTTGAGCGAAAGAAGGAATTAAAGAAGCTAAATCATTCATTGTTTGTCAACTTTTTGGATCTACTGGATCTCTTAATTAATGCACCCGATTCCTCAAGAAGAACAGAAAAGATTGAAGATTTAACATTACTTTTTGTTCACATTCATCATCTCCTTAATGAATACCGTCCACATCAAGCTAGAGAAACTCTTCGAGTCATGATGGAACTGCAAAAACGACAGCGAATAGAAACATCAAAAAGGTAAGTGACATACTTAATATCCTCAACATTCTTGTTCCTTAATACTCTTTATTATTATTTTTTTAGATTCAATTATCATCTTGAAAAAGTAAAGGATATAGTGAATAATGGATTTGCGAATTTAATGCCATTCTTAAGTGGAACAAATTTTGAGAATGAAACTGACAATTTGAATCTATCGTCGACCGAGAAGAATACAAACGATAATGTTGATCCAAATGATATTCTCATGTGCTCTGTTGCCGATAAAATATTAGTTTAAATGTATCATTGCTTCCAGAGTGATTTCTATTAATTTAATTCAATTTAAATGATTTTTCATAAGATTTAAATAAAATTAATTAAGTTCTAAAAATAACGGTATTTTTTAGTTTGAATTTATGAAATTTGTGTTGATTTTACCCCGACAGAGTTGGTCTTATCAGAAAGTTTATGACTTAAAATGAATTAATGAGCTTCAGGTAGAATAGAGGAATTATAAATTCACCTGATCATGCCAATTTAATTATTCTAAAGCCATTAAACCTGACAATTTTGTAAAAATTTACCTGTTATAAATTTAATTAATTTCGAAAAAATCACAGATACCAACACTGACTTTTTGTAAACAAAAATAGTCGGAAAAATTGTGAATTTTTAAAGAATTATTAAATAATGTGATTAAACCGTGAAAATGTTTAGTATAGAGAATTATATAAAGGAACTGATAATCAGTAAGGTTGAGAAGTTTGTGAGGAACATCAATCCAGAGGAATTAAAGAGTCAATTTAAGGTAAAATTGTGTAAAATTTAAATAATTTGCATAAAAAGTTTTGCCACGTTTAAACTTTTATTAATCATGGATATAACAGGTGTCATTATGGGAAGGAGATGTGGTGTTTCAAAATTTAGAACTCAAATTAGACGTACTGGACGAAGAACTGCAAATTCCATTCACATTTATTTCCGGCTTTATCAAATTCCTAAAGATCCAGATACCATGGACAAAAATTGGAAATGAGCCTATAACACTGACTATTAATGACTCAGAACTAGTTGTTAAACTTAAGGATTTATCAAATTATAGTCCTCCAACGCCTAAACCAAAGAATAAAGGAAGTTCACTTGAAGGCGATGACTCATCGAGTGGATATATAGCAAGTCTTATCGCTAAGATAGTAAATAATATTTCAGTCATATGCAATAATATCAGTATAAAGTTCCTTGAAGATGATATCGTTTTTTCGATGAACATTCCACATTTGTCAGTTTATTCAGCCGATAGTAAATGGAGACGAGCATTCACAGATGTATCTTCAGCATCAAATGTTATTTTTAGGAAACTTATTAATATTATTGACTTGACAATATGTCTGGATAAGAGAAATTCGTTAGGAAAAATTGAATATGTACAGGAACCGTTCCTATATAAATGCAGCATGGAATTGCGAATATTTAGAAAATATAATTCTATAAATCCAGAAAAGAGTTCAATGATGAGAATAGATGTGCAAACCAAGTCACTTAATATGAATATAAGCTCTCAACAGTTAGCTATGCTTGTTCGTCTCACAGAACTTTTTATGGCATTAAAATCTGGAAAATTGTACGAACAAAATAAAGTTCAAACAGCCAGTTCTGCAACAAATGAAAATTCTGAAGTAAATGACGAATCGTGGGCTTTATGGATGTGGAATAATATGGTGCCAACAATAATGTCAAATGAAGCACAAAGTGAGGATATAGAAGCAAATAGTAAAAAAATCTTTGAATTTGGAATGTACATTGAATGTGCTCAGGTAGCTTTAAAATCACAGGAACTGGTTTCCGATCCAATCATTCCATCAGCCAAAAAGGCAATTCTTAAGCCTTTACTAGAAATTAATGTGAGAGAAATGTTTGTGATAACAATAATTTGTGGAAGTCGATATTTTAATGTTAAAGGTGGTATTAGTAATTTTGATGTCAAAGCCCTTGATAACTGTCCATGTAGCTCCAAAACTACTGAAGAGTATATAATGAAAGCTGAAAAGGAACTGACTGGCTCTTATTTGGTGGATTCATATTTCGACAAAAGTCTTACAGCACAAAATAAATATCGTGAAATGTTCAACAATTATTTTGAGAAGAATAATGAGGAAAGTATGTTATCAAAAGTCTGTATATCCTTTGACATTCTTCATTCTGTTGAAATTCCTGACGATCATTGTAGTTCAGATATTGGAAGTGACTTGGAGTATAGCAATTTTTCAGAAAATTACATAATTAGAGTTTTCGGTGATAAAATAAATTTTTATGTCAGTGCTGACGCAATCCATAGAATTGAACGAATTATTCAATATTATAACGAATGTGATTTTTCAACCTACGTTAAAGAAGAGAAAATTCCAAATAAAAATCAATTAAGTCCAGCAACAGCAGATGATTACGAAGCATTAATTAATGAAACTCCTATTAGAAATATTATTGTGAAAATGAAAAACAGTGAATTGCATGTTAAGGAATGGGATCATGAAAAACTGCAGAGAGCATCTAGAAAATTAGGTCGACAAACTAGTTTTAATGAAAATTCAAACAGAACATGCACTGAATTTGCAATAAAACTTGGAGACTTTACATTGAAAATTGAGAGTCCACTTTATAGGAACAGATTGGTCTATACAGCATGTCAATTACCTGACAATATCGAAAATGAGTTGTTCCAAAAATGCTTTACAATAATTAAGACAAATGTGAAGAATATTGTAATTGACATGATGGAAAGTAATGCAAAGAAAATTTGTGAAATTTTAAAATTCTCGTCCACATTTAAAAGCTTAATTTATCCAAGTTTATGGGAAGAATATGACATAAAACAAAATTCATTTGATATGGAATTGAATGGATTAACATTTATGATGAATCCAGCACAATTTTTAGTATTTTATAAAACAATTAATTCTATTATCCAAAGAAATCCAACAAATAGTGAAATATCGAGTAGCTTAATGGAAAATTTTAATAATCCAGAATTAGTCGTCCTTCAACTTACATCGAGAATATTACGATTTAAAATGTCAAAATTAGCAAAAGTTTCACTTTTTGAGTTTACAATTTCTGACATGATTGGACTTGCATGGAAAAAAGGATCAAAGTCAATTGTTGTTAACATCCCAGACAGCAAGAATAAAATGCCATATTTTTCAACAAGAGAAAAAGAACCAAAAACTGATGCAATTCTTCATGTCTACCTTCAAATTCCTAATAGTGAAATTGCTGACCAAGATTCATTGACAATTTTTGTCCTCGAAACATCTGAAGGATCTATAAACCTTGATCCATTAATGAGAGAATTTTTGTCATTTAAAATTAAAGTTGATATAGTTAAAGAAAAAGAATTTAAAAGGACATTAAGTTCATCCACAAAACCATTACTTACTGAATTATCAAATATTCAACAAAGTTCAGCACATTCGAGTTCAGAATATCAAGATACGTTATGTCCATCCGTACAAACAACGAAGGTTGAGAAAAGTTTGTCAAACTCTTTCAAGGAATTCAGAAAATATATAATAAATGCACATATACGTCCAATTAGTATTTATTACTCAACAATCATCCTTGAATCTTTCAAGGCAAGTGATTCAATTCGTGGAAATATACAGTCGAGTGGATGTGATGCGATTGTATTTAAAACACCCGTAATGACCTTCCATTCTGTGAAAAATAAAATGCTGACAAAATTTGTGTCTGATCATTTTCCTGTCAATCTTCCGAGTGCTTTGTGGGGCAATGAAAAAAGTTTAACATGGAATTTTGAGCTCAGCAATTTGAGTGTATTTATTGTCAGTGACAGAAAAATGTTTCAAATTATTCAAAATGCTGCCATGAAAGTTTCTGTGGCTGATGAAAGTCAATTAGAGGATGTGGAACTTTACAGTGGAAACGTACTAATTGAAATATTTCCCATATTAATCACCTTCCATACAAGTAAAATTGAATTTATAAATTCAGCCATGAAGGAAATTAGCAATTTTGCTATATTTGGATCAAATGGAAATATTGATGATAAGGCACAAGAAAGTATTAATTATGTTGAGGAATCAACTCCGAGTGCATTGGATATTAAAGATTTTCTAGGTCTACAAACTGGATCAACAATTACCAAAACTTCACTTCCTGATCGTACTGAAAAAAGTGAGTTGAATTTAAATTTTTTTTAAGCTGCTAATTTTAATTTTTATTTTTAACATTTTAAATTTAAAAGATTTGAATTTGTTTTATTTTCACAATTTTAATTTATTACTAATTTATTTGCACCGTAGAACTAATTTCATTTCGTGATAAAATTACTAACAAAAGTGAGTTTTTAGTTTATTAATTTCTGCTTTTAATTCATGCTTACAACATTTATATGAAATTTTTTTAAATTATTAAAAATCTACTTTATTTTAAAAATTTTAATATTTTAAATTTTTCGGATTAAATTTAAATCAAAGATTCAATTGGATTTGCTTATTTTAATCTGAAGATAAATTATTAATCCTTAGATTTAATTTAATTTAACTTTAAATCTAAATATCTATTTTAAATCATAAGATTTAATTTTAATCCTAAGATAAATATAAGTTCAAAATTTCTTCAAATTTAATTTTCATCCATTTGTCAACCTCTTCTCATCCTTACTAGAATCAAAGACCAACATAAATTTCTACATCCAATCAATTTGCTCAAAAGTTTGTCTAACTTTAATTGCTGACAATGTTAAAATTCCAAAGAAATTCGTCCTAGAAATTGATGAAACTTTATTCAGCATGCATCAACAAGAATTCTTTCAATTGAAATGTAAAATCACATCCATATCGGGAAATCATTTTCATCAAACTGAAGATACAAATGAATGGATTAAAAATTTAAATCTTGGATTTAATATTCAATCAGATCAAAATATATCAGATACAGTTAGTCGATTCCTTGACGTTACATTGACGAAAGCTGAAACAGTCAATGTTCATTCTAAATGGAATGTAGACCTGAAAAAGAATTCACAGCTGATACTGAGTAATGTGTCTGAAATTAATGTGATTCTTCAGTCTTTTGATATCATCATGTCTGACGAAATTGCTGATTTTTCGCCATTGATAAAAATGGTTCAAGGAAAGCCACAAAAGAATCAAAAAACATTTATGCAGTATGCAGGGTCAGATTTACCCTTGTTCCATTTAAACTGTAATGGATTTAGAATATTTCTACCAAATCTTGTAAAGGATTCAAATCCAAATGTGTTGATTCTAAAGGTAATAATTTTTGAATTTCTTTTAAGAATCCAATTTTTTTAGAATTTATTTTTCAACAGGTCCACAACATTCAGTTATCACCAAACGCAGTAAATAATTTAATCCGTTCACAAATCATTCGTCCCGATATAGTCAATAAAGCATCAAATTTAGGAATATTAGACTTGGTTGGATCAAAAATTGAAGATCGACAATATCAATTGTTAATAAAAGGCTGTTCATTAAATTCATCAAATTGGAATGATATTACAGACATAATTTGTGAGAAGAATGTTGAAAATTATGATAATCCAGCTACAATTTGGAATAATTTTGAAAATGGTCCATCATTTCCAAACTTTAAGTGCAATACGATATTTAAGGATTCATCATTTTCATTTATTTATGCACCTTGTATAAAATTTAAGGAAGTAGTTGTTGCTGGTGCTGCCATAGAAATTAATTGCATTGAGAATATGAATATAATTACTTCGTTAGATCAAGTCATACTGTTTGTGGATTTAGGTGAAAAATTCAAAGAAATTGGAAATTCATTTTCTAAGTCTGAAAAAGATTTAGAGGAACTGACAAAACCTAATAAACCAGAAATTATCAAAGTTAGGAAGAATAAAAGATTTATGGAGAAAAAATCAAATGATGATTCTGGAGTAGCTTCAACAATGTCTAATTCCTACCTTCATAGATCTAGAAGAGTTTTGCATAGAAAAGTATCAACAGTTATTAATGAAAGTTCCGATAGTGTTCCCTTTGAGTTCACATTTACAAGCAGCAAATTTAATTTCAACTTTTCTGTCGATAATAAAAATTATTACTTCTTATTGGACACGCCAAATTTGTACATCACACAAAATGGAAATGACAAGACTTTTAATGTGTCTCTGCATGACTTGAAAATTAATAATGAAGCTACAAGTATATTTTTTACGCGTCATGGGAATGTTGATCCAATTTCTGGAATTGCCAACTCTTTGTTGAGAATTAAAGTGCAGGAAAAATCTTTAAGGAACTCAGAATTATCATTTGAAGTTGGTCGATCGATTGGTGTTAAAATTAAGCCTGAAATAATTTCAGAAATTCTTAACTTAATAGAAACATTGAAAGGAAATGGAAGTGAAATTACAAATGTTCCTAAAAACCAAAAAATTTACACAAAAGTCAGAAAATTTGATTCCATAAAGGCATTAATGAATAATTTTAAAATAATAAATTTAAAGACTGATCAAATTGTGCTGAATTTTTCATCTGTTGAAATCTTTCAAGTTACATTTGGTGTTCAAAATATTAAAGGAAGATTGAAGTTGTTTGATCGCCCTGAAAAGCTTGAAAGTCAATTTGAAATAAATCATGTTACTGCAAAATGTGGAAGTAATGTTTTTATTCATCCCTTGAGTATTGAGACGAAGTTGAAGATTACACAAGAATATTGGAAAAAGGATCCTTTAGTGTACTTAAATGTCTTGTTTAATTACGTCAAATTTGATATTTGGCCAGGTTTAATTGAAAAATTTGTTGCTTTTGGCGATACAATGGGAAATGTCATGAAAGTCAATAATTGTAACAAGATTGAGGAAATTGAAAAACCAGTAATTAATTCAACAGAACTAAATCATGAAAAGATTCAGTTATATCCTGAAATCCATAAATTCAATGACACAGAAGATGTCGAGCATTTTTCTGATGATTTAAGAAGTGGAATTTATACTTTTGTGGAAGTTGTCACACCATTTCAAGAATTGCCACTTCCATATCAAATTCATTATCAAGAGACAGGAATTATATGTTGGCGATATCCATTGCCAAGGACTTTACATAAAATTAAAATATTTCCAGCACCTTTACAGACCAGCAATCAAATTAGAATCGATTGCAAAATTGAATATTATTCGCAATTAAAGTCTCAATTTGAGGAACTGATTTCATTAAGTTTGAATGAGAATGAGACGAAAATTTTAGATATTCAACAAAATGTCATGTTCGCAGAAGTTTGGAGGATTAAATTTAAAGTAAATATTAAGAAAGATTCAGATGATGAAGAGGATTATGATGGAGAAATAGAAAGTGAATTAAATTATCTCCAAATGCATCCAAAAGTGCTGTTAGCGTGCTTAAGAATTGATTCTTATTATAAATCGAGTGCGGTTCCAACAATAAATTCCTTAATAAAAATTCCAAAAGTTGAATTCAATTTACTGCATCAAGATGTCCATGAAAATTCATCCCAAAAGTATGAAACCGTCCAAGTCTGTGCTGAATCCATTCAAATTTTGGGTCAACATTATGATGAGAATTTTGATAATTTTGTAATTGAAGGAGCATTGTCGACAGATGTCAAAGATTTTGGATGCAAAAATGTGATTCCATTTATCAAAAAATTCTATGTTAAAGCTTCTTTGGATCGAAATCAGTCTGATATAAATTTAAATTTAATTACAAGTAAAATTAAACTTGCATATTCACCAGCAATTGGACATTCCTTGTTATCAAATTTTAATTTATGGAAGAAACAAAGCTCAATATCAGAATATGTCAAGTACACAATTTGCAACAATACAGCAAATGCAATTAAAATCAATCAATTTGAAGTCGATGAAATAATTTGCATCCTTCCAAAATCATCAAAATCCTATCACTTCTTTACGGACAAAAAGAGTCAAACTCTTCAAATTGCTGCCTGTATTCAAAATGAAACATGGAGTGAACAGACTGAAGCATTTAATGTCAATCATGAAGGAAGTCAAACCATAAAATGTGCTGATCAATATTTCATAGTCACAATTAAAGCTATTTCCAATTATCAACGTCGAATTACAATTGATGGACAGATTTATGTAAGGAACATGACAAAGGAACAATTTATAATTCAATATAAAAGATATGACAAGGATATTGATAATACAGATAAATGTGAAATTCAGGAAGTAGAATTAGATGCTCATGGAAGTCGATCATTCTTTGGAGCATGTGAATATGATTCACAACAGACAATGAGACTGCATTCAAGAAAATGTGATAAAAGGATATTTTCTGGGGAGATTCCTTTACGTGAAATTGTAGCTAACAATAAGCCTTGGCTGGTAAAAGTTCCTATAAATTCCAACAACAAATTTATATGCTATTGGGTACGAATAATTCGACAACAGACACAAAATGAAATTTGTCGTGTTCTCATCCTTATTTGTCCTGCATTTGTCGCAAGATCTCTATTTCCATGTGACATAACATTGACTGAAGATGGCACTAAGGATGAATATGAAATTAAAGGCTGTGGACAATTGACAGAATTTGAAATGAAAGGAACACATGAGAATGAACATCGATTATTATTTCCTGAAAACTACTTACAGCAAGATAAAGTATCTCCTGCATTTGTGACTCTGTCATACAATTTGGTGAATAAAAATACTTTCTTTAAAATTCCTGACGAGTATTCAGACATTTCAAAAGCTATTGAGAAGCTCGATGAGAATAAAGAGTTTCATTGGCCATGTTCAAAGGATGAAGAGGTGAGTGATATTTTTATTATCATTTTTTTGAGTATGTATGATATACAGTGAAAGTGGATAGAGCTGTTGATTGATTTTTAATTCATAAAATTTAATTATTAAATTTTGAAATTGACTAAATTTGGATTTTAGTGAAATTTAATATTTTGAATTTTCAAAAATTTTAAAATTTACAATTACCCAATATTTTTAAAAGTTTTAAAGTAAAAAGGATTAAAAGGTTTAAAATTTAATGAATTTAAAAGTTCAAAAGATTTAAAAATAAAAAAGCTTCAAATTCAAATTAATTCTTTGAATAAGAATTTATAATTTTCAAAATTTTAAAAAAGTTTTAAAAGTTTACAAATTTAATTTCAACAGCTCTATCAAATTAAAAAAATATTACAATTCAGTTTTGTTAGACAAATTAAAATGTTGGATCATTTCGAAAAGCTGTTGATTTATCATGCTCACAACACTTTCTAAGCTCACGATTTTATCTTGATTTTGCTTCAGTACATTCATTAAATCTTCGTCAGTAATATCACTGCAACGTTCAGAAATTTCTAGTCTTATTTCAGCAACTTCTTTAAAGCTTTGAACGGCTTGTTTATCAATGCAAATATTCTTATTAAAATAAGCTGTTCTGAGTTTCTTTAGCGGTGTCAATAATTTCGATCCAATATGCATGAGACGATTGTTATAGAAAGAGACATATTCTAGTTCCAAATTGTCGAGAAATACATCCGATTGTAAATTCTCTAAATGATTACTGTACAAATATAAAAATCTCAATTTTCCAAAATCTTTCATATCTTCTCGTTCCAAATATTTCAATTCATTCATTCCAGCATGTATGGCTTCAATGTTCTTAAAATAATCTGTAAATCCTCTCGGAAAATATTCCATTTTTTGATGAATTATATAAAGTTGAAAAACTTCATTATTTTTATCGACTGTATGCGACTTTTCGTCAGTCGGAGTTAATTTTGTTATATTACGATCTGATTGATTTGTCGTCAAATGTAGCACTGTGCATGTATACACAACTTTCATGTCATCAAATAACAATTCATTGTCAAAAAAGCATTCAATTTCGACACTTTTGGACAGCTTTATGGCTACAATTAAAGCTGTGAAGACACTTAAATGAAATTTCATTTTATTTTTATCACAAATGTTTTAATTCGGAACTGTGTCACTGAAACGTTCTCGTGATACTAAGTAAGAGAATAAACGCAAAAATGAGATTAACTAGTTATGCTTAATCAAATTTATTAAAGTCATGCTCATGATATAAAAATTTGTTTGTTGATGTGATAAGAGAATATAAGAGAATGAGAATTTGTATTTTGATATATTTTACTACGTTTTTTTATATCGTGTTGCTGAGAGTATAGAATGTATATTTTGTATCTTTAGCTCCTATAGTTTCATGAGTTTGCATTAAAAATTTCTTGGATTCATATTTTTGCAATTTTTTTATTTTTAAAAAAAGGTTCTGTTAAAATTTTAAAGATTTAAAAAAGGAATTTTAAGAAAATAATTCTTGCGGAATTCTATTGTAGCGTCCCTGGTAGTTGCTGGATGTAAATGGTGGCTGAAATGTGAATGTTGACTGGAATATGAATGAAATGGTATCGCAGAAAAAGTAATAACGCTGAATGTCTTCTTTTATCACCAAAATATAAACTTTTATTCAAACTTTTCGCTTAATCACTATAACTTATACACTCTAGCATAGCAAACTATAACTATAATGCCCGAAAAATAGACTCAAGTACGGATGACCGAAACCGACTAAAAACTAACAACTCAAAAAAACTACTGTAAACTAGCTGAACTAAGACTGCCCGAACTAAGACTACTCGAACTAAGACTACTCGAACTAAGACTACTCGATGTAGAGCTTTTGCGTCCCTTTTTATATCGCGATTTTCCCTCTACTTTTTAACCCTAAACTAGTCCATGCATTGCGTCATGAGCCCCATAAGCGCGAAGCTAGCATAGCTAACTATGCACTTATGGTACACATGCCGCTGACATGTGACATAGATATCAATACTGCTGTGTCGCGGTATTGTGCAATTTTTTGTTGCTCTAGAAAATGCTGCAACGTTGCGATGTGACGCTTATGTTGCTCTACATATTAACCAATACTGCTGTGTCGCAGCATTGTTGCTAGCTTCCCTAGATATGCGCTACAGTTTACCACTTTTTTTTAATGATCTTATATCAGTATTCGATGTTTTGAATACTGATATATGATCTAAACAAAGGATAAAATGTGCGTGTCTACTTTCTTTCTACTTCTAGTTCCTTCCGTACTTTTTCTCTTCTTTTACAACTAAATCTTGTTACTTTTGTTAAACGCTTAATTTTTAAACTACCATTTTATGGTGTCTGAACTTTTAAGAAATATTGCAGTTTACATTTAAAATGTATTAAAATAACAATCTAAAAAATTTTCAATTTAATTTGTTCTCCAGTTAAAACTTTTGTTTTCGACAAAAAAAAATTAGTTGCTTAAAAATTTCCTCACACCATTTTGCCATAAAGAATTCCTATCCTTATTTTATTTACTTTTCTTAACTCTCAGCTCGCTTGGTTCCTCCGTTATTTCACCATTTTTGCTCTAGCATCTATTTATGGTTCCTTTTTGGAACTATTTTCATGACCGTATCATGACTACATCAAATCTCGCTTTTTTTTTACAATTAATTGTGTTTCTACTATGTATTTCTTTTTCTCTGGCAAAACATTAAAAGGGGGAATTCTTTAAATTTGTGCAAGCATATTCCTATTTTCTTTTTACAACTTCCTTACTTTTCGATCAGGATTCTCTTTACAAAAATTCCTATCCATTCTTTACTAACTTTAGCTATCAGCTCGCTTAACTCCCCCGTTATTTCGCCATTTTTGCTCTAGCATCTATTCATTTCTCTATTTTTCTGGCAAAACGTCAAAGGAGGAATCTTTTTAGATTTGTGCAAGCATATTCCTATTTTCTTCTACAATTTCTTTTCTTTTCAATCAGGGCTCTTTTACAAGAGTTCCTATCCATTCTTTACTAATCTTAGCTATCAGCTCGCTTGGTTCCTCCGTTATTTCACCATTTTTAATCTAGCATCTATTTCTAATTTTTAAGGTTCCTTTTTAGAACAAATTTCATGATGATTTCATGACTATATTTCGCTTTGGCGACTCTTGATGCTAGTTAATTCAATTTCTACATTTTGATGCGAGCTAATTCAATTTCTCTTTTTTTTTCAATTTTTCGTTTTGATGCGAGCTAATTCAATTTCTTGTTGCAACTATTCATATTCACACCGTTTCACGTTGTGAATATATTGATTTCGATACACTTGAAAAATCGTTTTTTTAGTTTTTTGGCGCCAAAACTCAAAATTTTCATAAACTGTTCGGTGTGAAAAGTTCGGCCTCAAAATTATCTACAAAATACAAAAAACCGCATTGAAAAAGGTTTTGATGCCTCCGGACACGACCCCAAATAGTGGTGGTGTATGCTTACAAGCAAGTTTGTTCCTCGCAGAACTCAAATACGAAAAAACCATTTTATGTCAAAAATGTCTCAAAATGTGCGCATTATCACTCAAATGTGCACCTCACACGTTGGTGCCGATCCATGTAGATGGATCTGAGAAACTAACGAAATAGTGTGTTTTTAAGCATATTTAACCGATTATTGCAAAATACATTTAAAAATTTCACAAAAATTGTTAATTGAACTTTTTTGATCAAAATCAATAAAAATAAAGTTTTGTTGAGAAAAATGCAAAAAAAAATTTTAGCCACCAGTACACCCCCCACAAACCTAAATTTTGGAAAAATTCGTGTGGTTCACTGTGTGGATGGATTTTTGTAAAATTTTCTGTTTTTGATCAATAAATGCGAGAACTTTTATGGAAAAATACCAAAAATATTTTTAAACCTATTTTGGTCAGTCAAAATCTCGAAAAAGTTCAAAACATCGGCATTTTTTGGACATTTTGCCCTCCTGTGCCTATAGTTCGGATTTAAAAAGTCTAAAAACTTCTGATTATTGTAGCTTATAATTAGACCTAAAAGACGTACATACATTGTCATATCCAAAAACATCAATTAGTGCTTCAAAATTAAGTTCAAATATGAAAATTTTCGATTTTTTTAGGAAACTTAATTGTCAATCTTATGCAAAACGAAGCTTTGCTGACCCGATCGAGACTTAATCATCAATCTTATGCAAAGCGAAGCTTTGCTGACCCGATCGAGACTTAATCTTCAATCTTATGCAAAGCGAAGCTTTGCTGACCCGATCGAGACTTAAACCTCAATCTTATGCAAAGCGAAGCTTTGCTGACCCGATCGAGACTTAATCATCAATCTTATGCAAAGCGAAGCTTTGCTGACCCGATCGAGACTTAATCATCAATCTTATGCAAAGCGAAGCTTTGCTGACCCGATCGAGTCTTAAACTGCAATCTTATGCAAAGCGAAGCTTTGCTGACCCGATCGAGACTTAATCTTCAATTTTATGCAAAGCGAAGCTTTGCTGACCCGATCGAAACTTAATCTTCAATCTTATGCAAAGCGAAGCTTTGCTGACCCGATCGAGACTTAATCTTCAATCTTATGCAAAGCAAAGCTTTGCTGACCCGATCGAGACTTAATCATCAAACTTATGCAAAGCGAAGCTTTGCTGACCCGATCGAGACTTAATCTTCAATCTTATGCAAAGCGAAGCTTTGCTGACCCGATCGAGACTTAATCTTCAATCATATGCAAAGCGAAGCTTTGCTGACCCGATCGAGACTTAATCCTCAATCTTATGCAAAGCGAAGCTTTGCTGACCCGATCGAGACTTAATCTTCAATCTTATGCAAAGCGAAGCTTTGCTGACCCGATCGAGACTTAATCTTCAATCTTATGCAAAGCGAAGCTTTGCTGACCCGATCGAGACTTAATCTTCAATCTTATGCAAAGCGAAGCTTTGCTGACCCGATAGAGAGTTTTGGAACGGTGTGAATATGCACATGAAGCGTGATCCGCTTCATTACTAGTTATTATTCAGATTAATTATATTTTTTTAACTCTCGCTTTTTGCGATGCGAGATCATTCAAACTTGTGGTTGCAACTTTATTATTTTTCTGGCAAAACATTATTAGGAGGAATCGTTTTCGCAAGCATATTCATCTTTTTTTTTCTTAACAATTTCGTTTCTTTCCGATAAGGAATCTTTTTTGTAAAAAAATAATTTTCGAATTTTAGTGGGTGTGCTAATTTCGACTTTCTCCCAAAATTTGTAACTTTAATAAATTCAATAAATTATATTCTTTTCGAAGTTTTATCCAGAGAACTATTTTTTTTAAATAATTTAATAAGATTTGAACATGATTATTGATTTAAATATTACCCCATTAACTAATGAAATCTTATATTATTGTCCCCAAGAAAGAATAAAACATCTTGTGATTCTCATTTACTAACCAATGAAACATCTTTTGGATCAACTTAGTGATCACTTCCGTGAAAACGTCTAAGTTTGATTTTAAATCAAAAATTAAAAATTTTGTTGCTCAATTCGTTAATTTCTTACAAAAAATTACGTTTGGCATAGAGAATCTGCAGATGTTGTCTTCTTTGAATAACTTAATTATTTATGTAAATAAGTAATTTTAAATTGCAATGATTTACTTTGAAATATTTTTGAACAAAAATTCTGTTGATTTTTGCTAGTATTATTATATTTATTTTACTTTACCAATCCTTTGATGACCGGTTTTCGTCCTATTTCGTCCTTTAATGTATGCTGAATGAGTGCACTATGGCTCTTTTATTTTGACCTTTCCCCTGTACCGGATCTGATAATCGAATCCTGGCTTCTCGTCATGTTTATTTGAAATTCTTGTAATTTTCTCGTTGATTTTGGTCCATGTGTTGATGATTGGTTTGAGATAACTCCTGAATTTTTGATTGCCTGTTGATTTGTTCAAGTCGTGTGTTGTCTTAGATGATTTTTGCCTTTTGTGTGCTAAGTTTTGATGATTTTCTTTCATTTTTGTGTGTTTCGATAATTTTTGCTGACGTAGTGTAAAGTTGTTTGGATGAATTACTTGATTGAGTGAGCAATTATTAATTATGTTTTCCTGGTCGTAGTTTTTGTGGCTATCTGTGGCTAAATTTTTAATGATTTTAAATACTGTCTGCGTTGTTGTGTGAATTTCTTCCAAAACGTGTAAGATTCGATTTAATGTCATTGTGTTTTGGCGATCAATAACTTTATTTAAGGCTGGTGCTTTCGTGAACGAATTTTGGGGTTCACATTCAAAGTTAAGTTCATTTACTTCAGCTGTTCTTTGTTTTGATAATTTTTGCTGACACAATGTGAAGTCGTTTTGAGACTCATGTGAGTATTCCATGTTAACGAGTGTGCTATTGCTGCTTATGTTCTTCTGTTCACCATTTTTATCGCACTTTTCACAATTTTCGGTGGTTCCAATTTCAACTTGCGTTATTGAGAGGATTCTGTCACGGGATTCTTTAATTATGTTTCGACGCTTCTCATGCTTAATAAATTTCAATTCAATGATTTTTGCTATGAGATCCCTTACACTATTACAATTAGTAAGGTCAATTTCAATATTTTTATGACTTTCATCCCGAATTCTTTGTCTTCTCTTAATTTTTCCGCTACGTTTTTGAACCCATTTATAATCTGGTGTTTGTGCATTTTTTGGTGGTTTTCTTTGTTGAACTGCAAACTTTTTCTCCGCTTTGAACTTTGTTGTTTGTGTTGTATTGATGACTTCACATTTTGTTGCGTAATTTTTTATTTCTATTGGTATGAACTTGAAATTTTGAAAAATGCTGATCTTTTCCGTGCATGTTGATGATTCATGTTTGTGACCAATTTCACCATTTTCGCTGCATTTTTGTACGTTCTTCTTTACAGATCTTCTGGAAATTTTTGCTTTAATAATTTCTCTGTTGATTTTTGTAACTTTGCCTTTTGAATAGCTTTTGTTGATTTTATTTTTGCTCATTGTTTGAAAATTCACAAAATCTATAATATCGAACATAAAATCTTCATCGATATTCATTATTAATATATTTAAAAGTTTTTCTTTGAATGTTTTCCGCATTTTATTCTTTCTGCATTTTGCTGCCAGTTTAAATTTTGAATTTAAATTTCCATTAACGGTTTTTGATGATGTTTGCACTTCTGTTGTTATGAACTTGAAATTTTGAAAAATGCTGATTTTTTCGGTGCTTGTTGATGATTCATGTTGATGACGATTTAAACCATTTCTTTGTGTATTTTTCCTGTGAGATTTTCTGGAAATTTTTCTTTTAATATTTTCTCTGGTGATCTTTGTTACTCTGCCTTTTGAATAATTTTTCTTAATTTTATTTTTGCTCATTGATTGAATTTTTTTGAAATCTGCAACCTCAAAATCCATGTCAAATGTTTCTTCGACATCCATTAACAGAATATCTTTAAAAGTTTTCCGGTTTTTACTTTTTCTGCATTTCGTCGCCAGCTTAAATTTTGAATTTAAATTTCCACTTACGTTTCTTGATGGTGTTTGAATTTCTGTTGGTATGAATTTGAAATTTTCAAGGATGCTAGATGGATATCGCTCTGTTCGTTGTTGCTTTTCGACACAATTATTTAGAGATTTTATAAGAGGATCATTTTCATCAAAGATGCTCAGGAGACTTTTGTAATATGAATCCTCCTGCTTAATTATTTTATTCAGTTTTTCATCCGTTGCTGGCAATCTGTGGATTTCTTCTACTAATGACTCGAAAACTATTTTCCTGAAATCTGCATACTTCTTCACTTTTGATCTAATTAGTGACTTGTGTAGTTGAAATTTTGGTGGGATCTTCGATATTAAAGCCCTCACAAATATACTTTCGACTTTATGTAAAATTTCACATTTCTTTTGAAGGTGCTTGTAGCGTTCTTCCGTCATTTGTAGGAATTTGATCTTGTCTTCCAATTTTTCCCCCATTTTTGGTGTTCCAGAGAGAAATCGATCCACTTTTATGATTAAGAATTTGTGAAATTCTATAATTCTGTGTTGTTCTGCCATTAAAAATTCGGTGATTACTTCAAAAAAATCTTCGTATTTTTTCACTTTTGATTTAACTAGTGATTTGTGTAATGGAAAATCTGATGGAATTTTCGCAATTAATGCTCTAACAAATATTTTCTCAACTTCGTATAAATTTTCGCATCTTTCTTGAAGGTGTTTGTAGCGTTCTTCAGCCATTTGCAGAAATTTGCATTTTTCTTCGTATTCTTCTCCCATTTGTGGTATTGCAGAAAGAAAATGATCCATTTTATCAACCAGAAATCTGATGTCATCCTCATGATTTTTGCTCTTAAACTTATTCTTTAAACTTTTACACACTTTTTTGCACATAAACATTTTCACTATTTTCCGACTTTAACAGGCACACATAAACTTTAAATCATCATTTTAATTATTTTTTATTTGCGCTTGGTGCGTACAGCACAGTTTGTGCTGTTCTCTCCATCTTTCGTTGTTGAAGGTTTTATTTTTGCGTTTCATTTGATTGATGGTTGCTTTTTTTCCGAAATTGTTTTAAGATAGTCTGGTTACTGTCATGTCGTATGAATTTTTTAAAAATTCTCGTCTGCTTTTAAGTGACGAAATATGGCCTCTGTATTATTTTTTAATCACACTTTTCACCGTTTTTACATTTCCATTTTGACTACGTCGTCTGAGGTTTTGATCTGCGTGTTCAGTGCTGTGCGGGGTCAACAATGTAGCGTCCTTGGTAGTTGGCTGGATGTAAATGGTGGCTGAAATGTGAATGTTGACTGGAATATGAATGAAATGGTATCGCAGAAAAAGTAATAACGCTGAATGTCTTCTTTTATCACCAAAATATAAACTTTTATTCAAACTTTTCGCTTAATCACTATAACTTATACACTCTAGCATAGCAAACTATAACTATAATGCCCGAAAAATAGACTCAAGTACGGATGACCGAAACCGACTAAAAACTAACAACTCAAAAAAACTACTGTAAACTAGCTGAACTAAGACTGCCCGAACTAAGTCTACTCGAACTAAGACTACTCGAACTAAGACTACTCGAACTAAGACTACTCGAACTAAGACTACTCGATGTAGAGCTTTTGCGTCCCTTTTTATATCGCGATTTTCCCTCTACTTTTTAACCCTAAACTAGTCCATGCATTGCGTCATGAGCCCCATAAGCGCGAAGCTAGCATAGCTAACTATGCACTTATGGTACACATGCCGCTGACATGTGACATAGATATCAATACTGCTGTGTCGCGGTATTGTGCAATTTTTTGTTGCTCTAGAAAATGCTGCAACGTTGCGATGTGACGCTTATGTTGCTCTACATATTAACCAATACTGCTGTGTCGCAGCATTGTTGCTAGCTTCCCTAGATATGCGCTACACTATTAAAATATTCTCTGTTGATTATGTACATAATAATTAATCTCACAACATTTACTCTTCTCATTAAAATTAATTTGGAAACGCTCTTATCAAAAATAATACTTAAAATGATATTAGAATGACTTAGTTAAATTTGAGAATTATACTTAAAAGCAACACCAAAATGGATTTACTTAGAATTTTAACATTTACATCAATGCTAGTTTATGTGAACTGCATATTAATAGATTGTAAATTCGGCGATGAAATTATTCATAATTGGGGTGTTCGATATTCATGTAAAGTTAAAAAGTTTGACATAAAAGAAGACAATAAGATTGTTCAAGGGATATCTGGTGTTCATCACAATGAATCTATGACCAATGCAAATATCACACAATTTTTGGCAAAAGGATTGAAAGTTGAACAAGTAATTTGCATCCTTTATAATACTCAATTCTTTACTTAAACAAATTTATTCCTTTAAAAAATTTAGTTTCCATATGGTTTGGGCAAAAACTTTATCAATTTGGAAGTGCTACGCATAACATCCTGTGACTTAAAATCTGTTCACAAAAATCAACTAAAAGATTTGAGTAAAATTAAGTATCTTGACTTGTTAGGCAATAGAATTGAAAAACTTGAATCTAATGTCTTTGAGTACACGCCAAACCTACTGGAAATCATGCTTAATAATAATAAAATTAAATTTGTTGGGCTGAATATTTTAGCACCTCTGAAAAAGCTTAAAAATATTAATTTTGGTGGAAATTTGTGTATCGTTGGAAGTGCCAGAAATATTGAAGAATTTGAGCAATTAAGAAATGACATCAAATTGAAATGCAGCGATATTAGCATGTATGACTTGATGCTTAAAATGGATATACTTGAGCACAAAATTGATCGAGCTTTGCAGATCATGCAAACATTTCGAAAGAAATATGAATAATAATTACTTCTAAAATCATACATACTCTATATCCAATAAATTCCATACTTAATTATTAAATTCTATCATTAATCATTATTTAGCATCAAATTGAAAGGAAATTTGCCATGAATGAAAGCATCACAACGTTATATGAATTATCATCACATGAACTTGAAGGCTTATGTTGTTCCTTAATGCTGACACTCATACCATCATGTATCTTCATTAATTCTTCTGGAATAAGGATGAAAATCATCAATTGTGTTACTAATGAGGAGTGCTTCGTAGAGTCAAATTTTGTGACAGTTCCATTCTACATTGAAGTAAGTAGCACTAAAATTATTGAGTTTTACCTGTTAAAAGAAATTTTGAATTTTCAGTTATAAATTCATTTCTTTTAAATTTTAATCCTGGGAGTGGAACTGATCAAATTAATCAAAAAAGATCAAAATGATCAATAATCAATTTGATCAGTTCCACACCCTGGGTTTGAATCACAAACTGCTAAAATTCAGTATTAATCTCATTTACCAAATTTTTCTCCATTCACAGGAAAGCTTCATGATCAGCTTATACATCAACGACGAATGGATTAAAAGTGCTCCAATATTCCTAAATGACAGCACAAAGAAGAAGCATTCAAATAGCTATGACATACCAACAGAAGGAAGCACAATCGTCAATATTCATTATGGAGTCGATACTACACAACTACTGCTAACATCAAAGTCGAAAGGAAAGAAAAGAATTGTGTACATCAGTTCTATTCTTACAATATCCAATTATTCATCATATGAACTCGGTGTCATTCCATTTTGTGTTGATAATAATGAAAAGATTGATTATTGGAAGAAGAACGAATTTCCAACAAGGAGGTATGTCAAGCTGCATAAAAATGAGAAAGACATTAGCCATAAAGTCGGAAATCCAATATCAATTTATTCAAATATTGCAAAATTCAAAGGAACAAGAAAGCATGGAACAATTTTTACGTCATTCATTATGATTTGTAATGCATTAGAAGAAGGAGAATTTTCATGTCCAATAAAGATCCAACAGACATTGAGGAAGTGCATTAACATTCATTATGAAGGACAAAGTCAATCAATTTGCATTTCCATATTGAAGCATGACGAACAGTATTTTGTATCAATTTTTAATGACACAAAACCAATGCTGAGTATTATCAATAATACAGACTTTAATTTGTATGTAGCACAAACGGATGTTAAGCATCAATCATCCAAGAATGTTTTACCACATCGTGAAATTTCTGACGATAGATTTACTTGGTATCAAGTTGTTAATTCAAAGCAAAATGTCTTTTATTCACCTCCAATATTTAATGAATTCTTCCCAGAAATTATGAGTCATGATTATGGATTAATATTTGCATGTGTTTGTGGTGACGAAATTATTCGTTGGTCGATTCCAGTGAAAATTGATGAGACTAAGAAAATCATCATTAATGTTCCTATGTTTGGTGATTTGAAGCTTCTTGTGGACATGAAAAAAATCACGTCTGAAGTGTCAATAAATTATATCGATTCTGATGAAGTCACGCCTGAGAATTCGTTCGAAAATTCACAATTAATGATGTTTAATGACAGTATAACAGGCAGCAACTATAAAACATTTAGCATATCAAGAAGAAGGAACCAATCGATGCTTTTAAATTTAAACATGTACTTTGAAGGTGTAAATTTAATGATATCTAAAGATGACGTCGATAAGAGGCTTGACTTGATATCGTTAAGTGTCGATGACATCCTGACAAACTACTCGAAAAGTTCCAGAAAACTTAAAATTAATTTCTCTAAAATTCAAATTGACAATGAATTATTTCCAACTGGTAATTTCGATTTTCCTGTTTTATTGTGTAATAAGGAAATGCCAAAGACACAAACTGACAAACTTAATCTTCCAATTTTATCAACATGGGATGTATATGACATCATTCAAAGGCATCAAACAAATGAAAAGTTTTCTGTCGATATCGATTTTTATGAGTCTGATAAGCATGTGAAAAATGTCTTGATTAATTTACTGCCAATAAGAATTTATATTGAGGATGGATTTATTCATACAGTTTTGGAACTGGCAGATGAATGCATTCCAAATCATTTTATGTTTGAGAAGGACAAAATTATTCCAAAAATTACACTTCCTGATAATTTGGTACTGGTTCCAAAATTGATTGTCAATCAATCATTGCAATTATCAGAGCCTATAAGACTTCATTCATTTAAGCTAGAGGCTGTTCATGTTTTGCTGTCGGTACACACGTGCAAACATCTTTATATTGGTAAGATTTTAATTTAATCTGATAGATTTAAACTTGGATTAATTTTTAATCCAACAGATTTAAATTTTTAAGAAAAATGTATTCAAATATTTTCTGACCATTAATTCATAATTTCTCATTCCATTTCAGCTCTCGATCACAGTCCATTAGACTTCTCAGCATACGAAAAAGTCAACATTTACACAATTCCAATGAAATTTGGCAGTAATTTCGGAATGCATTACATTTCATCAGCAATATTTGGTGCTGGTTGGGTTGTTGGATCTTTAGAAATTTTGGGCAGTCCAAGTGGATTAGCAAGATCATTTACAAGTGGATTTAAAGATTTCGTTTCGATGCCAATTCAAGGAATATTCAAAGGTCCATTTGGATTTTTAGTTGGCTTAACTCAAGGATCAGTGTCATTATTTAGAAACGTAACAACAGGAACATTGAATAGTGTGACAAAACTTGCAAATTCTGTAGCTAGAAATCTGGATAATTTGACTTTAGATAATGAACATATTTATTTGAAAACTGACACATTAAGGCGTTCAAGACCACAAGGATTTGCTGATGGCTTACAATTAGGATTGACTGGTTTTGGAATTAATATTTTAGGAGCTATTGGTGGCTTATCACGACATCCTCTTCAAGCTAAAAATGTTGTTGACGTTTTCACTGGTGTCGGTAAAGGATTAATAGGAGTTATTACTAAGGTATGCTGACATGCATTTAATTTTGAATAATAATAATCATCATGTCATTTACAGCCAATTTCAGGAATTGCTGAGCTCGTAGCCTTTATGGGAAGTGGAGTTCTTCAAAGTGTTGGATATAATATACTTCCAAATCCGTTGAATCAAGATATTCGACATGACTTTTCAGTGCCAAATGCTGAGAAAATTATCAGCACACAATTACCACAATTTGCATCAGATCCAATCGTACTAACATGCAGAGCAACTTATGTGGATAAAAATGACCTCAAATATGCTTTTCTGATTCTAAATACCAAATCTTTGACTATTGTTGACCTTGAAAAAGATTCTGTACTTGATGTTCATTTGTTAGAGAATATTTCACCAATTTCACATAAAGTACAGTCATCGCCAGACAATTTATTCGTTTTTAAATTGAAGAAGAAGGAAGTTGCGGAAGCTGATAATATTGAGGTAAAATTTAATCATGGAATATTCTGATGTCAATTAAAATTATCCTTTACATTCCAGAAGTATCACGTTTCAAAACGAACAGTCCTTTACATCAAACAACTGTCAAATCAACACTTTGCAGAAAATCTATCCTCATTCAATGAAGAAAATGACGACGATAGTGATGGAATGAATGAAATTGAGAACCAATTAAATAATATCAGGAACGATGGCAAAATTTCATTTTATGTTGATCAAGCAACAGGAAAATATCTTCAAAATTACATTTCTCTAATTAAGCATCAGATTTCTTCAAAAGAAAATTCCTTTCCATTATTTGAGGACATAAAATTATAAAAATATATAAAATAATCTGAAATGTATGTATGATGATATGTAGTATTTACGTAGCAAACAAAAAAAGGGTATTTTAAATTTTTTTAAAAGATAATAACAATAATTTTGTAGTGCAAGTCATTCAAAAACTATTTAATAAATTTATTAAAATTTCATTTATTTATTAATCTACACGTTTATCAATGTAAAAAGCTGATTCTACATTACTTTATGTGCTATGGTAACATGACTGACATGAAACTCATACATCGTAGCCATAATAAGGCGCTTCTAAGTACGCTCGATGCATGTCTGTGGAATTTCTTCTAATTCTTCTGCCAATTGGTTCTAAATCGTTGTAGCACTTTGGAAAGACTCGATCAATGGCTGCTAATGCTTCTTCGGCAGTTACCTGTAATTTTTGAAAAAAAAAAAAAATTATAACTTTGGATTAAGTTCAAGATTAAATTTCAAATCCCTGGATTTAAATTTTAAGCTTGAAATTAAATATTCAAATCCCACGATTTATTTTTAATCTAGTGATTTAAAAAAAGTACCTTTCGAACAGCCAGCACAGAACAAAGAGCTTTCGTCTTCACACAATTCTGATGTGCCTTTTTTATTCTAAATATCGAAGCATCGCCTTGAATCATAGCTGACATAAAGGAACAATGTGTCAAATTTGCAGCTCTAATTTCCGTACATGCTAAATGATCAATATTCTTGAAATCCAAGTCATTATTGCAGTAATCGAACATGTGAATCATTTCATGAGTAAGTACGCCTTGAACTAATCCTTCATTTTTAGCGACATTTTGACAAACGACTATCTGATTAAGCATTGGATCATAGCCACCAGAAACAGAATAATCGCAAGCTTCACATGATATGTGCCGTCTTATGTCAATAGCACATCCAGAAGATTTTAATGCACCCATCATTAACTTTACCATTGGAGACTTGTTTATACATTTCCATACATTCTGTTCGCATTTAAATTTATCAATGTTCTCAGTTCCTTCCTTGCCCATGAATATGTTCTTAAAGGTTGTCTTGTATGTTTCATTCCTTCTTTCTGGGTATAAGTCGTAGCCCTTAAATTAAAGATTTTACATGAGATAAAAGGCTTAAGTATAGAATGGAATGGAACCGGCAAGAAGCTTTAAGATCCAGCATATTAATGACTGCATATACAAATTTTGACGATTTCAACTGGATTATAAGCAAATAATATTTTGAAGCAATAATTAGTCATATCATGCTCAATATCCATGTTTTCACAGCTTAATGTTGAGTAATAAGCAGCATAAAAAAAATGTGAATTAACTTTCTTACCCATTTCTTGTCTTCCTTAATTTGTTCGTCTCTATTAAAGTTTTTGATGTTTTCGTCGCTGACTTTTGAGAAGTCTGGGGTACTGGCTTTAGTCTCAGTCATTCCTAAGTGCTGTAATTAATCACTTTTTCATAATCACAAATTTCATATAAAAATGTAAATATTCTGTACTAAAAAGTCATCCGGTGTACTAAAATGACAGTTTAGTACAGAATTTGATGCGAAAATTGAATTTCAAAAAATTTCATAACAAAATTAAATTTTCGCTGATTTAAATGATTTCTAGATATTCCTAATAGTTGTTTAATTAATAAATAAAGAGATCAAGTGATAAAGAAGTCGTTAAACTTCCATATATTTCAATAGTTAATGATTATAACGTGAAAAATTGACAAAAATTAAAATAAAAATTCAGTAGTGAGGTTAAAGAAAGAAAAATTTATAAAGGAAAATGTTTGGAGCACAAAAGAACACTTTTGGTCAATCGACTTCAGGAAGTAGCTTTTTTGGCCAAAGTGCATTCGCAAAGCCGACAAATACATTTGGAACTAATACTTTTGGTCAACAGAATCAAACAGTTTTTGGTGCACAGCCAACGACTGGAGGACTTTTTGGATCCACTCAGCCCCAACCTACTGCTGCACCTCAATCGTCATTCGGTGGTAAGAATAACTAATTTTGAATATGAATTAAACAATTTATTATGAATTTTAAAAATATTACCAGGATTTGGACAACAAACATCAATTTTTGGACAAACAAGCACAACTGGAACTACATCATTATTTGGTGCTCAACAACCTTCAACATTCGGAGCGCCAAAGCAAATGTTTGGACAGCCTCAAACAGCAACTCCATCACTTTTTGGACAGCCTCAACAACAACAAACATCATTATTTGGACAAACCAGTCAACCAACAACTGGATTATTTAGTTCCAGCACTCCATCGGCATTTCAGCCAGCAGGAGCACAACAAACTGGAACAGCAATTGCAAAATTTCAGCCACAACAAGAAACTGATACATTATTAAAGGGACAAACGACATCATATGTACAGACAAAGCAACAATGTATAACATTTATGAAGGAATATGCTGAAAAGTCATTAGAAGAATTGAGATTTGAAGATTATGCAGCAAATCGAAAGGGTCCGCAAGCTGGAAATACTCCTGGTCTTTTTGGTGGTCAACAAACTAATAGTGTATTTGGAGTTGCTCAAACGTCTACATCATCAGGATTCGGTGGATTTGGACAACAAACGCAACAGACACAACAGCCACAAAGTCAACAATTATTTGGTTCTAATCCAATGAGTACTCCCACGTCTGCTTTTGGTCAGACTAATAATAATACACCATTTTCAAATAATTTATTTGGAAAGACATTAGGTCAAACTCCAGCAACAACAGCAGCATCAACTTTTGGAGGTTTTGGAACTAGCACGCCAAGTGCATTTGGAGTCGCAAAACCAATGTTTGGACAGCCCACACAGCCTGCTTCGACACCAAATCTTTTTGGACAGCCTCAACCATCGACTAGCACTTTTGGAACTACTTCATTTGGACAGCCTCAAAGTACATCATTATTTGGAACATCCCAAACACCTGCATGGAATTCTACAGCACCAACATCGACAGCTACGAATACATTGTTTGGCGCAAGTGCAGCAAAACCTTTTGGTACTTCGACTTTTGGAACCGCTGGTTCTACTTTCGGTACACAGCCTCAAACATCTACAGCTACAGGATTTTCATTTGGACAACAGAATACAAGCAGTATATTTGCTCAAAAACCAGCACAAAATAGCTTCTTTGGGGCTCCGACTCAACAGCCAGCAGCTACAAATGTATCCTTTGGTCAAAATCCTACTACTGGTGGCTCTTTATTTGGACAGACATCTCAACCAAGTGGAGGGTTATTTGGTTCCACTCAGCCAACTAATACAGGAGGATTATTTGGATCTAATACAACCAGTGCTTTTGGAACAAATTTAGGAAATCCTTTTGGTACACAACAACCATCATTGTTTAATAAGTAAGTTATATTTTCATTTTTAACGGTTTAATTTTATTTGAAAATAATAAAATTTCAAATTAAAAAATTCCGTTAAAATTTAAAATTATAAATAACGTTTTTTTCCTTCAATAATTAGCTCACAAACAACAATGCAACCACAACAACAAGGAACTGAGATTCATCAAAAGATTATTGCTCTAACTAGTAATCCATACGGAGACAGTGAACTTTTTAAAGGCTTAAAGAACAGTTCTGTCTCAGAAGATGCCTTAAAGGTCACAAATCCAATTGCTCAAAAAGCATTATTAGAGTCCAGCAACAGTTTTAAAATATCACCAAATACATCAGCATCAAAGATCAAAGTTAAGCCAGTCACAACAGTAATTACAAAGAAGAGCTTATTTGATGGATTAGAGGAATATGATGCATCATTGGAAGAAAGTTTCACAGTCAAGACAAATCCAAAGCGTTTAATTATTAAGCCACGATCATCAATTGTTCCTGATTTAAATAGAACGAATGAAGGAAGTCTGTTAAAACCAAGAGAATCAATTTCAAAGAGTATTGTTGAGAAGGAAAACAGCATGCCAACAGAAATTTTCCAAAATCAAATTCCATTGACTCAATTTAATGACAATATCGATCAAGATTCAGATCGTCGTGTTTCGTGGCTTAAAACAGCACCACAAACAATTCGTTCACGTCCAAATTTGAGGGAAATTTCAGCAGATACAACAATGAATCAATTAATTCAAGTATCAAGTAAGGACAATGAAGCAACACCGTCTGCAAAACTTGATTCCTCAATTATGAATGCATCGATATTAAATGAATCTTTCCATTCAAATGACGACTTCCAGAATGAAAATGATGCATCAATAATTGGAGGTAATTTGGAGCCACATCCAACAGGAATTATATTGAGACGTGCTGGATATTACACAATTCCATCATTAGATGAATTAATTGAGTATATTGATGAGAATGGACAATGTAAAGTTCCAAATTTCACAATTGGACGTCGTGGATATGGAAATGTTTATTTTGATGAGGAAATTGATGTTGCTGGATTGAATCTTGATGATATTTGTCACTTCCGTAATAAGGAAATAATTTTGTATCAGGATGATGATAATAAGCCTCCAGTTGGCGAAGGATTAAATAGAAAGGCACAAGTTACATTAGATCAAATTTGGCCACAAGATAAGACTACAAAGGAACCAATTAAAGATCCAGGTCGTCTTGAAGCTATGGGATATGAAGCAAAAATGAGAAGAATTTGTGAAAAAAGAAATGCAAAATTTTTGGAATATCGTCCCGAAACTGGATCTTGTGTCTTTAAAGTTGATCATTTCTCAAAATATACTTTAGATGATTCTGACGAGGAAGGTGAACCACGAGTTGATCCAAAGAAAGCTCGCATTACTCCATTAACAAACCTACCACCAGGATCTAAAATCCCAATTCCTGAAAAAGAAAAATCTACGGAAATTCAACAAGAAGCACCTGTAAGGATGAAGCAACAAGAACAAACATTCATTCTTGGACCGCATTTGGGACAGAAAGGATTTCAATCTAGTAAGATATTTCCTTAATTAGAGATGTAATTTGTGCATTTTTGCAATTTTTTTATGTTGTAGTTAACGAACTTTTTGATTTTGAATTTGAAGAAAAAAATGAAGTTCAAAAAATTTCAAATTTTAGGAATCCGTTAAGTTTTGAATTTTAAAAATTCGTTAAATTTGAAATTTCATAAAATTTACTTAAAAATTAATTTGAACTTTAAAAAACTTTAATATTTTTGAATTTTAAAAATTCGTTATAAATTTGAATTAAATAAAATCGTTATTTTTTGTAAAAATTGTACAATTATTATTATTGTCATAAATTCCATTAACTCATCAATATTTATTTTTCTCATCCCACAGACTTCAGCATGAACTTTGAGGACAGCTTTAGTCAAGAACCAACAAGTCCATCAATTAAATTAGCCAAAGAATTGCAAACTGACACACATAAATTACAATTGATGAAGGCTTCATTCTTCGTCGATGATGAATATGAGACACAATCAATCATGAGTGATGCAACAGAAGGACGTGAAAGTCCTGATCAAATTGTTCCATCGACATTAATTCAAAAAAGTGCTTTTGCATCGACTGGATTTTTATTATCAAAGCCTGTACGAACATTTGATGATGAAATTGTCATGTCTGGTTCCGAATATTCTGATCATGCTGAAAAAGTTGTAGAGCCAAGACGTCAAGAGCTTATTAAGACTGACATCCTTAAATCTGTTGGTCCAAAGTCACAACCATTGATTGTTCGTCCACGCGTCATGCTGTACGATATTAATGAAATAACATTGCCATCCAAAGAATCAATCCTTAGTGACATCATTGAAAAGAAGAACAATACAGTTCCATTCTTTAATGGAAGGAGATTTAAAGTCTGTTGGACACACAACAATGAATTTACGACATTAAGTTCCAGTTCATCTACTTCAATCTTTAAAGGACGTCCTCAAAAAGATTTGTCAAAAGCAGTCATCAAAAGGGCACAAATTAAGTCAATGTACCACAATACAAATGAAAGTTTCAAAATGTCAACAATTGATCATTTAAAAATCCAATTAAAGCATAGCAAAAAAATCGAAGGATATTTAGAATCAAGTGGTGGAACTGCAGCATTAAGAGAACATTTCGAAATGTCACAAAAGCTAGCAAAAGATCACGCAAATGATACAAATAATTTCGATGCAACAGTTTGGTCATTAATGGAATCACTTTGGGGTCATGTTGAGGATATAAATATGGACAGTCACGATCATACAAGTATTATGATAAGAAGAGATCTGTTGTCATCATGGTGCGAGGCTGTTGTCACTGATAATGATGCATTAAAGTCTAATCAGGATTATTTGGATCGTTTAATAAATTTAATGATGTGCCATAAAGTTAATGATGCATGTGACTTGGCATTCGAGAATAATGACATAAATTTAAGTATGTTGATTGCTCAGTCTAGTGGAAGTATTGCATGTAAACAATTAATTCAACATCAGTTATCGTGTTGGCGTCAAGTTGAAGCTGATGAATTTATTGATGAGCGTCGATTAAAGATTCTTATGATGATTGCTGGAATTTCAGCTATGGAAGGTCCAAATAATACGACATTGAATGTCTTTGAGGATTATAATTGGTTGAAATGTTTAGCACTGCAATTGTGGTACATTTCATCTTGTGTCTCGTCCGTAACTGATTCTATTCTGGCTTATGAACAAAATTCATTAAATGAAGATGCAAATGTTGCAGCACCAGTTCCTTCATACTGTAAACCAGAGGATGTAATCAATTGCAAATTTTCTGACATTCGATTCCATTTAATGAAGTTGTATAGTCAAAGAAGTCATTCATTGGAAGTGCTTTTAAATCCTGCAAATTATACTAAAGACTTGATGGATTATCGCTTATCATTCTTTGTGCTCCAGATCTTACAGACACTTGGATATCATCACATAAGCGATGCATGTAGACTTAAAATTTTAACATCATTTGCTGATCAATTGGAAACGAATGGATTGTGGGAATGGTCAATATTTGTTATGCTACATATTGCTGAACAAAATTACAGGGAAAAGGCGATTCATCAGCTGTTATATCGTTATATTAAAATTGATGATGAACTTGATAGTGAATATTCAGCAAAAGAAAAATTCATACTTGAAGATTTGGGAATATCTGAGAATTGGATATTTTGGGCAAAATCTATTCGTGCACGATCATTAAATAATCATCAAGTTGAACTGAAATATTTGCTTAAAGCACAACAATGGTCACAGGCTCATGATGTATTGATGAAACATATTGCACCAGATTTATTAATTAATGACCAAATTGATTACTTGAAGTCATTACTTAAGCAGTTTGAGAATACTAAGGAAATTCAGCATTGGAAGATTCAAGGACAAATTTTACTCAATTATATTGAACTTAATGAGAGTGTGAGTATTTTTAACGTACTTTTTAGATTTAAATTTTTAATTGAATTCTAAAAAAATCAAATTCTGAAAATTAATATTTTAACGGATTATTGAAATTTGAACTTAAAAAAATTTGAATTCTAATAAACCGTTAAATTTTTAATTCTTAAAAATCTGTTAAAATTTTGAATTCTAAAATTCCGTTAAAATTTTGAATTCTAAAAATCTGTTAAAATTTTGAATTTTAAATTTCCGTTAAATTTTGGTCACATTTTAATTCATTTTTTATTCCACAGTTCTCATCACTCAACAGTGCCGTTGACATCGATGAAGATCAGTTCCTTCAACAACTTAGTCCATTACTATCAGACTTATGTTCAAGTATAAAATTATTCCCATGTCCAACACCCAAACATCGTCTGTGTCAATGTGAAATAGCTAAGCAGTTAGCATTCATCATTAGAAACTTCTATGCAACATCCAATGCTTATGGTAATCAAGCATTCTCGATGATAAGGACAGCACTAGAGAAATTGCCACTTCCGCAAGAATTTGCACAGCAAGAACTTCGACACGTGTTGGCGGCATTCTTAATGGAAAGATTAACAACAAATTAAATAATTCAACAGATCCAAACTCTTAAAAAATTTATTATTAATTAATTATCATTAAAAAAAGGAAAAAAAAAATAGTTTTTAAAATAATTTTCTTCAACTTTTTTAAAAAAGAAAAATAAAAAGTTTTTGCAAAGCGCTTATTTTGTTTCCATAAAGTTTCTGTTCGACATACAATTTATATTATATTAGCGTTAATTAAATAAAATTTCTTTTTATGGTTTATAAAAATTTATTTTTTGAATAAAGTCATATCGGCAAAAATACAATTTCTGGAATTCTATTAAATGTTACATATTCATCCACAGAGAAACCAGACGAATTTATTAATTGTTAGTTTACAGGGAAATGTTGCGACATTAGGCAGTTACAAATAGCATTGAATGACAAACACGTTTTCATCTGCGGGAATATAGCGGTGACTGCTAAATGTTTTTTGGCAGTGGAAGGGCTTCAAAGCAAAATAGTAATGTTTTCAAAAAATTTGACATTTTTAACGGTTTTGAAAAATTTAAATGATTTTTGCATTTTTCAATTTAACGGTTTTTTAAATTTAATTTTAAAAAAGCGTGTTAAAATGAGTAAAATTTGAAAATTAATTTTAAATTTTTTGAAAACCGTTAAAATTTAAATTTTTGTTAACTAAAAATTTGAATCCACTAAAACCGTTGAAATCTGAATTTTTAAAAACAGTTAAAATTTGTATTTTGTAAATTCTTTAAAATTTGAATTTCAGAAAACCGTTAAAATTCGAATTTTAGAAAACCGTTAAAATTTGAATTTTTGAAAACCGTTATTTTCACAAAAATATGGAACAATCATTTTCAAGATGCTTTCAAACCTTACTTATTAAATCTCAGTTCCATAACACAAAACATGTAAAGCCCTGCAATTTAACATAACAAGAAAAGAAGAAAAAGAAAAAAGAGATGCTGACACACAGGAAAAACGAAAAACGAAAATTGGACCAAAGAGTTTAGTATTGTTTTGGTTGCCGTCCAATAAAGTCGAAGCTTAGAAAAATAATCGCGTTGTAATCAACTCAACAACTCTCAGTTCCTTTAAAATATTTTATTGTATTTTAATTCATCTTTCTTATAAAATGCCAACAGTAAGTGATAGTGACAATTAAGAAATTTAATGGCAATAAAAAGATTTAAAGACTTTTGATGAGAAGCTTATTATTTAAGTCACGCAATTTTTTAAGCAGTTTCACACGTGATCAATGAAGATTTTACAACGCGTAGCTAAATATATTTAGCATAAATTTTTGAAGATTTCTTGTGAATTGATTAAGGCAACAATTGGATGTTGTTGTGGAGATTTTACTTTGGAGAAAAAAAAAATATTAATGATCGCAGCTGATTTTTAGTTATTCACAGATACCAAAAAGATAATCTACAAAGAAAAATTAAAACTGATTGAAAAAAAGAAAATTCGTTGAAATTAAAACAAAAAAAAAAAACGTTAAAGTTCAAAAATTTGAAACATAAAAATTTCAAAAGTTCAAAATTCAAATAAATAAAATCCGTTAAAGTTTTAAAATCCAAAAATTCGTTAAATTCTTACAAAAATCAAAATTTTGCCTCACAATATCAATCTTAACATCTGTCCCAATTTCCATACAGTCAAGGTTGACGGAAGTGCTATTGAACCTAAGGTGTTTAGATGCTTCAAAAGTTTATGAGATTAATTACTTAAGATAAGATCTTCAAAGCATTAAAACTCAGCGTACTTAACTATAAACTGTTAAATTCAGCATTATCTCATAATCTCTTATAAAATCCGGTAATTCCAATTTAGAGGAAGTGCATTGATCAGATGTTAAGCACGTAAATTGCAAAACTTTCAATTTCATTAAAAATTATCACGCAATAAATTTAAAAGCAGATGAAAACAGATTAAATTATGAAATTTGACAGCAGCTATTATCCAGCATGTTTTGCCAAAAAAAAAAAATAATTGCAAATATGTGTTAACATAATTCAGATAAAAATGTTGCGTACCGACTTCAATACCCACGAAAAAAAAAATCATAAATCTTACGCACAAAAAACCAAATAAAATAATAAACTGATGGACGACAATAATATACAGCATAAGGTATCTATGCTGTCAGTGAAAAGTGAACTAAATGTCGACGAAAACAATAAAGCCTGCCCTAATTATAAATTCAACATTTTCAAGCATGCAATAACTTTTAGTTCATGGTTTATAAATTTTTTTGTATTAATTAAATAATGCGTAACTTGTTGAAGTTGTCTCTGGCCCTTTTGGTCATTTGATACATACCTTAATGTATGCGTTGTGAGAATAAATTTGGATTTTATGGATTGCTTTTATTTTCAATGTCATTGTCATTATTAATGGATCATGATTGATCAAATATTCAAGCATGTAATAAAGGGTTTTGAGTGAGAAGGGCGATTCTCCAGATTGGTTGAATTTTTTGAAAATGAGCTTTTAAAATCCGTAGTCAATCATAATCAAGTTCCAAAAAAGTTTGTATCAATTTTATTCCACTGATTTCATTTTAAGCATTAAGTTTGATTAAAAATGATGTATTTTAATTTTCTTATGCTGTTCCAACAATAATTTGTGAAAAATCTGGTCAATTTTAGCCAAAATTTAATGATTTTTAAAATTTTTGCTTTGTATTTTTCTTGTGGATTAGGAAAATAAAAGCTCAAAAATTACTTTGTGACACAAAAAATCGATAGAAAAGTTAAAATATCTCTTCAGTTACACAATGTATTGGAATAATGCATACACATATCGATAGATAATTATGAAAACTATTATTCAAAAAATAACCTTACTAATACAGCGTTTAGTTTTCTTTAATTTTGAATTCTTCAGATGAAAATTCAATTTTTTGTCACAAAGTAATTGTCAAAAAACTTAAAATTCTTAATAATTAGACAGTTTTAGACTTTAAAATAAAGTGAATAATAAAGTTTTAGCAAAACTACATCTAATTAAAAGAAAAAATGAATAGCGATAATGGAAATTTATTGAGAAATTTTGATTATTCGAATAATTTTTCAAAAAAGTCATCTGAAGAATCGCCCAGAAGTGAATTGATTATGGATTTTAATTTTTGAAGGTTTAACGTTTAAAATGAATTTAAATTTGAAATCCATACAAATGTTTGTCATCTAAAACATTTGTAAGGTTTTCAAATATTGAAAAAGAAAATCTCAATTTTACCATATCTAAACATCCAATAAAGTAGTATAAATATCTCATTCTGGTTGCAAACCTCATTGGAACCAAACTGAAATAGATTAAATCACATTCAGACTAGTATTTACACCTAAATCAAAGATCCAGTAAAAAATAAAAAATTTCTCAACAAAAATGCCCAAAATACACATTTAAAAGCCAATATATGCAGCATAAACAAACACAATTGCATAATCTCATTTCATTTTTCATTCATGCAGCAACATGAAAAGAATTTGACACCGATTGATGACTACAAATTTGAGTTGTCAAAAGAGCTTGAAAAAATGGCAAAAGAGGAACTAAGAGAAACGGAAGAAATGCGTCAACATGCGATAAAAGCTCTTCGTGACTTTATTTTGAAAAATGAGAAAATAATTACGTCGAGAATGGATGCAAAATTTCTTTTGAGGTACTTGAGATTCCGTAAATTTAGCGTTCCAATGGCTGAGGAAGCAATTGAGCGATTATTAGCTCTAAAAGTAGGATCTTATGGCAATCACTGGATGGATTGTTTAAATCTAGAAAAGCCATCAGTACTCAAATTACTCGACGCCGGGTAAGTCAATTGAACTGGAAAAATGTCAATGTCAAATTCATGTCAAGTCACTTTACTTAATTCCAGTTACATTTTCACTCTACCTGAACGTGACTATATGGGAAGAACAGTGTTATTTTATCGACCAGGAGTTGTGAACCATAAAAGTCCATCTGCTGCATATGACTTACTTATTTTAACGACATTAGTCTATGAATGCTTACTGGAAGATGAAGAGAATCAGATTCGAGGTATTGTGCATCTTGGAGATGCCAAAAATGTCAAAATGCCTCACTTTACGATGGTTTCTCCTCAATTTATGTGCCGAGTAGGAAAGAATACTGAGGTAATAAATTTCAAGCTGATTTTCAATGCCAATGCATTAATAAGTGTCTAATTTCAATCCAGAAAACCCTTCCAATGAGACATAAAGCATTTCACATAGTCAACGTTCATAGATCAATTAATTTTGTTAGTGATTTAATATTGAGTCGAATGGGCGATAAGCTGAAGAAACGAGTTCATTTTTATTCAAGTTTTGATGAATTTAAAGCAATTGATCGCTCAGTGTTGCCAAAGGAATATGGAGGAACGATTCCAATGTCCAAAATGATTGGTGAGATTTTTCATCCATAAAAAACCGTTAAAATTCAAATGTTTGATGAAAACGTGACTTTTGAATTTTAACGGAAAATTTTTTTGAATATTTTTGAGAAAATTTATTGCTGTAAAAATTTCTACAAAAAACAGATGATATGAAGCAGAGACTAATAAAGAATCAACAAAATGCTCTGATTTATAATCAAATGAGAGCAAATCCTGAACATTATCCGCGCGCTGTGCTGGAAGGATCTGTAAAGTCCCTTAAGTACGCACTTAATTCAACTGAAATATTTGAGAAATGTAAAGATGACATTTATGGACTACAAGGAAGCTTCAGAAAATTGGAAATAGATTAAACATGATAATTCATAACTATTTATTATCATTTCATTAGTTTATAAGGTCTTATGTGTAACAAAATTTAAGATTTACTTATCATAATTAATCTTTTCAATTTTTATGAATTTTCAGTAAAAATAAATCTTTTTTTTTAAATTATATTCATTAAATTTTTCATGTATCAAATATTGTGAATTAATTAAAAATTTTCATTAATTTCTTTACTTTTATTATGTTTATGTTTTTTTATGCAATTACATCTCTCGAGAAAGTTTTTTTTAAGAGTTCTTCATATTTTTGTTTCTTACTTAATATGAAATAATAAAGAATATTTTTTAAAATTAAAGTCTAAAGTGAAAGAAAATGGATTGAATTTTTTTGAAAAGAAAGAGAAAAAAAATGTCCAGAAAAAATCCTTAATCATAAAGCCATATATAGATGTGTATGTGTTTTTTTGTGTAAATAATTTTACTACTGTTGTAGATTTAATGATTGAAATTGCTCTGATGATAATTCTGTGACCATAAGATTTCCGTCTGGAAGCATCAATACGACTTTTCTTGTTCCACCTAGAAATTAAAATTATTTGAAATTATTAAATGAATTCTAGAATTTTTAACGGTTAAATTTGAATTTGAATTGAAAAGTTAAAAAAAAAATAACTGAAAAATCAATTTCAAATTGAATTGAAAAGTTCAATTGTTAAAGGAAAAGTTGCTTTTGAATTTAAATTGAACTTAAAGTTCAAAAACTTAACGAAAGTTTCGAATTTAAATTTAATCTTTGGATTTGATATTGAATCTTTGGATTTAAATTTAATCTTAAGATTTTAAATTAAATCTTTTGGATTAAAATTAAATCCACGGATTAAAAATTTAAATCACACGATTAAAGATTAAATCCTAAGATTTATTAATCAAATCTCGCAAATTTAAAGTCAATAAAACTTACCAGGTGATGGTTCATCAGCTTGTACGATTTCAGCAGTAATTTGCCCGTCTTGAGAATCTCCACTTTCAACAGCTACAGATAATGGCTGTGTAGTCGTTGCCTCTTCACTAGCCGATGTCTGTGATCCTTCATCTCCTTCCTTAACAAAGAATTGTTCATCATGCTGTTCAGTCGCTTCTGTCTCTTCTGCTGTTGCCTCCTCTGTCACATCAGCTGTCTGAATGCCTGGAACATTAGCTAATAAATCTTGATCAGCAGACAAAAGTACGCATGTCTGTTCTCCTTCAGCATTTGTCGACACTAAAATTGTCTCGCCTTTTGCATTCTTTCCAGCAACTTGATACATTGTTCCATCCTCTCCGGTGATAAAAATTGGCGTTCCATCCTCATTTGTTAATATCTGTGTAATTTGATGCTGATCTGCATCACCTTCTTGCTCCTCATTTTGCTCTGTTTCACCTTCAGCCTGTCCTAAAACCTTTCCAGTTATTGGACATAATGTAAGCGGTAAAGGTGGACTTTCAGACTCAGTTTCAATTGGTGGTAAATCTTTAGGGAATGGATCTTGAATTCCATCATCATCTTCTTCCTCAACAGCTACTTTTTTCACAATTCTTTGAGTTACGGGACCTGATTTACGTACAACTTGTGTAGCTGGTCGTCGAACAACTGGCGATGCTGTTTGTTGCTGTTTTTGAAGAACTTGAGTTCTTTGTGTCTGTTGTTGAGCTTGTGGAGTAACTGGAGATTGATTTTTATTCATTGGTGATCGTTGGATGATTTTTTGAGCTAATGCCTTTTGTTGACTCTGTACAGATTGAACTGTTCTTACAACAGTTCCAGTATTAGTTTTTTGGGCATTTGGAGTAACACCGGGAGATGCTTTTGGAACAACACGAGTTACAACTGGAGATTTTGTGACAGCAGGAGATGCATTTTGTGCCACAGTTGCTACTTGACCAACACGAACAATTCCACTTTGAATTTGATCCTTTTTCTCGACAATTCGAACTTGTCCTTCGCCTGGCTTTTTAGCAGCAACTGTTGGCGATGGAGTTGCCTTTTTAAAGACACCACTCATTTGTTTCTGTCCAGCAATCACGACATCTGGAGATTTGGACCCAATAACTTTACGTACAACAGTTGCACCAATTTGCATGTCCTGTCCAGTCGTTTTTACTACACGAACATTTCCATTTTGACCAACAACATCGGTCTTAATTTTCTTAACGGACGTCTGTCCAAGTTGTTGTGCCATTTTTTTCTTTTCCCAACTTGATTCGAGTTCATAATCTTCATCATCTACATCATCTCCGTCCATTTCCTCATCAAATTCATCTTCTTCCTCAATTTTCCTCTTGCCTGTCGATGCCTCTGCAGCCTCATCTTGATGCTTATTTCCTCCCGTCCATTGTTTTACTTGATTAATTGCCTTTTGTTTTGATGATCGTTCAGGACGATTTGTTGCAGCTACAACGGGCGTAGACGTTGTTATTGGAGTCGATGGTGCTGATGTTATTGCAACTTGTTGAGTCTGTTGTTGTTGTTGTTGAGTTAATTGAGATTTTGCACGCATTTCTTTCTGCTTTGCTAAGAGAACTTCAAAGTTATCAATGAGATCCTTGCATGTGTCTAAATGTGATGCTGGTTCCCATGTTTGTGGTTTTGATTCCCACTTTACCAAATATTCATTTTCACGTTTCCTTGGATTCATTCTCTTTGCCATAATTTTGTCAATTGATGCTTTCTCAATTACTCCCGAAACTGGATCTGTTCTGTTTATTAAGCGTTGTCTGTGTGTGGATTTGTATGAAAAATTTATTACTTACTCTGAATACTTTAAAAATCGAAGTAACTTACGTCTTTGGTGATATAACAATCTTCTCCTGTACGGAACCATCATCAGCACGACGAATGACTTTTTGTTCAGTTACAATGACGTTTGGACTAGATTTGGCAGGTGTAACAGATGCTGGCAAAACACGCTTAACTACCTGACTTACTGGTGATGGTCGTGCATTAACGAGTGGCTTCTCAGGCGTCAATGTTTTTGTTATTCTTACAGGAGTTTCCTGTAATGTTCCATTTCCAAACTAAATGTAAGAAATAAAATTCATTAATTAACGATATTGAGTGATTAAAGGATGTAAGTAGTTCAATACCTTCTCAAAAGATTGAATTGTGCCACCGGCAACTAGCCATGATTGTCTAATGCTCTCGTCCAACGACATCCATTGCTCATACAACTTCCAGGGCTGATCTTCATTAGCATTTTCCTGATTCTGATGGAATTGTGTTTGCTTCCACAGAAGATATGCCCACATTTTAGGTCTAGTTTCCCTCTAGAAAATTTTTCGGAGAGTTATTCGATTAAGAAACTTGAATATAAACAAATCAAAACATTAAGGAAAGAAAGTAGAAGTACATACACAATCATTGAATGCAGAAGTTCTTTTACAGTTATTAGCTTTATGCTGCTTAAACAGGTCAATAAAGTGAAAGACATTATGACACTTTCCACATACGAGGATGTCTGATTGAGCCATTTCCTTTTGTGCTTCTATAAAAAAATAAATATTAAAAATTAATTGCTTGGCGTTAGTTTGGTTTTGTTATTTATAATTTAGCATCATTTAACTTACTTGCTATTAAATCAGGATTTTTGCCAATTTCTGACGGTTCAATCTTTTTCATCATGCTACAATCAAACAATTTTTATTAAATTTGTGTATTTTTCTAGCAATTTTTGATACTTTTTTTGAAATTTTTCGTTAAGCGTCTATTTTACTACGCGCGTAAACTGTTTAATTCTATTTCTCTTAATTTTCTCATTTACCTCTCTCTATTTTCACTGTAAATGTCTGCGTCGTGATCCTTATTATATAAATTATGCTATAAATGTTTATGTTTATCAATAATTAATAAACTTTAATGAGTTTTATGCTTTCTTGGATGTTAAAATGTAAAAAAAGTTGCTGCGTACTAAACTTTTGTACTAAAAATGGCGAATCCCTTTCATTCAAATTTCATTTTGACCGTTAAAAAAATAGCATAAAAATATATAATGTTTAACTTTATTATTATGTATGTAATTTATTTCAAAGCTACAAAAATAGTAGTACCAAATCTCCATCATTTTAAATGCTTCGTTAACATAAATGGTAAGAAGAACTGCATAATTGCAAACATAAACAGGAAATATAATTTTCTTTTTCGTCCCAAAGTGTGATCAAAGCTTTGTGGCTGTTGATTATATGGATCGTAAGTTGGTGCTTGTGCTGCACTCGTAACTGACTCGCCACTCAGGACTTTTGCTTTAAGTGTTCTTAACTGGAAGAGACATTAAATGATGTTAATGACTTCAATGACTAAATTATAGCCAATTGCTTACCAAAAAGAAGGCTAAAGTAGAACCGCAATAAATCAAAGCAATCCAATAGCCAGTCGTCGAAAATAAGATTGTAGCAACTAAAATAGCAACAATACTCGCATATTTATAGCCAGAAAATGCAAGCAGATCTAATGTTCTCAGTGTCGTTTGGATGTTTGTGACATAAAGTGTGATTGTATAAATAATTAATTCAAATATGTTGTATGCCAATGCACTAGATGCTTGAATTCCTAATTGCTCTGGTGAGAACCTGTCTTGTAAACCTGTAAATATCCTTCATTAGTTCCATGTACAGACATAGCATAAATGAGGAAATCTTACCTAATATAAATCCAGCGAGTACAATATAAGTGATATAACCCATCGTTGGGATATAAAGATCAGGAGCATTCAAGTCATAACGAGGCTGAACAGCTGTCTCTTGATCAAATTTTAATGACCAATCTTTCTGTGCAAATGGGAAGAATAAGAGCCTCAACTTATTCATAACATACTTGTTGTCAACAGCAAAATAATATTTGAGTTTTGTGACTGACACATATTTCTCTAGTTCCTTATTAACAAGCTCCTTTCCTTGATCGGCTAATTTTTGACCATACTGAAATGCCATATCCTGTACAATTGGCTGTTGGAACATATTAAAGCCTATCTGATTTGGATCAATTTGAGGCTGTTGTTGTGGATTGTATGGCGATGATGCATATTGTGGATTATAATTCGGTGCTTGCGGTGACTGCATATAATTCGATGGGCTTGTATTCGGTGTATAATAATTATTTGGTGACTGGATCGTTGGATTATTATCATAATTTGCTGATAATGTTGATCCTTGCATTGGATTAAATGGTGCTGGTTGTTGTGCAACTCCACCTAATGCATTCACATCACTCACTCGTTTTGCCTTCTTTGGACCAGCTATATAAAAAATTTTTTTGTGGATGAGAAGAAAAAAAAAAATTTTTGTGTCAATTTTACATTTTATGAGCAATAAATTTGTCAAGCGATTTTATATGAAACTTACAACTTCTAGATGTCGGATTATAACTCATTATGTACAATATCACGAAAACTATCTATGAGAGCTTAAATTTTTCCTAGAATGTCCTGTATTATGTTTATAATTGGGATGAAATGTTTTTGATGATTTGGTCAAACAAGTAAGTAAGTCATCACTAAAGTAGCTCATCTCAGAACATTAAGCGCTTCTGGATTATTTTATTTTTATTGAATTTTGGAGATTAAAGTGAAAAAAGCAGTGAAAAGTTATCCAAAAAGCTTTAAAATTTAGTAAATTCAATCTTTAATCCTCTCAATAATGTCGATTATGGTCAATTTGAAATGACAGTTGGACAAACGGACATTAAGAAAAAATTTAAATTTTTATGCTTCTCAATTTTAGTACATCCTTTAGAACACTCACAAGTAGTGCTGAAGTTCAAAAATCGCTTAAAAAAGTAATAATAGAAGAAAAATCGAAAAATTAAAATTAAGCATTAAATAATCCATAAATTAAAGTTTTTAGGATCCATAGTAGTTACTATGGCTGGTAGCGAGCTATTCTACTTGAAATGGAATAATTTCACAAAGAATGTGAGGTAAAAACGACACTAATGAGATATCAATTAAATTTTAGTACTGCTAATGATTTGTATGTAGAGGAACATCATACAAAAAAAGTAAAAAAAATATCCATTAAAAAACATCAAATTAGCCACGAAGAAGGCTTCATAAAATGATTGTGGCTCATGAAAATTTGCTATGAGTTATGCAATGCATTTGTGTAGCTTGCAAATGACGCCGTTCCTAATCATTTTGAGTCATTAACTTTTTTTTTTTTTTCGTTCAGTTCTGTGTGATTAATGTCCTTTATTATTATTATTATATGTATGAAAGTTTAATTTTTTTTTGGGGAAATCTTATCAGTGAAATTATCTAATTATTATTATTATTATGAATAATCTCTTTTTTTAGACGAATGAGAGATGAAGAAGACTTGGTTGACATTACATTTGCATGTGAAGGAAAGAAATTAGGAGCTCACAAACTCGTACTTTATAGTTGCTCACCGTACTTTAAAGAATTATTGAAAGATAATAAATCATCACATCCAATATTCTTCTTTCATGACATCTCATTTGACATATTAAAGGCTATTCTTGAGTATATGTATTTGGGCGAAGTACATATAACGAATGAGAATTTAAAGGACTTTATACGTGTAGCGGAAGCACTACAAATTCGTGGACTTAGTAAGGATACAGCCACGACAGAAGAGGATGAGGAATTTATACGAAAACGTGCAAATGAAGAGCATCAATTACAGTCATATTCCCACGGCAAGAAACTTAAAATCATTAATGAGGCATTATCTGGTGGACTTAATGATGATGATGATATGGAAAATGATGATTTACAATCCATTCGTCAGCAACATCAACAGAATCAGCAAAGTACGAGGAAAGAAAATACACATAATGTTCAGCCAAAAACGGAATCAATGGAATTTTTGGAAGACGTTCAAAATATACAGGCACAACAGGCAATGGTCAAACAACCACAGAATATCACTTATATGAGTATGGACAATTTTTCTACAAAGGCTAATACTGTAAACCCAACAACACATCAACAGCAACATGGACAGTCTCGTACGTTTTATGCTGCATGCTACTTTAATATTTATAATTTTTAACTGAATTTTGATTTATTTCAGAGTTTATACAGGCCAGTACAAGTCAATCACATCATCAACAACCAGCACATCCTGTGGAATATAAATCAGGTACATAAGCATTCAATTTGAATTAAAAAGCTTAAAAGATCTAATACTTTGAATATTCCAATAGAGGACGAAATCTGGGTTGAAAAGGCGATTGACATTGCATCAAATTCAGGACAACAATCAGACGACACATCACCGAAAAGCACGAAAAGTTCAAAAAATAATGCCGCATATAAAGCCAACTGCTTAACTCCGAGGTTGTTGCTCACATTCTATCTCTATTCATCTCCAATAAGTACATGTAAATATTCATGTCTATTTTCTATTTATTCAACAGATCATGTCCTGTATGTGCACGAGTCTATTCAAACGTTTCAAATCTACGACAACATATGAGGCTAATCCATAATCCACAAGCCGTAGTCTGTCCAATATGTCAAAAGCACTTTAATAGCGATTTGTATCTTAAACGGCATTATGCCTCAATTCATTCATTAAATACGTCAAATGCATCAGAAAATGATGAGAAGCCAAGTACAAATCCTGCAAATAATACCGGAAGTACTAATTGGAGTTATAATGATCCATCAATACTTCAACAGTAAACGAAAAAAAAAGGATTTCATTATAAATATTTATACATATTAAAAATACCTCCAAATGTTTTGCCATTTAAGAATTTTTTGTAGTATATTAGAGAATATTCATTTTTAATTATTCATTATTTAAAGAGTATTCTTATCCATCGTAACTACTTAGCAATGAGTAACAAAGGATGATAAAAAAAAATATTTAAGATTATGATGTAGTTGTTTGTTTTAATAAGAGAAAACGATAAAATAGAGAGTAAATAATTATAAATGAAGATATTGGACTTTTATTGCAGGTTAAAATTATTATTTTCAGGCATTGAAGCAGTTTTAATTTTAACGGTAAAAAAATTTCAAAATTTATGAAAAATTCAAATATTGAACCTGAAAAATCGTTAAATTCAAACTTTGAACTTCAAAATTTCCAAAATTTGAATTTTTTAAAACCGTTAAATTTGAAATGATTAAAAAATTTGAGGTTCAATTTTTGAACTTTAAAAATTTGAATACTAAAAAACCGTTAAATTTTAAATACATTCAATTCGTCAATCTTTAATCTTACATACAAACGATACAACCTAGCATTTAAGAGGATAGAAAGGCAATCAAAAGGAAAGATAATTTTTTAAGGGATAAGTGGCTCAACCGTAATCATCCTCATTCATTGAAAAACATTTTTGCCACCGGAAAATTGTTGTGGTCATCAAATATTCTCAACCCTTAGAAATTTGCAGTTCAAAGACATTTTATCGACTATCTATGTCGTTTCCTGTAAGTCTCCCATTTTCTATAATCAAAATTCTTCTGTAAGATGATTTTTCCCAAGATCAAAGGCATCCGATTATTGTCAAATGCAAAAAGCATGGCAGTGTTAGGATATTTAAAATTACCACAAATAATAAGGGTTGGAAACACTTGAACATTTATGCAGGACATTCTCTCTGTAAATTTCACTCTCATGCCAAAATGATATCAACAGGTTGCTTGTTTATCAACAAACTCGTGACTTTTTTGTGTGCTTTTCTCTCTCTTGAAAATTTTCTCCGAGAAAAATTCTTGAGATAAAGGAATGAAGCAGTCAGTATGCATGAGTTAGTCGAGTATCGTATTTCAAACGGAAAGGACGAAAAAATATTTTCGCAAAAGATTTCATGAATAAATAATAATGTTTTTTAAAAAAAAGTAGTGAGACATGAAGGAATTCACAGGAAATTAAACAGTTCAGTACAGAAGCACGTGCTGGATAAAAAAGAATGCACAGATTCTGAAAAGTGAGGATAAATATGTGATTCGGAAATGTTTACAGAATGTGAATAAACAGAGAATTGAAATAAATTATGGTAAACACCATGAGCAAATAGAAATATTTACACAAGTTCCATGCAACATTAATGTCGTTATTATGATTTTTGTGGATTATTTTTGACATTTTTTTTTGTGGAAATGGACCATTTGTGTGCTTACTGAAAGCTTTATCAAGATGATTGAACAATTTAAAAATTGTGTATTTTTTTTTAAAGGATTTATTAAGAATTTCTTGAGCTTCTTAATTAATTAAAATTGATGATTTTAAAATTTTACATTTTTAAAAATTAAAAAAAATCAAAATTAATTAGGGTAAAAAATATTGAATTTCGTACAAAACCAAAATTCGTACGAACAAATTTACAAAAAAAAAAAAAAAACACTGTAAAATAGAATGATCATAGCAATCATGATCAAAAATGATCAATCAATAAACACGAACAAAAACATAAAGACGTGTAAAAGTTTTTGAAATAAAAAATAAAACATGGCGCAGCTGTATGTAAGCATAGAGAAGTTTAATTTTGAGGCTTCATCGTTGAAAAAGGAATGGAAACGGTTTTCATCGGAGTTCCAGTCATATTTGATAATCAACGGTCTCAAAGAGAAGTCAGAAGAGATCAAATTAAATTATTTAAAACTTCTAATGGGTTATGAATCTGTGAATATCATCAACAATTTATTGCTAACAGAAGCTGAGAAGCAGAGTTTGGAGAAAGTTTTAGAAGCTCTTCAAAATTATTTTTCACCGAAAACAAATTTCTTCATTGAGCGTTTGAAGTTACGCAATCGCGTTCAGAAAGAAGGTGAATCAGTTGAGAAATTCATCAACAGTGTTCAGAACGCAAGCTGGAGGATTGTGAATTCAATAATTTTAAAGAAGAAGCTATTCGTGATCAAATTCTGTTTGGTCTGAAAAACCAAAAATCTGAGAGAGAAAATTATCTTATCTGAAGAAAAGTCATTGCATGCTGTTATTAGCAAGATAAAGGTTTTTCATCATAATCAGCAACAATTAAGAGAATTGTCAGCAGACAAAGCTTCAGTGAGTCAGAAATCGGACTTCATACATCACAAGCAAACGACAACTTCGAGCGTAAAGACTTCGCAAGTTATAAGAAACTATGAAGACGAGAGTTTGATAGACGCTAAGAAGAAGGAGAAGGTCATTGCAGTTGATGAACGCGTGAACAGTAAGTCTGCAAAGACAATTAATTGTGATATGTTGAATAGGGATGGCAAAAATATTTGGTATAAAAAAATTACTTGTGCACGATAAGATGGTTAATTTTAAATTGGATACAGGCTCTCAGGTTAATACTATTAGTGTTGATATTTTCAAAAGTTTAGGAAAGAAGTTTAAAATAGAGAAGAGTAACATATTGTTAAAAAGTTATTTTGGTGAAGTAAATCACCCTGTAGGAAAGACAGTAATTCCAATTAAAATGAATAATAATATTTTTCTAGAAGAATTTGTAATTATCGGTAAAAAACAGAACCTTTATTAGGCCTTGAATCATGCATCAATCTGAAACTTATATCTCGTTTAGATTCATTACAGTTGAATCAATTATTATGCTCTGAAAAGCAAAAGGATAAGTTTACAAATTATTATAAAAAGCATTCACAGGTTTAGGAAAAATTTGAAAACCTCTGAAATTAAAACTTAAAAGAAAATGCCATTCCGGTTGCAAATCAGAACTGTCGTATTCCATTTAAATTGAAGAATAAACTTCGTAATAAATTGAATGAAATGGAAGCGTTGGGAATTATTTCTCGGTGCATGAGCAACGTGAATGGATTAATAGTATTGTTGTAGTTGAAAAAGGAGACAAGATTAGAATTTGTATTGATCCTAAACATTTAAATCAGTCATTAAACAAATTTCATTTTCCCATACCTTCACTTGATGAATTAAAGCAGGATTTGAAAGATTCCAAATATTTTTCTGTTTTAGACTTAAAGGATGGGTTTTGGCATATAGAATTGGATGAAGAATCTAAAAAATTATGCACTTTCAGTTCTCCTTTTGGTTTATGGCAATTCAATAGAATGCCATTTGGTATAAATATAGCTTCAGAGATTTTTCAAAAATACATGACAGATAATTTTGGTGATTTGCCTGGTGTGAAGTTTTATATAGATGATATTATAGTAACAGGCAAAACGCTTAAAGAGCATGATGAAAATTTAGGAAAATTAATGGTTAGGGCATTAGCCAAAGGTGTGAAATTTAATGAAAAGAAATTACAGTTCACACAAAGTTCAGTGAAATTTTTTGGTCACATTTTTTCGATGAATTCAGTTCAAGTTGACCCAGAAAGAATTTCAGCAATTGATAAAATTCCAAATCCTAAAAATATAGAAGACGTACAAAAGTTTTTAGGAGTAGTTAATTATATTAGAGATTTCATTCCGAATTTACCTTCATTAACTGTAAATATTCGTAATTTGTTAAAAAAAGATAGCGAATTTTTGTGGCTTGAAAATCATCAAGCTGAATTTGACAATATTAAAGATGTAATTAAAAATGTTACTGCATGCACAACTTTCGATGAAAACATGCCAATAATTTTAGAAACCGATGCTTCGTCATACGGTTTAGGTGCATGTTTAAAGCAAGGAGATAAAATTATTAGTTTTGCTTCACGATGTTTATCAGATACAGAAAAGGATTATGGTCAGATTGAAAAAGAATTTTTGGCAGTTTTCTTTGCATGTAAAAAGTTTCACAATTATATTTATGGAAGAAAAGTAACCGTAATATATGACCATCGTCCTTTAGAAAGCATTATTAATAAGGACATTAGCAAAATTGGCTCTAAGCGTCTACAGCGCATTAGATTGAAATTGCATAAATATGATATAGAGTTAAAGTATAAATCAGGTAAAAGCATTCCAGTAGCAGATTATTTATCTCGTTATGTCTCAGGAAAAACTTCAAATAATTTTGAGGAAAATTTCATGAAGCAAATGGTTCATTCCGTTAATATTAGTGATGATAAATTAAAAGTTTATCAAGATGAGACAGATAAAGATAGTGAATGTTCTTTGTTGAAAAAATACTTTGCTGAAGGTTGGCCTTCAGATAAATCGAAAGTTGCGGATGAAGTAAAATTTTATTTTAAAATGCGCAATGAGATTTACGTTTCTGATGATTTGGTTTACTATCAGGACAGAATAATAATTCCCAAATCATTAAGAGAAAAAGTTCTTGTTGATCTTCATGAAGGTCATATGGGAATTACAAAGACATTGCGTTTTGCCAAAGAATCAGTTTATTGGCCATCACTTAACGTTAGTATTGAAAACTTGATTAATAGTTGCGAAGAATGCAACAAGTTTCAGAGATCAAATAAGAAGGAACCAATAATTCAACACGAGATTCCTCTTAGATCATTTGAAAAGTAGGATGCGATATCCTGGAGTTCAATGGAAAGAATTATCTCGTTGTCATGGATTACTTCTCAAAGTGGATCTCATGTAAATATTTAAGTTCGAAGAATTCGAGCACAGTCATTTCTAAATTTATTGAGATTTTTACTGAACATGGCTTTCCAAAACAATAATTGCAGATAATATGCCGTTTAATTCTTTTGAGTGTAGGAGTTTTGCCTAAGAATGGGATATTAATATTGTAACTTCTAGTCCACATTATGCACAATCTAATGGTCTTGCAGAAAAGGCTGTAGGAATAGTTAAGAATATGATGAAGAAGTGCATTGATTTTAATAGAGTATTGGTAGCTATTTATAATTATAACAATACTCCATTAGCTGATATTGACTTGTCTCCAAGTCAATTATTAAATAACAGGAGAATGAGAACAAAAATTATCATGAAGGATAGTTTATTGAAACCCAAGATAAATCACAATTTAGGTGAAAAGTTCGATAGGAAACAGCAGAAAACTAAGTTTTATTATAATCGCAATGCTTATGAGCGAGAAGATTTTGATTTAAATCAGAAAGTTTGGGTTCAATTGCCTAACAACACTTGGTCCAAAGGACTCATTGTAAATAAATGTTCAGAGCCTAGATCGTATGAAGTTTGTATGGATAATAATAGAATTCTTAGACGTAACTCAAAATTTTGCGAGTTGATAAGTCAGTATCCAATCAAATTAATCATCAGAAATGCATTAACTCAGAGCAGTACAGGATTAATTTAGACAATTATTTTGCGGAAGAGTCACTGCATGATCTACCTCTGAATTCAAACGCAAATATCACATCTTCCATATCTCAACAACCATCAACATCTATGCAAAACATATCGAACCAACCACTGCTCCGTCGGTCATCGAGAATCCCGAAACCAGTTCAAAGGTTGGGAGCTTCATAAGAGAAGGGAGATGTAAAATAGAATGATCATAGCAATCATGATCAAAAATGATCAATCAATAAACACGAACAAAAACATAAAGACGTGTAAAAGTTTTTGAAATAAAAAATAAAACAAATTTTCAGACTTGAAAAAATTGCCTTTAAACTCAAGATTGGCCACATGTTAAGATCTTATGGCTTTGCTCGTGCTGTCTACTTTCCAATTAAATTAACTCAAGGAATAAATAAGCACTGCTTATACGAAAAAAAATCCACCTCATTCCAAATATTGAAATTCGTACAGAAGAAATATTGAAATTCGTACAAATTTTCAATAGTAGGCATTGAAGAATTTTAATTGTTTTTGTGTAAACAAATTAAATAAATTAATTTTAAAGCATGAATAAGCTACTCAGAATTAATAAAAACTTCCTCAAATGAAAATACTGCAAGAATATTAATTTTTTCTCAAGTTTTGGATGCAAAAATCGTGAGTACTTGGTGTATGAATTTCAATATTTGAAATAAAGTGGATTTTTTTCTGCTTTATGCTGCACAAATTGCTCTTTTCAAGTTCGAATAAAAAAATTTGAAATACAAGCAAAGTCGTAGGAAAAATTTGGGAAATCAGCAATGCTTCCAATAAAAGTTACAGGACTTTCAAAAAAAAATTTTCGTTTTGTACGAATTTCAATATTTTTTACCCTAAATGGATCCTAGAAACTTGAAGAATTTTTAATTAAACTTTAAATTAAACACAAATCTAAGCGGAATTTTGCTATTTAAAAATTTAACGAATTTTTAATGTTCAAATTTCCGCATCTTTAAAATTAAATTTTTTGCATCATCAAAATAAGCTTTTGCATCAATTTACTTTTAAAACATCAAAAATCATTTTAATCTTTAATCAATTTCAATTTAATCACTCATCAAGCATAAAAAAATCAACAATAAACATTAACCCACACATCCAATAATTTTATAAAGTTTTTACCAGTTCACTGAATTAATTGAATTGCCAAAAATCGGATGTAATAATTTTTCAGATGTAAAAAAGAAAATATTACAACGATGATGTTGAGTTAATATCTACAGATTATGCTTAAAACATAAATCTCTTAACATTTGCAAACGTACTACAATTTTTTTTCTCTTCTTCCTTTTTTCTGAAATTAATAACTTGCGGCTTGTGGGCAATTCTTTGGATGAATTTTTTTCAAAAATTTCGGAAGAATCAATTTTTCTCAATATTTTTCCATTAATAAGCTTAGTTTTAATAGCTAGTTCAATGTATAATCATTAAAACTATCATATTTTGCTATTAAGTCATGTTTAAAATGTCTAATTTTAAAGATATTTCAACTTTTTTGTCAAAATTACTGTCACCCAAAATGGAATTTTCATCCGAAGAATCAAAATTTTAGAAAAACTGAACACGTAATAAATATAGTAAATATACAGGTAGATAGAATTTTTGAATATCTATCTAACTGTATTTAAACTTTAACCTAAATATGTTTAATTTGCTTGAAATTTTAATTTTTTGGGTGACAGTAATTTTTCAAAGCGCTTCAAAAAATTTGAATTTAAAAAAACCGTTATTATGAAATTGAAAAACTATTGCAAAGTTTTATTTACAGCCTTTATTTTTTTAAGGCTATCAAATAATGATGATTCGCAAATAACGATTACGTTTCAAAACATAAAAAGAAAGGAAAATGAATAAATATAATTTTTCAATGAAAAATCGGAATCAAATTTAACGGTTTTTTGGAATTCAAAACAACTCAAGTAGAGTAAGAATTGCAATCGACTTTTTAAAATTCAACTTATCCAAAGAATTGCCCTTGTGTAAAAAAGGAAAAGCATAAAAAAGTGAATGTAAATTGCGTACAATAAAAAGTGAAAATTGTGGCTTTCAAAAAATGAAATGGAATGTAAAATTGTGATAATTATCTGCATAAAGGAACAAATGAAAAATAATAATTTGAATAAAGCTTTTGTTGGCAAATAATCGAGAAAGATGAAATTGCCAACGGATAAAATTAATAAATCTGAATTGTACATGCATGCAGCAGCGATTAAGTGCAATGAGTGTTGTGATTTGAAAGCAAAATTTTCAATAAGAAATATAAATCTTTTGTTTGGTGCATTGTATATGATAATTTTTATCACATCATATTACACGATTAATTATGTCCATTATGTTATTGAACAAAAGAGCTTTGAGTTTCAATCTAATTGCGAGAAAATCATCAACAAAGAGATTATCAGGAATCGGATTATGATATACAAAAACAATCATAATGGGTGAGTTTTAAAATATTTTCAATTATCTATCTATGCCTGATAGCTTAGATTATGGATTATATTATCATGCATAATTAACCAACGTACTTGTTCTATTTCGCTCCGGAAATTCACATTAAAAAATCATTAGTCATGAATCTTTTGAAATTTTTGTTAATGTAAATATTACAGAAAATGCTGTAAGCAAAATTGTTTTATATTCGAGAGATAGCATTAACTGGAGTATCGAAAGTTTGAAAACTGTTCAAGTCATAGAGAATTTTATCATAACCTACAAAAAAAAATTGTAAAGGGTTTATTTATGTAAAACAGTTTACTTTGGACAAATTTGTAGGGAAGGAGGGTAAAAAAATTTGGAAAAATTTTAAACTACCTAAAAGATATAATAATTCAATTAGTGTTAAATATTCAAAAATGATTTAATTCAGAGATACTTTCAACCTCAAAATCTAATAGGAAGTCTCCTATGACTTATGTCAAAAAATATTTAAAATAAACCAATTTAATTTTCACTTTTCGACACTAACCATTTAGGGTCATTCACCTATGACACACATAAAAAGTTAAGATTTTCAGACCCCCTTCCACTCTAATAATTGGACACCATAAGTAAACGACCACTTTAAACATTTCAATCAACAGACAGCTTAGATCATAATTAATTTCAATTAAAAATATTTCATTCAAGCTATAAATCAACATAATTATGAGCTTGAGGCAAACTTATTCTATCTTGGATAAATAATCAGCTACATAAGAAAATTTTAAAAATAGTTTTACATTAAACTTTTACAATGGCTTAAAATAGAATCAATTAGGGGTCGTTCACTTAATACATTAGCTTTTTAGGGGGGGGGGGGTGTCTAAGATTTTAACGTTTTTTTAGTGAACGGCCCCTTATTGAATCTTTTTATGACAGCTTAATGAAACAGAAGATTTCTAAGAATCTAAAATTGAATGGATAAATTGAAGAATCATGAAAATTTATGAATTCACTAGAATTTTAGAATTTTGAAGGTACACATCCATTAATTAATAGATTCACTAAACGAGAAAAGCTGTTTCAAAAGAATCTATCTGAATTCCTTCACAACAAAAAGCAGAAAAGAATGTAAATATCTAAAATAGATGTGAAAAAACATTCCAAAAAGGAAGTAACTGTGCGTAAGCAATTAATCAGTGATTATTTCAAATATCTGATGACAAATGATGACAAATACAGATAACAACAACAAAACGTCAAAACAAAAGAAATGAAATTGAATTTATTTGAAATTACAGACATTTCGAAACAAAGCTGCCTTCAGATTTTTATAATCGTAACAATAATCAACAACAGAATGTACAAAATGAGAGGAAAAACATGAAAATTCATGATACCATTGCCCATAACAATTATTTAAATGACCATTCCAAAAATTTATATCCACAAAAGCAACGATTAAAGCGTGATGCTGATAATTTATTCAAGGATAATGATCTCTTTTCGAATTATGATAATAATGACAACCAAAATGATGGTAAGCATTAAAATCGGTCGATATAATTGAAATGTTCAGTTACACAGTCTCTACACATTTATTTTACAGAGCCTGTAATAGAAGCAGAATTTTTTGATCCAAAATATCGAGGCGAGTTGGAGCTACGTGATGCTGAAATGGTTCGAAAAACTGGAAAAGGACCTGCGAATGGTGATGAATGGGTTTGGCTGACTCAATATTGTAGAATACCGGTACATACTTTCAGAGTTCTTTTTCTATCGCATAGCATTACTCAAAGCATACTACATGCTTAGTTATTCATTCATGAAAACTCATTTTAAAAATGACTCAGTTGCTATAACTCATATTATGACTATTTTCTAACTCAGTGGTTCTCAGACTGTTGATTGCTAGGGATATTCTTTTATTTTTTTTTTTAAAGTTTTGATTATTTGAGCATTGAAATAAATATTTTGAGCTTTTTTTCAAAGATAAAAGGATTTTTGAAAAAGAGATTAAACTTTCAAGCCAAAACTTTGATCTTTTCCATCCTTTTGCATTTTTCTGAATATAAAAAACTTTTTTAAAACAAAGCTTAACTTTTGCCGAAAGTTTAAAAATTTTTAGGCAATGACCTGAGCTTTCTTATCCTAAAAATTTTAAGCTTTTCCAGCTTTTTTTAAAAAAGCTCTCCTTTTTAATAATAATTTATAGTCCTTAAAAAGTACAAAAGCTTTAGAACCCCTGACAATTTCTTCCTCCTTCATGTATGTGCATGTAAGAGCTTCATGGAAGTTATTTGTGTGTTTTGCAGCTTCTTTTAATAATCATACTGCAGCACATCATATTTATTTCAATATCTTTTTATAGAATTTTTTTTTATCTTTCATTTACTTTGGCTTTTATCATGACATAAAAGAAATGTTTATTTTGTTCCTCCTCATATGCACTATGCATGAAGCTTTTAATGCTCTTTCATGAAGAGAAGAAAATAGATTTCAATTTTCCCTTGATATAACGTTCATGAGTTGATACTTTACATCCATAAATTACATTTTATATGCATTACTTTTAATCCACTTTAATTGTGAGTAAATTTAATAATATTCATCCCTTATGTGCAGTATGAGGCAATTACTGGGTACTGTAAGGAAGCTAAAAACTATTGTCCGCCTGGATTGCAAGGCCCGCCAGGTAATTTTTGGGAGTATAAAATTGGCTTCATATGAATTTAAGATTTGATATGTTCATAAAATCTAAATGCTGTAATGTGCGAACTGGTTCTTATTTTCGGAATTGAAATTTCGAAAGGTTCTTATTTTCGGAAATGATTTAAATTTTTTTCTACCGTTGAACATTTTTATAAAAAATTTTATGTAAACAAATACTTTTTTTCGAAAAAACAAAATGGTTAAACTATGCTGCGTTGGAGTTACAAACAATTAATTGGTAAAAGTGCATTTTCATCGAAATTTTCACAATAAAAATGATTTTTCGAAATAACGTATTTTTCAATTTCAAATTATTATACTGCGAAAAAATTCAAATTGTTTTCGAATCAACTGTTAACTCTACTGTTCGCACATTACAGTCTAAATGCATTTCAGAGTTTATTGATGCTTGAAAAGTGGTTTTGATTCTGTTTCTCATTCAGTTTGTCGTAAAATATTTTATAACTAATAACTAGAACAGCTTGAATGCAAACATGTCGTTCCTCTTCAAACAAAATCATAAAAAAATGCTTGTTTGGTATTTTAGTTTTCATAGCTCGTCAAGTTTGAGGTTAAAATAGATTTTTCAAAGCTTTTGTGAAATAACAGGCTTAACAGTAAAATTCATAAATGTATTGTATGATATGTTTGATCATTTAATGGATTGCATTCATGAATGCAAGAATAAATAGTGATTAAAATTTATTTAAATCAATTTAAATGGTGCCCTGTAAAATCACAGAAACCTAATAATTCCGCTGCATGGAGGCAAAAAACCTCAGATCACAAGACCAAAATAAATCCTCTTTGAAATGTATGAGGAGTTATTTTTTCACGATGAATTATTAAGTCCTCTTATTAAAACTAGGAGGAGTTATTTTGGCACCGTGAAATAATAAGTCCTCTTGGAACTCTAAGAGGACTTATTATTTTCACCGTGATTTTTAAATACCAGAAATAATTTTGACTTCTAGTATTTTATTTCACCGTGCTAAAATAATTCCTCTTGTATTTTCAAGAGGAATTATTTTGGTCTTGTGCAATATATTTCAGATACCTATATTTTGATGAATATAGTATTTTACCATATTTTATAATTCTGAAGTTTAAATGAAATCAAATGAAATCAAATCAAAATGGTTTTTAAAAAACAGTCAAAAAATATTTAAAAATTTAACGGTTCATTTATCTCTATAACAAAATCTTCTTGTTTTTTTAGAACGTCCTGTTAGTTCACAATGGTCTGAAATCGAAAAAAATGTTCAAAAATACAAAAGCTTTTGGCTAATGTTTAATAAGCTTTAACATAAAATTTAAACGTTGATTAAGCAATTGACAGTAATTAGAACATAGAACAAACAACAGAAAGTAGGAAAATTTATGAAAACTTTTTCATGGTGTTTTTCTAAACAAATTTTTGGTGACTTTGAAAAATGATTGACAGAGTTAGACAACGATTAGAAGGTTGATATTCTCATAGAAGATGCATCATTTTATGATTTACAATCTTGCATTTAAAAGTTCAGGTTTAAAAGATATGACAAAAAAGTCATATCTTTTAAACCTGAACTTTTAAATGCAAGATTGTAAATCATAAAATGATGCATCTTCTATGAGAATATCAACCTTCTAATCGTTGTCTAACTCTGTCAATCATTTTTCAAAGTCACCAAAAATTTGTTTAGAAAAACACCATGAAAAAGTTTTCATAAATTTTCCTACTTTCTGTTGTTTGTTCTATGTTCTAATTACTGTCAATTGCTTAATCAACGTTTAAATTTTATGTTAAAGCTTATTAAACATTAGCCAAAAGCTTTTGTATTTTTGAACATTTTTTTCGATTTCAGACCATTGTGAACTAACAGGACGTTCTAAAAAAACAAGAAGATTTTGTTATAGAGATAAATGAACCGTTAAATTTTTAAATATTTTTTGACTGTTTTTTAAAAACAATTTTGATTTCATTTAAACTTCAGAATTATAAAATATGGTAAAATACTATATTCATCAAAATATAGGTATCTGAAATATATTGCACAAGACCAAAATAATTCCTCTTGAAAATACAAGAGGAATTATTTTAGCACGGTGAAATAAAATACTAGAAGTCAAAATAATTTCTGGAATTTAAAAATCACGGTGAAAATAATAAGTCCTCTTAGAGTTCCAAGAGGACTTATTATTTCACGGTGCCAAAATAACTCCTCCTAGTTTTAATAAGAGGACTTAATAATTCATCGTGAAAAAATAACTCCTCATACATTTCAAAGAGGATTTATTTTGGTCTTGTGATCTGAGGTTTTTTGCCTCCATGCAGCGGAATTATTAGGTTTCTGTGATTTTACAGGGCACCATTTAAATTATAACGTTTTATTATTTTTTAAATTTTAAGCACCTAGGGTAAAAAATCTGTTTTTTGTGGTAATCTATTTTTTGTGGTATTCATCTTTAGCTGTGAAACATACTTTTAAAGCATTAAAAATTCCTCATTTCTTGACAGATGTGTTGCAAATAATGATTAAAGCATGTATGCTTAATGTGAATTGTCTAATTAATTTCTATCTTTTAATATTTGCAATTTAAAATTTCACAAAAAAAATCAAAATTTCTTACCATTTTTCATGCGCAATTTTTTGCTTAATTTCGTTGTGATTCTGTCAGAAGAATCATTATTGTAACAAATAAACGTTCACTGTTTAATATTTAATCATACTTAATGCATATAAGTTAACAAAATAATCGAAAATTACAATTTACTTTGTATAAACATTGAATCTATTTTTTGTGGTACTAAAATCTATTTTTTGTGGTATTTGTTTACAAAAAAATCCATACAAACTAAAGTTGATATTACCCTGAAAGTTGACAGTCCCCTAAACAATTTGAAAAATAAAAATCCGGTAAAATATTATGAAACTATTTTTAATAAATTTAATGTATTTTAATCATTTAAATAACTTAATTTGACTTGTTATCGATTCATTTTGCATTAAAGATGATGTATTTAAAGTAATAACTAAAATTTATCATATAATTTCATTACTTTTTATTACCACAAAAAATAGATTTTTTTACCACAAAAAATAGATTTCATACCACCAAAAATAGATTTGGTGTTTAATTTAGTTTTTCACTAAAAGCTTAATGTTACAGTAGTAAATGAATATAAGACTTTAAAGTCTTTTGGTTCCTGAATATTTTGAGCCATTATTCATTTAAAAAGGATGAATCAGTGAATATTTATTTAAATTCAAAGTTGATGAAAAGCAAAATACCACAAAAAACAGATTTTTTACCCTATAATAAGTCGTCTTCACAATAAGTTTTTTACTGAACGTTTTTGAAACAAAACAATTGAATTGGTATTAAAGATTAATAAAATTGACCATAAAGCAATTAAATCATTGCAATTTCCATAGGAACTTTATCTGCAATTTCGAAATACAAAAAAAAAGTTCATTTGTTACACCAACTACAAATATATAGTTGGCATTGAGCCTCAAAAGCAGAACTTTATTGCAAAATATGAAAAATTGTTAGCAACAAAAAATTTACATCGAAAACTGTCAATGCTCAAATTGATCCATAAAATGCCCCAAGTGAATGATTAAAAATTCCCATGTTAAACTCGCATCGAAACTTTACACTTGCTGTCATTCATTCATGCATGTAGAAGAGGATAAAAGCTCACATTCCATACAATTTTCTTTTCTACTTTTCAATATCAACTTGAATAAAAGAGAAGTTCATATGAAGCTTTTTTTATAGCCTTGAGAATATATCTTAAGAATAACTTGAGCATAAAGAAAAATCTTGAATTTCTCAAATATGCATTTCGATGAAGGAAGAGAAGGAAAACCCGGAGCACGTGGACCAAAAGGAGAAATTGGTATGTGAATGCATTAGACTTCATTAAAGTTTATAAAACTACAAAAAACTTTGTTATTCATTTCTATGACTGCATCTGACATTCCTTATGTATAGGATTTCCGGGAAATGCTGGTTTGGACGGCAGAGGTATAAACTATAAATTTTAATTTGTTTGCGAGAATTTTTTTATAAATTTATTTCATCTCTTGTGGAATTAATTTTTCCAGATGGGATCAATGGTGAACCGGGTAAGTAATAAAGAAAATTTTCTCAGGATGTTTAAGAAGAATCAAAACATTAAAAAGCTTTCACTTTGCATAAAATCATTACCGTTTAATAGGTCTCGATGGAATACCAGGCCGAGCAGGAGCAGATGGTGTGGATGGATTTCCTGGAAAAGATGGCAAGTCTTGCTTTATTTAAAATTAAATTTTTATTTATTTATGTTCCATATGTGTAGGCAAAGACGGTATACCCGGATTAGATGGAAAGAATGGACTGCAAGGGCCTCCAGGGTAGGAATATCTAAAAGTATCATATCAATTTACTGTATCATTTACATACATCTCTTCTCGTTTTGTTTATTTTATTTATTTTTTATTTTTTTTTTTCAAAAAGTTTGCCCGGTCCGCAAGGTATGAGAGGTACGTACCGTCAAAGCATGACTTGAATAATTCAAAGAAAATTAAAAACTTCTCAAAGTGGGGAGAGGACAATAAAAAAAGTAGCAAAATCCGCAGTCCCTCTTCAAAATTGATTGACATTCAAATTAAGATAGAATTTGTACACAAAAAGGTGCCATGCAAAGTCAAAAAAAATTTAAAATTCCTTTAGAGATTCCGTAAATCTAAAGCCTTTAAGAATTTTGTATTGTTTAGTATAAAGTCATTTGCCAAGCCATAAAATCCTATTATTTATGAATAGTTGCTTCATAACGAAGCTTATCTCATCAGATGGATTACATCTCTACATCTATGTAGAATCTAGTGCTATTATAGAGGAAAATAGAGACTAAAGTTTTAATTATTTGTTTGGTTTATGACCCACAACAATTTCATTTTAAAAATTTCTTTAAAATTATAATTTTTTAAATGCTTCCAAAATTTTTTTAATCAAAAATTTGAATTCCAAAAAAACGTTATAAATTTAAAATTCTGAAAACTTTATCAAATTAAATTAAATCACTTTTAACGAGTCAATCTGCTAGACAGAAGATTATAATCGTCTAAAATCCTCGCATAAATAAGACTGTTTATTTTTCAGTCTATATACATTAGTCCAATTGTTTTAATCTTCTTATGAGTATGAAGCAGTTGTTGTTTTTCATGTTACTAGTAATTTGTGCCAAAACAAGCTTCACTAATACGGAAATATTGTTATTCTTATTGCTGTATTCGTTGTTTACATAAAAGGCATGAAAGGAGAAAAAGGATCAAGGGGTAGAACTGGCAAGCCTGGCAAAGATGGTAATAAATTGAGTATTTACAAAAAAAAATGTAAACAAGATGCTGTAATCAAGACATTTTGTGCTTTCTAAAATTTAAGGAGTTCCAGGCATAAATACATGGAAAGTTAAGGTTAATGGAACATATTCTGATGAATTACTCGTACCGCCTTCTATTGCAAGTATGTTCATTTATAATAAATTACCTTGTAATTGCTTTGATAAACTTTAAATTTTATCAACAGTCGCTGAATATAATTCACATAAGCCTCGTACCATTATTGTACGTGAAGGAGAACATCTAAGACTCAGATGTGCCGCAAATGGATATCCCCCACCGAATGTTGAGTGGGTGCGTCAAGACGAACGAGCAATATCATTTGGTGCATGGGAGTTGAGTTCTGTTTCAGGTAAGGATATGAAAATATTTTACGATCTGTTTTATGTTCATGAAAATATTTTCATGTCTTTTCATCATAATTAGGACATACATTAAACATAACAAAAGTTAATCGTGTTCATATGGGATTATACAAATGTATTGCTGACAATGGCATACCACCGACTGCAAATCAGACATATCAGCTCGAGGTTTACTGTAAGTTAATTTATAAATCTTGTAAGCATTTTTATATTTTGGGATTTGTTCTTATTATTGAATTATAAAGAAGGGAAACGACATACAGCATAATAAAAAGGGACTTGTTAAGTACGAGGATGAATAATGAATGTTGAATTTTTTTTTTTCATAGTCAAATTTAAAATGCAAATTTTTTGTTCCAAACTTTCCTCATTTCCGCAAGTTTTTTTTGCATCCTTAATTTAGTCATTTGCATGGCATAAAGTCTGATTTTAAATGTTTACAGGATAAATCTTTGATACTAAAAGTTAAAACCTTTTAATTAGACACAGCAAAAAAAGTTGTTCAAATAAGTGAGGTGAGCTTTACTTCCCTCAATTTAATCCCTTCTGTGACAAATTCGTTTACCTGAAGTAGAAGAAAATGGGTGAGCAAACAAACTATTCACACATGTATGGCAATGAAGAAAGTAAAAAAAGTAGGGAGACAAAATAAATAAAAACTTTTTTATTTGAAGGGTCATTAATTCTGTTCTTACCATTCATACCTAAATTTTCTCTCGTCTTTCTATAGTTGCACCATTAATTCAAATTAGGAGCCAAACAATTTATGTTGAAAATGATTCAACAGCAACTTTAGAGTGCGAGGTTGAAGCATTTCCAGATCCATTTAGATTTTGGGAGAAACTGCCGGAGAATAAACTTTTGGAGCAAAATGATGGAAAATATTTTATTGAGACAGTTCACACTGACAGGTAAAGCCGTATATTAATTTTATCGGAGATAGAACTTTTTCGTATGTGCAGGGGTGCATTTTGGAAAAGATGTGATCAAGGAAAATTATTTGAGGAAATTTTGATTTTTCAATTAATCCTAACTTGATTATCAAAGTAAGCCTAGTTCTATTTTATCTAGTCCATAACTGCCAGATTAGATTAGTCAGGGTATGACAGCCTTTGAAAAAAAGGTACGGTACCCTTAAAATTTGGTAATTTTACCCCCAAATACACCCCTGCTCATAATGTATGTGTGAATACAATACCCACAAAAAAATAATATAAAATAAAATTCAGTGATTTTTATATTGAAAACAATGAAGCTATTGGTTATATGATGATGAAAAAAAAGAGTAAGCACTCTTGATTGTTTGCCATTTATTTCCTGTAGATATAAATCTATAATGAGATTGAATATCACAAAAATACGCTCGCATGATTATGGTGAATATCGCTGTGTCAGTAAAAATGAGATGGGAATAGCAAGAGCAACGTTCCAAGTACAGGGTAGATAATAACTTTTTTTGCACTTACTTATCGCACACAATTTGTTTTTCAATATATTAACGAGATAGAGAAAGTGCGACGTCATGATATATGCTTCTATTGATTTCAGAACGATACTCGTACATGATACCAAGCGCTTCTGATGATACACCCATTATGTTTGGTGCTCGACCACCACTTAAGGAATCTTTTGAAGATTTATGTCCACCACAAATTTGTCCTGACTGTACGGACGTTAAGTGAGTAGATAATTAATTCATTTGTTTTTTTTCTTTCCCCTGAACATATCATGATAGGATTCTCTTTTTTGTGATGTATATGGGTAACTCTTTAGATTATCGAGGATGTTGATATCTCATGGGATTCAGACAGATTATCATTTAATCTGATATTGACCTGAAAAATTGTTTTTATGTTTGTGAAATATTAAAATATCGTATATCCGACAAAAGAGCTTTTGTCTCGTTATGAATGATGAAATTGGAGTATTTTCATTGATATGCTATTAAAGTCAATATTTGAACTTAACATGATTCAAAAATTCAATTTTAATCTTCTGGATTTAATTGTAATCCCTAAATTTACATGCTCCTATTTGGAGAAATGCCAGATAAAAAAGCAAACTTTTCAACAAATTGCAATCATATGCAAACATTCACCCGTCCATAAACGAGAGCTAAATAATCATCATGTCCGAAAAACATCCCAAAGAATTAATTTGACTAAATTTCCATTGAATTTCCTAATCTTTATTTCACCATAAATTTACGGGGAGTTTAACCTGAAGAGTTATCCATAGAACAGCAGATATATGTGCGAATTGTTACAATTCAACAAGCATCCTCACATCTATAAAACAGGAAAAAAGAGAATGAGAATGAGAATTAACAAGAAAAAAAAACTGAAACTTTCATTATAGAGAAACAAAATGTAGGGATACATCTGTATCATTGAACGATCTTTTCGGTGGTGGTAATTTGGAACTTAAACCGAGCGGAAACAAAACTTATATGGGGTTGCCAAGTCGTACGTTAGGTAAATTTTTGAAGCTTTAATTCCAATTTTTCTCTCTCTTTTTTGCTTTTCACTTTAACAGCACAAAAAAGCATACACGTTGTATGGATGTAAATGCAATTGGAAGAAGTGAAATTTATCATAACTTTTTTTTATCGCCACATTTGCAACATTTTGTAAAATTTTCATTACATTAGTAATTTTTGCTATTTTGCCTCATTGCCCCTTATGCCAAACCCATGTGAACTTAGCCACACTTTTCCAGCCACACTCATCGGCCGATATTTATCGGCCGATAATTTTTTTGCTTACGTATTTCGGCCGATACGTATCGGCAACTTTACGTACAAATTTTCGGCCGATTTTTGTCGGCCGATAATTTCAATACAAGTTTTTCTTTGCATGCAATATTGCAAGTGATGAAATATCGGCCGATAAAAAATCGGCCGATTTTTTGTGATTTTTGAGATTTGAACTCGCAACTTTTAGTAAAAAAAAATAATTCGCCTCACTAACCACTTGAGCTATTGACGTGTATGATAATTTTATTTTTCTTTGGCTAAATGACAAACATAAATTGCAATTTATTTATGCACCTACATAAAAATTTTAATAATAATTAATTTTTAATATTATTTATTAGATATTATATACTTCACAAGAAAGAAAATTTTTGAAAATATCGGCCGATTTTTTTTATCGGTCGATTTTTTTTATCGGCCGATATTTTTATTTATTGATATTTTGAACTTAAAAAGTCTAAAAAAAATCTTTACCTTTCTCTCCTCGAGTCAATAGCTACATTACTAAATTTTTTAATGATTTTGCAAAAACTTTATATAAGTTATCATTTTTCATGATGTAAGATATTCCTGTTTAGATTTATATAATTAGATTTACATAATATTGTTTTGTCTATGAGTTTTATTTACTATCAATTTCATTTCTATGTTTTTCACATTATTTAACATTCAAAAGTCTTTAGTTATTAAATACAAATTATTAAATAATAACGTAGAAGTTTTCTTTGCAGCAAATATAGTACACTGATATTATGGTAATATTGGAAACTACAATCTTTCAAAACTTCGAAATTTGAGTTTTTGAATATTAGTAATATATTATGAAAAATGTGAACGATTTTGGCTTAAATTAAAAGTTTTTTTACTGTGAAAAATTAAAAATTGGTAAATTATATTCATTTAACAAAATTTAGCAACAACATTTTTGCACTTAAAACGTTTTACAAAGTAATGTAGCTATTGACTCGAGGAGAGAAAGGTAAAGATTTTTTTTAGACTTTTTAAGTTCAAAATATCAATAAATAAAAATATCGGCCGATAAAAAAAATCGGCCGATATTTTCAAAAATTTTCTTTCTTGTGAAGTATATAATATCTAATAAATAATATTAAAAATTAATTATTATTAAAATTTTTATGTAGGTGCATAAATAAATTGCAATTTATGTTTGTCATTTAGCCAAAGAAAAATAAAATTATCATACACGTCAATAGCTCAAGTGGTTAGTGAGGCGAATTATTTTTTTTTACTAAAAGTTGCGAGTTCAAATCTCAAAAATCACAAAATATCGGCCGATTTTTTATCGGCCGATATTTCATCACTTGCACGCAATATTGCATGCAAAGAAAAACTTGTATTGAAATTATCGGCCGACAAAAATCGGCCGAAAATTTGTACGTAAAGTTGCCGATACGTATCGGCCGAAATACGTAAGCAAAAAAATTATCGGCCGATAAATATCGGCCGATGAGTGTGGCTGGAAAAGTGTGGCCAAGTTCACATGGGTTTATGCCAAACCATTTATAAATATATATTTTTGGAACACTCTCTCTCATGTAATGTCCGTACGAACAATAAACATGAATTATATTTTATTTGTTCATTTTGTAGAATGTGTATTGTATGCTGTCGGAAAGCCAGTCTATATTAAATATACAGAACAAAATTATGGATCATGGCTAAAGGACTCTGCTGCAAAGAATGATATACAGGGCGAAAAGATTTGGTCAACGCGAGAGAACGATGATTTTCAGTTATTTGAATATGCAAATAAAGTTGAGGCCTACCGTAACAATGTACCATCAAAAGTATATCGGCTTCAATTTCCATTTAAGGTAATTCAATTATGGTTTATGTAGATATTCTATTTTCAAAATATTACACAGAGTACGTTAAAAGCTATGTTTAGAATGTTTGGATTGTATAATTGTATTGTTTATTGCCGTTTCTCTATTATTTGCCGTCCTACAAGTTTTGATAACTTTTTGGAAGGTTTTGCGTACTTTATTCGAGTTTTACAAACAAAAAAGTTAGTCCAACGAACAAATTTCCAATTCAATTCTGGTCATGCTTGATTTTCTATGAATGGGTTTTATTTTTATATTCAGAGATTTCGTTTTGAAAGTCGTAGGATGCTGAAGAGCGCAGCTGTTAGTTTGAATTTGTTTAAGAAAATTAAGAATGATTCTGAAGCTTAACGACCACTTTATGGAGGGAATAAGAAGGATATACTGATTGCTTCTATTATTTGAACTAATTTTATAAAATCCTAAAACCTTTAAGATATTTTAAAAAATTAAGGAATTCAAAACTTTAGTTCGAATCCTTTAAAATTTGTGAATTTTAGCTTCAACGAACATAGTTAGACTTGAGTTAGACGATAGCCCTTATTCATTGACCCAAAGCAATTTCTTAAGTTTAGCACGAAAGGAAATACAAAATGCTCTACTACTATTGTCACTTCTGTGAAGGTATAGACCTCTGTTGGACAGTTATGTCTAAATTCCTCAATTCAAAGAGACAATTTCAATGCTTTACAAAAATTCTTCAATTCACCATAACTTTCTACTCCAAAAGTATTCAAAACAAAAGTTTAAAACCATTTAACATTCCCTGCCTGTGTCATCCCTCGAACAACCAACAAAATAAAAAAAATCCTACAATCCAATAACAAGAAAGAATTTAAATTATTTCAACCTTTTGTCTTTCATTCATGACTCATTTTATCTATTTGCGAATATAAAATTTTACAGGGCAATGCACATGTGGTATACAATGGATACTTTTACTACTTCCGACGAGACGAGCCAAAGATTGTGAAATACGATTTGACGATGGATAAGCAAGCAGGTGATATTGCTACAATATTTTATTAATATTATTAATAGATGAGAATCTGCTGTAGGATTTATGTCAATTTATTTTGGTATTTTTCGGTAAAAGTTCTTACATTTATTTTTGTATGTTGTTTACATAGGCATGAAGGAGTTAGATTTTGCGACAACAAATAATACCAACTATTTATACACAACTGAATACAATCTGGTTGATTTTAATGTAGATGAGAATGGATTATGGGTAATCTATTCGACAGCAGATTCGAACAATACTATTGTTTCGATGCTAAATCCTATAACTCTCGAAGCATTGTATAGTCTTAATATCAGTATTAATCATCACAAGGTAAGCTGTATAAACTTATGTACTATGTGTATAGACATACATACTATTCATAGGAAGAGTCAACATAAGATAAAAATCGATTTTTTATTCTGCTTGCTTTTTTCTTTCACTTTTTTTCTATGCACTTACTTTTTCATCACTTCTACACGGCCTTTATACAGGTTGGTGAGGTACGTAGCTCAAAGCAAATTTCTTGTTTGCCATGTTGCAATCTATTTAACAAGGAAGTGAGGAACAGTAAAAAAAGTAAATTATTTGTATACTCTTACAGATGTTCATAACATGCGGAGTTTTATACGCAATTGATTCTGCAACGGATAAAAATACAAAAATACGCTTCGCATTAGATTTATATACATTGAAGCTACTCGACGTATCATTGAGTTTCACAAATCCATTTAAAAAAACAACAACGCTCGGTTACAACCATAAAAATAAAGAATTGTATGCGTTAGATAAAGGAAATCAACTGTTATATCCGATACGATATCATGAGATGAATCATACGACTAGTCGTAACGATGAGTCTGTAAATACACAACAACAAGCGAATTATGATATGAACTCTTATAATCGAGGAAACTTGAATTAGTGTTGTAGATATTTACGTCCTATTATAAGCATCATCTTGTTTAATATTCGCAAATGCTTTCATACTTAAAAGTCATTAAACCATTTTAGTCTCACAATTTTTTATTATATTTTCTTTATTATTCAGCATAAATTTATTAAATATTAAATTGCGTAAATTATTACAGCATGACAGAGTTGGGTGCTGGATTTATTGAGGAATGAGAGCTTAAACGTTTGTATTCCGATATAGAAAGACTATTGCACTCTAGTTTATCTTGACTCAGCTAGATTTTCCCCTATAAACAAAAGAACTATCTTTGTCAAATTAAAGCAATAAAAGCTTCCCATCCTCCACCAACATTCCAGCTCTGTCAAAAAATTGTATCTTGTAGTTTATAGTAACTGTATGTATGTATATAGAATATAGAAGATTTTACAAAACTGATGGTAGATTTAATAATAAAAAAAAGTATTGAAGGAATATGCAGAACCGACACGAACGAAATAAAAAAGTTTTTATCATTCTTTATTCTTTTGCTGGATATTTCTCGAAGCAACTTTTCAGATCCCTGTTAATTTTCTCTTGAAAATCTTCCTCGTCAATTCTGAAATCTATGTCGATGCATTCGTTGCCATGTAACTCAAGATTGAATAAGTTATCCATATTACTGAATGATTGTGGATGTATAGCTTTCAGTTTATTATCGTAAAGTAAAATTTCTCGTAGCTGTCGATTCGATTGAAATAGTTCCAAATCAATTGATTGAAGTTGATTACCAGACAGTGATAAAATTTGTAAACTGATGAGTGGACTAAAAGTGTTCATATGAAGTGCTGCAATTTTATTATCCGACAAATATAAATCTTCTAAATGACTGAGGTTGATGAACGTTTTTGCATCAATTGTGCTGATTTGATTCTTACGGAAGCTTAAAATCATTAAATTTTTTGCATACTCAAAAGTATTGGCATCAAACTTTGATATTTGATTGTTATTTGCAAGAATAGTTTTCAGCTCCATTGCATGCGGTAATTCAGGAAAAGTCCTTAATCCAACACCATTCACGCTCAAATATTCCAAATTTGGAAATTTACGGAAGACTTGATTCGGAATGTGGGAAATGTTTGATGATAAAAACTCTACAAATTTTACGCCCATATCTCTTCTTCCTTTTGACTGATGTGTTCCCGTAATTGTAAACTTTTCATCTTTGTGTAAAATTGCATTTTTTATCTTGCATGAGTAAACATTACCCAACATTGAATTTGATTCATTTATGAATTCACATTTCCCTTCTCGTCCCGGAACATGACCACTTTCAACGTTTGCATAAAAGCCAACTATTACAATTAAAAAAATAAACTTTAAAGCCATCTGCCTGACTTGTTATTTCGCGTTAAAAACTCGTGAATGTTGAAACAATACTGAACTGTTTGCTCTCATTTTTTTTCGTTAAATCCTACAAAACAACAGATTCTTTTGATAGAATTAAAGTAATTTTCCTATTAAAGCCAGTTAAATCTCATCTTTTTTCGCATCTTGTTATCCAAGTGTCTATCTATATACAGTATAAGTTATTTTTAAAACAGAAATAAGTATTTTAAGATAATAACAAGCTTGTAGTTTAAGAGAAATTCTCATTTGAATGATTTAATATGATTTCGTTGTTTTATTTTTTCCCTTCCGTTTATGATTTATTCATGCGTTATTTTTACAAAATATGATCTTCATAAGTCATGAGAAAATTTGAATTTTCTTCTTTTTCTTTTTCCTTATTTTTTTCAGTACTTTTGAAAGTTCGACAAACTTAAAAAAGATATTTTGTCTTCTTTTAGTGCCCGACATAAAAGTGCCATAAAAGTATATGTGAATTTATCATGTCATAAATGAATGTGTAATACCTGTACTATGTGTGCTTGCATATAATTTTCACAGAGTTTTTGAGAAATATTTCATGTTTGAAAATTTAAATTATTATTTTCGCTATCTTCGGATGAGTCCTATGGGATTTTATGTCTTGATAATCACAATATATATTTATTAATCAAATAATAAAAGAACAAATTCTTACGGACAATAAATAATCAAGAAAGATCAAGATGTTTACTGTACACCAATAAAAAATAAACTAAATATTTGTTTGAAGGGGAAAATAGGGCAATTCTTTGGATGAAAATTTTCACAAAAACACATTTTTCTCAAAATTGACTCCTTTTTGCATAATTCTAGCCATTGAATATCACGTATTTCTATATTTTAAAGCCTTTTTACCTATCTTGACTCAATAAAACGCTTTAATTAATGAGATATTTTCATTTTTATGCCCGTTGCTCTTACTTAATTTTTGGAAAATATTATTTTGACAAACTTTGAATGAAAATTTTAGTATTTCTACACACTTAGACGGTTTATTTCTTGCACTAATCGAAAGATGATTCCTCTTTAAATCACTACTTATGCCTGTTGACACTTATTAACTTGTGAATTTCTTTAATTTATTAATTTTTGTGAAGAATGAAATTCAGTAAGAGCAACGAAATGCAAAATCCACGAAAAAATTATTTTTTAAAATTGAAAATTTAGCTTAATTATTAATATTTGCTTTGATTATAATATTGATAATGAAGCTTTAACTGTAAATAGAGATGTTTAGCTAGGTTGTAAAAAGTATTTTGTATGTTAAATTGCATAATTTTGGCAATTAATTTTTTTAGGAACACGAATCATTTTTTTGAATTTTCAAAAAATCCAACGATCTAAAGAATTGCCCAATAACTATACAAAGGGAAAATCAACTAGTTGTAGTTGCATATATAATTTGAATTTGAGACGACCGTTGACATATTATCAACAGTATTAGAAAAATTTATCCTTCGTTCACCCACTTCCCTTACTAAATCTTAAATTCTTAAGAAAAGCTACATCAATGAGAATGGAATATTAAGTTAATATATATACAATTGCAAAATAAATAAATAATTTCCAGGAAGTACAATGAGGATTTAAAAAGGATTTTAAAATACCCAAAATCAATCAGAACTGGGTTCACAAGTTGCTATGAATACAACAAAAATACTCATCCAACGTAAACATCAACATTTTAATCCAAGCCGCCTTCCAGACACCAATCCTCATCATCCTAGTGTAATTTCATTTCACAAGACTAGATCTAATGTATATTAATCTCACTAAACGTTTTGGTTGACATCATTTCAAATTTAAATTGCAGACACGTGATAATACAGAAAAGATAAAAGACAATTTGATATTTAAAAGAAATAACTTGAGGCGCGATATTAAATTTTCTTCTCCGACATTCCAGAATGCTGTATGAATTTAACAAGGAAATTTATCTGAGATTGAATGTGTATGGCATGTTACTTTGTATTTTCTTTTTTTTGTTTATTTATTTACATGCTAAATTATATTTTCTTATTTTTCAGAAGTAACAAAAATTGATAATTTGAAAGAGATTGCAAAAAAAAAAAAATTATGGCAGACATTTGTATGCAATTTAAATGTGTTTGATGTATAATGGAACTTGATTCTGTAAATATGCAAACTTAAGTGGCTTTTCGACACCATGCTCTGGTAGTTTTGTAATTAATTAAATGCCTATATATTATATAATTAGGCTTTCAAAATTAAAAGTTGTTCGTAAATAACGGTCAGCTCTAATTGCTGGGTATTCAATAGTCATTAAACAAAATGGTCGACTTAAAAATTAAAACAAAGAATTCAACGGAGGAAGACAAATTTTTTGTTTTAAAATCCAGTAACGTTAAAAAAGCAGTTTTTGATGAGCATCAATTAAGTTTGTGTGAAGACACATACACAAAACTTCAGTACAGCAATAATATCATCGCAAAAATGTACACTTATTTTTATATCAAATACGAGAATATTATTTCCTTTTTTTGTGCTTTTTAAGAGCTTTTACATGCATTTTAAACTCTTCAATTTTTTGCATGAAAATTAATTTTCTACTTCCTAATAAAAATTAATGACTTTTGAAAAAATGTGAAAAAATTAAAATTTAATTACGTGACAGAAGGTACTGGACATCACGTAGAGAGCAATTATGCTCTAAAATTTAAAATGTTTAATTAATGATCTCCTCCAAGGAACCGCATTATTTTATAAATAACTTAATTAGCTTCATTGGAATTTAATTGAAAATTCCTAATCTACCCCACATGTTTTATGGCAAAATTGAGTTGCTGCTACTTCAAATCGACTTTAACTTTCAAGTGCTGTATCCTTGGGGTGTTTGAATTGCAATTAAATATTCTAATTCAGTTTGATTTTATAATTATGTGCAAATGGAATTCTTAATGGACTTTGTATTCCTGTTGTACTTACTGGTACTTACTTTCACAAAAAAATAAATGGAACAATGCAGCATGAACTAATGGAAAAGCACTTCAGAATAATATTTGAAAATATGAATTTCCGCTTCTATTACTACATACTTAATGCATGCCAATCGTATGCTCACTCAATCAAATGAAAAATCAATAGCAATGCTTTATAAAGTATCTACGAGCGCATTTATGTTCATTTTCACTATCAATTTTGCTCCTTTTTTTCATCAAGTTTCTTTCTTTCTGTGAATGAATTTTTTTTAGAATTTTTCGCTTTTTGAAGTAAGAATAACATTTCAAGTTAAATGAAGAAGAAAGTTTGTATACTTCATCATATCACTCGAGTGTAAGAGGGTAATTCACTTATTATGATGATTTAAAGGAAATTGCATCTTAAACCTTAAAAAATTTGAGTTTTCAAAATAAAAAAAAAAAATTAAAATTGATTTCCTAATATTTCAATTTTTAATCCTTTTTTAATAAGGAAATAGTTTGGAAATTTAATAGAACAGACATCATATATGAATATCCCAATTTAAGAGAATTCGGATGTTAAAAGATACAAGGAAAAAGAGTTTCAATGCAGTTAATATGGTTTACTTCCTATTCTGAAATTATTGTATTTACTTTTGATGTTTTTCCGATGTACGAAAAACATTTTTGGCTTTTATCGAAAAATTAATTTCCTCATCCCCTATCTGAAAATCTAAAGTAAAGCTATAGCTATTCGAGAAATTTTCTATACCCTCGAGATATATTTTAAAAGTTGTTTTGAATTTTCTGTGTGGTACTTTTGCTTCCTACACTTTTTGACTGAGAAGTTTGGATTGAACCATTTTTGATTTTTTAGAGTTTGAATGATATCTTTAATTGGAACCCTTTCTGTTAATTAATTGATCAATAATCTCGCTTTTGGTTTTAAGGCGTAATGAAATTGTCTATGGATTGAGTATCTCAATAGAAATGAATTTTTTCAGGTAAATAAAGCCAAATGAAAATCGATTTCTTGATATTTTTAGTAAAAAAAAAAAAAAATAGTTTAGCAAATAACTTAATTGAAAATCACAAATTGAATAGAATCAAAAGCATTGCAGAATTTGCTGAAGGCAACGCACCAATCTTATAGAAGCAAAACATCCCAAGAGAAATAAACTCTTTAAATTTTTTTATTGATTGATAAAAAGCATTTAAATTCTTCAACTCATGACTATATATTTAACTGTACCAAGACTTTTAGTTAAACAAATTGGAAAGTAATTTCCCAAAGCTGGTGCTGATATTCGTTCCGACAAAATCAAACAACGTGTTGATTTTACGAAAATATTTCTATTCAGAGAATTGAAAAGAAATGAAAATTTTTCCTTTTTTGCTTACTTTCAATACATCCAAATACACACAATAAAAAAAGAATAAGGAATAAAGAATTAACAATAAACTCAACTTAATAAAACGACAAAAGGAAACGATATTGCTGATCTGTATCAAAAATGTAATTGGGATTTTCCAATTGTGCGATGAAATTTGTTCTCGCTATAAAATTCCAATTTCTCCCTCCTTTGCCTTACTCGTGTAATTTCATTAAAGTCTCTAATCTCACTTTAATTGTATTTAATACATTTTGATTTAAATTTTTCGACTTTTTCCTTTCCTATTTCCTTCTTTTATTATTTTTGTGCAGTGTTGTTGACTGAGTGAAAAAATGCCAGAGTCAGGATTGTTTGTGACAAGAAGAAGAAGACTTTAGTTTTCACTGTTGGGACTGTAAACATTGTGGTCTGCAAATAACGTTAGACTTGACGCGTCTTTGTGGTATGGATTGACAGTTTTTACCTTAATATATTTGGTATTGTCAGTAAACCACTATGAGGACATCTTTTTCAATCTAACAAGCTCTTTTGAATTTAATTGCTTTGTAAACTCCCAGTCCTTAAAAATCTTAGAAACCTCAAACCTGAATTGACAACGCTGATTTTGTATTATTTTATATTTTTATATTTCTAGAAAGAAAGAAGCAAAATTTTATGTTCCAAAATATATAGGCATTGAAAATATTGTTATTTGTTATTATCGTAAGGAAGTGAGAAGGAGAAAAAAGGACGCAAAAAGGTTTTTTTACTTCCTTTTGTCTATAATGAAAGGATTAGAGTTAGTAAAAGGGAATGATTTATTTTTGATATGGGTAAATTGGTGCGATAATTCTATGTGGAAGGGTTAGTTACATTACAGGAACGAAAATATGATTTTGAACTATAAAGTTTCATTATAAATGTTAATCAAATGAAAAATGGATGAAGCTAATTTTCATCATCATTAAATACGGAAAATTCACTTACTATTTCCAGTGATCAATCACGCTTCCTTTTATCTCATCAATCTCTATCACTATGTCAATAATTTAATGCATAATTATGCTCTTCTCATTTAGCTTCTTTTTTTGCTCAGTTAATGTAATGTTCTTCATACGTTTTGTGTTGCTTCTTTATTTCTCGCAATAATAGGATGTTACATTATGTCGCAAATTATTTATGCTGTATCTTTGACATCAGCACATAAATTTTATCACAGAGAAATTGCTTAATTACCGTAGAATTAATTCTATTTTTCTTCAAAGTATGTAAACAAAACTTGACTGAAAAATCATTCAGTGAAAAATTTGTCTGAAAAAAATTCCAGAAAGTTCAAATTTCAAAAGTCCGTTGTTTTTTTTTTTTAATTTCAGAAAGCCATTAAATTTATTTCATTTTCAAAAATCGCTTTAATTCCAATGCAAAGCAAGTTATCATAGCTTTTACTCGTATGTACGAGAGTGATTGACAGGAAATTCACATTTCACTTCATTTCTATAAAATTGTACATTCAAGAATGTAATGGGGGGAAGAAATCTAGACGAAAAGTAATTTTCTCCTGTTTAGATCTCTCACTCATTCCGACATGAACATACAAAACCCCAAATAAAGAGTTTCATTTTACACACCAAATTATTTTTAAATCCCCAAAGAAATTTTTATGTATGGTAAAAATAATAGCATATATATATTTTTACACCCATACATAATAGCATGAACATTATGTTGCACGGTTATTTATGAAAATCATTTTAACAAAAAACCCATAAAGGAATGAAAATTCAAATAAGGAGCAATAAAAGTAAAAGTCAAATATTTTAACTTCTTGTGCCATCAAACGATGAATTAAATTAAGGAACGATGTAGATAGAATTACAAGTTGAAGTAATGGGATTACTAATGCTATGTTATCTCGATACTTTTACTTCTTATGAGTGTTCAATTTTCACATACTTAATTTTTAAGTTTTTGAGAATTTCATCAGACATTTGGTCAAATCCATATTGAACTATTTGAATGTGGTTTACTATGCAGTGGATTTCGATTAAGTATAAATTTGTAATTCGGATAAAGTCGAATAGCATAAGCTTAAGAAGAATTAATGCTTTTTATTGACTACTTGCTCAAAATTGACTACGTCTCAATTGTTTTTTTATAAATTTCCAGAATAAAATCGATCATTTTAAATTCATTCAATTTAAAAGTAAAAGATTTATAATGAACAAACTATAGCAATAGAAATCATTCAAAATGTTCTGTTTGAAAGCATTAAAATGGAAAGCTATAGAAATCATACTTGAAATGAAATTTTTTCCTGCAAGTAAAAGTTTGAGTAATTTTAATTTGAAGCATTTGAGAAATAATTATTTTATGATCATAGTTGGCATTTCTAGTTTGATTTTTTAAAAGTTTTGTGATTTTTGTGCAAAAGTTTTTATTAAAATTGTTTTAGAAACTTTGTGAATATTTAAAGCAGTAGTCAACAACCTCAAAGTGAAAGTCATCTAAACCGAGGTAATTACTCGTTTTTACAATCCAATCGATCCTTACACAAATAATCTAATCTCCCATTGTGTAAATTGAATGTCACCTGCAAACTAAAATCTAAACACAATACATCCATCAATTCAGCATTATTCACTGAAATACAATTTAAACTGCATAACAGAGCATATAACATGCATTCATGCAGGTACAGGATGTCATCCATTCAAAATTTAATATCATCAGAAATTGCTAGACATTTATGCGAGCAGAGATAACGCTACGAATGGAAAAAAAGCTTGTTAAAAGTGCGCTACAAAGAGCATAGAGAATCTATTTAAAAGAAAATATGGTAGATTTTATATCAATGTATGAGATTAAAAAAAATTGAAATGCTGATTTTTTCTTTCATATTTCTTGGGACAGGAGGGTAATGAGAGTGGTTTCTTCCCCCTCTAGATTGGAATTTGTATTAAATTCATCTATAGAATCACGAGGGGAAAACAACATGGTGAGAAAAAAATAATCAATTTTTCACCGATTTCTCACCGCGGTGAAAAATTTTTCACCATTGGTGAGAAATCGGTGAGAAATTTTTTCACCGCGGTGAGAAATCGGTGAAAAATTTTTCACCGCGGTGAAAAATCGGAGAAAAATTTCTCACTTATAGAATTCGACTCAAACTCTTCTTATTTGAGATGAAAAACTCTTCGGAAAAGCGATTTTCTTATTAATTTTCTTATTTGAGGCGAAAAACTCCTCGGAAAAGCGATTTTTCGCGTCGATTTTCTTAGTTGGGATGAAAAACCTTTCAGAAAAGCCATTTTTCGCCTTGATTTCCTTAGTTGGGATGAAAAACCCCTCAGAAAAGCCATTTTTCGCCTTGATTTTCTTAGATGGGATGAAAACCCCCTCAGAAAAGCCATTTTTCGCCTTGATTTCCTTAGATGGGATGAAAAACCCCTCGGAAAAGCCATTTTTCGCCTTGATTTTCTTAGATGGGATGAAAAACCTCTCGGAAAAGCCATTTTTCGCCTTGATTTCCTTAGTTGGGATGAAAACCCCCTCAGAAAAGCCATTTTTCGCGTTGATTTTCTTAGTTGGGATGAAAAACCCCTCGGGAAAAGCCATTGGCCTTGATTTTTCTTAGATGGCGAAAACTTGGAAAAGCCATTTTTCGCCTTGATTTCCTTAGTTGGGATGAAAACCCCCTCAGAAAAGCGATTTTTCGCGTTGATTTTCTTAGTTGGGATGAAAAACCCCTCATAAAAGCCATTTTTCGCGTTGATTTTCTTAGATGGGATGAAAATCCCCTCGAAAAAGCCATTTTTTGCATCGATTTTCTTAGATGGGATGAAAAATTCCTCAAAAAATTTAGAGAATTCCAATTCAAAAAATTTTTTAGCATTAAATTTTAAAATTTGGTGAGAAAAATATTGGTGAGAAATCGGTGAGAAATTTTTCAGCGCGGTGAGAAATCGGTGAAAAAATTTTTCACCGCGGTGAGAAATTGGTGACAATTTTTTCACAATTTCTCACCAAATTTTTTCTCACCATGTTGTTTTCCCCTCGTAGAATCAGCGAATTTTGTATATTAGATATCATAAGAAGTCAAATTTGGGGTATAATCAGGGTTGATGGTTTAATTTGATAAGGATTCAAAATTTTATAGTGCCTATCCCCTCTCAAAAATCTCTATCTACACCCCTGCCTTCAATATAATATGCGTTAAAGATGGCAAAGAAAAAAGCTAGCAGTTTTCTAGCTAAAGCTATGTTGTACTTATTCAAAGAATAATATAATTTTGAATTATAACATCGATGGTATAGAAGCATTCATTCTCAACGGAATCTCCCCTTATCCTCACCCCAAAAAAACTCATAGCATTTTGCCACAGCTAAATAAAATATTCATTCGGTGTATTTCATATATTTTTCACTTCTCGCTCATACTCACTCACAGCAGTTGTAAGTTTTTTCTTCCTCAACACATAGCAGTACACAGAAGTGAGGGAATATTAAGACGATGAATCAGAATCAGAAATGGGTGAAAAAAGCTAGATGATTCAAAATAAATGAGGTAATTTTGAGATCTTATTAATTGATAACAGTAGATTTAATGGGAGACGTGGGAGCAAGGAAGCATATTGGAATTGAAATAAGTACTCGAATCTATTGACTTTCCTTTTTGCTTCTGTTCTTTTCGTATTCTTCTCCAAAAAACCATATACACTTACTATACGTTAAAGTATGTATCTAAAATGAAAATTGTAGGAGAAAGATAGAAAATTCAATTTATCATAGGGTTGGCTGCAAAATTCTCAAATTACTAGAGCAGCTGTACATCAGGAATGAAAATTGTAAAACATGAGATCAGCCTTTAAATTTTAATGAATTTTGAAATTCAAAAGTTTTAACGACTTTTGAAATTTCAAAAATTTGATGAATTTTTAAAATTTAAACTTCTGACAAATTTTAAACCACATTTCAATTTCTGCTACTGACATACAGACTCAATTCTAACTTATATTACCATTTCTTAAATCAAAAGCAAAAACAGATTAGTAAAAGGATTGCATGAAGTAAAATAGTTGTCGACAATAGAAAGGTGCAAAAAATTCCTATTTTTTTCTTCATACTTATCATTCTTCACAAACACACACACTCGATTGAATATTTTTTGTATGTACTGATTTACCGAGAGTCAATAGAATTTTACATTCAACTTCAAGTGAGAGAGAGAGAAATTAAATTTAAAATGGAATTGATTTCTCTGGTTTTGAAAACATTTTTTATTTTTCATCACCTTCCATTCATTCATCTTGCACCGTATACTCGATTTGACTTTAAATTGTCTGTTTGTGACATATGCAAGTCATTTAATTCCGACCACTTTTACAATGTTGAAAATGAATTTAGTTCTTGTGAATAAATTAAATAGAAAATTTAATTATCCTATAATCCGTCTATTATTTAGAATTACTGAGTGCTGAAATATCGATTTTCGTGCAAACAAGTTTTCGAAGAAGTTGACTTTAATATTTTTTATCATTTTGACTGACTTTGTTCTAAAATATAGTGTATACTTAAAACCGTATGGTGTATACTTATAACTGTATGGTGTTTACTTAAAACTGTAAAATTTACGTTTATAATGATTCATATTCAAAATCGAAAAATGTATGCTAAATAACGTATAATGTATACTTAAAACCGTACAGTGCATACTAAAGACTGTATAGATTACACAATAAGCCATACATTTTGAATCTACACAATGAATCATAAATAAATCAGATGCGCCTATATTATCACCACTCTAATCTTCATACCTACAGCCAGTTTATATACAATACACATAACAAAAAGAAGAAGCCTTTAAAGTGTCGCTTAAATAGAAAAGCTGTGAAAATTCACGTCGAAAAAAAAAATCTCGTCTTCTTTTTTCTCATCGGATTATAAAAATGTAAATTTTCTCACCTTTCCCATGACTCCTCACATGAATATTCATGGAATATTAGCGCACACAAAACTCTCACAAATTAATTCCGGATGAAAAGTATTTGCATGCATAAGTTATACCGCAACTTGTTGAATACATACAATTCTCTATCCGTGTGGCATTTTGACAGTGATTTTTTGAGGGTTCATCCTTTTCCATCCTGTAAACTCATAGTTTCCGGTTTTTGAATCGAAACAATCTCCTTTAATTTAATTAAAAATTAATTTACACTTTACGCTTCAGTTGCTGCATTGTTACAAAATTTTTATCATACAACAATTTTTTTTGTTTCCAAAAAAAAAAAAAAAATATTTTTGTGTATGCAAAGTTAAGGATTGAACAAAAAAATTGTTACACGGAAAAGCTCTTTGAGTTGGAAAGCTGCATGATAAAATATTATAATAGACGTGTGGTCAAATGTATATTTTCGGTTGAAGCATTAAAATTATATGAATTAATTCATTTGATAAAAATAATTCTGGTTGAGGTGGGGTCAATCTAATAAGGCTTGATTTTGTGAATGGCAATCAAAATAATTAACTTATTTAAATGTTTGAAATTATTTTTAATGGATTTTGAATTTATTATGTTTGGAAGCGATGCAATTAGTTGAAATTTAAACAGAGTTTGGATCGGACTGACTATCTTTGGTACTCTTAGAGTTCAAAACAAACTACATTACATGCACAATAAATAAAATCTGAAAATCGTCTATAAAAGACTAAATGACGTCTAAATTGGAAGGGATGGGGGGATGGGGGGGGGGGGGGGGTTGAAGTTGAAAACAATAAAATTTCTTAGAATTCTACTGTTCTTTTTGAAAAATGTTAATTTCGGACGTTATTTATGAACGACTCCAAACCAATATTCAATTTAATTCTCTAGAAATCTTCCTAAAATCAACAATCTCGTTGCTGAATACCCACTACTTCCACCCAAACTCTGCGTCTATAAACATACCGTGTACATTAAGTTGAATTGTTTTACATTTTGTTGAATTGATTTTACAATAATTTGTTTAATGAAGTTTTGAAATTCATTTGTTGAATTTACTTAGCCAAAAGGTAGGAAGGAAAACTTATTCCATATTCTAGTCATAGAAAGTTTTCAAGAGAGGAAATTATGAAACATGAGGAAACGAGAATCCGACAGTAAGAAAAATTGTTTTCAACTTTTGCTGTAGAATGCAAAAAGTCCTTAGTTTGAAAATTGAGTTCATGGATTTATTTTTTAATTAAAAAAAGTCAATGGATTGGATTAGGGCGAGGAATGTCCTTAGGATAGAACAGTTTTTCCTTGAACTTTGGATCTAAAGTGATAATTCTTGGATATCAACCTTATGAAAATTTGTGAGTAATTCAACTCATAAATTTGAGTCACCTCTGAGCATTGTCACTCTTCAAAGTCCTTTAGGCAATTTCCTCATATTTCCATAATACCTGGAAATTTAAGAACAATCGCCCAAGTCACAATTACCATGTCACTTTTGAAAAAAACATGACTGATGATTTTCGGAATTGAAAATTGACAAGCAAATGTTAAGCCTACCGAGAATTAAGGCTTTTTACATCCCTCAACAATCAATATAAGAACAAAATTCAGTTACAGAAAATTTCATTCTTGTTGAATTGTTTGTGCTTTTATTGACTCTCTGTATAATTATCCTTAGATCTTGATATGCACAAAAGTATTCCAACAAGTTCAGTGACATAAATCACATTAAAAGTCACATCTAAATTACATTTGAGATAAAATTGGTGGAAATAGTCAAATGCAATAAAATCTTTCCATAAATAATGTATATTATCAGACTTTTACAACTCCATACTCACAAATCTAATGTCATATGTAATAAAAAAAATTTGGCAGTTTCTCATTCCACCACCTTAGGCTGAAAACATACAATTGATATATTTATTACAGTAAAATATTTTTTTTTACTTTTGTGCTGTAATAAAACAATGTGAATTGTAATTTCAAATTCATATCACGTCTTGATATTCCTTAATTTTTACGACTTTTACTGTATCCGATTTAGTTTGTGACTTAAAGAAGTTAATCGAATAGAAGCTGTAATGGGATGAGGGGAATTATTGAAAGTGAAAGTTTTGGTGTTTCTTGTTTTGTATGCAATAAACATATTAGACTAACATGTGCTAAGTACTGACGTAATCTGTTGTGATATGTTGATCGACCTGATACTGGCATGGAGTGTGACTTTAATGTCAGGATATAATTTGAAAATGGATTTGCTTATTTTTTTTTAAAAAAAAGTTTGTTTACTTTTTTGTTGAAATTATAATCTTTAGTTTCTAGAATTTTCTACAATTTAGAGAATTTGGAATGATTTGTTGTACAAAACTAACAAAGTTCCAACAATTTTGTGTAAATATACTATCTTAAAAAGCTTAAAATTAGCAAATTCCAAAAATTTAATAAAATTTCTGAAAATTATTTTTTCTGAACGCACTCATTTAAAATTGTTGAAAATCTAAAAATCTTTACAATTAGCATTAGTTATTTAACATTAGAATCAAAGCATTCATTACATCCACACTTATAATTACCACACTATCAACATCATCTGCAATGAAAGCGAATTCTCAAGTCAAATACAAACAGTGAAAAATCTACTCATTCACAAATATTTCTTCAAGTACAATCTAAACATTCCATTTATCAAGCTTAAAATTTTATTTGAGCCTACAAAAAAAAAGAGAAACATACATTGAGTCTCATGTTGACAAGATAGAAATCCATTAAAATTGTGAATGGGGAGGAATTTGAGGAAAAACTATAAAGTCTGTAAACGTGTTAATAATACATTTGAACGAGTTGATGTTCTACGAGTGTTGTGGGATTTGCAAACAAGTACAAAAGACCATTAATCTCTTTCAAATGGATTCTAATTTTACAGTGAAACTGAAGAGATTTAACGGTTTTTAAAGAATTAAATTGTGAGTTTTGAAGATGGCGCTAGTTTAGCGGCAAGTTAACTTGATGATTGATTCATGCAAGTTGAATTGACTTTAAAATAAAATGTGTTCTTCGGTAGGGGTTGGATGATTGAATTAATTTGACTCATTATCACTTAATTACAAGTTTATTTTATTATTTTAAAATTTCAAATGAATTTATTCATGAATTTATTTAATAAGTTATTTTTTAAATTTTAGATCAGAATTTGATTTTAAAAATTGTGCGATAGAAATTCTGAAAGTTAATCAATTGAATATTAAATAAAATTAATTTTGGTGGTGAAGTTTATTAAATTAACTTTTACAGTCAAAAACGTTAAAATTAATAAGTTTAATACTGGGGGACCTCGATTTGAGTAATTGTTTGGTTCCGGAAAAAATCTACTCAAATCGAATTTACTCAAATCGAAATGTATGGAAAATGACCGTTAAAAAAAGAAAATTTGAATTTTTGTATGGGAGCACTTTAGTTACTCAAATCGAAATTACTCAAATCGAAGTTACTCAAATCGAGGTCCCCCAGTACAATTAAGAACGCAGAGGAAAAAATTTAATTTATTTTGCGAATATTTTATTTTTAGCGCATTTTTGAAAACTTGTTTTCAAAAAGGAAGCTCAATCATGCACTTTGATCGGTCGTTCGGTCGTTCGGTCGTTCGGTCGTTCGGGTCCCAATTATCTCTTGATCTAGACTTCGTAGCAAGCTCGGAATTGTTTTGATAGCTTCATTGAATGTTTTTATTCCCGCCGTTTTTATTAGAAAGTCAAAAAACACTCATTAAATAGCTTAATTCATCGATTTTATATTTAAAAAAAATATGTAAACAATGCAGGGCAAAGCTATGCTGATGAGAAATTTGAATTTTTTCTAACCGTTAAAAAATTTGAAATTTTTTTGACCGTTATTTCGGATTAAATTTTTTTCTTTTATACACCTTAATTAATTAACATTTAATTTTTTCATACAAAACAAATATAAGTGCGTTTAGAAATTTGAAAAATAATGGATGTGTTCAGAAATTTAAATTTTTCGCTAATGGAAAATTTTGAATTTCAAAAAACCGGTAAATCGTAAAGCTATTATTTGCATTGAGCATTATAAAAATCAATTTTAAAGGAATTTTGATCTTTAGTTTTAAACTTATTATTGAAATGAATTATGATTAAAGAAACAGCAATAGAGTTTTAAAACTCGACATTCTTTTCTATTTAATCAATTGCTAATCGCTGCATCAAAAATGCGCTGAAGTCCCTCGATATAAACGAGGACTTTTGTAATTTTTTATTTAATTTTGAAATTAAATGCTTAACATTTTTAAATTTAAGTTTGGAATTTTCGAGAAAATATTTTCAATTGTAAATTGATTAAATATTGAGATATTTTTCATGGTAAAGCTGAATAAAAATTGAAGACAAAAATTCATCGGAATTTAGATATCATTCAATAATTGTACACTAGTAAAACCCACACAACATTTTCACTTCTTATCTGAAATCTTACTTCCAATAAGACACCATAAAATCCTTCAGAAAATTTTCCAAACAAGTTTTTCAATAAAAACATTACTAGTGCGTGATGTCTGATAGCAAAATAAACAAAATGAATTAATTACTTATTTATCATACGAAGCATAAATAGAATAACAAATTGATTTGATGTCCTATATAAATTACTTTTATCCATTATTTTTGGACATGTAGCGAATAAAGGAGAACATAACTATTAAATTTTCGTCCATACGCGCAATCAAAAGAATAATTTCAGGTGCCTTTATGAAATAACCAAAAGTACTGTGCGTGTATTGTGCAAGGAGGAGTTAGATTTAATCGAACAAGAAAAATTTTGCCTCATTATTTATTAATTTGAAGAATGTACAAAAAAAATCGAATTTTTTTTCGGATGGGTTGATGATTGGCACGATAAAATGCAATAGATATAAAAACACTAATTTTATCAATTACTTTATTGTATTTTGTCCATTTTCTTGTCATAGAAATGTGAACGCTATTCATGTGTATTAGGAATTGAAAAAAAAAATTGAATTTATAGCTGATTGAGGTTAATGGCATGAAATTTTGATGTATAATTGCTGAAATGCCGCTTTTTCGTCAGCTTTGAGGAAATTTTTTTTATGGAGAACTTAGATTTTTGTGTTGGTGACTATTTATAAGTTCTAACCCTTAAATTCTTTATCATGCTACTTTATGAATTTTTAATAAGAACAGAATCTATAAATACATGAAAATTCACTTAATTTTCAACCAATATCTCTTTTTTAAGAACTGAATTTAGGAATAAATTAATGTTCAAATAATTTCTTTTGATAGTTTTATGATTTGTTAAAGAATTTAAATTTAAAATAATTTTTAAAATTTTTGTTTACATTCTTACCTGAGATTTTCTTACTAAAATTTCTACCTGAAATTGACTGATTTTAGTGCACTAGATTGTTCAAATCTTCAGAAAACGTTTGAGCAAAGACTTTAAACCAAAAACATTTAAATTTTGCTTAAAATAAATCAAAAATTCCAAACTTTTAGTTTCAATTTTCAAAAAAAAATATTTTGTTTATAAAATTTTGAAAATGCGCGGGAAAATTCAAATATGTTTTTAATCAACGTTTTCTTTTCTTAAGCAAACAGAAATAATAAAAAAACCCGGCACAGAAGAAAGCAATAATTACATGATCAATTCCAATCTGCTCTACATTCCAAATAAAATGAAAATTGCCTCACTAATTTATATCCTCAAAAGTTTCCTTTCTATTAAACCAACATTATAATCAGACAAAAAACTTGTCATGAAATATTTGCTAAGAGGAAAGAAGAGTTTCCTGCTAATAATGAAAGGGAAACCATAAAACAGGGAGTGAGAAAAAGTGAGGGTGGATGGACTGTAAAACACGTTGTATTGTAAAAGAAGCATGAAGGAGAAGAAAATGGAAATTGACATAAAATATTAATGAAGGACACACATGGACACATGTCGAAATGGTCAAAAAAAAGTTTTGCTATTTCGTGTTTATCAAGCAATTGTGGACTCGATGCATGAATTATTTATTTTCCCTAATTTTAACCAAAAAAACGCACAAGCCAAGCAAAATGGAAGTGAATTTATATTTAATGTAAAATTTTCTTCTTTCTTCGCTTGTGTTTGTGAATGTTTTTTAGCTGTTTATGTCTGTTTCTGTGGTTGAATTACGCGCGTTGTTCCTCAAAAAGCGAAAATAAATAACGAAGCAAAATTTAGCAAAAAACAAAACTGACCTGCCGCAAATTTCTTTGCTGATTCCTATTCTTCTTACACATTTAATAAAAATGTATGAAGTCACGAAATGCTCGTTCCAGTCGCTCTCACATTTTCATATAAAAAATTGCACAGCAAAAAAAAATCAACGACTGGAAGAGAAACACGAAAAGAAGGAATAAGAAGAAGAAATTTTTCAACGAATTAAAATTCATCGTGTTGGTAAATTCGCGAGATCGCGATGGACGAAAGACCATTTAGTCGCATTCATTGGCTGAAATCATTTCTTCTTCTTATTATTCTGGAATATGTGTATTTTGTGGCATGAAATAATACAAATTATGAACGATTTGAGAGAATATTGCAATAAACGTATTTTTAATGTTTGAATTTTATTAAAATTCAGTAATTTTTGCATGGATTTTTTGTCAAAGACAGAAATTGTTAAAAACATTTAATTTTAAAAATTTCAATTGGAAGCAAAATCTGATTTATTGAGCTATACTGAGTCTATTAAGCAATAATAACATTTTTAATGATCAACAAAAAAGAAATTCAGCAAATTAGAACCAAAAAATAAGATCCATAAAATAAGTTTCAATTCATAAATTTTTTCGCAACAAAAATACCAGGAAGACTGATATAAAACTTTTAATGACCACGCTAAGAACATAAAATCATAAAACATGCATTGCAGCCGAAAAGGCAGTCAAAAAAAGATCATTCTAGCTGAAAATGTTTAATCTTTGCCTACACCAACATTTTTTATCGTGCTCATGGCTCATCTTATTATTATTCTTTCCTCTTTTTGATGCTAGCTCCAAACGTGTGAAATATATTCATTTATTTTCTTTAAAGAATTTCTCAAGCGATAATTTTCATTTTTTTTTCTTTCTTTTAATCTTTTTCATTTCTACAAAAAAAAATTATATATATACAAAATTGATAAGACAATCTTGGTGATATGAAGCTCGAATTTCATGCGTTATCACTTCTATCTCTAAAAAAAGAAAATATAAAAAATTTCATTCGTCTTAGTTAAAAAATCTGATGAATAAAAAACGCTTAAAAGTCAAATTAATCACAAGGAATAGAATGGAAAAAGGGCAACATAACACAAACATATAAACTGATTTCGTAAACAAAAGTCGAAAAAAAATTTTTAGTCACAGCGAGGAAGCATTAAAATTTTATTTTTATGTTATTTTTTGTGCATTCAATTCTGGTTTCATAAGAATAAGACAAATTCATGAAAGAAAAGAAAAGATAGACGTGTCGGGCACTACTGCGAGTTTAAAAAAATATCAAAATGTGGGTCGTTACCCTTCGTGAATTCACGGTCATTTCAAAGTCACAGACACAAGTATTAAGAAGGAAAAAAACGCACAAAAAAAGTTCTTGATGAATATTTTTAGTTCTGCGCGATCTATGCTAGTTGTGTTGCCTCTACATCATAAAACATACGTGAATAAAGTCGAGAAATGCGGCAACACAATACTGCATTTACGCACCCACACATGCATTTGATATTTTAGATTCTTACACATTCAGGATGTTCAGACTGACGATGTTCTTGCTGTTGTTGATATTTCAGTATGCTCAACATAAATATTGTGTATTTATATTAAGTTTTTATGCGTTTGCAGTTGCATCTCCAATTCTATATTATAAGCCTCGAGAACGAGAACAAGCATGCATTTGTATTGGATATGTGCGTTGCGTTGCGTAATTTCTGTCATTGTGTTGGTAAAAGTGAACATGCGAGAAATTCACAAAAGCAACAACTTCTTCTTTTTCTTATTTATTATTCATGTGGGTGAGCGTTCTAAGATTATTTTGATCAGTCAACTAACTTTTCTTTGTTTCTATTAAATACCAAGTCTAAATTCCAAAGGTTCCAACATTATCATGCAAATAATTTAAATGCCATAGCTGCAATATGCAAATTTCATTAAAAATTCGTTACATATTTAATTAAGCAAATCAGGGCAAATTTTTTAATTTTTAAATCGACAATCAGTTCCAATCTGATGAAAATCACGAAAGATGCAAAATAGCAGCAAAAATCAGAATAAGAATGGAATTTAACAGTTTTTATGCAAAACATGTGAAAAAAACAGCATAAATTATTTTAGACTGTTACATAATAATAATTTTTGATCAGATGGTTCCTATTACTATATTTTCATACATCCATACAACCAGCTGCTTCCAAAAGAAAATTCTAAGTTTAAGAAAGGGACAAGACACATTATTTTACATGCCAAGATTCCTGTTGCTAGCAAAAAACATTTGCATATCAATTTTAATACTCAATGCTGCATTTAACCCATCCATAAGAAATATTTTGTCATCAACAGAAACTATTGAGGTTTGGTTCCTTTAAATATCTGCAATTATTATTTTCCTTACTTTCGGTACTGTCAGTAATGAGATTCATAGCAAGAATCGTTTCGATTCCCTCTTGCATGCCAAATGCCTTTACATACTCACTCACACACACATACATACATGCATGCACAGATCCTTAAGTAATATTTAACGATAGATTCCTCATTTGCATATTCAAATCACATTCATTTGCATTCTCAAGACTGCTGTTGTTGCTGTTCCTGATGATGCAAAATCAAAAGGAAAGAAATTTTTTTCTCACGCAAAAACCCTTTTTTGTGCATAAAAATATTCATGCTTGATCCCTTTTCGATCACCTTTATTGTCAATTTAGATACAGGAAATTATTGGTGCTGCATCTGATTATGTAAATTTTCACAACAATCAATGCAATGCAAAGTATTAGCTTGAGTATCAGTAATCGTCATTAATGATGACGATTATTTATTTAATAATCAAATAATCAAATGAAAAGGAAAGGAAAGACAATCAGGCTATGAGTTATGTAAATATATTTCTAAGGATTCACTCGGTCGGTAATGAAAACAGATGTGTTGAACTTGATTTTCCTTTTCATTTGGGATTTGATTAAGGCATGCATATACGTTTTTTAATGTCAGACAAACACATTGAATGATGCTCGATGCGTGGGAACAGATCCAAACATTCATGCAGCATGGATGGTAAATGATGAAGAAAAGGAAAGGAAAATGGGATGAAATAACTTTTTGATTCGCGACATTAAGAACGAAATCGTCTTATGATCGAGAATAAAGAATGGAAAGAATGGAAAGGATTCGTGAGAAAAAGTATAAAGTCATTCTGCAGATGATGATGATGATGATGATGCACATGTTGCATTTTGTTATGATTATTTATTATTGCTATTGTTATTACACATAAGAAGGATATAACAATGTAAAAAGGATTCAGACAAGATCCACCAATCGAAATTTGTTGCAGCATTAAGTATGAAAATTTGCTGAGGGGTGAAATTGATCGAAAATCGACAGGGGATGATTATCAACCAATTGCATCGATTCCTTCTCATTTCCTTGATTTTAATGAGGAATTTAATTAAATTAAAAATTTATTCGTTGGCTATCGCTTATGTGACATCAGACAAAGACAATTTCCAATTTTAATGTGTTCAGGTTGCACAAGAAGAATAACAAAGTTAAAAATAATAAAATAATGTTGATGATCAAGAATAAGAAGAAGGAGAAACAGAAAAGGGAAAAGGAATCAGACAGCACAGCACAGCACAAACGAAACAAAATAAGAAGAAGAAGTAGAGAAGTAAAGTGAAAAAATCTACCTGTTTCAATTTTATTCATCTCCAGTCTCACTTTTGATATCAAAAAGTCCTTTTTCTCCCCTCAGCATTCCTCGTCTCTCAATGCATTGTTCAACATGATTTTTTATGATTTTTGAACCGTCATCGAGAGACGGATTTATTTTATTACAATCGAACAAGTCAAACTAGTTAAGTCTCCACTGACTTGACCGCCATTTATATAGTATGTACAGCACATTTAATTCGAGTCTCTTTTCACAATGCATTTTGAAATTCAACCTTGTCTTTGTTGGATGTTTAAATTGTTTATGGATGAAAAGGATGGATGAAAAGATGCACCAGCATAGATTGTTTATCTTGTTATTGCATGAATGCATTACCCCTTTCTCTTTCTTTCTTGCCTTTTTCAATTTAAATTTTTCATCTTTCCACTTGATTTATCTTCAATTCTTTGATTCCACAATTTTTCTATTCCTCGATTCCTCGATTCTTCAATTCTTCGATCCTCGATTATTAACAGAAAATTCTCATTCGCTTAATGCCATTCGCAGACAAGCCTGATGTAACAAAGGAATTGAAATTCTTCCCACACATGCAATGAATAGTGTAAAAAATTTATTTATTTAATCGTATAAGCAGCATATTCAGTCATAGTCATACAACAGCATAGAATAGCATTCAATAGAAAATGGAAATAAAAAAGGATCCTTTTTGATATCAATTTTATTCGCGATCACTTTGTATTAGTAAGGAACTTTTTTTCTTCTATTTTTTGATTGTCAGCACAAATAACATTGGGAATGGAAATAATATAAAAGATATAAAGCAAGCAGGTAGAATGCACAAAAATAATTTTATGAAAATAAAAAAAAAAAATCCTCAAGCATGTCTGCAATATGCGAGCAAGTCCTTTTTTATGCTGTTCTGTTGTTATTTTATTTCACATTTTTTTTTCGTAAATTTATACGAAAAGTCACACAATCTATGACTTTCAGTTAGGTCATGGACTATGATCATCTTGAATTTAAAAATGGGCAATTCTTTGGATAAATTTTTCTCAAAAATTTCTGAAGAATCATTTTTTCTCAAAATTTTTCCATTATCAAGCTTAATATTAATAATCAGTTCAATACATAATCATTAAAACTATCATATTCTGGTATTAAAACAGATTTAAAATGTCTAATTTTATAGATATTTTAACTTTTTCATCAAAATTGCTGTCACCCAAAATGGAATTTTCATCCGAAGAATCAAAATTTTACGAAAACTAAACACTTATTTAATATTGTAAGGACACAGATTGATAGTATTTTTGATATTCTATCTAACTGTATTTAAATTTCAACACAAATTTGTTTAATATGCTCAAAATTTCAATTTTTAATTAAATTTTTTGGGTGACAGCAATTTTTCAAAGCGCTCTTAAAAAATTTGAATTTTGAAAACCGTTAGAACGAAATTGAAAAGATATTGTTAAAAATTAATTAAAACTTATAGTTTCTCTTAAGCTATCAAAAAAAAAGATTATTTACAAATAATAATGGCGTTTTAAAGCATAATATTAATAGTAAAATTAAAAAACATACATTTTCATGAAAAATCGTAAACAAATTTAACGGTTTTTTGGAATTCAAACAAATTCGAGTAAAGTAAAACTTGCAATTGACTTTTTAAAATTCAACTCATCCAAAGAATTGCCCAAATGAAAGAAATGAATTGAATTTATGGCTTCCCTCTTTTGTTAACATCAATTTTTATGTTTGATATCAAAAAGGAATCAAAGTTTTTTTTGCCTTTTCTTTTTCTTCTCATTCCTTTCTTTATTTCAGGTGTATGCATAGCAAAAAGGACTGTCTCGAATTCGACTGTACAAAAAAATAAAAAATCACAAAATTAATTTCGGACTTTACCTTTTTATCAAAATTTTGGGATCATATTTATTCTCATTCCTCTTTTTTGTATCATCCATTAAGGACTTGAAATATATTTTATTGTTGTTGTTGTTGTGCAAGGCACACAAAAAAGGGACCAAAAATGGATACAAAAAAAAAAAAAAAAATTGCAAAATCTTTTATTGTTCAAAAGTAGAAATCTAAAATTTCACACGATATCAAAAAAGCATCCTCAAATCGAATCATGCTGGCATTTATAGCATAGTTAAGGGACGATTTAGATATTCTTTTAGATAGCGAAACAGAATCGTAAAAATGTATACAGGATGTAAGGCAATATTTCTTATTTTTTTGCAGTTTCAATTAATTCTTTTTTTTTTGGATTCGAAATAATTTTTTTTTAAGATCAGTATGAAGTCTGTTGATGATGAGCAATTATTGCATTAAATTTCAAGTTTTTTGATTTCTATGACTCAAGAATTATGATGCTACATGTTCATACTATATAAGAACTTATGAACTTATGATTTGACTAGATTACAAATTTCACCATAAAACTAATTGTGATTAAATTTTTATTCTCAAAAATATGCAGGAAATAGTCTAGGGCTGAATCAATAAATTAATCTACGAGAATTATTCGAGCTAAAATTGCTTATCACGCGGGTATTTAAAGAAGTTGATTTACACAATAAATTAATTCATTTATATTTAGTGCAATTTATTAAATTGGAGAAATTTCTTTTCTCAAAGTTTGATAATGACGAGAAGCATGAAATGCAATGTTCCATTAAATATGATGGTCATGAATGCATCATGCGTAATTATGCTGGTTGTCAAAACTGATATCATAAATACGATTATTAAAAATATATTGCATAGCATTGACTGACTCACACTTACTCTAACTTACTGCTAAGTGTTGAGAAATGTAATTTGACTGAAAATTTAGTGCGGGACAGTAAATGATGAAGAAAGCAATTAAATTTGTGTGATGATGAACGAAGCGTTTGATTGTTTAATTAATAATTATGAAAACGTACAAACATCATTATATAGATACAATAATAAAGTACTTTTTATTCCATTTTTACTTCATCGTCACAGACAGCGATATAATGAAGCATTTGATCAAATAAAGTTGACGTCTCGTTCATTAAAAAAAATGGCGCAAAATGAACTTGCCTGTGTGTTAATTTCGTGTGTAAATTTAAGAAGCAATAAAAATATGGCAAAGGCATTTCATATCTCTTATTTTTTTAGGTGCCCTTTAAGTTTCTCTTTTTCTCTTTCATTTCTGTCTTGCCTAAACTAAATTTATTTATTTTTAAGTTTCTCATGTGCCGAATATCAAGTTGACATAAAAACTTTTCATTTTTTTACGTATGCGACCTACTTTTCTTGCACATTTTATCTCTATCTCTCATGCGAAGGCCCTTTGCTTGCAACGGTTTATTCCATTCCATTTTTTTTTTCTTTTCTATTCGTTGCTTTTTTTTCATCACATCACATCACTCTGTTTGCTTATTAGCAGTACTTGATCTCACACAGATTTGCTTGCTTGCCCATGTCTTTTCATTTGTGAAATTTTTCCTCATCAATTTATCAACGTGAGCATGTTTAAATGGGTGAAGGTATTATGCGTTATTCGCTGATGATGTCTAGTGTTTAAAGTCTTGATTTCAATGGATTCTAGTGACTAGTCTAGTCCTAATGGGAATCTATCTATAAAAATAACAAAATATTGTTCAGAATGGGTCAATAATGAGAGTTGCCATTCTGATAAGATTCTTGGTGATTCCGAGTAGATTAAGTGTAGGAGTTGACTTTTGACTATTGTAAGGAAGTAAGATTAATTCAATCTTAAATTATTCTATCAATTCAGAGTCGAAATCTGATCTGTATCTGCAAAAAGACATTTTCTACATACAAATATTATCTGCAGATTCTGTCTGCATACAGGTAATATCTGTAGCAGATCTGTCGTCTATATCTGCTTTATATATTTGCGTTTTCAATTCTGTGTCAAATTTTCAAACTACAACTTATTAATTACCAAAAATCAAGTCTGATTCCCTTCATTAGATTTAAACTCATTTGATAACGACCATCACTTTCAAATAATCCCACATAGATTGCTAGTTAGTAGCGTCAACGTCAGCAGCAGCAGCGAAAAAAACGATTGTAAGGGAAAGAAGAAAGATATGTTTTGTGCACATTGCGTGTGTTCATTTCTGATGGACCTACATACATTCTTCTCGCATTATAAATGACGTTTATAGGCTTGCTGTTGTGGCACTTACTTATTTTGTAGACCGAATGAATAGAATGAGAAATGGAGAAAGATGTAGAAAAAATATAAATTGATTGCCTTTCACTATGCATGCGCATTTTTTAAGAGCAGCAAAATAAGTTCAGAGTGTAATTTACAAACTTTCTTTAGAAGCTCCATAAAAAATCATTATTGACCGTATCTATCATTTCAATTTTTTTTAATGTGCTTGTAGACAGAAAAGAAACTTTTCTTTCGCTGCAAGTTAATGCAAATATGAATGAATGAATGGAAAACATACATTTTTGGATGTGAAATGAAATGAATTTGCTTTCACAATCAGCTTCTCATATTGAGGTTTTTAAGTAATCAATATGCCTTGAACGAAATTCAAGTAGTACTTGCTTATAATTTAAACAATATGTTGTAGGCAAAACATTAAACTATGGTGAAAATTTCTGAATAATTCTCGGGTACGGAATCTATTTAAAATTTACATTGTGTATTCAACTGTTACGCTGAATAAATTTTAATCAAACTGTTTTCTACTTTTTTTTCTGGAAGGTCTTGTTACATTAGTATTTTGATGATGTTTATGCTTCTGTAAAGTTTTAATCCTCCTAATCATATAGTGAATGTATTTTGTTGTAATTAAAAATGCCACGTCTATGAAAATACGACTTTTTCATAACTGTAAAGTTCTCAAGTTGATAGGCAGCATGGATTGGCTATTATGCATGCCCATTTGTAATTAAATTGGATTTTTGATTTCCTGTTGACACAAAATGTTCGACTTTTATTAAAACTGGCTAAGACCACTCATATGCAGCAAAATTGAACTAAATTAATTGATTGTTAGCTAAAATTTAGTCTATAATTGAAAATTGATCAAATTGATCATCCAACCCAATGGATTTCAACAATTAAAGAACCTTATTCGCAATTCTCAATTTAGACATTCTCAATTGTATTTTATTACCCAAAAACTGCACGACGTGAGAATTTCTCTCATTGACTATTGAACATTGGATTCTGATTACCAGCATTCTCATTATTGAGCTGCATGTGTCCCATATCATGATAATCTATCACCAGCATCTGAATTGCAATTTCCTTGCGAAAAAAATAATTGTTGAACAATACAAAAGCACAGAGAGAGATGCATGACATGTCTACTGTCTCTACTGTCCTATTCATAAAGAAACCAAAATTGCACATTAGTCTATTATACAAAACTTACTCTTTTTAAAGGAAAGAGGAATCAAACATCTCATGTAGTAAACAAAGGGGATCAATAACAAAAGAAATAATAACAGGTACACTTTTGTACTGTATACATTTTGTCACTTTAGGTTTTAAATGATTTTTCATTGTTCCTTTTATTGTTTACTGTTTCCCTTTTATTCACAAATCTGCATTAAAATTATACAGTTTATGAATGTGCTTATTGTGAAGTGATTTTGCAAAGTGCAAGGTGAGATCTCTTTATTTACGTTTGCAGAGGGGTGAAGTTGCAAAAAAGAGGGTAATGCAAAAATATTCTTTTGAATGCAGTTGTTGACAAAGAGATTTTAAGTTTCTGACAATTTAATTTTATATTTATGGTAATTTACCTTTTATTCGGAATGTAATTGTGTAGTAAAGTCAACGATTTCGTGGTTTTTATAGTATTTCATGCTATGTTCGTTGCTGAATTTTAGTTTTACAATTTATTTTAGTTTACTCAAATTATCTCTGTCACTGAAATAGATCTGTGGGAAAATTACACAATTTCAATAAAATTCAAATATTTAATGTACGTTATTGTTGTAAACCGTTATAAGCTTTAGTAGAACAGAATCTAAAGAAGCTAGTTCTCTCATTAGCACCTTTAAAGTTATGTTAATTGCAATACAGTAGCAGCATAAACAGGTCAGGTAGAAAGATCAACATTTCTATACAAATGTACGGTCAGCTTCACATTAAATCATTCAAACCAATATTTGGAATCGAATTAGAAGCATTAGAATCAGCTTTTGACCATTTTAAACTACAATTAGCCAAAATTCTCAAATATCCTGCAATTCATGCTCCTCAAAGGTAAATTGTGCACCTTTAAATTAAATTATAGCACAAAAATGCTTTCTGCATGATATCCGGTTTCGTTCAACAAAAAATAAAATGCAACCACATTTATTGCAAAGTCAATTCAATGACGCTGTTGAAATTTCTTTTTTTGGTTTCCATTTTAGTTTCAACAAACGGTGATACTTATCTACACAACACCCAAAAAATAGACCTAACAGAATTTTTTGTATTTTTTTGCTCACATATTTGATATAAAAATAAACAACTGAGGGATGCATCATTAAAAACGAAGGGAAATGTACACTTTTTGCCTTTTTCAGTCTAGCGTATAATTTTGTGACTTTTCGTATAAATTTACGAAAAAAAATGTGAAATAAAATAACAACAGAACAGCATAAAAAAGGACTTGCTCGCATATTGCAGACATGCTTGAGGATTTTTTTTTATTTTCAGAAAATTATTTTTGTGCATTCTACCTGCTTGCTTTATATCTTTTATATTATTTCCATTCCCAATGTTATTTGTGCTGACAATGAAAAAAGAGAAGAAAAAAAAGTTCCTTACTAATACAAAGTGATCGCGAATAAAATTGATATCAAAAAGGATCCTTTTTATTTCCATTTTCTATTGAAAGCTATTCTATGCTGTTGTGTGTCTATGACTGAATATGCTGCTTATACGATTAAATAAATAAATTTTTTACACTATTCATTGCATGTGTGGGAAGAATTTCGATTCCTTTGTTACATCAGGCTGTCTGCGAATGGCATTAAGCGAATGAGAATTTTCTGTTAATAATCGAGGATCGAGGAATTGAAGAATCGAGGAATAGAAAAATTGTGGAATCAAAGAATTGAAGATAAATCAAGTGGAAAGATGAAAAATTTAAATTGAAAAAGGCAAGAAAGAAAGAGAAAGGGTTAATGCATTCATGCAATAACAAGATAAACAATCTATGCTGGTGCATCTTTTTCATCCATCCTTTTCATCCATAAACAATTTAAACATGCAACAAAGACAACAAGGTTGAATTTCGAAATGCACTGTGAAAAGAGACTCGAATTAAATGTGCTGTACATACTATATAAATGGCGGTCAAGTCAGCGGAGACTTAACTAGTTTGACTTGTTCGATTGTAATAAAATAAATCCGTCTCTCGATGACGGTTCAAAAATCATAAAAAATCATGTTGAACAATGCATCGAGAGACGAGGAATGCTGAGGGGAGAAAAAGGACTTTTTGATATCAAAAGTGAGACTGGAGATGAATAAAATTGAAACAGGTAGATTTTTTCACTTTACTTCTCTTCTTCTTCTTCTTATTCTGTTTCGTTTATGCTGTGCTGTGCTGTCTGATTCCTTTTCCCTTTTCTACTTCTTCTTATTCTTATTCTTGATCATCAACATTATTTTATTATTTTTAACTTTGTTATTCTTCTTGTGCAACCTGAACACATTAAAATTGGAAATTGTCTTTGTCTGATGTCACATAAGCGATAGCCAACAAATAAATTTTTAATTTAATTAAATTCCTCATTAGACTCTTCATTAAAATCAAGGAAATGAGAAGGAATCGATACAATTGGTTGATAATCATCCCCTGTCGATTTTCGATAAATTTCACCCCTCAGCAAATTTTCATACTTAATACTGCAACAAATTTCGATTGGTGGATCTTGTCTGAATCCTTTTTACATTGTTATATCCTTCTTATGTGTAATAACAATAGCAATAATAAATAATCATAACAAAATGCAACATGTGCATCATCATCATCATCATCTGCAGAATGACTTTATACTTTTTCTCACGAATCCTTTCCATTCTTTCCATTCTTTATTCTCGATCATAAGACGATTTCGTTCTTAATGTCGCGAATCAAAAAGTTATTTCATCCCATTTTCCTTTCCTTTTCTTCATAATTTACCATCCATGCTGCATGCAAGTTTGGATCTGTTCCCACGCATCGAGCATCCTTCAATGTGTTTGTCTGACATTAAAAAACGTGTATGCATGCCTTAATCAAATCCCAAATGAAAAGGAAAATCAAGTTCAACACATCTGTTACCATTACCGACTGAGTGAATCCTTAGAAATATATTTACATAACTCATAGCCTGACTGTCTTTCCTTTCCTTTTCATTTGATTATTTGATTATTAAAAAATAGTCATCATCATTAATGACGTTTACTGATACTTAAGTTAATGCAATCTTCCTTTTATTATAGCTTTGCTTTGCTTTGCATTGATTGTTGTGAAAATTTACATAATCAGATGCAGCACCAATAATTTCCTGTATCTAAATTGACAATAAAGGTGATCGAAAAGGGATCAAGCATGAATATTTTTATGCACAAAAAAGGGTTTTTGCGTGAGAAAAAAATTTCTTTCCTTTTGATTTTGCATCATCAGGAACAGCAGCAACAGCAGTCTTGAGAATGCAAATGAATGTGATTTGAATATGCAAATGAGGAATCTATCGTTAAATATTACTTAAGGATCTATGCATGCATGTATGTGTGTGTGTGAGTGAGTATGTAAAGGCATTTGGCATGCAAGAGGGAATCGAAACGATTCTTGCTATGAATCTCATTACTGACAGTACCGAAAGTAAGGAAAATAATAATTGCAGATATTTAAAGGAACCGAACCTCAATAGTTTCTGTTGATGACAAAATATTTCTTATGGATGGGTTAAATGCAGCAGTAAGTATTAAAATTGATATGCAAATGTTTTTTGCCAGCAACAGGAATCTTGGCATGTAAAATAATGTGTCTTGTCCCTTCCTTAAACTTAGAATTTTCTTTTGGAAGCAGCTGGTTGTATGGATGTATGAAAATATAGCAATAGGAACCATCTGATCAAAAATTATTATTATGTAACAGTCTAAAATAATTTATGCTGTTTTTTTTCACATGTTTTGCATAAAAACTGTTAAATTCCATTCTTATTCTGATTTTTGCTGCTATTTTGCATCTTTCATGATTTTCATCAGATTGGAATTGATTGTCGATTTAAAAATTAAAAAATTTGCCCTAATTTGCTTAATTAAATATGTAACGAATTTTTAATGGAATTTGCATATTGCAGCTATGGCATTTAAATTATTTGCATGATAATGTTGTAACCTTTGGAACTTAGACTTGGCATTTAATAGAAACAAAGAAAAGTTAGTTGACTGATCAAAATAATCTTAGAACGCTCACCCACATGAATAATAAATAAGAAAAAGAAGAAGTTGTTGCTTTTGTGAATTTCTCGCATGTTCACTTTTACCAACACAATGACAGAAATTACGCAACGCAACGCACATATCCAATACAAATGCATGCTTGTTCTCGTTCTCGAGACATATAATATAGAATTGGAGATGCAACTGCAAACGCATAAAAACTTAATATAAATACACAATATTTATGTTGAGTATACTGAAATATCAACAACAGCAAGAATATCGTCAGTCTGAACATCCTGAATGTGTAAGAATCTAAAATATCAAATGCATGTGTGGGTGCGTAAATGCAGTCTTGTGTTGCCGCATTTCTCGACTCTATTCACATATGTTTAATGATGTAGAGGCAACACAACTAGCATAGATCGCGCAGAACTAAAAATATTCATCAAGAACTTTTTTTGTGCGTTTTTTTCCTTCTTAATACTTGTGTCTGTGACTTTGAAATGACCGTGAATTCACGAAGGGTAACGACCCACATTTTGATATTTTTTTAAACTCGCAGTAGTGCCCGACACGTCTATCTTTTCTTTTCTTTCATGAATTTGTCTTATTCTTATTATTAATCACAGTTTTTTGTTGCCTTTTTGATTTTGAAGGTTCTTAAAAAATATACAGAGATTTGTATGTAGACATATATTAGATTTTATGCTTCCTCCGTGCAACTTTTTAAGCCTCTCTTTTTCAAGATCTTTTGTTTATGTACGCATAACATTTCATGATGCTTACTTTTTGGATTCCTCTTCTCAGTTTTTTGAATGGTTTTTTTGGATTAATTTTTATTTACTTTTTTTCGTCTTCTTCTTTATGCCATAAATTGTAAATAGACACATAAAAAATAATACAAAATCTGATTGGAAATGCACTTGTCGACTGACTTCTCGACTTTTATAACAAATTATAAATTGGATGTAGGAGAAAAAGAGAATAAAAATTAATATATTTAATGAAATAAGAATTAGAAACTCTTCAAAAAATGAAGACTTTTTGTGATGATTTACAAAAAAAAAAATATCAGAAGTGATGCATGCATCCAAGATGTACTTTGTTGGTATAGGTAAAGAACAACGCGTTATTTTGTTTAAAGTTTTTACATAAAATGAAGAAAATTTATGCTAACATGCAGCACGAGAATAAGAAGAAGAAATGATTTCAGCCAATGAATGTGACTAAATGGTCTTTCGTCCATCACGATCTCGCGAATTTACCAATACGATGAATTTTTATTCGCTGAAAAATTTCTTCTTCTTATTCCTTCTTTTCGTGTTTCTCTTCCAGTCGTTGATTTTTTTTTTGCTGTGCAATTTTTTATATGAAAATGTGAGAGCGACTGGAACGAGCATTTCGTGACTTCATACATTTTTATTAAATGTGTAAGAAGAATAGGAATCAGCAAAGAAATTTGTGGCAGGTCAGTTTTATTTTTTGCTAAATTTTGCTTTGCTATTTATTTTCGCTTTTTGAGGAACGACGCGCGTAATTCAACCACAGAAACAGACAGAAACAGCCAAAAACATTCACAAACACAAGCGAAGAAAGAAGAAAATTTTACATTAAATATAAATTCACTTCCATTTTGCTTGGCTTGTGCGTTTTTTTGGTTAAAATTAGGGAAAATAAATAATTCATGCATCGAGTCCACAATTGCTTGATAAACACGAAATAGCAAAACTTTTTTTTGACCATTTCGACATGTGTCCATGTGTGTCCTTCATTAATATTTTATGTCAATTTCCATTTTCTTCTCCTTCATGCTTCTTTTACAATACAACGTGTTTTACAGTCCATCCACCCTAATTTTTGCTTTAGTTGTTGGTTTTTGGATATTTAAGCGATTTTTATGGGTTTGCAATTGTGGTGTTGGAACTGAATAGAATTTTGAGTGCTAAGAATTTTAAAGCAAATTCTGTTCTGCTTTAGTGTATGTTTCTAAGGTTTATGTAGTTGATTAGGTTAGAGACAGGATAATCAAGCTGTATTTCGTGGACAACTTGAGTTCGATTCTCAAAGGATCTTATTGATTTTTAGTATAAACAGTGTATAAGGTATAGTTCAAGACTCTTCATGTTTCAAGCAATTCAGCATGGAAATCTAAAAAATTACCCATAAAACAAAAAATTGGCATCAAATAAAATCCAGAAATATGCAAAACAAAACACAAAAAAATAAAGCCATCAATTTTTGACATCAATGACTAATCATGAACGTGAAATGGTCAAAAGCCATTAGTGACCATTTAATGGAAGCGAAATTATAATTTATGCCTCATTGCTAACCCACATTATCTCCCCGGTCCACATGAAAAATTATTTTGTAGCTAAATTGATCACCCATCGAACTCCCACAACCATACCAAACGAAAGGAACCAAAATTGTAGATAAATTTAGTTTTCACATTTCTATGACAAAAAATGGACAAAACAAAACGAAAATTGATAAAATTTTAGTATTCATACGTCTATTGCATTTTATCGTGCCAATCGTCGACTGTCCAAAAAATTCGATTTTTTTTGTATGTTCTCTAAATTAATAAATAATGAGGCAAATTTTTTTTTCTTGTTCGATTAAATCTAACTCCTCCTTGCACAATACACGCACATCACTTTTCATATCATAAAGACACCTGAAATTTTATTTTTTCATGTTGTGCGTATGACTGAAAATTACAACGCAAAGAAGTCTTCATTTCGACAATTTCATTTACTTATTTACTTAATACATTCAATTATGATGTGACTCAATTTTACACGAGAAAATTATTTCGTTAGAAATGAAACGGCAATAATTTTTTTTTTGTTTTTACATTCTACAGTCATTGAAAATATGTTTTTTGTTGCTTGCTTGATAACATTAGTACCTTTTGGCCTAAAAGTTTCTCTTTATCAAGCTTTACATGCTTCATGATAAATTTATGATTCGAGAGATTATCAGGAATAGTTTTGTGTTGATGTTTTCTTTATTTTTCGTAAATGAGGCCTTTCGAATGCGGATTTGGTTCTTATTCTGATTATGAAGTATTATATGTGATGAAATATGTATAGCGAAGCGATTCTTATCATCGTGTTTCAAACTATGTTGATTATTATAGTTCAAACTAATGTGAAATTTGATTTTAGTTTTTTTAAAAAAAAATTACGCATTATCAATAAGATTGTTTATGTTCTATTTTATCACAACAAAATGTCCAAAAATTAATATTTTTAAAAAATATGATGATTGAAATCATGGGATGGAACTAGCAAGTTTTACAAGCTTTTATACATTGTTGCAAGTTTCTGTGTAATGAAGCCCCCAATAACCAGTCAATTTCAAAGTTAGCTGAAAGCTAGTTCTCAGCTAACTTTTAGCTATTCTTTCTAAATAAAGTTAGTTTTAGGCTAGCTTTAAACTAGCTTTTAAAATTTCTGGTTATTGCTAGCAATAAGGGGTCGTTCACTTATAATGTCAGATTTTTAAATGGGAGGGGGTCTGAGTTTGTGTAACATTTTTGAATCATAGAATTTTTTTGAATGAAGATTTTGTGACAGAGGGGGGAAGGGGGTTTAAAAATCCATATTTTTGATGGACGTCATAAATGAACGACCCCTAAGACCTATTCTTGATGAAAGATTCAAAACAAATTCATGTAGATCCTTTTTTAATTTTTTTTTATTAAAAGAGTTGAACTCATCAAAAAAAAAATCTGACTACATCCCTGTTCCTGATTCAATCAGTTTCATAACTCTTATAATGTGCAAAATTTATTTTTTTAAAAATGAATCAGTTTATTGTTATGAGTCAGTTTGTGATTTCCCAGTATCTTTGCAAATATGATAAATATACTAAACCTTTTATCATGACTGTCTGCTCTATTTCATTGGAATTTAAGTATTTCAGCGATTATTAGTAATAATTAGTCGACTTGTATTTCATAAAATATGTTAAAATATTTATGCTTTAATCAGGGTCTGAAACTACGATGATTTATGGGGTTGAAGTTACATAATTTTTTAAAAATAATCAAAAATAATTTTGATCAGTTCCACACCCTTGGATAAAATTCATATAATTCGAGGCTAATCTTGAATATAATTGAATAGAACTAATGCTACAAAAATTAATATCTCATTCCAATCATCTTCATTATTGCTTAAAAATTACGATAAGCAGACAGGGTTTACGACATTTGCCCACTGGACTTTTGCCCACTGGGACATTTGCCCATCGAGACATTTGCCCACTTATTTATTTTCGCAACGAATGTTTTGTATGATGTACAAAACGAACAAATTATTCAATCTAATAAATAACATTTTTGCGGCACAAAGATTTCGAGACAAATTGTATACAAATTTCTATATTTGGAATGAGAATTAAATTAATCGAAAACAGTATAGAGCAAAATCGTAAGACCTTAACATGTGAACCAAAATGATGAAATGTTGATATACATTTCAATATTGTACAAATTTTAATCATTTGTACACTTTCTTCTTCAATTCTTTCTTTCTTATAAATTTGAGATTGAAGTGATTAATTTTATTTTTGGTTGTGTTATTTCTTTTGATCACTAAGAAATTATTTTCCCATTAAGTAAATGTTGCAAGTTTTTTTCCTTTTTACCTATTATTAATAAGTTTAAACTTTACTCTTAGTAGTATTTTCAAATTGGCTCTAATTATTTGTGCAAATACCAAATATTTTTTATTATGAAAAAATCAAACAAGAAATCTTTATTATTTAAACTATGAATCCAAACTATTTACGCTTGATTTAAATTATCAAAGGTGTAACAAAAAATAAATAAATTTTTATGTCATGAAGATTTATTAGAATTAGTATTAAAATTTAATTTTTTACTTCTTCCATATTTTTTAGTTACAAATTATATTTTAAGCAAATCTCATTCAAACTCAAAAAGAAAATGAGAATTCATTTATGAAAAAAATTTTCTTTAAACATATAAAAATAAACTTCTTTGACATTATCTTTTTTTTAAGAACAAAAAATCTTAATGACAGAAAAATAGAAAAATGACTGAGAAAATTAAATTAGTTTCATTTTGGAATCACAAAAAATCACAAATCGGCTTCAAACAAATGCAAACAATATTTTTTAATCAACATTTCAAAAAAAATTAACTAATTCCTATAATACGTTAAAAAAACTAACATATTGTGAGACTTTAGTTTCACAGAAAGGATATAAGGAATAAACCAAACTTAATAATAATTGTTTCAAATATGCAAAAATGATTTTTATAAACTAATGAGAAGAATTTTTTTATTCGAAAGTTAAAAAAATCATTATATTCTATAATGGTTAAATATTCTTGTTGAAAATAAATAAGTGGGCAAATGTCTCGATGGGCAAATGTCCCAGTGGGCAAGTGTCTCAATGGGCAAATGTCCCGGTGGGCAAGTGTCCGTGGGCAAATGTCCAGTGGGCAAATGTCGATATCCCAAGCAGACAAACTACATCCAATTATCACCCCATCCAACTAAAAAACTGCTTTCGAAAACTATTTCTTCTGATTACTAAAACATTGATTGGAATTTGTCAATTTCAATTCTATAGCTTGTCACATGATTCAGTTCCAGAGATAAATCGCCAAAAACTGATAAGCTGTTTGCAAACAGCACAGAGAATAAAACATACAGGCACATGTGTAAACACAAATTGGCGGCTGCAAAGATAGAGAGAGATATTCGCAAAAACAAGTCATTCGAGTACGAAAACAAAACATACAACACACAAAAGTCTGATGTGTGCAATTCAAACATTGTGTCCGTTACAGTTTCCACATAAAAGTGCAAAAATGACATTTTTGTCTGTCTGCCATGCAAAATTCGAAATTAAATACCCCTTGTTCGAAAATTCGAAAAAATTTAAATTCAAATTAAAGCATTATCGTGTGAAATTTATGAAAGTAAATATTTGAATCCATGATTAAGGACTAAGATGATGTCAAATAAGTGATAAAAATCTAAAATAGATATTAAATTCAAGAAATAGCGTAACGTATTTTTTTGAATTTGTAATTTCCGAATAAACTTAATTGAATACCCCTAGACTTTCGATAAGTCTGTCAAACATGAATTGCGCACATCAGACAAAAGTATGTCCAGTTGAAAAAACAAATGAGAATGACACCGAAAATGCACAAATTCTTATCGTCAACGAACACTAGAAACAAAAAAAAAAATTCAAAAAAAAAATATATTGAAAGATTAGAAGAAATATTTTCTTTAAAGCACAAGCTTTTATGTTATCAATCAACAAATATTTGCTTGTATTTACTACATTCAGTAGACGAAAAAGAAAAATAGTAATTTGTGATTTGTCAATTGCATCGAAAGCGGATGCACAAAACTAAAACTTTTATTAATTCGATTAAAATCTAGAAAAAGAGAAAAAAGAACTAAAAATTCTTTAGATATGAATTATGCTGGTATTTGTCACGTTGGCACCCGAAAAATAAAATAAATGCATAAAATCATTTTTATTATTATTATTTTTTTTCAAATATTAGACCTCTTATGTTGACAAAGCATTACGCATTTCTTCAAGTCTCTCGATGTATATATGTGTCGATGAATTTGTAGATGTTTCGATCAGCAAACAAAGAAACATTTCAAAAAAAAAAAAATAATATTGTAAATACTATGCTATTGCATTTCGTAAAAACGAAAAAAAAAGTTGAATGAACTGAAGGCGAGTGAGTGAATGAATGACTTATAATGCTATAGCCAAAAATTGTACATTGCTTATGTTCCACCAATATACATATATAAAAATAAAATGATTTAAAATTCAAATGAAATTGCTGAAATTTGAATGAATGGAGTTTGAAGACATGCGAATTAGAATTAATTAAAAAATATTTGCATTTAATTGACATTTGAAATTGGAAAGAGTCGCAAAATTTTATTGAACTTTGCAGAATTTGAATAGACATGAGTTTTGGGTTGCAATGAATTCTATTGACAGTGATTTGATAGTTTTTGGAATGAATTGTGGCTAGATTGATATTTTGATGATATGATGAAGACTTGATATTGTATTGGAAATCAGGTCATACCCTGAATTGGAAGTTTTAGTTCTCGTAGAATAAATTATAAATTTAATTTGATTTCATTTTTTCAAAATTGAATCAAGATTTTGAAGTAAGTAAGAATCAAGATTTGGCACCAAGAATTGCCGTGTACAAGAAGTACAAATGGATAAGTTCGAAAGGATGTCTGAAACTTTCACAGTTTTCCGAGACTATTCCGAGAGAAACCGAGAGCAAGTTAGAATTTTCCGAGACCCTGTAGTTTTCGAGATCTGGAGATGGTCCAAATCGTATAATATCCTCGCGTACTTCCCATAGGATAGTTTTCAAAAACCACCGAAAACTAACAAGTTATATATTAAAACACATCTACTTTTTCCGAGAAGATTCGAGAGCTAAAAATTTATATATATCGACTTTTAGTTTTCGAGATATGAGGATTTGAAAATTTTTAGACGAGTTTTGCTTGAGTCAAAAAATAAAAATTCCCAAAAATGAAGCTTATAATAAAAATTATACACCAAAACGCATCTACTTTTTCCGAGAGGAAACGAGATGCAAAAATTATTTTAAATGGATTATTCTCTTTTGAGTTATAAGGGCTTGAAGTTTTCGACGAGTTAAATTTTTTGCTAAAAATTTCCAACTTTTCGAGAATGGTCAATACAGAAAGTATCATACATCAAAATTATTCTAATTTTTCCGAGAAGTTACGAGAAATAAAAATCTTTTCAAATTGATTTTTAATTTTTGAGTAATCGACTTTCAAATTTCACATTAGACCACTACGTATTTCAAAAACTTTCCAATTTTTCGAGAATGAATTTTCATGGTACATGTTATATATCAAATTTTTTTATTTTTTAAGAGAAATCTGGAAAATGTTATGTCTTAAATATTTGAAATATTTAAATTTCAATTATTAGCTTTTAGACAAATACCAGTTTTGTGAATCTTAAGTAGGTAGAAATTTCAAACAAAGTTTTTAAGATTGTTTAAATAATAAAATTAACATTTTAGTCCTTTTGGATTGAATTTTTGTTTCAAAATATTGAATACCCTCTTTTTTCTTTATAAGCTATTAGCTTACGAAAGTTTTTTGGTGTAAAAATTTTTTTGGAATCTAATTGTAGTTTATGCTTTAATCTGTCATTAATAGTCAGATATAATCAAGATTATGAGTTAAATACTTCAATTTTTTGAGAAAATTTATTTTGTATTATTGATTTGTTAATTTTAAGTTTTCTAAAATATATAAATTTAAAAATATTATTTAACATATTCAATATTTTGAAACAAAAATTCAATTCAAAAGGACTAAAATGTTAATTTTATTATTTAAACAATCTTAAAAACTTTGTTTGAAATTTCTACCTACTTAAGATTCACAAAACTGGTATTTGTCTAAAAGCTAATAATTGAAATTTAAACATTTCAAATATTTAAGACATAACATTTTCCAGATTTCTCTTAAAAAATAAAAAAATTTGATATATAACATGTACCATGAAAATTCATTCTCGAAAAATTGGAAAGTTTTTGAAATACGTAGTGGTCTAATGTGAAATTTGAAAGTCGATTACTCAAAAATTAAAAATCAATTTGAAAGATTTTATTTCTCGTAACTTCTCGGAAAAATTAGAATAATTTTGATGTATGATACTTTCTGTATTGACCATTCTCGAAAGTTGGAAATTTTTAGCAAAAATTTAACTCATCGAAAACTTCAAGCCTATAACTCAAAGAGAATAATCCATTTAAAATAATTTTTGCATCTCGTTCCTCTCGGAAAAAATAGATGCGTTTTGGTGTATAATTTATTATAAGCTTCATTTTGGGAATTTTTATTTTTGACTCAAGCAAAACTCGTCTAAAAATTTTCAAATCCTCATATCTCGAAAACTAAAAGTCGATATATATAAATTTTTTGCTCTCGAATCTTCTCGAAAAGTAGATGTGTTTTAATATATAACTGTTAGTTTTCGGTAGTTTTGAAAACTATCTATGGAAGTACGCGAGGATATTATACGATTTGGACCATCTCCAGATCTCGAAAACTACAGGGTCTCGGAAAATTCTAACTTGCTCTCGGTTTCTCTCGGAATAGTCTCGGAAAACTGTGAAAGTTTCAGACATCCTTTCGAACTTATCCATTTGTACTTCTTGTACACAGAATTGCCTAATTTTGAGCCTTCGATGAGGTTATACCCTAAAAAATATTTCATATTCAACAAATTGCAGAAAAATAAACGTTTACTAAAAAATTGCTCAAGATTTTTTCGAGATTTACTTCGGATGGGAATCGAACTTGTGTCCTCTTAAAATGCCAAGAAATGCAAATTCTCTTACTAATCCAATCGGCTACGAAGGATGAAATTTTTAAGTCATTTAACCTTGCAAAATCACCTAAACATAGCCTACATTCAATCAAATTCTATTTCAAGCAATTTCCAAGAATATAAACTGGATCTTCCATTACTCATAACATTCTAAAAATTGCACAGTCACAAAATTTACTCAAATCTACTCAAATATCTTATAAGTTTCTTTCCTTGTATAAATTGCAACAGACGAGAGTCTATCGGGTCATATTTCATTCCTACACAAAACATATTTTATGGCACTGTTGAAAAGGAACAGAAAGAGAATTTTTTTTGCACACATAAAAGAACCAGAAATAAAAGAAGTAATTATCTGAACCAGCATGATTCTCTATTTTTTAAAATACATTAATTTTTTACAACAGTTGCAAAAAAGGATTTTATGACCAGGACAATAAAAAGGAAATATTTGGCATAAACAATAAAGACATAGAGATTTTATGGAACAAAAAAAAAAGTAAAAATTGCATGTTTATGACCTCAAAAAAGGATTGCATAAATTTTCGCATAATCCTTTGAAACTATTGTTGTTGTTTATTGTGTAAAAAAAGGAAAATTGCAATCCCTAATGATAATAACAACAAAATCCTTTTTTATATTTTACCTCCTTCATTGTCTTTATACACTAGCCAAAGTGTGTTCTGAAATGTCTTAGAGACATAAAATTTTTAGAATACACGCATAATACTTTTTCTTACCCCCACCACATGTGTCTGGATGAAACATTTTTTTAGCGTATCAATTCCTTTTAGCTTGTGAATGTATTATCACAATTTTGTCGTGTTGTCATTTGCTTTTATTGTGTATTTGTAGTTTGATAAATCAGATTTTGTACAGGATTTTGTATTATTTTTAAGCAAAAAAACTAAAGTATTAAAAGGTATTAAGTGAAATTTTAAAAAATTAGTCAGATTGGAATTTTGAGTTAAATTGATGTTGCTTTATGCATATTAACGAATGAATAATTCACTTATGAATAAGCAAAATATTGGAAAACCGCATTTTTCTTATTAAATGATATGTTTGTGTCGTCAGATTAAAAAGTGCTATATTTTTTACATTTAAGTTTGAGATAATGAAAAAATTTAAAGGATATAAATTTAATTAAATTTCTTTTGAATAATTTTTAATTTAAAATTTTTAATTAACTAATTAGGAGAATTTCGATTGAAGCAAAAACTTTCCTTGAAGATTTAACTTTTTTCAAAATTTAAAAAATTCTTAGTTTATAACTTAAAAAATGTATTTTAATAAAATTAGAATTTTAATTTTGAAAATAAAAAAATTGAATTTTGAAATATCAAAATTTCATTAAAAATAATATTTTTTAACATTCACTTTAAAATTCAATTTAAATTAATAGAACATTATTTCAAAAAACAAAAAATTGTTTTGAATTTAAATTCATCATAATCCATTAAATTTTTTAATCAAGACGTAAAAAGCATGCAAAAATAAGTAAAAATGCTGCCCAACAAAACTCCAATGTCTTTTCCAACTCGTTTGTTCCCCATACATACTTTAATGCGTGAAAAAAGCATCTAGTGCATTTTTGGCTTTTTTTATTTTATTAAAAAATAAATATATATAAAATTTCAAACATTTCTGCATGTATTGGTAATATGGCATGGATCATCACATAACATTACGCATTTTTTAAAAAACATAAAAATAAAAAATAAAATTTTCTACCAACACATCCAACGACACATAACATCGAGCAAATAAAATGTATGCTGATATGGATTTTCCATCCCTTTCTGCTATAGGTTTAGAAAAAGAGAGAAGAAGAAGCGAAAAATGCACAAACACAAGCAGAGTGCAACAAACATAATGCAATATTAGCCATTTATCAGTTGGATCGCTTCGCTTTTCTTTCTCTACCCGATCAATGTGACGTTGTATAAGTCTGTGAATGTATGCGTTAAAGTCTTCGCATCAGACGGTGAATTTTTTTTTTCTCTCCTCTATGTTTTGTGAATTTTTGTACAATGTCAGTTGTGCATCGAGATTTGTTGTTGTAAGTTCGTAAGCGGTTCTCTTACAACATAAAAAAAAATTATAATTTTTTTTTATATTATAAAGTCATACACATTGATGCAGTGAAAAGCGAACGAAGAAGAAGACGAAATAAAAAAAAATTTTTTTTACCACAACAGACAAAAATCCACCAGCCTTTGGCACCATCGACCGATATTAGGAGAAAAAAAAATTTACGCAGCCTTAACATAAATCCAAATAGTAGTACAGTACGCAATGAAAATCGAATGAGAGTGGAACTAAAGAAAAATATTTTTTTTTTGCTTTATCTGCTGAGAGATTTTTCATGAAAAAAAAACAATAAATTAATTTGATTTTGGTGTGAAAATATGTGAGGAGAGAGCGAAGAAAATTAGCATAATGATGTGTAATTTAGTGCCTTTAATATTTTTAAAAAAATTTTTAAATTAATATTTACTAAAAAAAAATAACATTTTGGAACATAACAAAAAATAATAAAAAAATTGAGAATAAAAAAAATAGCAAAAATATTTTAGTGAGAAAAATTTTTTATTACGAAGTTATAGAAAAACTTGTAAGAGAGAGAATTAAAAATAATAAAAGAAGTTGATGCGAGCCTATATTTGGATTAGTTCGAGATATTAAGAAACAGGTAAGTTAAGGTGAATTTTACAATTTATTAAAAATAATAAAATAAATAAAAGAACAATACAGGCATAAAGAAATTGCAGTTTACACCCCTCAAAGCATTAAATGCGGGCATCTATGTTTAAAAATAATTGTTCCTTCCTAAATGTATTAAAATCTATTCCACGAAACCGGAAATTGCTCATTTCTGTGCCGTTTTTCATAAAAATTTCTGCTTCTCTTCACACAACCCCTCCGAATCCCTCAGTTCCTCAACTTCTCAATTATCTCACGAAATTCTCAAGTTGCTTAATTTTGTTGTCACTTTTTTTCTGATTCCAGAGAATGATTACGAATGTTTTTTTCGCAGAATATGTGACCATGTTTTAACGCCTCATTTCAAATTCGACCTTTTTTGCTCGTCTATTTTTAATTCTCTTTGCAAAAAAATTTATTTTTTGTTGAGACTTGTTGCAAAATCTGAAAAGATTAGGAATTGAAATGCGATAATTTTTTTTTTCTCTTATCTTGAATTTCAATGTGCAGCAAAGTGATTAAAAATTGAAAGTCATTCACAAAAAAAAAAAATATTTTGAGGTTCACACATTGATTGGGGTTTTAAAGCATTGATATTGTGGAATTTTCCTAAACTTGAATTAATTATTTTTTGTGAATGAAAAAGACGAAGATGTGACTGGGAATTTCATAATGACGTTGATTTTTTTCAATCTAGAATAAAATTTCAAATTGCAAATTTAACTGAATTTTGAAATTCAAATTTTCTAAATATTTTCTTTACTGAACGTCCTTTTTTGTGTTCAGTAAAATTAAGTGCGTTCAGCAATAAAATAAATAAAAATTCAAAACAAATAAAAATTATCAAAAATAAAGCAAATCACTCAGCATAATCGCATCCATTCTAAATTCTATAGAAAGAGTCAAAGTCCCATTTCATTACAACATTGCATCATCATCATCATTTTTTTCGCTTCAAAGAACAGCCGAAAAAAGTTTCATAATAAAATATAGAAAAAATTCTAGTTTAAAAACATCCGATGTAATTTTGCTATCACGCACTAGAAGAACGTATGTAACGAAATGTGAAGAAAAAAAATAAAATTTCTCACTTCTTACAAAAAAATAATAAAAAAGCTTTGGCTCTGCTCTCAGCGCGCGATGAACATATTTTTTTAGTCAGTGTGTAAACAGCCACAGGGAAAAAAATTATGCGTAAAATGTTGATGTAAAATAGTGTGTTTTTAGTCGTTCAGTAGTTTTGTTGACTTGAAAACTCAGGGAATAAATTCTTTTTTTGTATATTTTTTATGTGTATATATTTTTTGCAATCAGCAAGAAAAGTTTAAAGTTCATTTCTAGCCTTAAGTGTGTTTAAAATAAATTTAATGGTGGTGATAAGATTAAGGTCTATTGTTTAATAATTCTTTAAGGTGCAAAAAATTAATATTTAAAATTCTAAAGGCAGAAAAAAAAATTATTTTTTCTCGTTCTTTCTCAATTATATAAAAAATAATAAGCCGCAAAAAAGAGAGAAGAGAATTAAATTTTATCACTTACAGTGTTTTCGTTTTCAATATCAAAATAAAATAAAATAAAAAAAAAAACCTTCTGATGGATATGTATGGGATTTCTAATGAGCTGAGGTATGTGCGGTTACACAATTATTTTATTCCTATAAATTATTGATAAAGAACTTTACACACAAGAACATAAACCCTAGAGAAAAAATAAATAAAAATAAACATTACAAAGTTGAGGTTAAAAAATATTTCACAAAAACACAAAATTTACACGAGATAAGAAAAAAAAGAATCGGCAAAAAAAAATTTCAGCGATAATGTAACGACATAACCTAGAGTAAAATAATCACATGAAAGAGACGAAAAAACAAAATTCATTCAATGAAATGATTAATAACGTCATATGAAGATTACACACAGGTGATACGCGTGTCTAACAATTTTTATTTTATTTTTCGAGAAGAGAATTTTTTGAAGGGACTGTTTTGCGAAAAACAATAAGCAGTGATGTAGCAAGATTTTAATTTTTGCGCGCTCAGAAATTTTATTATTCCGGATCTTTTATTGTTGAGTCACACACACCCTAACTACACGTCTGTGTCCACGACACTTGGAAATAAAAACTTTTTGATGACTCAAAATGAGCTCATTGGCGAAAAAAAATGAAATATCTACAAACTACTCCGTCTCGTTCTAATCAATAAAAATTATTAATAATTTGCTCTATGGCGTTTATGTATGGCATTTCTTTTGCGGATTCCGTTCATTTATTTTTTCCTTTACAACCCCATCATTGCATGCAGCAAAGAGAAATAAATAGAAAAAAAAACAAAGTGAGAGAAAGAGAAATTTAGCACAACGTAAATCTAAATCCATTGCATTGTCGTGACGGATTTTCATAATTTTTCCATTTTTTGCAATTAAAAAAAATCATACAACATAGAACGTTTCATATTCTAACAGTAATAATTGCATATTAAGTACGGTATAAAAAATTTGTCAATTCCTACGTCACTGAACTAGAAAAAGCTTCTCATAAAATAATAATTTGAAAAAAGTACAATTTTCTGCGCGCCAAATGAAGAATGAGAATAAATAAAAAAAAAATTGGCGATCGCGTGACTTTTCCATGCTCGCCAAAAACGCAAAATGCTAGCCTGAAATGGGACGTGAGAGAATGACTCGATGGGGTATAAGTGGCGAGTAGGATGAGTTTTGCAATAGTTTGCGCACATTAGCAGAATGAGTCAATGAATTTTTCATGTTCTCCTTCGCATCGAATGCCAATTTCTGTCCTCAAACTACACGACAGCATAGAACAACTCGTGATAGTTTCAAAAGGATATCAAAAGTCGTTATATTATATTTTTATAATATCAAGAAATGCAAAACAAGTGGACACGAACGAACATTGACTAACGACAAATTTTTTTTATTATGGCAAATACTCGACTCAGCTTTTACTATTGGACTCGTAGAGAACTTATAAATTATGGACGGAGGGAAAATTTGCAAGTTTCTTGTTCTCGTTTAAATAATTTAAAAAATAATTCTATTTTTTTTTCAATTTTCTTCCAACCAGGCAAACGACTTGTAACTGTGCAAAATTAATCGATAATTAAATAATAATTGCGATAGATTGGAAGCGATAAGGGTAGCAAAGCTATTGCTACTGCCATAAAAAAGGAAAAATTGAGTAAAACAGGAACGGAAGCACAATTACGAAAGGAAAGATGGGCAGTGGGAGTGAGACAAAAAATGGTGCCACAAAAAGTGGCACCGGTGTATGGTCATCAGATGGACATGGTTACTGCCTACGATGGAATAATCACAAATCGAATCTCGTTGAAATACTTGAAGCACTTATCAAAATGGAATGTTATGTTGATTGCACAATTTATGTTGATGATCGTGTGCAGTTTAAAGCACATCGTGTTGTATTAGCCGCATGTTCCCCATACTTTCAAGCAATCTTACAGGATGCTCCACAAGATCATTGTAGTTTAATATTCCCAGGTGTTAAGGAATTTGAGATGAGAACACTTTTAGAGTACATTTATGTCGGTGAAGTTAACATTGCTGAATCACAGCTACACAGAATAATCAAAATTGCAAAAATGTTGGAAGTAAAGGGACTTCTCGACATGGTTGATCTCACAAATAATATAAGTCAACAGCAACAACAGCAGCCAATACCAAGCCCACAGAATAACAGTAATCTCTTTAGAAGTGAACCAAATCCATTATCAGATCATAAACGTGACCAAATAGCATATCCACTTCATCCACTAACACACTCATCACCAATCATTTCAACGTCAACAAAGATCTCATCAGCACAGAGCTCATCATCACCACCGTACAATTATAAATCACCATATGCAGCAAGTATTTTCTCACAAAGCTCAAGTGGATCACGTGAAATGATTGGAAGTGGCATACCAAAGCAACAAGACATTATGGATGACGAACGAAATAGAAATTGGCCATCACCTTTACCATTATCCCTATCACGATCTGCTCAATCAACGCTCAGCTCTGTCTATGAAACTGGTTCCGATATGAATCCATTAAAACGTAAAAAATTATCATCAATTAGTTCTATGCTCATGACTCGAGATACTCCAATCTTACGTAACGTTCTTGCTCAATCTAATGCCGCCGACTCATCGAATAATGCACTTCAAATGATTGCAAATGCAAGTCCAATACGTGCTAGTAATAATGGTGATGGAGATGATAACAATGGAAATGGAAATGATAACATGGATCACAATGACACAAATAATAATGAAAATAATGGAAATGGAAATAATTTGGATGATTCTAATGTTGGAAATGTAAGTGGCGGAAATGGATCAGTTTATGCGAGTTATGGCAGAAAAAGTGGTGCACGTAGTTATCACTCATCAAATGGAAGTGACAATTCTGAAAAGGTAGCCATAATTATTTTAATTTTTTTCATAATTTTTTGTTCACAAAATGTTTTTATCATTACTTAGAAATTCAAATATGAGGAACCAGCATCACCTTTCACAGACAAATCATTCGATGATGAATCAAATAGTGAAAGACGTCCACGTGAATCACCACCAGAATTTTTAGGCGATATGCGACTTCCATCTTATTTACAGCAACAACAGCAATTCCAACAAGCACAATATCAACATCATAGCCAAGGTAGTGGAGGTTCTGGTTCACAAAAACCGGAATGGAAGCGTTATAAGCAATATACCAGAAATGATATTATGTCAGCTATCGAATGTGTTCGCAATGGAATGAGTGCGCTTCAGGCAAGTCGCAAATTCGGTGTGCCATCCCGTACATTATAGTGAGTTTTCATAAAAAAACTGGTTCCAATAAAAGCATATTAATTAATTTTATATTTTTTTACAACTCTAGTGATAAGGTGAAAAAATTGGGCATTACTACTGGAACACCACGCAATAGATCAACATCAAAACGTGAAGCTGGTCCAAGTTCAAGTAGTGCTGCATTCCCATATGGATCATTAAGTGGAGCTGCTGGAGCATTTGGATTATATCCAAATCAAGATAATCAATTGTCAACATCCCAAGATTTTGATTCCGAAATGGAAGTTGAGAATATGAAGCATCACCGACCAAGTCCACATGCAAGCCTTCTTGATCCAATTTTCCTCCAAAAATTAGCAGCAGAAGCTAATCGTAGTGAAGATTTTAGAGGTGATGCCTTACATGCAATGGCTTTAGCAGCAGCAGCTCATGCTCAATTTAATGGTATGGGATCTAGCTCACGTGGACATGATCCAGCCACTGCCAGTGTATTATCAAAATTCATCAATCGTCATGATAATGATGAACGAGAAGAACGGGAAAGAGATCGTGAACGAGATAGAGAGAGGGAACAACGTGAACGTGAAAGAGATAGAGAACGATATGAAAGAGAACGTGAAAGGAACCGATCGAATGGTGAACCTGCATCATTAATTAAACGTGAACCTACAGAAGAAATGGATGATGAAATGGAAGAAATTGATAGAGCTGAAAATTTATCAGTTTTAAGACGTGAATCTCCACCACATATGACTCCACCGATTCCACATACACCACCATTCGAGAGTCGCGGTGTTATTGTACCACCAATGAAGTATTCATCACCTAGATCCGAACCTTCATCGACAACACCACCAAATGTTATGGATCAACCATTAGCACTCGATACAAATGAGTTGAAGCAAAAGTTTGCTGATACTGGTGTCGCATTGACTCCTACAACCAATTATGATGAGTAGAAAGCATTTATCTCATTGATTGACTCATCAGGTTTTTGTTCCTATAGAAATATACAAATCGTTCCTTTTTAACTTCCTTGTTTACTTCTCTATCTCAAAATCAAAATTAGAATTCTTATCCTTGCCTTACTATCCTTTATGGACCAATTTTCATTTTTTTATATCGAAACGAAGAAATTCTTAAAAGAATATTAGTAAAGTAATTTGAACACTCAACCGCATGCAAACAACTACCTCGTACTAATTAGATCATAAATTGATGATTAAAAAAAATACTTTTACATTATTTCTTCTCATTTGAAAGTTATCATAATTTTCTTTCATTTTTTTCTATTTTCTAATATAATTCTACAATTTAAGTTCAAAATACAAAAATGTAACGATTCAGGTATAGATTAATATATACATTTTTAGTTTGAATTAATTTTTTATTCTTATTATTATTACTATTATTATTTTAAAGTTTTAAAAAATACTGAAAATCTGTAAAAAGATTCAGAAAAAAAGCTCGGGTAAACTTTGTAATTGTTTTCACCACCGTGTCTTAATATTATGGAAAATATAATTAAGAACTGCATAAATACAGTTAAATGAATAGGATTAATAGTACAATATCAAAAAAATGTGTTATGTTGATTGTTGTCTTAAATGTGAAAAATGTTTTATTAAAAATCACAAAAGATTATATGAAATGTTAATGTTGTGATAATTATAGTACTAGTGCTACTAAGAATCACATTTTCTAAGTTTTTTAAAATCTATGTTAATAGTTTGCACACAATGAATATTATTTTGATCTACTTAAGGATTTTTCGGACTAAAAGGTTGAAATTTTAATTTTAAAGTGATGCTGAATTTTGCTGAATAAATATTCAGCTGAATTCAGCACATTTCAGCAACATTTTAATTATTTAGCTGAATTCAGCTAGCTAGTTAAAAATTTGACTAAATTCAGCTAAATAGCTGAAAATTCAGCTGAATTCAACAAAAACTGTACTAAATTGTGCTGAATTCAGCTGAATATTTCAAAATAAAAGCTGAATTAAAGATCAAAGGAATATTCATTGCAAATATCACAACCAAAAAATTCAAATTTACTGAAACATTAAGCAAACTAACTAAAGCAAGAAACACAAGTGTCTTACTATCAAAGTGCTACAAAAAATCATTCAATCAATCAATCTTGGACTTAATTCTATAAAAAACATAATATTTACTATTATTTTCTTAGATATTAAGGATGAAATTATGAAATGTAAATGCGTACTCAAACGTTAATCACACATACACAAAAAAACGTGAAAGATTCTTTTTTTGAAAAAATCAGGACTTTAAATTTATATATTTTTTGTATTTATATTAATTTAACTTGTAAGGGGTGCAATAACTTCACGTACAGATTTATTTCCTTTTCTTATTATTATTCTTAATTTTGATTTTTTTCTTTATAACTCTTGAGAAAAAATTTGTTCATTAACTATGAGAATTTTAAAAAATACGCGCATTCTGATTTTTTGAGCCATAGATTTTCTTTGGAACGAATAAGCCAACAATATTCCGAATACATTGTGATGCACAATCAAAATCGAGATTCTAGCACAAATGTACATTCGGATGCCATAATAGAATTTCGCCATATAATAATAGTAATAATGCTGGAGAGCTTCTTTCCGGTCTCAATTTGTCGTTGATTAGTTTAATAGTTCAATTTTTTTCCATTTTTCTTTGCTAAACACTTCATGATTGAGCCCGGTCATGCCTGCATGAATTGCATGACCGACTCTAAATTTGACAACAGTATGCATTCATACAAAAAAAAATATATTTAGCAGAAAAATTTTAAGCTTAATTTTTATTTACAAAGACTGAATACTATTTAGTAAGTTTTTAGCATGAATTCCGTTTTGTAATTCGTATTCGATCGCGTAACTGATAAGAATGATTAGGTCTTAATTATTAAACTCTAATTTTTTATAATTTTCATTTTATTTCTTTAAATTCTTATTTCTAATTTTCTTAGTTTTAAATTTAGAATTTCTGTTATTATTACGAAAAAAAGAGACGGGGCAATAATGCAATAATTTTATTTTTAAAAATCTTTTATGCTCAGCTGTTATCTTTCATAATACGTATATCAAAACACAATGCACTTACTTGAAAGAAAAGAAGAGAAAAACCAATTTATAAATAAATAAATAAAAAAAAAACATTGTGATTAAAATTAAATGGATTTAATAAACTAAATGGACTGATAGAAACTACATATAAACTTTTTCACATAAAATCTTAGTTTTAATTGAAGAGAAAAAATATAAGAAAAAATAAAATTAAATAAATTATGTGGAAAAATGAGCATAAAGTAGATAGAAATTCATGTGTCAGTTAAAGAAATATGTGGAAATAAAGCAAAGCGATTTTTGATGTAAAACTTTTTGTCTTTTTATTATTCTTTATTTATGATAAATTTTTAACTTACAGATATTGATAAAAATTTATTGGAATTTATCAACATTAATACTTCTATTCGCGAGACAATGACTGTATAGGTCAAGGGTGTCTAGAGAATTTTTTGGGAAGAGAATATGAATAAATTTAAAGGATTCATTCTATCTTCAGTTCTTACTATACTACTTACTAATAAATAGTAAAAAATAGAATATATACCTCAGTTCTAGGGCCGGTTTCTCCTGTGGTGGTACGGTATGGTAAGGTATGGTACGGTATGGTATAGGTATACCAGTGGTATACCTATACCGTACCACTATACCATTGTATCATACCTGGTGTACCACTGTACCATACCACTGGTATTGAAATAATACTTTCAGAATAAGCAGTCACACTCTATATTTATTCACGAGGTAAGTTGATAAATTCCAAGACTTAATTCTAATAATATAAAAGTTAATATTTATGTAAAATTTTAGATAAATTCCTTCATGCGATTTTCAGACAGATAATAATATCCTCTTACACTTACAATGTCCTATACTTTAACTTGAAGTGGAAGGACATTTTCATCACACTTATAATATCTTTAGAACAATATAATCCTGTATGTTTGACATCTTAAATTATGTAGGTATTTGATATTATTGATATTTTATTTATTTTTTAATCTTTGATTTAAATTTTATTTTTCAAGTTTTGTGGAAGCTTGATTCTTCATATAAAATCAAGAGTGCATAACACTCTTGGTAGTGAAAAAACATCAAATCTATCAACTAAGTTTTAATTAATTTTGAATCAAAATTTTCAATCTTTTCTTACATCATAGCTTATATCATCAGGGAATCTAACCCTTGAACACCTCCATAATTTTTTAATTCAAATTGAAGCGTATGTAACTAATTATTACTCAATAATTGCCAATATAATATTTTGTTGATTAGCCAATTGAATAGATTTTTAAGGCAAATAATTTAATTAATAATTAATAAAAAAAATTTAGCATCTATCTACTTTGTCAGTCAAATCTGAGGATGAATAGAGTAATTTGAATGATATTTGTCATGTCACATTGAAAATAATATCATAAATGTCTAAACACAGCATGAATTGCCCTGAGAATCTATTCAATCAAATAATTTTTTATCATAAAAAAAAACTTATTTTAGACACCGAAAATAGTATCAAAAATTGTTTACGTATGCTAAGTCTTAACGAATGCAAAAACAATTGATAAGAAATCTACAAAATTGATAAAATATTGTGCACTTTACATTTGTAAGTCTTGTCGCAATTTTTCTCTCATTTCATCGGTCACCTTGAATTTAGGTCCATGCCCTGGAACAATAAAGTCAGCAATTTCAGCAACTTTCAAACGATTTTGTCTTTGCATCTTTTCCATTTCAGTTCCGGCTTCGATCCACAATGAGTCATCAAAAATGTCCTCTTCCTTTTCAAATAAGTCACCAACAATGGCAATTGTTCCATTATTTTCAGCTGTTGTATTTTTAACAATCAATGAAACACAGGTTGATGTGTGACCGGGAGTAAACATCACTTCTACATTATTGTCAAGGACGTAAGGATTCTTCTCAAAGTCATGGTAGTAATACAAATGTCTGAATGAAACACAAGATCCAAGGAAATGTGTAGCATTTGTGAATAAATTCATATTGCCGCAATGGTCACTATGTCCGTGTGTACAAACCAAATAGTTGACATCTTCTGGTTGTACGTGGAAGAATTTTAGTTGTTTCAATAAGACATCTTTGTCCCAAGCAGTCATTGTATCAACCTACATTTTCAATGAAAACATTCAATATTTGATTAGCACGAGATCGATGAATTTCGTGTCTATTAATAAACAAATAGTGCACACTGCAAATTATGTAAGGCTTCTGATATTCGGCATTAAAAACAATACGATAAGATGATTTGACAAATTAAAGTAAACAAAGTATTGCGCGTCATTAATTGAAATACAAGGTAGGATGATAAGAAGAAAATTTATCTACGCGTGCAAAAACATCCTCAAATGATTAATTGATTTTTTCGTATGTGAATTGGAACCCACTTACCAAAATTATTTTATTCTCACTTTTCACTAAAGTTACGGATGCATTTGCTTTCATTTCTTGTGTTTCTTTATTGGCATATGAATAGCCAGTAAATAATTCAATTACTTGATTCTTTTTATTCATATTTCCTTAAATTTTTAAATAATAATCTTTTCAAAACAAATGAAACCACTTTATTGTTGAAGAATGATTTTTGTTATGAATGTTTACTAGATTTACCTGAAGAGGTCGTTCATAAATTCAAAAATAATTCATCCGTTAAAATAATTTAATATAAAAGCTCAATTTAAAGCTTTTATTGAATTAATTGAATATAAAGCAACGCTAACATAATTTATAGAATTCATTAAGCAAAGTAGATGCAGCATTGTAAAATTCCTTATCGTGTAAGCAGTCGCTCATAATTACCTCCCTATTTAATTTTATTTAATTAATTATTTTCTCTTTCAATTATCTCAAAGCAATTAATTATCAGCATCAGGTTTTATTTATGATACTATGTTGCTGGTTGAATGAAATCTTAGTTTAGGTGTAGTTCCTTTGATCAACCGCAAATGTTAAATCGATATAAGATTGATAAACTTCATGTAATGTAGTTTTGTTTTGTGTGCATTTATATAGCTTCTGGTGATATTTGCATTGATCAAAAGCTTCTGATAAAGACATTTTAGTGCTTCACAATAAAGGAACAAATTTTGCATAATTTTATTGTGCTTCAATGAGATACACCTCAACATTTACATTGGAATCTAATAATGATTACGAAACACTACCCACAATTGACTGCTACCTCCTGTGCGAAGTGATGAATTAAAATTCATAAAATGTAACATAATCTTAAGCTGATGTTTAACTGACTAGATAATTGCCGTTCATAAATTAACCACAATGAGATTCAAACTGTTCAACAAACGATCCCATAACTAAATGATCATCAGAACAATGTCATCTAAAAAGTGCATGCTTGCTTCTGGATTATTATGGATAATTATATATGAACGATATTAGCAGATTCCGATCTCTTATTTCAAATGGAAATTTTTCCTATTTTTGCTTTGAAATGTAATTAAACTATTAAGTGATGCGAGGCATGTTTAAATGGCTATAAAAAATCAACATAAAATTAATCTTATCACTGACGTGTTTACTGCACATAGCGAGAAACTTTAAACTCATCTAACATTCCATGCTTATAGCTTTTAAGCATGAGAAGAAAATATGTGCAATTTTGATGTCTATTTGCTCGATTACTGATAACGGCAACAGTTGATGTACTATAATATATTATCATGTTGGGAAAATTGATCAATGTACTTGACCGTTGACCATCATCACTATCATTTTATGCTTTATGAAAATCGTATATTGATAGGATAAATTTGTATTATCTTTTGTGAGCCATGTAAGATCAAACGATATGAGCCAAGACGTCCTACGCACATTTTTTGTGAATCCATATATTTTTCTATATGATTAATCTATGCATAGAAATTTTTGCATCTGCGAATGAGAGGAAAAGTTTATTTGAAACAGATGTACACTAACGCATTTCTTCTTATCCTATAATTAAAATTCTTGGATGGAAATTAAATAAACACAGAAAACAATAGTAAGCATGGTAAGAAAATTGAGACAGTAAAAAAATTAATAAAATCTCACCTTAAACATACAAACTCGATTTTAATTATCTTTTTAAGTAGTTTTCAAAGTGTACTTAGCTAAAGCTAAACTGTTTTAACACTTAAATCCACAAGAAATTATTAAATTTTTGCAAAAAAAAAAAATTTAAGAAAATGTTTGTTTACGAATAAAATTCAAATTTCAAAAAGCCGTTAAAATTGAAAATGTGCAAAACTACTAAGAGTTAAGAAAATCGAAACAATAATCATGTATACAATGTGAGTATTTAAATTCCAATTCATTTATGCAACGCAATATGATTAATTTATCTTCGATCAAATCCACTTCTTTCTATGAACCTGATCGATGATAATGCATGATTTATTTTCAAATATCAGATCATTCTTCTTATTGTTTCTACACGCGGTAATATGAGCAAAATAATAATAAAAAGTTGTATGTAAAAAAGATAGTTGGTATGTTAGAGAAAGAATCGAACGCAACGAATAAGGAAGAGGCAATATTAAAAGAAAATATCTCTCGTTATGTTACATTTTGTATTAAATGTAACATTTATTAAGCTCTCAGTAAATCTTGTAGACTCGTCAAGACAAGTACCACGTTGGTGAAACATGGTCAAGTTTTTGTACCTTTGTGTGTTAATAATATTTTTTCAAAAAAAGATGTGATAAGGTCTGTATATAAATATTTTGTAAGGCCTTAAGGCAACAACTTGCAATAGCTCTCTAAGAACCGACTTTAATCTGCAACAAAGAATGCTTGCTGCCTGCAACACATTTGCTAATACCTTTTAATGTTGACATATTGCTGACCTGTCTTTATAATGATCAATTATTAAATGAGAAAAGAGAGATACTAAATTGGAACTAAATGATTAACTAGTTTCATTTAGAAAAATGACTTGAATTATGATTTTGTACTTATTGATTGTCTCGAAGCTATCAGTAGATAAAATTGCTTTACTTTTTTTCTCTTTCTCAGTTATGAGCGGTAAAGTGATCGACCTTCACTTGTATTAGGGAATATAATTTAATAAGGTATTTTTGTACCTTAGTTTTCGTAATTTTTAAGTATATCGATTATTGTGAGCCTTATTAACCTCAAATCTTTTTTTGTAATCATCACATAATCAGATTTGTTGGTTAATTTTGATTTTTTAACCTTCCATCAATGCAAACTGCATTAAGATTTGATGTTCGTTTAATTTTAGATGTTTTTGGGTGGTCACTTACATGCTGATTGAAAATTTTTTATGGTACTAGATTTTATTTACCTTAATAAATGAACTTTTTATTTATATTTATTTTATAAGTCTTTCAATTTAAAAAAATACAAAATTAAAGTATTAAATTTAAGAAAATCTAGATTAAAAAAACTAGATTAAAAATTTTAAAAATTGATGATCTAGTACATAACAAGTAATGAAAATTGAAGTACTTGATTAAGTTGAAGTACTAGATCAAATACTTAAAATTTAATCTATTAGATTTTTCCTTCAATATTATGAAAGTATAAGATTTGCTAGCTTAATAATATGAAAATAACCAAACCATAAATTGTTTATAAGCTCAAATTACCATCAAGTTTTAATCTAAATGAAATCCTTTAATATTAAATCTCTTTAATTCAGCATTTCTCTTCCTAGAGCTGTATTAATACATAATTTAACTTCATGTTGCTTAAATTGCCATCAAAAAATAAAGTTTATATTTTTAAGCCGATCCATTTAAGACTTTCGTATTATTTTACATGATTAGATCTCAATACAATGAGTGAGCGCGTCCATATATCTCTATTGCTACCAGTCTCAACGACTCTACAGATAGCATGCCTTTAAAGCTGTCAGTATCTGCACAAATCATATTGTTAAGACTGATTTCAAAAGGTTAGGATACAAAAAAAAATAATAATAAAGATTTAAGAGAATGAAAAATATTTATAATATAGATAAATGACTTCATAACACAGCCCTAAATTGACTTTGATAGATAAATGAACTTGTCAGATAATTCACTACTCTTTTTTGCTGCTGCTGCTCTCGAATCTCTTTAACTGTGCACTGAAAAGTCCATATACCGATAAATTTGTTATCTTTCATTCTTTTTGATTACAAGACATAATATATATATGTCGCAAATGAAAGGTTGTCGGACGGACAAAAAAGGCACATGAATCTGCACGGACCAAGTAGCGCATTCCTTTCAATTAATTCTTTTTTTTTTCATTCTTTCTTTCTTCTTATCTATCACTTATATTAAGTATGTACATATGTATCTAGTCGGGAATGAGCTTCTCTGTACAAAAGTATAATAGAAGTCAGAAATAAAGGCTGAACATTATAGTTACTAAGGAGTATGAATAAGAGAAGAAAATGTAAGGAAATTAAAAGGCATTTGAGAGATTTTGATAACTGACTTGGTTTATTATTTTCTTTTTTTGTGGATAGACGAAGTAATGAGAAATTTTATATGAAATGGTGCACGTAACTAAATAATAAACTTTAAGCCTGCAACTTGTTTTGATTCTTATAAGAAAGTAAAGGGAATTTATTTCTGTAAAGCTAATTTTTTAAGAAAGGAGGTGTTGCTTAGTTGATGTTTGATTTACTGTCTGGCTGCTGTATTTCACTTTAAAAGTAGTCGCATGTAGGAATGAGAAGAAATTGGATTTTTACCGGCTTTGAAAAATTTTCATTGACTTATAACGGTTTTTCAAAATTTTAAATTTGTGAACTTTCAAATTTCGTTAAAAATTCAAATCAAACTCCTTGGATTTTGATTTTAAAAAAATCAACAAAAAAAATCTTAAATTCATCTTTAATTAAATTTGAATTCAAAATTTCCGTTAAAAATCATCAAAAATATGCGTTCAAGTCAAATACATCAGCTGCCAACTCTCCAGCACACCAACTACTTAAAATCACCTCGGAGGCATAAAAAATGAAGAAAAAGAAATGCATAGAGTTTGCATATTGTGAGAGATGATGAATCAAAATGTAAAATAATCTTCAGTTGTTGATTATGCATTTGCATAAGTAATTATAGTTTAGAAAAAGAATTTTCATATCCATAGCTTTATTATAATATATCGTGTCACTTTACCTGCTTCTGAATCTCTCAATCTCTAACTTCCACGTAATCGTAATGACAAAAACATTTAATTAATTAAATCGAGTTGCTAATTGTATCTCTTTAAAAAATAAATATTTTCTTACTTGTTTTATATGTCAGATGAAAATGATACAGCTAATGTGAGAATCAAGAATCATTTTAATAGCGAACTAATTTCATTCATGGGCGATGAGGATAATATGCAAGTGATATGACGGAATGGGGAATGAAGAGATAGAAAATTTTCATTTGGATAATAGCTTTAGGCCTCTTTATCTTATTACCTTCTTTATGATTTCCAATGTCAATAATTAATGCACATGCATTGATATGCTTATTAAAATTGAATTAGATCATATCGGCAGTATTTGAATACAATTTTTCTAGGGTGTGCCAATGGAACGTCGATAAAAGTCAGCTCAAGGAGATGATTCTATGAATTTATAGTTCTATTACTGAGTATTCCATTCAAGTTTTAATGCAACCGTTTTTTTAAAGTTTGAATTTAAATACAAAAACTGGAAAGTTTGTTTATAAAAAAGTTTGGTTAGGTATGAAAAATCCTTAAATTAGATAATTTTGCTATTTTTAGCTTCATTAACTGCATAAAATCATTGTCAATTGCTTTCCTCATAGCCTTTCCTCAATTTTAAATCGTTCTAAACAGAAATTGACTTCAGATTAAGTCAAAAATTGAACATAAAATCCTGAACTGAGAATGCAAACATAACCAAATTTGAGTTCTAAAAATCAAATCAAATTTATCTCCATTCGAAGTAAAATCCATTGGCACAGCCTGCAACATATCTACGGGACAATGTAAAATTGCAACACATGTCAAGTCACGCAGCAGCTGATTGTAATAGCCCAGATTCAATTTAAAATGCTTCCTGTTACTGATAAAAAGAACATAAAGGCAGAAAAGTTATTTGTTATTATTATGAAAATGTGTAAATGATAACGGTTGGTGTGTATTAGGGGTGTCAAGTACAAATCCCAAGTACTTGGGTATTTGGGGTATTTGGCAAGGAATTGGGGGACCCCAAGTACTTGGGTTTTTACCCCAAATACTTGTACAAATCCAATAATTTAGTAATTTTCAGCAATTTTTCAGCTATTGAAGATAAAATTTCTAAAGATTTAATGTGTTTTTTACATGCAAAAAACTTAAAATGGAACTAATTCAGTTAAAAGTTTTAAATAATTAACTTTTTGATTAATATTTTGAATTTTTGATGAACATAGACAATTTGTAGCGTAAGCTAACTGACATTTGAGATTCAAACAGAATCTTTCTTTCTTGGTTTTCTATCTTTCATAAAGTACAGTTCTATTAAAATTAAAAAATGTGATTTTTAGTGATTTAAAATAAAATTAAATGGCGTAAAATATTTAAATACAATTATTAACCATGCAGGCGTATATTATTATTAAAATTCGGCGTTTAAAATACATATTTACATATTTTTTGGCGTTTTATTAAAATAAATATTTAAGGTTCATTATCTTAGGTGTGAATTTCATCATCCCTAATGACCTTAATTATTTACTGGCGTATTATTATTATATTGGCGTATTATTTATTATGGCGTATACATCTTCAACATTAAAATGCTTAAAAAAACAATAATTAAGCATTAAAATATTCTACACCTGGATTTCATACATCGTGTTTCGCAAGATCCAGTGCAAAACAACAAAAGATCCAGAATCGTCATTTTCATCGTCAATTTTATTATTGATTTGAATTTTCTGCTACATATTGGCACTCTTGCAACGGACGAACACCCAGCTGATTAACAGAAGTAAACAACCAAGCAGCATCAACATCATCAGTCAATAACAGAAGCATCGACAAAATTTCAAAATCATAATTCAACGGATTTTGAAAATTCAAACAAATTTGGAAGTTGACTTTGAAAATTCGTAAACAGAAGACATTTGGCTTTAATATTTTATTAAATTTTTGACGATAATCAAGCAAAATTAATGGCGATTAGCAGTGGAATTACTTATTGGATCATCCAGGCGTATTATAAGCATCAAGTTTGACAATATCAACATATATTCAAATTTTTGGTGTATAATTTTAAATTATTTTAAGATTCAACAATAAGGTGTACATTTTAACTATGCCTAATGAACTTAAAATATCAATTTGGCGTTAATTATTAAGGATGGACAATATTCAACGACATTATAGTGCAAATAGGCATCAATAACAAGTTTTTCAACAATTTCATCAACATCCAGTGAATCAAAGTAAATCATCAAGGATGAAAATTCGGAAACTGTTTATCTCATCAAATTCGTATTATACATTGACGAAATTGGCAAACGACGATAACATTGTTATAATTGATATTCAACATGGGGAAATGTAGCGTAAGCTAACTGACATTTGAGATTCAAACAGAATCTTTCTTTCTTGGTTTTCTCAGACTACCGTCATAACTTTTCGGACTTCTTCGACATTGAGTTCGAATTTCTTCGACATTTGATTCGAATTCTTCGAAATTCCAAAACAATAGAATTTTTTTTAGCGAAATTTTGTACTTTAATTGCATTAATACAAATGAATTAATGTTTTAAAGCAAACACAAATTGCTATTAAACAATTCTTTAAACATTGCTATCAATATTCTTTAGTAATTAATAAGAATTTAGTGATTATATTTTCAAAAATTTGGTATCACTAACACATTCTTATGTTTTTGTTTATGTTTACATCAGACTACCGTCATAAGACATGAAGTCCGTTAAATGAAAGATTTGAAAAAGTTTGAATTTTTTTTGGCAGTTGAATTTTTTTGTTTATATTTTGAAATCTTATAGAATTTAAGCTTTATGATATTTAGTTTAACTTATAAACACATATTGAAACTATGAAGAATGATTTTCAACAATAAAAATGTTTTAAATTACTTCTTTTTAATGAAACAAATTTTCAAATTTAAAATGTAAACCAGACTACCGTCATAACTTTTCGGACTTCTTCGACATTGAGTTCGAATTTCTTCGACATTTGATTCGAATTCTTCGAAATTCCAAAACAATAGAATTTTTTTTAGCGAAATTTTGTACTTTAATTGCATTAATACAAATGAATTAATGTTTTAAAGCAAACACAAATTGCTATTAAACAATTCTTTAAACATTGCTATCAATATTCTTTAGTAATTAATAAGAATTTAGTGATTATATTTTCAAAAATTTGGTATCACTAACACATTCTTATGTTTTTGTTTATGTTTACATCAGACTACCGTCATAAGACATGAAGTCCGTTAAATGAAAGATTTGAAAAAGTTTGAATTTTTTTTGGCAGTTGAATTTTTTTGTTTATATTTTGAAATCTTATAGAATTTAAGCTTTATGATATTTAGTTTAACTTATAAACACATATTGAAACTATGAAGAATGATTTTCAACAATAAAAATGTTTTAAATTACTTCTTTTTAATGAAACAAATTTTCAAATTTAAAATGTAAACATAAACAAAAACATAAGAATGTGTTAGTGATACCAAATTTTTGAAAATATAATCACTAAATTCTTATTAATTACTAAAGAATATTGATAGCAATGTTTAAAGAATTGTTTAATAGCAATTTGTGTTTGCTTTAAAACATTAATTCATTTGTATTAATGCAATTAAAGTACAAAATTTCGCTAAAAAAAATTCTATTGTTTTGGAATTTCGAAGAATTCGAATCAAATGTCGAAGAAATTCGAACTCAATGTCGAAGAAGTCCGAAAAGTTATGACGGTAGTCTGGTTTACATTTTAAATTTGAAAATTTGTTTCATTAAAAAGAAGTAATTTAAAACATTTTTATTGTTGAAAATCATTCTTCATAGTTTCAATATGTGTTTATAAGTTAAACTAAATATCATAAAGCTTAAATTCTATAAGATTTCAAAATATAAACAAAAAAATTCAACTGCCAAAAAAAATTCAAACTTTTTCAAATCTTTCATTTAACGGACTTCATGTCTTATGACGGTAGTCTGGGTTTTCTATCTTTCATAAAGTACAGTTCTATTAAAATTAAAAAATGTGATTTTTAGTGATTTAAAATAAAATTAAATGGCGTAAAATATTTAAATACAATTATTAACCATGCAGGCGTATATTATTATTAAAATTCGGCGTTTAAAATACTTATTTATATACTTTTTGGCGTTTTTTATTTAAAATATTTAAGGTTCATTATCTTAGGTGTGAATTTCATCATCCCTAATGACCTTAATTATTTAACAGGCGTTTTTATTATTTAACTGGCGTATTTTATATTATGGCGTATACATTTACATCATTAAAATGCTTAAAAAGAACAATAATTAAGCATAAAATATTCTACACCTGGATTTCACACATCGTGTTTCACAAGATCCAGTGAACAACATCAAAACATCAAGGATCGTCATTGTCATCGTATTTTTGTGTTCGGCTTCGTGAGGAAATTCTTCGTCATTTATTCAATTTGAATTTTCTGCTACAAATTTCAATTTTAATTTACATTTAAAAGAGTCCAATGACTTGAAAATAAAATTTTAACGATCAAAATAAGTCTTAAATAACTCTATTCTTTAAAAATATCAATAAAAAGAACAAAATATAGCATTTTTTTACCTTTAGGGTCATGTTTTAGTTCATTTTTGAGGACTTGGGATTTGTACAAGTACTTGGGGTATTTAGGACTTGGGTATTTGGGATTTGTACAAGTCCTGACACCCCCAAGTAATTGACACCCCTAGTGTGTATGATGGGTATTGTCTGAGGTCATGGACAATTCAATCTATTCCACGCCCAGAACTTTTCTTTATATAAAACACTACATATTACCATGAAACTGTAATTCGTTCAATAAAAACTCGTTTGCAATGTTCTTATCAGCATTTCCATTTTTTTTTTTCTAGTGCAGTGCAGGTCAGCATCACCGTCAGTGGAAGCGTGTAAATGAATAAAAGGAGAGTAAAAGGTATTTTATCGTAGGATCGCAAGCAAGTGTTTGCTGTTAATGAATTTTATGCAAATTTTCTTCGCTGCTGCTGCTGGTTGCTGCTGCATGCCTATTTCTCTAGCTTTAATAGATAAATTTCCTGTGATACAGTGAAATATTGTAAGCAACTGTTGAAAAGTCCCCAAAGACAGAAAAATTTTAATGTCTTAACATTGAGCCTATTTGCTTATCATCATTTGTTATGAAAATAGTGCAAGTGGAAAGTTTTTTTTTAAGAGATTAATTTTAAATTAATTGAGGAAGGAAAGTTAAATTGCTTTAATTTCTTTGGGTGTATAGTTAAATATGGGAATTGTATGGTTTTCGAAAAACTTTTTTAAGGTTTTATGAAAAATTTGAACGGTTTTCAATAATTTGTATGGTTTTGAGAGATTCAAATTCAATTTTCGAACTCAAATTTAGAATTTGTGTGGTTTTCCGAAGTTTTTATGCTCTAGAAAACATTTGTATGGTTTTAAAAAAAACTTTTGTATAGTTTTAAAATTTTTGTACGGTTTTTAAATTTCAATCAATTCTAATTTAAATCCATACCATCAGAAAATTCAGTGCTTCAAAAGCCAGACATTCCAATCCAATTTATATTTTCTCGAAGCACTAAATAACAGCATAGCAGCAAGTTCCTCACGATATCAATTGGGGACCTCACAATCAATTGAGAAGTAAGGACAAAAATTTTTCAGATTTTTCCGTTACATGAGATAGTTATGTATACATTTATTCTCAAAGTACGTGACTTATAAATCTTTTGAGAAGAAGAAAATATGCCTACATATTTGCTCTGTCCGAAAAAAAAAACACAGAATAAAGTAGATGACTGAACTATATCTATATAATACATATATTATAACATTGTACAATGGTCGTGTGCCATTCGAAAGCAATACATTCTAATCTGTTCTCTTTCTCTTTTCTGCTGATATTTCTTTTTTTTTTCATTCTTTTTTCCATGCTTTATATATTTTTTTTTCTTGAGCTGTTGCTTTGGAATAATGAGGTGTTTGATGAGGCTTTTGTCCATTAAGTTGACAAATTTTTGACTTAATTAAGATTTGGAGCGGTTTAAGATTTAACGGTTGTTGAATATTTGAAAAAGCTTTGAATTTGTACGGTATTAATAACTTTTGTAAGGTTTCAGAAAGCATTTGTGTTGTTTTCAAGTTTCGAATTTTTTAAGTTCAAAATTCAAAATATTTTTGACAGTTAAAATTTAAATTCTAATTTGACCGTTAAATTACAATATTTTGAATTTTTCAAATTTTAAATATTCCAGAACCTTTAAAAATCCAAATAAATTCCCCCAATTAAAAATATGCGCTCTAGACCCCAAAAAATGTCTCACGAACCTCCCAACTTGATTATTTCTTAATGCAAAAGATAGATTTTGATTTTGGCTTCACCATATAGTAATTTCGCATGTAAAATGTAATTTGCATACTCGACTCTAACAGACACGATTCGCTATTTCACTATTTTGTCTCGACTTTTGCGAGTTACAAAAAAAAGCGACAGAAACAACTATTTGAAGAAAGTTAAACGGGTGAGAGAGACGGGACGGGACAAAGAAAGAAGTAAGAAAAAAAATATAATGATATCATTTATAGCATATCGTATAAACGCTACATTTATTCATTTATTAGCCACTCAGTAATTCTTGAGCATTCGTCAAGTGAAGTCGATCATTTGAAGACCGTGAACCGATTTTTTTTTTCTTCTCTTCTCCGTCCACAGCTGCTACTGTTGCATATTTTATTGATAAAAATGGGTGCAGTGATAGTGTTAACATTCTAACAGTTCTGATTATTGAACTCTTTGCATGCAAAATGTCATGAACGGAATTGAGCATATAAAAGACTTAAATTACATGACAAGAGAGGAAATCAAGTGCCTGAATGTGAATTCTGTGAATTTTTCTATTGACCGCATGGTATTTTGGGATTTTCCGGGTTCAGCAGTGTATATTGTCGCTTACCACAATTACTGGCCTGAAAAGTCCCAAATTATCGCACGGAAATTATTGCTAGACATTATCAGTGCTGATTTTATTGATGAATAGCTTTATAGGGCTTAAAATTTGGGATTCATTTCGGGTCATTGTTTTATTTTGAAATTTTTAAGAAATAATGCCCAAGGAAATCCCAAATAAAATTTCCTATTCCACATCTGATGCTGTAAAAAAATAATATTATGATAAGGGATTAATTGATAATTAAAAGGACAGTGGAGTTCATTTAACCCTTTCTACATCCTCTACAAATTTATTAATGGTGAGTTTTTTTTCATAAATATTTTAATTAGAGCTTTATTTTTTTTTAATTATTGATTGGATTGTTCAAAAGTGAATTTTTAACGATCAAAAAACTTTCAAATTTAATGACTTAAAATTATTCAAAAATTTGAACTTGAAATTTTTTAAATTTTGAACTTCCGTTAAATTTGAATATTCAAAAAATTTAACGGTTAAATTTGAATTTTTACAAAATTTAACGGTTAAATTTGAATTTTTACAAAATTTGCCGGTTAAATTTAAATTTTTGCAAAATTTAACGGTTAAATTTGAATTTTTACAAAATTTAACGGTTAGTTTTAATAAAATTGTCAAAATTAACCAGAGTTCACAAAACAAACAAAAATCAACAAAACCTAGACATCACTAATGAACAATCCCCAAAAAATGAAGAAAAATTGGAAAAGTTTGAGTAAATTCCACACTCTATGTGCTTCCGAGTTTGAATCGTGTGCTGCATGTCTACGTTTACTCATATTAATAGATTTCAAGCGCGTCAAGTAGAATTTATTACTTTATAAGTAAGAAACTGGATGAATTTTATGGCAACTTGTGCAAAAAATGATATTTTTTTAGCGCATTTTCCCCTTGGGAAAAGGACGCTATTGTCCGCACTTTGTCCGTCCGTCCGTCTGTCTGTCTGTCTGTCTGTCTGTCTGTCTGTCATCGCATCTCCTCCTCAGGGTTAAGCTTTTTTGATGCGGTTTTTGGCTTAAAATGTTTGTAGTATGTCTGGCTAGAGCTGGCGAAAAAATCAGCACGAATGGTCACTTCCTCTGCTGGAACCAGCGTAAAAAGTGTCAAAATGTCATTTCTTTGTATGTGTTAGTGTGGTCAAATGCACTAAAATGTTGACTTTTCAAAAACTCAGCCTTCCTCGGTTCAAATCCCACCGATGACAATTTTTTTTTTTTGCTTTTTTTGATACTTTTTTGATTTCTTATGACATATAATATTGAATGATGTCATAATTTTCCATTTTCACAATTTTCCCGAGTTTTTCCGACGATTTTTGTTAAAATTTTCAATATTTTCATACAATTTTCATAGATAATTACTTTTTTATATATTTTTTTTTGATATTTTAGTTGTTTAGTTTTCTATTTTCATGAATTTTTCATAGTTTTTCCGGAAAATTTTGTGAAAATTATAAAAACTTATATTTATATAAAAAAATTCATTAATATTCACATTTTTTTTATATAATTAAATTGTCACAAGAAAAACTCATTAAAATGAGCGGCAGTGGCGCAAGTGGTAGAGCGCACGACTAATACCGTGGAGGTCATAGGTTCGATCCTAGCCTCTGGCAAGTTAATTTTTATGCTTTTTTTATTTTTTTAGCGCATTTTTGAAAACTTGTTTTCAAAAAGGAAGCTCAATCATACACTTTGATCGGCAGCAAATTTTTGAAAAACTATCTTTTGATCTAGACATCGTAGAGAGTTCGGGTTTGCTTTATTAGCTTCGTTTAATAAAGTTATTGTGGCCACGGCTATTTAAAAGTCTTAAAATTGAGTTTAAACACCTTAATTATCAAACTTTTAATTTTTTCATACAAACAAAATATGAGTGCGTTCAGAAATTTGAAATTTAACGGTAAAAAGTAATGGATGCGTTCAGAAATTTAAATTTTTTTCTAACGGAAAAATTTGAATTTTAGAAAACCGTTAAATCGTAAGAATATTTTTTGCATTGCATGTTATGAAAATCGATTTTAATGTATAAACTTTAAGAGAAAGTAAGGTTTTTGATCATTCATTTTAGAAAAGGAGTTTTGATCATTAATTTTAAGCTTTTTGTAGTAATATTATGACTAAAGAAACAGCAATAGAGTTTTAAAACTTGTCCATCTTTTCTATTAAATCAATTGCTAATCGCTGCGCCAAAAATGCGCTAAAGTCCCTCGATATAAAACACGAGGACTTTTGTAATTTTTTATTTCTTATGACATTTATTATTTATTTATGTCAAAATTTTTCATTTTCACGAATTTTCCAAGTTTTTCCGAGCGTTTTTTTTAAATTTTATAATATTTTCATAAATTTTTCTGAAAAAAATATTTTTTTTATTTTAAAAAAATTTCTATCAATATAAATAATTAAATTGTCACATTAACATTTTATGAAAAAGGGCATCAGTGGCCTAAGTGGTAGAGTGCGTGACTCCTACCATAAAAGTCATGGGTTCAAACCTAGCCCGTGACTAAAATACTTTTTTGCTTTTTTTTTTAATTCTATATTGTATAATGTTTTTCATTCATGGTTTTAGTCAATTTTAAATTTTTGGGTAAATAAAGAATGATTATAGTTAAATATTTGGCTTTGGACTTTTGGGGTTTTAATTTTTTGTGCATTTACTGATCGCGGAAAATGCGCTTTCGTCGGTCACGAGTGACCACGTTGATACTAGTTTACTCTGCCTTAAGTCTAAATAGTCATCCATATTGACACTCCTTTAACATTACACGAAACCTCAGCAAATTGTGTGCGATTTCTCAATCTTTCCAATACTTAATCACTTTGACATTTTCCCATAAATTTCATTTATATTCATAATATTTAAATAAATAATCATTAAATGCTCTATAACCATTAATGATAACGTAATTGAGTAGCTTTTCTTTTCTTGATAATAATTATTAATATAAATTGAAGTAAATCACAACTTTTTTTTAATGTCCTTAGAAGAAAAATAGTTCGGGAAAATTCTTTTCATAAATAGGCTTCTGATTCTTTGGATTTAAAGTATTATCGTTAGTTAAATATGGTCGATCCATGGCAAGTGAATTGAATAGCTCATTCAATTTGTTTTGGATGTGATCATGCTGTTTTTGGAATAAGAGAAATAAAGAGAAAAGGAGAAAAAAATGTTATAAATTATGCAGGAGAACTTTTGACTTAGTTCCAGTTATTTCATGCATAAAATTCCGATTAGTCCAAAGTGCTAGTCAAGAAAGAAAATGAAAATTAATTTACTTACCGAAGACTCATTAAACTTCATTAGCTCATCAAAGTCTTGTTCCTTTAATGATTTTGCCATTTGCTCTCGTTTCTCTTTATTGACTTCATCGAGTTTGGCTGACTCGTGAGTTGCTGTTAAAATCCTTTTCATTCCTTCGAAATTTAGTTCAAGCATGTTCAGTTCTTGGAGGTTTAGTGCTTTCTGTATGGATGTAAAGAAAATTAAAATTTTAACGGTTATAAGATATTTGAAAATTTAAAAAAAATTTTTATAAGTAAATTTCAATGATCAAAAAATTCATTAAATTTGAATGACCAAAAAAACATAAAAATTAACGGTCAAAAAATATTTGAAAATTTAACGGTTCAAAAAAAAATTTAAAGAAAAGTTCAAATTTTGAAATTCACAATTTTCAAAATTCAACGAACAAAAAATAACGAAAAAATGATTTTCCAAATTAAATCTCTAGATTTAAGTTTAAATCTTAGGATTTAAAAATAAATCCAGTGATTTTAATTTCAAAAACCAGACTCAAAAAACTCGTCCAACCCAACCCAAACAAAAAATATATAATGAAATAAAATTACTAAGTCATTAAGTTATGAAAAAATAAAGAACAAGTCAATTAAAAACAACTAATAATAATAAGAAAACAACAGTTACGTACGCGCGATACATCCGGTGAACTCTTAATACTATCAATATCAGGATAAGTATCAGACAAATTTCCATCCCGAGTCGATATGCCATCAATTAATGAAGGACGACGATCAGATGGAAATAATGATTCCATTTGCAATCGTTCACTACGTATGCCTGATTTCTGTAATACTGATACAATGAACGGTCGATCAAGCAATAATTCATCAGGAATTTCTAAATTCATCGAGTGTAGTGTCGGCGACGAGTCTTCAGTTAGCGGTGGCAATAAAAATGGAGCATTTTGACGTCTCTTATCGATTAATTGTTCACAATAATCAGTAAATATACCAAGACATCGGCTTATAAATGTAGCAAGCGAGATGGCAATACGATGCAAATTACATTTATGTCGAACGGTGAGATCCTCTAATGATAATGCCTTATTTTGTAGATGGAAAATAAAGACCATAAATTCTTGAAGTGTCTCAATGCATCCCATTTCTGATATCATTAATGCGGCTGTTGTATAAGCTGATTCCAATGTAATAACCTGATCATCAAGTAACATACTATTTATAAGTGCATTCATTAAATTTCCAACTTGCTTATTTGCAAATATTATATCGGAACGTGAGGGCGGTTCTAGTGCTAACGAATGATATTTTTTTATTGTTACAACTGATAATGTTTGTTGATTTTTATGTCTATCGATTAATGCTTGTAATATTTCCATAACAATTGTACGAACTTTTGATTCTGTCACTTTTGCCATTTTTAATAAAGGTTGTAGGAATGATGCTGGAAATGCTTTTTCAAATGACACTGTTCGATATTGGACACTGACTTTAAGTAAACTTTTTAATAATATAATTTGTAGAACTTGATCTGCTTCATCTTTCTTTGAGAATGTTGGAACTTTATTCATAATAAACATCATAATTTCAATCTTTTGATAATCTGGATGATGATTTGCAAACTGACCGAGTGCATTAATCAAATTCTCTTGATATTGTCCAATTGTTGGATTCTTACTACTTCCACTATCACGACGTACACTATCACGCAATAATGTCAAAAGATTATTAATGATATCGAGTGCAGACGGTCCAACACTTTCGCCAGCAGCTATTGATATAATTGCTGATAAAACGACAGCTATATATGTCTTTGTCTTTGCCGATGCCGTGGTATCTAAATGTGACATGAGAGTCTCAACGACACGATAACTGTATTGAGGCTGAATTGAAAGCATGACAATTTGAAATGTGTGAATTGCAAATTCATGTGGAATCCATAATTGATGATGATCTAAATGAGTGAGCAATGGTTTTAGGACATCATTAATGTGACTGAAGGATGCACGTGATACAAGTTCACGTAGGACACTTTCAGCTAGTACTGGTGGACTTTTTGGCTCATTATCTTCTTCATTTACTTCCTCTTCACGTGCATTTCCAGACTGCATGTTGAATAGTAAGGATGGGACAATTTTCTCCATATGCTGTCTTTCCCAAATATTTTCTACTAAATCATCTGACACTGTCTTTCGAATGACACCTTGTAGACCCTTAATTCCAGCCATTCTTATATTATTTCTTATTTCTACATTATCATTGCTTCCGTGACACATTGATGAGAATTTTGAGATGAAAAAGTCATAACGGCGATGATATGATGGAGCATCTTCTTCTATGTTGGCAAATTTGACGAACTGTAATGAGATTTTGAGGGTTTTATTAGAATATGTTGGTTTAAAGCTGCAATTAATGGATTAAATTTAAATCTTGAGATTAAAATAAATCCATGTCTTTAATCCTAAGATTTAAATCAATCTGAACTTAAATCCTCAAGATTTAATTATGATTCCAAAAAATCTACACCCATGACTCATTCTACACTACAAAAGCAACCATTTTACCCACAAAAACCACAAAATACTCACCGAATTAGTGGCCATAATTTGAAGACTTGGATTAGCATCTTCGAGCAGTTTCTGTATCATTTTAAGGAATGATTCTACGAAAAGATTGAGTGTTTGAGCATGACAAGCCATCAACAGCAAATCCATTGCTTCCATAGCTATTTCAACAAGCCTGTAATTAATAAAATTGATTATGAAACTCAATAATTGTGACTTTTTATTCATGCTAACTTGTATCTCCGCCTATTTATGTCATGTGTCGCTTTTTGGTATAAGTACTCGCCAATTCTATCGAGTTTTTCAGGTGAACTAAGCGAGTAGAAAGTCAATTTTTCCATATTAGACTTGACTAATCCCTCCTCTATGGAATTAAAAATTTATCATTTAATCATTTAAAGATTTAATGACATCAGCTATAACTTACCAGGATTAGCTGGAAAAATGTTGTCCACCAATCGCTTATAGCGAGGCTTGAAGCATCCCGCTTGACAGCAACTTAATTTTGCACAACAACCTTGAGAAAAATTTTAACAAGGACATATTGTTGAATTTCTTCATTTCACGGTCTGTTTGATGGTACTTACTTAACATTTTGTTGTCTGGAAGATGACGTGTTCACTGTTATTCTGTATACTAATAATTTAAACAATAAACTGGACTATTAACTACATTTAGAGGAGAATTATTGAGGAAAATTAAATGTCAAAAAAATAATCACTATTAATAAGTTCTAAAGTCTGTTCTAAAATTTGAATTTGAAACATTTTGGCCGTTAATCTTGATTTGAATTTTTTATATAGATTTTGAGCTTTTTTCATCTTTAATTCTTCTGAATTCATTCAAAACATCCACATTAAGATTGTATTCATAGAAATTAAGCACCGAATGTTTAAAAATCTGCTTTAAAATGCATAATTCATACAAAAACATTCAAGTACTAAAAATTAACGTTCAAAATTATTTCAAATTTTTGTTCCATCATCTCGTAAATTTTCAAATTCAAAGCAGCCGTTGAAGAAATTTAAAAATCCAAAAACAGTTGATAACTCTGCAAGGTGAAAATAATTTTCGCCAATAATTGCACAATTTACAACCTTGTAGTATAATATATTCATAATTAAGTTAATTAAATTTCGTTTAAAAAAATATTTATGTACCGTGTGTGATTTCCATTTTAATTCAACTAATTAAGTGCATCCATAAAAATAATTTTAATTGTTTAATAAAGATTCATGACTTATTTTAATGTCCGAGTTATCAATACTGAGACACATTGTGGTATTGATGTATTTGCGTACATGTGAGATATTTTTTTTCGGAGTCTTTCTCTCTTTTAGCTTTTTGCGACATTAGTCTATATCTTAAAGCACAACAAGTCAAATCGGTATGTGCTGAAAAAAAAAAATATTTTTTCGTGAAAAAATTTAAAAAATGTGGAATTAAAATTGTGTTTTTGGAAGTTCAATGAAAATTTATAAATTTAATAAAATTATTGCAAAAAATTGTGAAATAAAATTTAATTAAATTATTTTAAAAATCCAAGTTTGATAAGAATTGATAAGTGAGTTTTTGGAGCTTAAAAAAAAAAAATCATCAAAAGTGCTTAAATTAAAATAAAATTGACAAAATAATGTGCAAAATGAAATTTTCATTTAATTTAATTGATAAATTCATAATTAAAGTTCATAAATCCTTATCAATAATGACTTATCAGTCAAATAAAAAACCATTTGGTGTCGGTTACTGAGAAATAATTGTTAAATTAATCCATTGTGTACCATTTGAAGGTCTACTCTATGTCACATTGAGCATTGCTCTTATTCACAGTATGATTTTCACTTTCATCTGTGTTCATTATTTTGTTCCTCATAAATCAGCTTTAATATTCTTTATTGGTGAAATTTTTTAAGGTTTTAATGCTATTAACAATTTTTTTTTGGATTCTTTAATTCATATTACGACATACACTTGTAGATCTCATAAAACATGCTCGCTTAACAGCCTAATGACATTTGCGTAGAGAGTGGACAAATATCTATTTACGAATCTGTGTATATGAAATTATTCTCTCTCGATTTTTTACACTTAAATACACTTAAAAGTTGAGTTTATTGAGTCATTAAAATGTATGGGGATGGTTGGAAGTGATGGATGGGTTTTTGGATATGTATTTAAGGGATTTGAACCATTATAAATTAAGAAATTTATTTCTATTTCTAAATTTCAAATTTTCAAGGTTATCTTGAATTTTTTCTGAATTTAAGGAATTCTATATATATTCTATATCTAAACCCTCAAAAACATCACTTACAACCACCCCAACCGCCTAATTCTCAATATAATTCAATTATAATCAGTTCTTCTTGCTTATTCTCTCATTGAAGTCTTCCTCTACTCTTCTCAAAAAAACATCCTATGAGCGAACAAGAAAGTTCTTAATTTATTTTATCAGAGATTAAAGTTGACCAAAAAAATACTGGAACTATAAAAATATACAAAAAAAAATCTCAGTATTTTTTTCATTTCTTCATCTCTGTGAGAATCGGACAGGTTTTGACACAACTCGCAAAAAAAGCAACAGCGACAAAGAATTTTAATATTTTTTTGATACTAACATAGTCTTTATTAATGTACCACATGTGTATATAATATAAGAATCTGTAAATTAGACGGAGAGAGAAAATGTGATTAAAACTTATCAGACAAAAGCGTATTCTTGGTGGATTTTAAGAGTTTTTATTTATTTTTGTGATTAAAGTTTTAGTAATTTGGGTGATTTTTTAAAAGGTTTTTTGAGTCTAAAAATTTTGTGTTTTCATTTGTTTTGAAAATCAATAATTTTTAAATTTTTAACAATTTTTTGATCAAATTTTATAGATATTTAAAATTTTTAATGTTTTTATTCTGGTCTTAAATTATTAAAATCTGGTACCTAAATGATCTTTATTCTAGAAAAAGTTCTATCTCAATTTAAATTTTCGAGACTTAGAAAGGATTTTCAAAAAAAATCTCGGACTTTTAATAATAAATCTTGTATAATTTTGAATTCTAAGATAATGTTAAATTTATATTGAAAAAAGTCAAGACACATTCGAAATATTTTAAAATCTAGTACATTTTAATTTCATGAAAAATCTAGTACATTTTAGTTACATTCAAAATCTAGTACACTTTAGTTTCTTTTAAAATCTAGTATATTCATTGAAAGTAGTCAAGACACAATCTAGTCATTTTTTGTTAAAATCAGAGATCGAAGCCGACATTTTCGGCTTATTTCATTTTTTACACTTTTTGATAAAATTAAGCTATCTACAAAGTATTTTAGATATTCTAACTATTCTTTGGGTCATTTTCTATGATTCTGAGTCATATTTGATAAGATTAGAAGTTTAATACACTTCTAATCTTTACAAATATGACTCAGAATCATAGAAAATGACCCAAAGAATAGTTAGAATATCTAAAATACTTTGCAGATAGCTTAATTTTATCAAAAAGTGTAAAAAATGAAATAAGCCGAAAATGTCGGCTTCGATCTCTGGTTAAAATAGCTTAGACACCATCAAAATTTAGCACATTTTGTACTAATCTTCAAATTAAGTACTAGATTAATGTAATTTTAAAACCAAAATCCTGTAATGTGCGAACAGTAGAGTTAACAGTTGATTCGAAAACAATTTGAATTTTTTCGCAGTATAATAATTTGAAATTGAAAAATACGTTATTTCGAAAAATCATTTTTATTATGAAAATTTCGATGAAAATGCACTTTTACCAATTAATTGTTTGTAACTCCAACGCAGCATAGTTTAACCATTTTGTTTTTTCGAAAAAAAGTATTTGTTTACATAATTTTTTTTATAAAAATGTTCAACGGTAGAAAAAAATTTAAATCATTTCCGAAAATAAGAACCTTTCGAAATTTCAATTCCGAAAATAAGAACCAGTTCGCACATTACAGCCAAAATCCTTTCATAAAATGTCATCCACCCAAAATGAACATTTAACTTCCACTCCACTAACAAAAATACGCTGTAAAATTGTATATTAATATATGTCAAAGAGATAAACTGGAATAACACGAAATAATCCCTTTACACCTCAAAAGCAATCTATAACCTCCAAAAATAGTAAAAAAAATCCAATTTATAATTTCAGGATGACAATTTTTATCAATGCATTACAAAAAAATTCAATCCTAGTTTAAATGACGTCATTTTAGAGATATTTTTAAGAGGACGAATTTATTGAATGAAAGAGAAAAAAGAATTTTGAGCGTGTGAAAGAAATGTTATGCTATCAATATGGTGAATTCTATGGAGAATTCTTCAACGCCAAAGACTAACAATGGGCCTCGTGTGTCTTTCAATCGTGATGTACATGTTAAGAGATATGGTTAGTTTGACTTTTCCTTTGAATTTATCTCAATTAATTCAATAGAATAATTTTATTCAACACATGTCGGTAACATGCAGAAGAAAGATTGAAAAAATTACAAAAGTCCTCGTTTATATCGAGGGACTTCAGCGCATTTTTGACGCAGCGATTAGCAATTGATTAAATAGAAAAGAATGTCGAGTTTTAAAACTCTATTGCTGTTTCTTTAATCATAATGCATTTCAATAATAAGTTTAAAACTAAAGATCAAAATTCCTTTAAAATTGATTTTTATAATGTTCAATGCAAATAATAGCTTTACGATTTACCGGTTTTTTGAAATTCAAAATTTTCCATCAGCGAAAAATTTAAATTTCTGAACACATCCATTATTTTTCAAATTTCTAAACGCACTTATATTTGTTTTGTATGAAAAAAATTAAATGTTAATTAATTAAGGTGTATAAAAGAAAAAAAATTAATCCGAAATAACGGTCAAAAAAATTTCAAATTTTTTAACGGTTAGAAAAAATTCAAATTTCTCATCAGCATAGCTTTGCCCTGCATTGTTTACATATTTTTTTGAAATATAAAATCGATGAATTAAGCTATTTAATGAGTGTTTTTTGACTTTTCAATAAAAACGGCGGGAATAAAAACATTCAATGAAGCTATTAAAACAAGTCCGAGCTTGCTACGAAGTCTAGATCAAGAGATAATTGGGACCCGAACGACCGAACGACCGAACGACCGATCAAAGTGCATGATTGAGCTTCCTTTTTGAAAACAAGTTTTCAAAAATGCGCTAAAAAATTGAGTTAAAACGTAAATGACTTTTTATATTAAAATATTGATGATAAATTCTCAAGTGGGTGAATTAATATAATTTATTATTGGTATTCACTGTATTGGCATATTTTGAGGTTGTTGATGTGGTAAAGTTTGAAAGATTAAAATTACAATTCAACGGTTTTTGAAAAGATCTATTACCTAAATTAAATTTAGTTAAGACACAATTTTTCGAAATCTAATTTAGCCAAGACTCGAATTTTAAAATAATTTAGCCGAGACTCGAATTTTAAAATAATTTAGTCGAGACATGTTTACTATATAGAAGATAAATAAGGCACAAATAAATAAATATTAAAAAAAATAATGGTTAATCGCAAATTTAGTCGAGACATATTTCATTATTATGAAAATAACTGAGACACAATTTCAAACTAAAAATTAGAAATTAAGAAAATGACTTTTAAAAAAATCTTAGCAAAGACACAATTTAGTTTTATAAAAACAAATAAATCCGAGATACAATTAAAATTCAAATAAAAACCGTTACAAAATCATTGAAAATATCAAATTAAAATTAATTGCAATGCCAATTAAACGTGAATAAATGCAGACTAATGAGATAAGAACGAAATGATGATGTTCATTGATATAATAATAAAATAAATATACATAGACAGATCGACAGATAAATCAAACTATATTCATCACATATTTTATTCATTCACGTTCTTTTTTTGAGCATTTCCAAATATGTGACTTTTCCACAAACAACAACGAAATTACGATTTTTTATCCCACATTGATTCTATGTTATTCCTCTATTGTGCACACATTAACAAATGATCTTTACAATAGCTTTTCTGTTGAGAATGAAAATGAAAAAAAAAGAAAAAAATGTGCGACCAGTTGACGTTTGTTTATACAGCAGTAACTAATACTGCGATGATGATAAAATTCAGATGATTTTGCATTTGCCATTTGGTTTTAGTATTTTAGTAGTTTTCATTTCATTTGGATCTGTGGAATACACAAGTCGCGGAATCATCACATTTCACTATCTTTAGAAAAATATTTTTTTTTTTTTTATTTTTCTTTCATCGTGTCTATTTCTATCCATTCATCCATTTCGATGAGTCTTGTCTGCATTTACTATTAATTGATTGATAGGATTGGTAAATATGGCATATTTTTAATCTTTTGTTTTAATTGTTAAAAGGTTCATTATTACTAAACAATGACAATTTGAATTCTGACTCAAATTCACGGTCACAATCGCCTAATTTACGACGTCAATTACCGAATGACTTGTCTCACGAGGCTTTAGAAAGAGAGGCAGGTGAGTAAATCGTCCTGATTGGATCATATGTTTGTGTACATGCAAAAAATGTTTTGTTGTGGGTTAAAAATATTTTGGTAATTTTACGAGTAAATAGACACAATTTTACGTCTTGATCTGTGTTAAATGGAAGAATGATATAGCAAGAAACAGTTGCAATGCTTCAACAACTGTAAATTGAACTGAAAATAGTGAAATTTAAGAAAATGAAAAATTTGAAAAATGTTTGAATGTGTTAGTGTTCACATGAAATTTTGAAATTTTTACGACCGTTAAAATATAAAAATCCATTATTTACTGCAACTTAAGCATGTACGCATCCAACAAACCCCATGACACATGACATGTCATAATAATCAACAATAAAAAATGATTGTCAATTGTTAATTAAATTTTTTATATTATCACAATAACAGCCTTGGTGCTCGAGCAGGTCAACAGTTTTGGATCTTTGCCACATCGAAAGCAAGCATATAAAAAGCCATTACGACGAAGTAAATCTGACGCATCATCAAAAAAGCTTAAACGAAATTCCATTTTCAATTTCTTTAACAGTATACCGCCAGCTTCCACTAACTCGATCTCTAATAATAATAATGGTAGTAGCACAGACAACACTAAAACGAATGATCAGAAAATAATTGTAAATAATAATAAGAAAGTTGGACGAAGCAAAAGTGATATAAGTTCACAAAGTTTGAGACATAAGCGTGAAAAATATGGCAATAAGCTGCATATTAATGACAATAGTACCAATAACAATTTAATAAGTAGTGACAGTGATAACAACAATACTTCTTCTTCCTTAATAACAAATTCTCTTACTAGAAAGAAAATTCCATTGAGTCCAATAACAGAAGTCAATACACCACTGTTGGACGAAAGGAATTGTAGTGACTACTTTGAAGCTACTCCAGCTAATAATAATAAAAGCAATAACGTCGAGGGTGTCGAGGACTGTGAAAATTCATTGAAGCAACAACGTAGTAAATATCTATCAAAATCAATGGAATCAATGCACAGTTCACAAATGCCAGTTGAAAAGCTTCCGCTAACGAAGCACGTGAGGGTGGATAAAATAATTAAGCGCTTATCTGTCGAGAGATTATCGCCTCCACCCATTGCTGTCTTACAAGCTGGCGGCTTTTCGTACACAAATCCTCAGCTTTCGCCTAAAAGTCCTACTACTACTACTACCTTAATAATGCCAACATCACCCAGTAATACTAATAATCATAATAATAATTATTTTAATTTAAAATCTATGACACCAACTGTTGAGAGTCACATAGATGATAACAGCAATAATACTAATAGCCTTAACAATAGCAATAACCATAATAGTAACATTGTCTACACACAAGTAGTTTGCAATGATCAAAAAAATGCTGATGTTAATAAAACAATACAGAACCATGACATGCTACTTAAGACGAGCCGTAAACAGTCAGCAGCTAGTCCTAGCAATTTAATTACGAAAAAATATGATACAGTTGATTTTATCAATACAGCTTCAGACGTAAGGAAGCATCAGTCGCAGTCTGTGGACGAAATCGATAATATTGCATCAACGAATGAGGAAGAGCCAATTATAAAAGCAAATATTCGAAAACACATTCCAAGATATTCATCCAATACAAATATTGATAATTTAATTAATAACAGCAATAATCAGCATCAGCAACAGAATTACTACTTAGATAACGAATTTGATCGTCTGAACGAAATGCGTGAAACAGATTTTAATAATGGAATCGATGCCACATTGAGTAGTCGTCGTGAGATCTTGGAATCTCGCATAAAATCAAGAATAGGCGGCCTTCACATCAACAATGACAATAATCACACACGCTCAAATCCACCTACAATCCACAAGCGAACAACATACAACAAACATGGCTCAAATGAATTTATTAATAATCGCTTCTCGCCTGAACGAAAACATCATCATCATCATCTTGATCATTTTAATAAATCGTCATCGCCGACGAGAGTAAAGTATGATCAGCAACAACAGAAAACAACATCCACGACGTATTTGGATGATGGATCATTAATGAGGAAAAATTCGCATCATAGTCAAAAGTTGATTGATAAATTCACAGATTCGGGAAATGAGACGGATATTGTCGTTAAGAATAATAGTCACAACAGGAATCGGTATAGTTCCAGATTTAATATTGGGTATATATTACTATTAAGCTTGCATATTATACACGCCCATGTTTATTCTTTCATTGTTTTAAATTTATCGCATTTTTTCCTTAAGCAAATGCGCTTATTTGTTCACTTTAAATGGCTTACTTTGCGAATTGGATGTGTGAAATTTTGCAGCTAACTGTAATTAGGTTGTAAAGAATTCTTATGAAAAACTTTCAATTTTGTACAATTACTTGAATGTATTACTCAAATTTAAAGGTTTTTCAAAACTCAAAAATATTTGATTTTTAACGGATTTTAAAAATTTAAAAAATTTTGTACTAAAACTTCAAACAAAGAAGTACTGAAGTCTCAAATTCCAAAAATTTTGAGTTTAAGTGACAAAATCTTTTTATTTTCAATTAATTCAAAGCTCAAAAATGCTAAAATTTTCAAATTCAAAATTTCCGTTATAAATCGTAAAATATCCAAATTTCAAAAAATGCGCAAAATTCACCTCCAAATTATTCTTAAACATTCAAACTTCTAAAAATTCCATTAATAAGAACATATGTTTGCATTTTATTGCCCAACAGTCGTAAATGGAACTACGAGGATGACATAATCGAATGTGAACTATTCCTAATGAAGGAAAGAAAGCACACGGAAGAAACTTATCCTTATCAACTTGTTCGCACTTTCGTGTACCGTCAAAGCAGCAATAATGACGATAATTACGACACCGATCAAGATAAAAAGAATATTTTAAAGGAGTGGAAGCACAACAAGAAAATGACAAGAGAATTTATAAAGACACAAACGAAAAAGAAGAGTGGATTGGATAAGGTCAAAGAATTGTTCAAGTTGAGAAGTAATAAGCACAATGACGAAAATGAATTGAAGGCACGATACCGTGAATATTCACCGGATATAGAGCCACCACCTCAAAAGTCAATAAATCCACAACAACCAAGCATAGTCAATCGAAGACGTCTTAGTACACCTACAGCTAGTCCCATGACATCAAGTCGTTCAAAGTCATTACCGCCAAAAGTCGTGAATAGGAATGCATCAACAGCAACATCCACAAATACATTAAAACGAGAAAAACAGCAACAGTCAAGCACGAATGGAAGTCATCAGAAATTTAATTGGTTTGCATCATTGGATCGATTGTCGAGAAAGAAGAGTCGAGTAGGTCAATGATGGATTTAAGCTTTATGGATATAAATTTTTAACTTTTTATGATGTTCACTTCTATTTTAGGATCTTTCGTCGAATCCCCCAACAATTGACCGTCGCTCAAATTCAAATTCATCGTCTATAACACGTGCAAAATCGTCAAGTATGAAAAATATTTCATTGTCAAATGGATCGAGCAAGAATTTGAGATTTTTTGGTGACACTGATTTGGATGATGCAGGCAATAAGTAAATGGAGTTATGCAATTGAAATTAAGAGGATTAGTTGCTATTGTTTTCTTTTGTTTTAGGATTAAATCTTCATCTCATTATGATGAGGCACGAGAGAAAAGTTCATCACTTCAGAATTTGAATTCAGCTCGACGTACGAGACAGTCTAAATCGGTAAATATTTTTAAAGTTTAATCTTAAGATTTAAATTAAATTCGAAGATTAAAGCTCAAAATTTGAATTTGAAAAAATCGTTAAATTTTGAAATTTAAAATTCCCAAAAACCGTTAAATTCTCAAAATTAATTTTTCCATTTAGGTCTCAAGATCTCGTCAAGAACTCATCAATATTGCCGAAAGTACATCCGATGAAGCAGGCGAGAAGCCTATAATTCGTAGTAGGCCAGTATCTCCAGCAATTAACAACTACCTGCCTCCACCAAGACCACCAAAATCTACAAAACTTGTTCGATCAGTCTCGACACTTCCTCGTCCATTACCGAGAAAATCTCTTGGACATGAAACAGTTGAACATGACTCATATTATCCACGATATAAAGGTGACAGTAATCTTGAATCAGATTCCAATTTTTCGACATCACGAAGGCTTCGTAATAGCTTATCTGTCAGGTATTAATTTAATTAAAATATTCAAAAAAATTTTTGCTACTTTTTATCAACTATTTTGTGTAGCCGTGAAAATCTTGGACGCGACAGATTTGATAGCGATGCAAGTCAACGTAGTGTTGTTTATCTTCATGCGAGTGTCGTTGGTGATATTCCACAGACATATGGACGCAAATTGTCAGGCAAAAATAGTGTGAGAACTGCTTATAATGAGGAACAACCAATTATTAGGACAGTTAATAGTTCACTTAACATGGAAGCTCCTTGGAAGCCAAAGTAATAGAATTTACTGACATTTAGGACTGAATTTAATAATTTTGGATAATTTTAGGTTCATCAGCGATGGATATGAGATTAATTACAGTAATGATCAAAAGGTATTGTAATCTGTGCTAATTCTTATGTCTAACAGCTATCAAATTTCTTTTTAATGAGTTTCTGTTGTGCATTTTTGCGAGACTAATGTGTTTGTTCACATTGCACTTGATATTTGCTAAGTATCGTCATTGACCTTGATACTTGAAGTTTTTTTTATGAATGAACTTGAATGTTGTGGTTCATGACGATAAATATTTTAATATGACTTAATTTTATGGTTTTAAGTTGAAGATTAAAACAAATCCTCAGATTTAAAATATATCTTAAGATTAAAAGTAAATCCAAGGATTTAAGAAATTTTAAGTTCAAAATTTGAACTTTAAATTTTGAAATTTTTAAAATCGTTAAATTTTGAAATTTTGAAAATCGTTAAATTTTGAATCCTAAAAATTCGCTAAATTTTCAAACGCAAAAATGCATTCAAATAATCTTTAATTTTACAGCAACTTAACATTAATCTATCTAATTCTAAATCTATTCCTCTATTTCTTTATTTCCAATGTTTTTTATCATCACAGAACATCAATTAAATCATTTCTCATCAATATTATGAAAATATTCTTCGCTTTGCTTCAGCGTCACATTATTTTTTTCATAGCTCACACACATCTGCTCTATAATGTCATCATCATTATATTCTTAATCTCACAAAAAAATAATCGTTTATTTAACTAATTATGAGCTTTATACAGGAATTTGAAACAGAAATTGAATTTATTTTAGGATTTTGAGAACAGACGTAAATTTAGGAGTAAAAGTGCGACAAGAGAGAAGAGCAAGTGGGATCGAGAGGGACAAAAAAGGACATAATCTCAGATATATAATATTGACGTTAATATAAAATAAAAAATGATTAGTTTTACTACTTTATAATTCCTCCATAAAATGATTAAATATCATAACTTTTTTTTCATTCGTGTCCATTTTTTTCACGACATTGAGATAGAAATAAAAATTTAAAAAATGATTTTTTACTAACTTCAAAATATGGAAATGAAATATAACATGTCGACTAATTTATAAGGCATTAATAAATCAATGTTACTAATTTTTACTATAAAAAGGCTTTTCAATGACTTTCATTTCAGAAATTTTCGTTAATGATGTCAAATTCAACGATATTTTCAAATTTGAATTTTAACGGAATTTTCAAATTTAAAACATTTTTGAACTTTGAACTGCTTTGAACTTTGAAAAATTTCAAATTCAAATTAACCGTTAACTTGAAATTTGCTTGAAATTCAAATTTTAGACGTTACTGACTAACTGAAATCAGATCAATTAACTTTTGGAAACAAAGTAATTCAGTTCCACTTAATTTTTATTCAAGTCACGCATCAATAAATTATGGAATACGAAATTTTAATTTTATCAATAAACTATGCTTATAACTTACTTGTGACGAATGTTTTTTCATAAAATACTGTAAATCTTCAAACAGGTACATTCTTATACTTATAGCTAATCAAATAATAGTTATTGCCGTTCATTTGTGAAATACTTAATAATGTCATTTTCTTGATACCATTTACGTGCTTTGTCAACCCAATCGTTGTTGTTTAATGCTCGAGGACTTGGATGTGCCAATAATTTGCAATCAATTAATTCTGAAATAAGATTCTTTTTCTTGAGATCCTTGATACGGTCATTTGCGTAACTGCCAATACTGATAATTGTTTGTGGATTGAAGACTTCGATGGATTGTGCCAAATTCTTTAAGCAGACTTCATTTAATTTTGCTTTTGCTGGTCCCTAAAATGTATTTTTAGGCATTAGTGACATGTTGACAATTTCAAATGCGAAAATCTATACCTTAATTTCTGTTGGAGTAATATTTCGACCTGAAGTATGCAGGAATGCAAATGGACAGATGTTATGAACAAAGCAGTTAGTGAAGAAGTTTTCAGGCTGTCCACAAAGTTCTTGAATCAATCCCCAAAATCTCTTACCACTTGGTTCCTCCTTGGTACACTAAAATGACAATTTATAGGATTTATCCTACATAAAGGAACTAAAAAAAATTCAAACTCACATCAAATCCTTCAACTGGCTTCGACGCAATCTCAATTTCAGGCTTTCCAACATGACCAGACAATTTCATCCAATTCTTAACAGTTCCAACATGACCAAAAGGTACGCCAGTTTGACTCATACCATTAATTCCAGGATTCATACCCAAGAACAAGACTTTTGGTGCCTTTTTGAGATACTGCTTTAAATAATTCTTATGGACGTCTGCTGCATAATCCAAGCTGTTGTAAATTGCCCCAATATTCTTATCAGACTTGCTGAATTCAATCTGATTGAGTTCCTTGCCTATAAGAATATTGTTGGAATTAAAAATTCATTCTTACTGGATCTAAAGTTATTGAACTAAAACTTACACAATTCTTGTTCTAGTTTCCAAATCTTTTCCCAAGACATCATTTCAAATGTTATAGATACAGACGGTACAATGTTAGCTTCTGAAATCTCTGTATCTTTTGTTGTTCCTGTATCTTCTTCTTTTTCGTCGTCGGCAAGTTTCAATTTCTTTCGAAGCATTTTTCTGTGTTAAGCTACAAAGGATTTGATGATATTTGATGTGTATAGGATGGAGTTGAGTGTTAGCCGTTCACTTGATGTAGTTTTGACTTTAAATACTTATGATTAAGTTAAGTAATTTGAGAAATTATTTTTTTGAGATCCAAAATTGTTTATTTTTCTGTTTATATTGAGTTTGAATTTTAAAAATTCGTTATTTTGAAGGATGAAATTTTTTTTTGGAAAGATCCTTGAAAATTGCAGAGGATGAATGATTAAAACTGCAAAATATGTACTGTAAATGATGAATTCATAGCAAAAATTTAATTTCCTAAATAAATCTATCAGAAAATTTAATAATTAAAATTTAATAATCCTAGGATTAAAATTAATCCTGATTTTTTAAAACCTCAGATTTAATTTTAATGACAGGATTTATATTTTCCAATCTAAATTTCAAAAGATTTAATTCAAATTCGTTTTTAAATTCTGAAAAAGAAAACAACAAAAAGGATCAATTTTTCTCTCTATTCCATCTTTATTTACTACATTCTTACATACAATTCTATTTCCATTATTTTTTTTAAATTTTATAATTTAAATGAGGAATCCAATTTTTTTTAACACCAGATTCTTCATAATTTTTTTTATATTAAAATTTTTATTAAAAGCAATGAATTTTATGCTTTAAAAAGCAACAAAGTACAATTTGTTTTTAATTTTGTATTATTGCAAGGAGGAAAAAGGTATTTCAGTAAGGAAATCTCAAATTTTTTTAAAAAGTTTCAAATTTTTCTAAGAAAAAAAAAATATATGCATGACTTAATATGTCTCTGGATTTTAGGAAAATTCATTTAAAAATCTTTTTTATTATTATTGTTTGAAAATGGTAAAAAAATATTAATTAAAGTTTAAAAAAAATCATCTCAAAATAAATATTCGTTGGCAAAAAAGAATTGATTTTTGAACATAAAATTAAAGAAAATTTAAAGATTATTAAAATTAATATTAAAAAATAGAATTAAAGACGACGACGATCATTTTTTTTATGTTTAAACGCGGACTTCGCGGATTTTTTGTCCACCGGTGGACATTCAAGGTACTACGTACGATTCAATTATCTACGACATAAACTTTTAAAGCTTAAAAAAACTCAATTCGGCTTTTCTTTTTTTTAAATTAATTTTTTTTACTTAACATAACTAGTTGCGATACGAACATTTCCCCATGCTTTTGCAAAAATGGGAATGAGGAAATTTAAACGCGACGACCCGAACACGATAAATATTTTATTATTTGGAGGAAAAAAATGTACTTAAATAAATGAAAATTGACTATAGTTTCACAATTAAATATCACCACTTTTTATCAACGTTTTTTTTTCTTTACTTTTTTTTGAGCACGAAACGCGATTTACCGATTATCATTTAGTTCCTTTTAAGTATAGTTATTTTAAATTATAAGATCATTTTCAGTTATCACGACAACGGCGGAAATTTCAGTTTTTTTTTTTGTTTCAATTATTCATTATTCAATATTTGTATTATCGATTCCGTATTATTTTATATTCTCGTTATTATTATTTGCTTTGATATTATCCGTAGTTTATTATTATTTTAGCACGATTGTTTTGTTTGTATTATTCAGGATTATATGCAAGGACAAGCTTTTGAGTACTTTACTGTTTTGTGTTTGCAATGTGGATTAAAAATAGGATATTTGTTGAATTATTGGGTGTAACTATGGGTCTTATGGGTGGTATTAAATTAATCATAATTTAAATTAAATGATCAAAATTCTGATTACTGTCCAGGCTTCCGAAGATTATAATCTTGAAAAAATCCCATACAAAGATTATAATTAGAGACAAATAAATTTCGCATCTATTTTTTGGAATTTTCGCATCTATTGCCACAAAAAGCCGAAATTTCGCAACTATTTCGTAAATTATGCGAAATTTATCTGTCTCTAATTATAATCTTTGATTTTTTAAAGATTAAAATCTACGGAAGCCTTGTTTACGGACTATCATTTGACCTAAAAGAATTTTAAGTAAATATGAATATTATCGATTATCAAAGATCATAAAATTTTCAATCATATTCACACCAAATTTTCAATTTGGGTGAATATATTGCTTTTGAGTAAAACTGAAAACCACATTTTCTAACTTGCTGCTTCAGGATTACAATTTTATCCCATACTGTCTATGGTGGAAAGTCTGTGCCTGAAAATACCAATCTAGCAGTGAAAACCGCATCTCATTTGGTGCCTCCAGTCAAGAGAAATCGCAAAAAAACGCATTCTGTCATTTAGCAAGTTAGCAAGTTAGCAAGTTAGCAAGTTAGTTTCCGCGATAACTCAATTTTAACGAAACGTTAAGACTTCGGGTTTTTTTGCATTTGATTAATATTGGCCCAAGGAAAACCGGTATAGTTTTTGGAGTCATGAGCTGCTTCCTGTGAGGCACAATGGACGAAAATGTGCCATTTTTGACCTAAAATATGCAAAAAATTTACATTTTCTTTAATATCTCAGACATAACTTAACCAAATGATTTGAAATTTTCGGTGTTAGATTAAGCATTATTTAAGGTATAATTCACACTATAATGACAAAAAAATTTTCATGCGCAGTGTAACAAAAAAGTTGAAAAATCGAAAAATTTTTCGTCGGCGCCGACGCAGGCTGTACTTTAGTTATAGTGCTAAATGCGCGCTGAACAGATGTAGGGTTTTAAAACGATTAATTATGATGTAATCTATAATCAGTAGATAAAGTTTAATTAATTCTAATTGAAATCAAAAGAAGTTCTACTGGTGGTGTGAATATACCCATGAAGCGTGATCCGCTTCATTACTAGTTTGATTCTAGAAATAAAATTTAATTTTAAGTTGGCTCCATAAGAGAATTTTAAGATTTATCGTTAATTCATTTGAAATTCTTAGAATGATGCAATAAAATTTAAAATTTATGAAGATGCGATGGATTTCTAACGGAAAATTTTTAAATTTGAATTTTTGATACTAAACTGAAAATCTGAAAATGTTTAAGCAGCTTCTAGTACCAATTTTATAATATATGAATTAAGTTTTAGTACAAAACTTAAATTTCAAGTTTTTAATAATCATTTCAAATTCAAATGTTTTTAGTACAGAATTTAAATTCAAATGTTTTTTGTGCAGAATTTAAATTCAAATGTTTTTAGTACAGAATTTCAAATTAAATTTTTTGTACAAATTTTAAATCTATAAAAAATTTAAATGTTTTGTAAAATTTTTGACATTTAAGTTTTAGACAAAAATTTTAATTCTTAAATGAAATTATCGTTTCAGGTGCCGGTTTCTAGAGTATACCCTCGAAACCCACTCTAGACTGGCCTATTAATTCAAAAATTTAAATCCACCGAAATATAATATAACTTAAGAATTTCAATGTTAAAGACTTTTTTCATATGAAAATCTGCACAATTTCCCGCCATAAAATATTCAAAAGCTTATCCTTACTCAAACCCATTATCATGTATTATCAATAAAGTATTATAATCTAGTATTATAAGTTTTATTATTATTATGCTTTGCTTGAACAGATATTACTTTTTTTATTGATCATATTATAAATTTTCATTAGACAATTTTCAGATATAATCCATTCAACTTTTAAACTTTTTGTCAACCTTCATTTGTTTGTATTTTTGATAATTTTTTATTTGGCAAAAAGAAATAAGTTTTTTGATCACTAACCTTGTGTGCATTCTTACTAGGCTTGCATTCTCACAATCATTCATTTTAAATACAAGTCATTGAGTCTATCCGAAAATTGCTTACAAAAAAATTTAACTGAATGTTAATTAAGATATTTTTAATTTTTTTTTTTTGTTACTATGAGAATTTCTTTTTTTTTCATTAATTTTCAGTCTTTTCTTTTCATCTTGAAAAAGCTTATTATTTTTATATCGGTAAATTAATTCTTTTTACATGTTGCGTATCTAAAAAAATATTAACACTATGATACAAAAGAGTACCAAAAAATTTTACATCTTGAACTAATTTTAATTTTTCATCTTTTTTATTTAGGTATTTTTTTTTTTTAAATATCTGTTCAAACCAAAACTTTATCAATCTTTCAATTTTTGTCTCTTTTTTTAAGATTATTTTGTTCAGTTCCGATGAAAGCTCGATTTATTTCATAATATTTTTTTTCTTGTATCCTTATGTGACAAACGCGACGACGACGACGGTCACTTAATTTTTTTATTTATATTTTCTTTCACGGACGCGGCAATAAACGAACGCGAACGCGCGATTTTTTATTTATTTTAGTTTCCGTTAAAATTTTTTATAATAAAAATAATTATAATCAAAAAATTGTTTCTCATGTATAGTAGTAAATAGAATATAATCCTCAAAAAATTAATTCATTAGTATCATAAATATTAGGAGGGATGGGAGGATGGGGTTCGAGATTTGAAGGTGTGTGGTTGCAAAATTGAAATTTTTTAATTTAAATCTTTGAAGTTCGATTCAAATTTAAAGTTTCAACTGTTGTTTTAAATTTGAAATCTTTAAAACTTAAAATTTTAATTATCTTTTATTTGAAATTGCAACTGTCATTTTGAATTAGAATTCTTTAGTATTTAAAATTTTAAATTCTTTTATATTTGAAATTTGAAATCTTTAGAACTTAAAATTTGAAATTTTTTAGTACATCAAATTAAAAATTTTTTTTAAATCAGATTAAAAATTTTTTAGAACAAAAAATTTGAATTTTTTAGAACTCAAAATTTTGAAAAAGTTGAATTTAACGGATTTTTTGTTTCAAATTTTGTTGGAAATGGATTTGTAACGGTTTTTCTTAAATTTTATTTAATTTTCCCTTTAAATGAATCTCATTTTAATTTTTAGTGAATTTTTCAAGGAATTTACAAGATCCACACACCCACAGTCCTCAAAGGAATTTAAGGAAGTTACTTTTTCTGGTTTTTCAACTATCGTTCACCCTACAATTTTGCTTATTATTATTACTACATATTTTACTTTTTTTATTATATGCAAAATATTAGAATCATGCATTAGCTATGCAGAAAATATATATGTGTGCCTCTTTACAGATATTCATGCAATATATGTATAATTCACATTGAGCTTTAACTGAGATAGAAATTAAATTTTACCAGCTCAACTTTTTTATCATAATTCACATTGAATATTATTAAAATTGATATTTTTTTTTTGTTTTTATTATAAAAATTTTAGAAAATTTCAAGGAAAACTGTTTTGTGTTTTGAGGAAAATGAAAAACTATTGTCTGATGGATTTTTTTTATGGTTGAATAAATCATTTCTTTATATGTGTTTTTTTTTGTTACTTTAACTTTTAGAAAACTTTATAAAATTAAAAAATAATTGTTTAAAAAATTTCAATATGTCATCAAAAAGTAATAAATTTTTTTAAGGGATATTGATTTCTGTTCTAAATCTTTTTTTCAAATAAAAAAAGAAGGAAAAAGTGTGATTAAAATTTTGTGTCATTTTTCTCAGCTAATAACACGAAGTTTTATAATTTCTTTTAAAATATTTATATCTCACATTTAAATGTATTTTTTGTATGTTAATGATTGATTTGAAGAATTAGCATTATTAATGAGAAATGTATGGAGTAAGATATTATTATTATTATATTTTAAATGTCATACATCGCATTGAGTCGTTCTGCTAATTGTGGTGGAAATTGGTCAACAAAATGTCGCCAATTCTCATCTCCAACTTGCGTTTTGAAACCGTGAAGAATCTGTTGAATAATAATTAAGAGAGTTATTAGCATTAGATGATAATTAAGGTGTTAGTTAAGTCGACAGTGAATCATTAAAAAATTTTAATTGTATAATTAAAAAATAACGATCAAAATTTATTTAAAATTAACGGATTTTTCAAGTTTGAAAAATAAAGTTCAAAATTTGAACTTTGGCATTTAAAAAAAACGGGTCGTTGAAATTTAAATTTGAACTACTGTATTTGAACTGCTGTATTTTAAATATTTTTGACCGTTAAATTTTGAATATTTTTTGACCGTTATATTTATTCAAAATTTGACAACTTACATTCTTCAGCATCTCATGTAAATCTGGTTTTGGTTGACTCCATGAAGCAGCTGCATCGCAGAAGAATATAAAATCGGGAACAACACCAGACGGATTTACAGATATCATTTGACACATGCCACGAAAGGCTGAATCCTTTTCCTCGTTGTCACGAATATTTCGCAACGATGAACACCTAAACATTTAATTAATACATTAATAAATTATGCAATAATAAAGGCTCGTCAAAAAAATTATCACAAATAAAGGTTTGACTGTTAACAATGAAGAATTAAGGAATTGAACTAAACAAAATAAATTTTTTTACACACCACTGTCTGACAAATTGCTGTAATGAAGGTGCAACTTCCATCGGACACACAAAACCAAGACGACCAATCGTAATTGCTAAATTTAACCAAAAATAAAAGTAAAAAAAAATTAAACTTTTGAAATAATTGATAATTGATAAAAATTACACAAATGGGAAACAAGTTAAATAAATCATATTTTAAAAGCACAATTAATATAATTTAATTAAAAATTAGTGTAAAAAACGAGGTCAGTGTAGACGCTGAGAAATCGATTTAGTCACAATTTAATATTTTACCTGTATTTTCAAGGAGAGTTTTTGGAGTATTTTGACTCTTAATTATCTCAATCAATTGTTGAAGAACCATTGGAATAAAAGGCTTTGTGTCAGCACCAAGCTTTATACTAATCTCCCCAATTGCCCATGTTGCATTATTACAAACTGAAATATATTCGGGATTTAAATTGTTACCCAAAATAGGTAAAAAGTCGGAAATGTATGGATGAACGTGTGGGAAACATGCTTTTGTTAAATCTCCAAGAAGCGCGAAGGATGATTGTCGAACCTACAAGAATTAATAATTCATGAATTAACGGATTTTTAATATTAAAAAAATAATAAATTTTTAAATTTCAAAATTTAAAAATCAACGAAATTTTAAAATTTAAAAATCAACGAATTTTTGAAATTTAAAAATTAACGAATTTTTCAAATTTAAAAATTAACAAATTTTTGAAATTTAAAAATAATTTAGAACAGAAAATTCAAATAACTTTAGTACAAAAATTTCAAATCCAAAAAAGTCGTTAAAAACTCACCTCAGGCATCGAATCTTGCATGCATTGATAGAGCAATTGCATTATATTGCTACTCATAACCAGTGACTCAATGTGAATGTCCAACCCTTCAGCTAATCCACTTAATAAATCCAAAGCTACAATCATGAAATCTTTATCCGGTGAGTCATAATGTCCAGGTGAAGTTGTGCTAGCAATCTCTTGATTTAATGTCTGTTGTATTAATGATATGCATCGACGATAAACAGGCTCACAGTAAGGAAGAAATCCACTTTGAAGTGCTGTTGCAACACTCGAAAGACATTCAAGTAGTGGAAATAAATCTTTATCTTCATCTTTAAGCATGTTCCATTTTTGAATAAGTGGTGGCATTAATAAATTGATGTATTCGGACTTGTTAAGATGATGTCCAACAGAATCAGCCAATGTTCCAATAGCATCGTAAAGTATGAGAAGATTTTTATGTTGATATTTACTAAAAGCGAAAACTAAAGTTTTTAGAATAAATCCTAAATAAGGAACTAATTCGGTGCATGCTTCCTCTTCTAAACTTGCAAAACTAGAACATGCTGCTTCCTGAACTCTCTTATTTGCATCCAAAATTCTCTTGAGTAATTCCTCAATTAATGGCTTTAAATATTGATCGTGTGGCTGTGATACGACCCAATGAGCATAACGTGACAATGTCCAACACGTAATTGATCGTACTAATGCTTTCTTATCGCTCAAACAGTTAATTAAGAATGGAATAAGTTCGGGTAAATGCGGAATCATACCGTTCATGCAACCTTCAGCAATAGCACCTAATGCAAGTATGCCACTTTCCTTAATAACCCATTGCTCATGAAATAATGTCTCTTTTAAGATTGGTAATAAAATTGGAAGAATTTCATCCTTAAAGACATTAGCAAGAATATCTAATGCTGCTGCTGAACATTTTCTTAAATTCCAATCACTTAAATTTGAATCATCAACTAATCCATCATCTTCCTCATCGGAATCTCCAATATCAGCATCATTTGGTGTCTGATGTAAATCACCTTTAACTGTATGCGTTCTGGATTTATGAAATCTTGGCTTTATGTCTTCATCTCTATCCGGAATGAATTCGTCTTCTTCGACATCACCTTTCAATATGATTATATCAATTTCGGAATATTTCATGCCTTTAACTAAGACAGGTGCTAATTTATGAAGATGTGGACCAAGTACTTCCTTACAAACTGGATGTTCAGCAAGTGATAACCAAAATTCACATGCCTCTAATGCTGTATCATCATTATCTTGTGTACGAACGAGCATATATTCAATAATTGAATTCATATGTGGCATTAAACGATCAATTCTGACATCCAATAACATTACTAAGCCTCGACATACATTCTTTCTTACTTCATGATCCTCATCACTCGATAAATGAAAGAGATTTTCAATGAATGTATCAATATGAATCATAAGTGCTTGAGTACGATGAATGATGAATTGATTAATGCAGGCAATCGCATGTGAACGTATTTTTGGACTTGAATGGCGAAAAAATTGTAGAAACTTTGGAATCATAATATTTAATGGTCGATTTAATTCATTACTGTCGAGGACTTCAGCCGAATCTTCACAAATTTTTTGTAAAGCACCAAAAGCACCCTCACAAATACTATATTCTTGACTGTCCAACATCTCACAAAGTGTAGGCAAAAGTTCTGGCCAATTTAAAATTCCTCCTTTATTGGCAATTGTTGTTATTAATATGCCTACAGTTGCACGAATTAAAGGCGATGGATCACCTAGTGCCATTAAACATTCCTTCTTGATATATTCAATGATTTCAGGTTGTAAAGATGATGCATGTATTTTAATATTATTCTTCAATATGAGTCCACTTAATGAACGCGTCGGTTCATCTTGCGTTGTTAATTTCGTGAGTACATATATTAAATAATTATTAAAATCAGGATATCGATTTAGTTCCTCTAATTTCTAATAAATTAAAATGAGAACGAAAGGAAAAAAAAAATTTATTAGTCATTAAAGATCCAGTGAAAGAATCAAACAAGGAAAATGTGTGACTTACCAATTGAACATTTCTTTGAATTTGATTATCTGTCGACTGGCTCTGTTTAAGTAGCGTTATTATTTGATTTAGTCCTTCAGCCTGTGGCTCCCAACTTGCCATAATTAATGATTAATGTAATAATGCTGTGTTCTGGAAGGAATTTTTATTAATTCACTTAATTTGTGACTTTTTATCTTTGCATTTGTTTTGTTTGGAAACTTTGGATGCTCTTGATGTTAATTACCTTCGTTAATGCTGAATGTGATGCTTTTAAACCAATATTTTTAATTTTTTTAAGAATATATTTTTTCTATTCTGATTTTTAATACAGGGGGCTGATCACTTGAAAAAGTAAAAACTTTTAAATTCTCATTTGACCGTTATTTTTAGTACACAATTATTTTCTTTTATTTCTACAAATTAGGTACCAAATATATAAGGAATAACAGTATCAATTAAGTTTTTGATCACTTTTTTTTATATATTGTATTAATGAGAAAATTTATTAGGTATTTGACAAAAAATTATGAAAAAGGAAAATTATTTAATCTTGACAGACTTCTGTGAGCTTATTATTAATCAAATTATGAAGCGCAATAATGGAACGAACTAATGAAGCAAGGTAAACAACCAACATTTGATCATTAGTCTTGATGTAAAGTGTATCGGTAAAGTTGTCATGACTGATGTCGGGTAAGAGATTAAAAATATCCTGCATTTGATACATAATTTGATGATTAATTGGCATTTCGCCTTTTCCGACTTTAAGTAAATACTCTTTAATGTCACGCAATTGAAGATTCAGTCCTTTTAAGCCAAGCAATTGATTTGTCACTTTCTGTGACAAACTTCCAACTGTCGTGTCTTTAATGTCTCTCAATAAATGTTCAACACCAACTTCTTCAGCTTCCTCGGCACCAATTGCACTGTCAATCAATAAAAAAGATCCAGTAAGGAACTAAATTAACATTTTAAGGACCTTAATTACCTTGGAACATGTTCAAATGTTTTCTTTGTTAATGTACCGTCTTCATGGACTTCTTCAACTGCAATATATGCTTCTGTTGGCAGTCCCAGTTCTTTTGGACGTGCATCGATGATGACTAAAACTGAATTTGGACAATAACGTCTCAAAAGTTCATTAATTGCAATATCATTTTGATGCAATTTTGGTCCTGTATGATACCATCCAACAACTCGTTCACGAGCATTTACTTTCTTAAACATTCCATACATGGATTCGAGATAATCATGATCCAAAAACCATACACTTTTGTCCTTTTCGTCTTCATCGAATGGAACTAAACAGACACAAAGGGAAGTTGATTTATTAATGGAATTAAGACATTTATTATGTTAAGAACTCACCAGCAAAGCTATTTGAGACATCTAGAATGCCTTTAGCTTTCCAGCAACCTAACAAAACTCCAACAACTCTTTTTTGATTGCCGATTTTGCTCATTCGCGTAAAATGATCCACAACGGACAGAAGAACAAGCGGATGGATGATTACTTTAGTTGTTGAATATTCTCCAGGCATTTTGATGCTTTTATGAGTTAATTAAACTAGGTTTTATGCGAAAATTTATTCTTTTTTAATTCTTCAAAATGCAAGTCACTAAAATGTACACTTTTAGGCTCGATTTTCAAGTTGTGTAACAAGAAAACGATTTTCCTGAATGCGTTCTAAAGTTTGAATTTTTTATGACCGTTATTTTCTTCGGTGATTTTATGGTTTGTTTTAGCTTAAATCGTCTTGTTTTTGGTAAATTTTAGTTAAATTAAGTATGATTTGAAGACTGTATTGAGAAATTTTAGTCAATAAAGTTGTAAAGATGTATTATCAAGATTAAATTGTGTACTAAATTTAACGTTAATTTGAATTTTGAATTCTATTAAAATTCTACATGAAAATTCCCGAAAATTCAAAAAAATCTGTAACGGAAATTCCAAAGATTAATTTAAGCTTTAATAAAGCTAATGAATTGCTTAAATTTCAATATAATTGTGATTATAAACATCCGTCGAACATAAACAAAACAAAAGTCGACATTTCTGAACATTTTTTCTCATTCTGGATCACGTCAATCGGCAAAAAGTTATTAGTCCAATCCACGAGTACATAAAATTTGAGAGGAAATCATAGAAATTTAATTACAGCATTAAAAACTCCTTTTCTACTTGAGGACATTGGACAAATAGAACGTAAGTGCATTAAACTACAACACGTGCATTAAATTAAGTCACTTCCTGTTGAATTTCCTTAAATAAACATGAAATTTATTTGTGAAAATTTCAAAAACATATTTTCAAGAATTTCAATCTATTTTTATCTATTTGCAATTTCTAACTCATATTACGTCAATATTTCCGCATTAACGCGAATAATTACTGTATATTAAGCATGTACTTTGAGTAGATGATGCAATAAATGTTTGTTTTTGGTTATTTGTTGGATTATCAATTTTTGTAACTTCATAATAAAAATTATCTTCTGATTCTTATCAGTTAAACAACATGGTAACTGAAGAAACAGCTACAAATAGCGATGCTCAATCGAAAAAGGCAGCAAAGAAGCAAGCCGCAAAAGCTGAGAAAGCTGCAAAGGTAATTTAATTTGAATTACATTTTTAATGAGCATCTCATGACTCATACAGATCGCATTTTTTTTTTTTGTAGAAAGCAGAACATAAGGCATCAGAAAAGGGTCAAAATGACAACCAAGATGAAGCTTCTGGTGAAGATTATTCAAAAGACAAGTACGGTCATTGCAAAATGATTCAATCTGCTGAGAAATTATCGGAAAGAAACTTCATTCCTGTACATCAATTAGGTGACTCATTAGGCGCAAAATCGTCAGTTTGGGTGCGTGGGAGAATTCATACATCAAGATGTAAAGGCAAGCAATGCTTTATCGTCTTAAGACAACAATCGAGTACCGTTCAAGTCCTTATATCCGTCAACGAAAACATCTCAAAGCAAATGGTCAAATTTTCTGGATCGTAAGTTTATTAACTTAATCTTGTATGCTGTAATTTAACATTTATGCATTATTTTTTAGAATTCCTCGTGAAAGTATTGTCGACATTCATGCAAATATCATTAAAGTTGATCAAAAAATTGAATCATGTACTGAAAAGGATTTGGAATTACATGCTATCGAGATCTATGTTGTGTCACAAGCTAAAGCTCAATTGCCTTTACAAATTGAAGATGCTGCACGTCCTGAAAAGAAAGATGATCCAGACAGTCTTAATATTCGCGTAAATCAAGATACACGTTTAGATAATCGTGTTTTGGATCTTCGTACACCAGCAAATCAAGCTATTTTCCGTTTAGAAGCTGGCGTTTGCAAATTATTCCGTGACATTTTAGCCAATAAAGGATTTGTTGAGATTCATACGCCTAAAATTATCTCAGCGGCTAGTGAAGGTGGTGCTAATGTTTTTACCGTCAGTTACTTTAAGGAATCGGCATATTTGGCACAATCTCCACAACTTTATAAACAAATGGCAATTGCTGCTGATTTCGATCGTGTCTTTACTGTTGGAGCTGTTTTTAGAGCTGAAGATTCAAATACTCATAGACATTTGACGGAATTCGTTGGATTGGATTTAGAAATGGCCTTTAAATATCATTATCATGAAGTTCTTGAAACTATTGGAAATACATTCACTGAAATGTTTAAAGGATTGCGTGACAAGTAAGTTGGTTCTAATGTTTTGCAAACGGAAGTGTTGTTTTTATTCATTATAATCGACATACTGAACTTAATGAATTAAATATTTACTTTTTTAAGTGTACATTTGCTGTATTGCTGTATATTCTCACGATATTAATTTAACGGTTTTTGATTATTTAAAAATTAACAGCTATTTATGTTTTAATTTTTTATTTGAAGAAATTTGAATTTAAAAAAACCGTTAAATTTTTAATGGCAATTTAACGGATTTTTGAAATTCAAATTTGAATTTTTTATTTGAAGAAATTTGAATTTTCAAAAACCGTTAAATTTGTAATGGCAATTTACCATCAATAATTGATTCCTAATGACCTTCCATTAAAATTAAACCAATAATTCTCTCATTATCATCCAATTAGCTATGCAAATGAAATAAATGCAGTTGGACAACAATACAATGTCGAACCATTCAAATTCTTGGAACCACCATTAAGACTAGAATTCCATCAAGCCGTTCAAATGTTACGTGAAGCAGGAATCGAAATGGACGATGAAGAAGATTTGTCAACGCCTAATGAGAAACTTTTGGGACGTTTAGTTAAAGCTAAATATGATACTGACTTTTACATGTTGGATAAATTTCCACTTGCAATAAGACCATTCTACACAATGCCTGATCCCAATAATCCTAAATATTCCAATTCTTATGACATGTTCATGCGCGGAGAAGAGATTTTGTCTGGAGCACAACGTATCCATGATCCTGAATATTTAGTTGAACGTGCAAAACATCACGCTATTGGTGAGAGATAATTTTTTTTTATTGATTTGATGTGCTAATTTTTTGTGGGCTGAATGTGGAAAAATTTGGATTGAATCTTATTGGAAATCCATATTAAAATAACAAATTCAATTTGCGAAATTTCATTTTTGCGAGTTTCTGTTTCTTAGAACTTTTTCATTCAATTTTTAAATTTTAAAAATCCGTTACCTACAAAAAAATTTCTTTTTGTTCGTAACGTACTTTTAAAATTTAAAAATTATAAGAACCGGTTCTAAGAAACAGAAATTCGCAAAAATAAAGTTTCGAAAAATTTAAATACGTTATTTTAATATGGACTCTCCAATTGAATTTATTTAAATCTTATTGGATTTATTTTAATCTTGTTGAATTTATTTTAATCCGAGGACTTAAGTTTTTAATCTCATGATTAATTTGAATCCAGGACTTAAAATTTTAATCTTAAAATCTATTTTTTTAATCCAAGAATTTAAAGTCAAATTCAATTTTAGTCCCTAAATTAAGAAAAATTCCATGATAATTACTCATTTTCCAAACCCATCAAAATTTAATACCTCAGCAACAATTAAAACCACGATCAACACTAATTACTCAATATTCTAATAATTACAGACATATCAAAGATTGCGGCATACATTGAAGCTTTCCGATTTGGTTGTCCTCCACATGCTGGCGGTGGAATTGGTATGGAACGTGTTGTTATGTTATATCTTGGATTGGATAATATCAGAAAGACATCAATGTTCCCTCGTGATCCAAAACGCTTAACACCATAAAGTGGAACTTGAAAAATACTAAAAAAAATCAATATTGACATTGAAGCTACTACTTAAATATTTGATTTTTGAATTAATAAAATATCTTGCAAGAACAAAAATGAATAAATAAGTTAAATAATTTTTCAATTTTGACCACTTGTTGCCGTTCTCATTGAATAATTTTCATTCCAACAACAAAAAAATTCATGTTTATGAATAAGAAACGTGACGGAATAGAGCAGAGAGAGAGAAAAAAGAGAAAATTCTCTCAAAAAAAGAAAAACTTTTTTTTTTTTTTTTTCATGAAAAGTCTGTTGTGTTTCATTTTTCTGTCGTTCAGATGCTTTGGAAATTTACTCGAGTACGGAAGGAAAAATTATTTTCATTAAACTGGATAGTTCTTATTTTCTGAATAATTAAAGTCTACATTATAGACTTTTTCAATCATTCTTAATCGTAAGCGTTGATACTAAGTGCCTAAAATAAAGCAAAAGTGATTTGACGTGTTTCAAGCTTATCAGCTTATTTATCTTTAATTGCGTTGTGTTGTGACTCAATTTAATAATTTTTTTTGGATTATTTTTATCATTAATAATTATTATGTGCAAAAGTTTAATACAATAAATAAATCAAAAAATGTCTGTTGCACCAAAATTATTACAACGAATTGATGCTCATCATTCCGATGTTACTGGCTTGGATTTCTTTGGAAATTCATTGCTTGTTACTGGATCTAGGTATATATAAAATTATACCAATAATAATACCTTAAATTACACGTAATCTCTTAATTTTCTTTTTATTTAATAACATAATTATAAACTAAATAAATATGTTGTACACAACAGTGATAAGACAGTGAGGTTGTTTAAATGGATATCTGGTTCAGGATTTGAAGAAGACAAAAACTCGCCCTTTTTGGGACATAAATATGCAGTTACAAAGGTTGAATTTTCACCAAAAGTAAGTATTAATGACTTGTAATTACTCCTCCTTTCGTGTCGTGCCGATTCCTTTTTCTATATTTACATCCATTTGTCCACCTATGCTTATTTTCATTGTTCAGTTCAGCTCGATGTCTGTCTGTAGAAATTGAAAATAAAAAAGAGCTTTGTATGTAGTGAAAATTATCGTAATTAAATTTGATTCTTATCAACAAACATTTACCTCTTAGTTGAGTAAATCATGATATTAGTTATATTTGGACGTACTTATACAGAAATATGAACGGCTACCTATACATATTGGAAATCAGTGATTAATTGTTGACATTTTAATAAGAAACTATAAAAAGGTTGATGCCTTTTGGGCGATTCCATGAGTGAGAAAACGCATCAAAAAATAAAATTTTTTTTAATTTCTCTTAAATTCAAATGATTAAATTTGACCTGACAGCTTCATTCCATGTAAAATTAAATTATCTATCAATCAACATCCTTTTGAAATCCTTTAAATGTGTCTGAATTGAAATTTTCAAGTTTTTGTAGCGTTAATGTGTTAACATTATAAAAAATTTACAAAACTTTTATCATTTTTTTTAGCTAAATACGAAGTTAGACGGTGTACTAACATATTAAATACTTAGAAAAGCTTAAATCACGTCTTCTTAAGTGATTTTCAAATTCTAATATGCCTTAATTAACTTTAAATTTGATAATTTAGCGTTAATGTGTTAACATTTGAAAAAATTTTCGAAATTCAAATTTTCAAAAAACCGTTAAATTATTTTGATTTTAGTTGTTTGTTTACATTAAATCGTGATTAATTTAACTTCACGATGTTTTAAATATTTAGTAAAGTGATAATGAATCATTAAATCTTTTGTTTTCACACCATTTATTCGAAAAATCTTAAATTATTTTTCCAACAAGTAGAGAAGGAATTACAACTCAATTTTCTCAGTTCCCTTCACTCATGGAATCGCCCTTTTATTAGTTTTTGATTGACTGCTGAATCATGGCATTTGACCTTAGCAACAATTTTTTTTTTGTGGCTCAAAAAAGGAAAATTAGGGAATAAGACTTTTAATTACCATTTCCAATTTGAAGCCCAACGTATTTTTAAGATTTGAAATTTCAGAACAGAAAGTTTTCAAAAATTTAGTACACAAATCTAATTTGAAGATTTAACGGATTTTTGAAATTTAAATTTTTAGAACAAAACCTAATGAAATTTTTTAGTACAATAAAATTCAAAATTTAATTTTCCGTTATCTTTTAAAAATTTCAAAAGCAGTTAAATTTTGAAGATTGAATTGTCAATTTTTAAAAATTTTGAAACCTGCTATCTTTTAAAATTTTAAAAGCCGTTAAATTTTGAAAATTACAAAACCGTTAAATTTTATTTTCACATTCTTTTCAAATTTTAATTAAACTGTTGAATAAAAACTTCTTTGGGAGAATTTAGCCATAGAAATTCAGTATAAGTACATCCAAAATGAATAAATTAAGTACTCACTGGATTTTAATAAAATATGTTGATATTCTCATTGGAACTATTCGTATGCTCCTCAACAATTAACCGAAATTTATAAGCATATTGATTCCGCTCCTCGACCATCCCTAAGTCATTATACAATTTAGCCAAATACATGTAAATTGCTTTCACTTTACGCCAACATTCTAATTTTGTAAAATAATTTATCGCAAGTTCAAATTGTTCCTTTAATTCCTTAATTTTTTCAATTTTCTTTTCTTTTGAGATTGTTGATGCAATTATACATTGATTAAATAGAAAAATAGCCTTTCCTTTATCATAAATTCCACCATTTGATAAAATATTCTCAACATTTGATTTAATGACTTTAAGTGCTTCTTGTGGCATGCCCATGCATAATAAAATGTAACTGATGTGCATGTTGATAATTGAATATTCATAATTTAAATATTTCTCTTGTGCCAGAACTACTGCACGATTAAGAATTAAAAGTGATTCTGATGATATTGAATTAGAGTCAGACATGCAAAATGCTTGAATTATCATCGCTCGAACTTTATAAAGTGTCTGTAATTTCTTATCATCGCCATCATTATTGAGTAGTATGTCCAAAAGATTAAGTGCTACAGATCGATTTCCTCTTGCAATATTTAAATTTGCACGCTGTAAAATACTCAAATTTGAATCAATATGATAAATGTGATCACATGCTGTTGCTGCATCGCTCCATTTTTCCAAATAAATTGACTGAATTGAATTTACATAATACTCGACGAGCATCCAATTTTTTGATATTGGATATCTTTGGAATCGTTCCTTTACTCTTGATAATATCATGGAACTAGTTGTAAAGTCTCCTTGCATCGCTTGCCATAAAGCGACATTACAAAGTGCTTGACAAAATCCTTCACCATTATAAGTACGTTCCATGACTTTTAAATTGGAATTAAGTAACAATTGACTACACAATGATCCAATTTCATGCCATCCATAAAGATTCCATAGTGCTGCACGTTCAGCCATACAATTTGATATTAAATTCATTAAGGAATGTTGGCAATTAAGGATGTCACTTTTTATTAGAACATCAAATAATTTCGATGGTAAATATCCAGATAAAGCTGCGACCTTTACGAGTGACTGGATATTAAGTGAAACTGACCTTACAAGTGTCTTTTCAGTCTTATTTGCTATGTTTTTCTCACACAATTGAAAATTCTGTTTATCAAGTAGACACAGCCATAATTGAGCTAATTGTAGACACACTCGATCACCATTTTCCTGTGCGACCATAATACATTCCTTTAGACATTTCATAGCTTCATCATTTTGCTCAAACATTGTATGTAAAATTGCTAAATTAAGCAATGAATATTGAAAATGTGATTTATTCTCTTGATTTTCCCAACCTGGTTTTCCATTAATTCTATCAAATGAACGATGCAATGCCTCTATTGAATTCGGTAAGTCTCTCAATCTGACATTATTTAAATATGATAGGAAATATGCTTTGGAATAAAGTGGCGTATAAGTTTGAACAATTTCATCAATTTTCTTTTGAAGCTTCTTTGGATTTAATGCCTTAACTTCATCATTCTCTAACAATGCACTTTGTTGTGTTATGAATATTTCTGCCTGCTTAATATTCCATTTATGCTTCAGCAAGCTCTCATCATCGATTTTTTGTGGATGATTTGTATCTGCTAATGAAATTGCTCGTATTCCCTTCTCGTAATAAATTACAGTCTCTTTGTGTAGTTCCATTAAGTCTTGAAAGGACATTTTATCTAAATACACGAGAATTCGTCGAAAATAAAATCCCATAACGCTTGATTGATGAATAAAAGGTGTACTGTTTCTTGTTTGTGTGTCTGTAATTAATTCATCCATTGTTTTTGACAATTTAAACAGTATTTCGATACCCAGCTTATTAAATACACTAATTGTTGTCTCAAATCCAGCGAGATGTTTGTCTGAAAGACGATACTTTCCGGTCAATAAAGTATATAAATCCTTATAGCTCATATCCGAAAATTGTGTTAATTTGAGTAATGTCATGTAGAATTGACGACGATATTCAGCTGAATAATGTAATGATGGTGTTAGATTTTTTTCGGTACCATCTTCCAGTTCCTCATCATTTTCTGATCTTTTCCTTAAAAATTCCTTCAATAAAATCACTACAAATATTTTATAAGGCGAAACATCAGCTGATCCTGTTTTATTTGGTGGATTTGGTAGGAAAAAGTTTACTTCACTTTCTTTATTATTCATAATTCACTCTAACAATCGATTTTAATGCTTAATTTATTAAATTTAACTTTTTGTGTAATTTCGTTGAAAAATTGTGTTTTTGTTTTTGTTTCCCGGCAATTCAAATTATTTTTGACCGTTAATTTTCATTTTAGGGATATGTGATTGCTAGTTCCTCTGTTGATGGTTCTGTGATCTTTTGGGATGCAAATACTGGTGAAAGAGTTGATATTATTCATCAGCCAAATGGTGAAGCTATTAGGAACATGCAGTTCTGTCCAGGTACTAAATTTTGTATAGCTTTTAACTGGATCTTATTGGATGTCAATTTTTATAGACGGTTCCTTAATAGCAACAACTGACGACACTGGAATGATTTGCATTTTCAATCAGGAAAAGACTTTGATTAAGAGTATCAAAGGTATTCATGAGGAAAGTGTACCAACATTGACATTCTCTAAGGATTCAAAAATCATGCTGACTGGATGTACATTGGGGAATATCAGGCTATTCTTTACTGATTTTGATGGTAATTTTGAGTACTGCTTAATTTATTTGATACTTATTGAGTTCAATATTACAGCTGATCAGATAGAACCAGATTTATTGATTGACAATGGACATGACATGGGGATCTTAGATGCTGATTTTTGCAAGACAACTCGATTTGATCGTAAGTGATATCATGCTTTATATTCATCACTACCCATAACTATGATCTTTTAATAAGCAGCTCTACATCTAAACACGAAGATCTACACGCTGGCAACATCAGGAAATGATAATCTGATAAAAATATGGAGGATCTATACAATCATTGAGGACACAAGACCTAGTCGTCGAAACAGTACAGCAAGTGACTCACCAAAGCTATATTCACGGCTAGTACCAACAGCAATAAATCAACATTTTTCTGGAACTGCAACAATCTATCCCACAACATATATGAACGCAGAGTGTGTTAATTCATTTACAGCTCATGGATCATCAGTCACATCAATCAAGTTCAATACAACAGGCACGTTGTTGGTTTCTGGTTCTCTTGATCGTTTAATAAAGATTTGGGATATGCAAGGAAATTGCTTGAAAACTTTAGATGAACATGCTCGTTATGTAAACTGTGTAGCTATAAATGTAAGACTTTATTGACATAAAACTTTTAACAATTACTAACAATTAATAAAATCTTTAAAGGCTGATTCTACAATATTAGCATCAGGCAGTAATGATAAGCAAGTTCATATTTGGGATTTAACAGGATCTTTTACATTAGATTCACACATATCAAACGGATTAAAATCACTTTTAATGACACTACAATTAAATGAGCAGGACGTGCCAATGCATTTTGTATGTCCAATTACGAGTGAGATTATGGCAGATCCTGTGATTTTAGAAGATGGATTTAGGTGAGTTTGATATTTTATTGAGTTAATTCCTTTTCTTTGATAAATTGGAAAGCATAATCGATGCATTTATGTGATGTTAATTCATGCTTAATAGTTCCTGCAGACCGTTCCTCAATTTCATTTTCCTTTTTTGTTAAAAGTGTATTAATTGGTGTATTGGAAGTTATGTAATTAACTCCAACTTGTGCTAATCGTTCAGATACATTTTTACGGATATGAACGGAGTCAGTGAAGACAACGGCACGTACTTTCTCATTAAATTCTTCCTCAAACTTCCTTGCTAAATATGTTGTGACAATTCCACCATAAGAATGTGCAACAATGACTATATGCTGTGCATCTAATTCTCCTACAATTTCTCTAACTGCTGTCTCTGCATGTTGCTTTGGATTTTCAGATCCTTCAATTGCATTTCCATTAATTTCATTCATATTTGTGTTTAATACAAGAACTTCATATCCTTCTGCTTTTGCACGCTTAATATAAGGCAAAACAGTTCCAGAATCTAATGAATCATTGATTATTAAAGCTCTTGACCATTGTCCAGCTGTAACTAAGCCACTTCCGTGGATTATAATCATTAATTTTTCGCATGGCTGGATCTCTTTTAATGTACAATAAACAAATGCAGCTTCTTCCTTTGGAACATAACTTGGAATGTAATGACGAGTTAATCCATTAAATTCTAACAAATCATAGACATATTCTCTAATCACTTCTCCTAACGCTTCATAATTTGCTTGATTTTTGGCTTCGGATGTTGAAATTTGGAACTTAAAAGGTTCATCTGTCAATTCTTTAGTTTCCTCGTCTATTTTCCTCAGTTTTCCTTGCTAAATTAGTTATTGATGATATTAGTAACAAGATTAAGGATGTTAAGCTATTGTACTTACAGAATTAAAGGCATATCCAAATTTATCTCTTAATTTTTTCACGCTTTCCGTTTCCATTTTGTAAAATTTATGACTGAATAAAATTTGAATTTTTAATGACCGTTAAATTACAGCTATGAACGGCAAGCTATTTTGACGTGGTTCTCGAAGGACAAACGAACATCCCCAATGACAAATATGGTAAGGACAATAAAATATTCAAAATAAACTCATGTTTATAATATCTCTATAATTATAGGAACTAACAACATTGGAAGTAATATCAAATGAAAAGCTGAAAATGGAAATTGAAAATTTCTTAAAGAAACTTGACATGGATCCATTTGAATAAACAAGCAATTCATTCAATTATCAATATTGAGTAGCAATGATCAACAGTTTTACGGGCCTTAATTTCTCATAAGTGTTCATGGCAAAAAAAAAAATTGTTTCATTGTGTTATTGGATTTTAAAAGAAAAAAAGACACTTTATACATTTCATGAAACTTCTATCAATTTATTTACTTTAATAAAGTATCAAAATAGGTAGTAAATGGTTACTAGAAGTTTTAATTTTCGAGTTTTTAATTTTGACAGTTATTAACGAACTTTTCAGTTTTGAATTTGAATTTCATTTTTTGCGAATCGCAGTTTTTCCCCTTTGCTCCATGCTGTAAACATACAAATTAAATCGCTTTAAAAAATATTAAATTCTGGCTTAATTAACAGTTTAAATGACTATGGATATCATTAAAACAATTGAGGATGATGAAGAGATTGACAATTTATCGGAGGATTCTGATGTTGAGGTCGAAGTAAGTAAAATAATTAATAATTTATTAAACACGTGAAAATTTATGTTAAAATTGAATATTTTTCAGTATCAACCAACAAAACAAAAGACACTAAAGAAAAAGTACTTTGAGGAAGGCTTTAAATTTGTGTCTACAGCATCAGATTATAATAAAGATACATGGGATGATTTAATGAAATTTGTTAAGAAACGAACTCGCGGTAAAGTTGAGGATAAAATTGCTAAAGTCATTAAATCCAGAAAGGATGATGTACAGAATGAATTAGACAGTGACAGTGATGGAAATGAGAAAAATGATGAAATAGACTTGTCTGACGATGAATTAAAACACGATAATTTACGTGTTAAGCAGAAAAAAGGAAAGAAAAAGAAGCTTTTAAATGTCGAGGACGAGATTATTGATGAGGAACAGGATAAAATGGAATTTGATGAGCAGATTGAAGCTAATGGAGATGTTAATTCCTTCTATCAAATGAATTTGTCACGTCCACTTATGAAAGCTATTGGTGTTTTAGGATTTACTCATCCAACACCTATTCAGTCATCTACAATTCCTGTTGCACTTCTTGGACGTGATATTTGTGGCTGTGCTGCTACTGGAACAGGTTTGCATTTAATTTGTCTTTAAATCTCCTCAAATTCAAAAATATGAACAATTCTATAGGTAAAACTGCTGCCTACATGCTGCCAACTATCGAAAGATTGCTCTACAAACCACTTACAGCTGAGTCAGTAACTCGAGTTTTAGTGTTAGTTCCAACTCGTGAGTTAGGTGCTCAAGTTTATCAAGTCACAAAACAATTATGTCAATTTTCAAACATTGATATTGGATTAGCCATTGGTGGATTGGATGTTAAGGCACAGGAAAGTGTATTGAGAACTAATCCTGATATTGTTATTGCCACACCTGGTCGATTAATTGATCACATTAAGAATACACCAAGTTTTACATTAGATTCTATTGAGGTAAGTTGTGGATTGAAATTATGCTGAATAGGATCAATAATTCCATGATGACTATCCTTGCGCTCTGAAGCACAATTTGTGTGTTAGAGGATGTGACTTTAATTCGTTTTAATCGATAAATCTGATAATTTAAGCTATGAAACTAAAATTCATCTTTAAAACTCAAATTAATGTCCATAAATTAACTATTTCTAGGTTTTAATTCTCGACGAAGCTGATCGTATGTTGGATGAATATTTTGCTGAACAAATGAAGGAAATTGTCAACAGTTGTGCCAAAACTCGACAAACAATGTTATTTTCAGCTACAATGACAGAACAAGTTAAAGATTTAGCTGCTGTATCCCTAAATAAGCCAGTTAAAATTTTCGTCAATAATAATCAAACAGTAGCATTTAATTTACGTCAAGAATTTATAAGAATTCGTGATGGCAAGGAAGGTGATCGTGAGCCAATATTGGCAGCCTTAATATGCAGAACTTTTCATGATCATTGTATGGTCTTCGTACAGACGAAAAAGACAGCACATCGTTTGAGAATTATTCTTGGACTTTTGGGAATTAGAACTGGAGAATTGCATGGTGATTTATCACAAGCTCAACGTTTAGAATCATTGAAGCAATTTAAGGATGAACAAATTGATGTTTTGGTAGCAACAGATGTAGCTGCAAGAGGTTTGGACATTTCCGGTGTCAAAACAGTCATCAACTTTGTCATGCCAATAAGCTTAGAACATTACATCCACAGAGTTGGTCGTACAGCAAGAGCAGGTAAAGCTGGTATTTCCGTGTCATTAGCTGGCGAACAGGAAAGAAAAATTGTTAAGGATATCATTAAAAATGCTGTAAATCCAGTCAAAAATCGAATGATTCCACCAGAAATTATTGATAAATATAGAAAGAAGTTATTGGCATTAGAATCAGAAATTGTTAAAGTTTATGAAGAGGAACGTGCTGAAAAAATGTTGGCACAAACTGAACAGCAATTGAGTAAAACTGAGAGGAAATTAAATGCAAATAAATCAGATGGTGATCAACAGAAACGTCAATGGTTCCAGACACATAGACAACGTATGGAAGAGAAGGAAAGACTTTCAATTCATCCACAAGATCCAGACAGTAAGGCTAAAAAGAAGCAAAAAAAGAGAAAACGCGGCGAGGACGATGAAAGTGATCTTGAAGATTATATTTTCAAAAAACGTAATATCGATGATAAGCTTAATAAAAAGGAGAAGAAGCCATTAGAAAAATCAGCAAGAGCTCAAGCTAGAGAACGAGCAATTAAGGATCTAGAAAAAGCATCATTAACTCGTGCAAAAATGTCAAAATCACAAAATAAGTTACAAAAATTGCGAACTGTTGAGGATGTATCGTCATTCAAAAAGGACAAACCATTTAATAAGCCTAAAAAGGGAGGTTCCAGATTCAGTCTAGACATGGATACAAGCAAGAAAGGTGTCAAAAAATTAAGATATGATGCAACAAAACAACAAAAGAGTAAAGGAATGAATAAAGGCAAAATGAATAAGGGAAAGAGCAAGACGAGTCAAGAGAAAATTAAGAACCGTAAAGGACTTAATAAAAACAATAAAGGAAAGGTATTTGGACGGCCTAAACAGAAGAAAAACAAGTAAAGAGTCCAAAAATGATTATAAAATGAATTATATTTTTTAACGGAAAATGAAAATTTAAAATAAAAAATTTTGAATTCAAAAAAGTCGTTATTTTGAGTATTTACAGAGGTTGCTTTGTTGATCAGATTGCATTAAAAATTTCAGGAAAAAAATAAAGCAGAAAATTGAGAAAATATTAAATTAATCAAATTTATCCAAGATGAATATGAAATTACCGAGTTTTAATGTAAAGGACCTGATGAGAGAAGCTGGTTCCACAATATCAACTCAAGTTTCGCGAGTTGTTCAAGTAAGAATTTGACATTTTTCCAATATTCATAATATTTTATTGATTTTATCTGTTTCATGTTTTTTTTTTTGTTTTTTTTTTTGCAATAGTTAACGGAAGAGAAGTTGAAGATATCGAATGATATAACTGAATATGATAGCAATTTTGAGGCATTAATTGAACGTCAAGAATCAACAAAGAATTTAACTGAGAAAATTGTAAAAGATACAGAAGCACTTTTAGTAAGTTGAATTTATGCTGCTTATCATCCATTAATGACTTACTGATAATGTCAATTCTAGGTTCCAAATCCCGGAAATCGTGTTGAGGACTTCATATTCGAAAAGATTGAAAAGAAAAAGCCACAACGTCTGTCCAATATTGAATATTTAGGACTTGATTTAATTGAAGCTGGTGGAACGTTTGGAAGTGATGGTGCGTACGGAAGTGCACTAATAAAAACAGGACAAGCAGAACAGCGACTTGGTCAATGTGAGAGAGATTTCATTGCAAATACTGGAATTTGCTTCATTCAGCCATTAAAAAAGTTCCTGGATGGTGAAATGCGAACAATTACAAAGGAAAAAGGCGTCTTAGAGGCAAAACGATTAGATTTGGATGCTGCAAAATCACGCGTCAGAAAAGCTCGATCATTAATTGGAACACAAACTGTGAGTAATGCTGCGGAAATAGCAAATATTTTAAAATAATATTGATATTAATTGGCTTCGTCGAAAAAAATTGGAAATTCTAACGGTCAAAAATAATTTGATTTTTATTTACCTACCAAATTTTTCAAATTTTGAAAAATCGTTAAATATTTTTTTAAATTTTGATGTTAAATCCAGCAAAAATAAGTTTTAACGGTCAAAAATATTTTAAATTATTCCAAAAAATTGAAATTTTAAAAAATCCCAAAGGGGTCGCAATGTTAAAAATTCGCCAACTTGGATTAAAATTTGACTGGCAACAAAAATATTTCATTTTAAAAAAAATTTGTATGGAAAGTTAGAAAGTGTGCCATGAAATAAAATAAAATTTAATTTTTTCAAGGTTCTGGACAATATTTTTTGGAAATGAAGTCATTTCTGTTGTAAGGCTTGTTCCAAATGTCGTTTAAAAGCTTAATATTGTAGAAAAAAGAAATAAAAAATCATTACAATTTTTTTTGATTTTCTCTCATCATGGCACACTTTCTCACTTTCCATACAAATTTTTTTTAAAATGAAAAATTTTTGTTGCCAGTCAAATTTTAATCCAAGTTGGCGAATTTTTAACATTGCGACCCCTTTGAAAAATCCGTTGAAAATCAATATTTTGTTGACCCAATTTATTTTCGACAAAGCCTCATTATTAACACATTTGATTCCCATTACTAATATTTGATCCAATTTTGTCATTTAAATGCTAACAATGGATGTTTTAATTAATTTATGCGTCATACTAACAAAAATTGATTATTTGTATGTGGGTTGTGGGTTTGGTCACTAACTAAAAAAAATTATAAAATAGAAGGATGGATTAAGTCCTGAACAATCTCTCGAACAGGTAACTTCTTTATGGCTGTATATATTTTTAGAATTAATTTCATGCATGAGATGCCACTTATGGGAATTATTAATTAATTTATTATTAATACATTTTAATGTAGGCCGAACGAGACTTGCGAGTAGCACAAAGTGAATTCGATCGTCAGCAGGAAATAACAAAATTATTATTGGAAGGTCTTGGATCAACACAATCGGCACATTTACGATATCTTCATGCATTTGTTGAGAGTCAAGTTCGATATTATGCACAGTGCAATAAAATAATGAATGAATTACAAAAGGAATTGGCAAGGTGAGTTTGAAATTTTTTTTCAAAAATAAATTAAAAATTTGACTTATTTATTTATGTTGTAAGTGCTTTGATGTTCAAAAAAGTATCAATAATTAAATGTGGAATGAATTAATCCCTAATAATAATTCTAAAAACAAACTAAAAAAAATATATGAAGAAATTAATTAACTTGCTTGACCCCTTGCTGTCCATTAATTATCATTTGACTATTTACACAACTTTTTATACTTTTTTTTATAATTTAATTTAACTTCCTATACCTAAACCTCAAAAAAAAAAATCTTATTGTCTGAGTTTTTCTTTATTTTATAAATTTTGACTATCTACCCATTCGAAAACTACTAACTTAATTACAGCACACGTCCAAGCACACCACGATTGCGAATAAACAGTGAAGACGTCGAAATTGTTGATAGCATTGAAGATACATGGGGATATGAAAACTTTGCCACCCATATTGAGACTGTTAATATCACAAAAGTTTAATAACACATAAATGATATAAATGAGATAAAAATAACCCCTTCGGCAATGGAAATTAAATAACTTCCCTACGTCCTTATCACATTAAACTATACATTTTGTTTTTTTCATTTATTATCAATCTGCTTTAGACTTGTTTCTTATTTTTTTGGTCTATTTTTTTCAACTCTTTTTTCTTCTCATTGCTTGTTAGCTTTTTGAGATTAGTGACTCATAAATGCATTAAATTTTTTTTATAGTTTTCATGTTATATTTTTGCAATGATCGGCAAAGCAGGAAATTCGATATTTTTGTATAATAAATTTGGTTAGATTGTTAAAAAAATGCAATAAAATGTTTAAAATTAAGCTCGAAATTGAATTGATGAAGCACATTTTTGGCACGCTAAAATTTTAAATTATTGATTTTTGAAGATTTCTAACGGTTTTTCCAAAAATTTGAATATAATTTCAACTGATTTTAAAAATTTGAATTTCAAAGTTTCTAAAAGTGAATTTTAACAGTTTTTCAAAATTTGAATTTCAAGTTTCTTTCTGAATTTGAATTTCAACAGTTCTCTTTAATTTGAATTTTAATAATTTTCCAAAAATTTGAATTTTAACAGTTTTTTAGAATTTGAATTTCAACAGTTTTCCAAAAATTTGAATGTAATTTTAACGGATTTTAAAAATTTTAATTTTTCAAATAGTTTTTTAACTAGATATTTAAAACTTAACTAATTTAACGGTTTTCAAGATTTTGAATTTGTTTTAAAATTTCTCTCATTTTTTTTTTTAATTTTGAGCTTCAACGGTTTTTAAAGTTCAAAATTTTGTTTGTATTTAAAATAAATCTAATGATTAAAAATTAAACTAACAAGATTAAAAATTAAATCCTCCAGATTAAAAATTAAATCCTATAGATTAAGCAATAAATCTAATTTTAAGCAATAAAAACGATGTCAAAAATGTGCTTGCGAATATGCAATTTTTTTTAAATTTTCTGCTGCTTGATCCTGAATTGATTAACTTAATACTTAAATCTCATAGCTTATTGCTAATGCTTTTTAGAATAAAAATAGGTAACACAAAGCAGTAGATTAGTTAGTTCTTATTATTGATATAATATTCATGCATTAAATTCTTATTTTTGTAAAAAAAAAATAAATTTAAAAATATGCTTATTGGAAATTATGTCCATAAAAAATATTTGTGATCGGATTATGCTTATTACGGGCTTATACACATAATTTTTTGACACGACAAAACAGAATCATATCAACAAAATTTAAAATTTTTAATAAATAATTGTAAAGTTTTTTAATGTTAGGGAAATTTTCATAAATTCATTAAAAAAATTATTCTCGTCTTCTAAACCTTACTCTAATACGTATACTAACATAACTAATGACTTTAAATACTTAATAATAAAGAATTAAAAAATGATAATTAAATGCACATGAAAAAAAATGAGAAGAAAAATCAAAATTGTATCAAACAATTTATACCAAATTTGTATAGTTTGGGAGGAAGTGTTGACGCTCCAAAGTACGAAATTGTCGTCACTGATGAAGAGGCTGACTCGCATCGAAACATCAATTTACAGCCAGAAGGATTGCATTATCAACGAGCACGTGTCTTATGCAGTTATGACGCAAAAGACAACTCGGAATTGAATCTGGTCGCTAATGAGGTGAGTTTTGTGCTTTAATTATTGAAAATTTTGATTTAACGGTTTTTTGAAATTTGAAATATAGGAAATTTTTTAGTTTAATTTTGAACTTTATTTGACCGTTATTTTTGAATTTATTTTTGATTGACAAATTTTTCGAAAAATTTTTAATCGTTATTTTTCAAATTTTATTTGATCGTTACATTTTTTGAAAAAAAAAATATAATTTTGAATCTAACAAAGAATGAAAAATCCTGTAAATCACCAAATAATAATAACAAAAAAATTCTAAAATTTTGAATTCTTTATATTCCGTTTATTTGTCTTGGACTAGTCAAACTTTTTTTCCGCTTCCTTTAATTGAATTTTAATAATTACATTTTTACTTTCATTCGCTACCTTTATCCTTTCTAAGAATCGTTCCTCTTGCCTGTTATGCGCCATTAAATGATTCTCTAAATGATCACCTCGTAAAAATCCTTTACCACAAAGATCACAGGTATAATCAAAAATTTCTTGATGAGACTTTTCGTGTCTTCTTAAATCACAATTTGCAATATAAGCTTTTGGACATTTCGTACATTTGTATTGTTTGGCGTGTGGATTATGTTTCGAAATATGCAACTCGCAAGCCTTTCGATTCGCAAATTTCTTGCCACACAATGGACATTTGAAGTTTTTGCCTTTTGTATGAGCACTATTCATGTGCTGTGTATAATGACCTTGGAATCTAAATGTTTTTGGACATTGTTGGCATTGAATTTTTGCAATTGGTCCATCGATGTTTAGCATAAGTGGATGTTTAGATTTTGGCGGTGATTCAAAATTTTCCATTATTAATTTTTCAATGGCAAGTGAGCTTTGGTCTGTTGAATTGATTATTGGAAGTTCAGGTTTTGTTGACTCAGTTTTAATTTGTTCAGCTTTTTGGGCTTGTTCAATAATTGCTTCTGATTTTGAGTCTAATTCTTCGACATTTGGATATTGTTTTACATCTTCATCCTCAATCATTATCATTGGATGTACATCTATATTGTCAATTGAAGGAATAAGATCTGCTTCATTGAGAATTGAGTCAAAGTTTATAATGCTTCCAAATGATACATCCAGATCTGATAATTTTTGAACTTTTGCTGCTGGTTCTTCAACAGGTTCCAAATCCATGTCTTCGTACATTGTAAAATTTTTATAAAACCCTTTTGCAGTCTCGTCTTGATCTTGATTAACATGTTTATAATTGCTAATTTGCTTATCAAATCTTTCTACAAATTTCTCTTCTTCTGAATTTAGTTTTAAAATGTCTTCATTATCCTGTGATGCAGGTTCTCTGCTAATCAAAACGCTAATTCCTGAAAGTTGAGATTGATCGTCGATGACTACAGGCTGTAGAAGTTCATTAAATGACAATTTTGGTTGGTTTATGGCTAAGTTAGATTTTTGTCGTTTACTGGCTTCTTGGATCTGTTTTTCAGCTTGCTGTTGGTCTTCAGATTTTTTCTTGCTTTTATAAAATCTCTGCCCCAAGTTCTCATCTTTTCTTTTGTAAACTTTCCTTTGTTTCATTTTACGTCCTCGTTGTTCCATATCTAATGCTACTTTATGTTTCTTGGCCTTGATATGTCTAATATAATATTGAACGCTTGAAAAGTCTAATGAACATGTTGAACACAAATAAACTGTAGCTCCAAACTCATTAGTTCCTGTTAAAATTTGAATGTCTTTAGGAATTTGCTGGATCTGACTTTTATCAACTAAATCAATAGATTCTTCAATAATATAATATTCATCGTCTTCTTTTGATTTTATTGGAATTTCATCTATTTGATAATCTTCTTCCAATTCCTTTCTGGATCTTTTAACTGGATGATTTTGAAGCTGGTTAAAGTTGGATTTCTGTTCTGTTGTATCTAAGAGATTTATCTCCGTGTCTTGAAGTTCAAATGTAGCATTTTGCCAGTCAATTTCCATGAGATTTAACTTTTTTCTCGTTCCTCAACAAAAATAAAAATAAATTAAAACCTTACAAATTCTTTATAGAACCTTAAAAAATTCAAACTTTAAAAAACCGTTGAGATTTAAATTTAAAAAATTCGTTAAATTTTAATTCTGTTAATTTTCTTCTATTTCAGGTCATTTTTGTAGCAGAATGTACACCACCTCATAGTGTAAGTCAAGCTTAATATAATCCCTTATTAAATCTCTAATTTCATCAATTCATTGTAGGATTATATGCACGGCAAGCAAGGTCTCTTAAAAGGTCTTGTACCAAAAGCATTTCTCGAAATTCTAGATGATTAAATCATTCTCGAATGACAGCTACTCCAAAGTTATTAATAATTCATCACAATAAATTATATATATTTTTTTTATTAATTCAAACTGTTGAGTCAAGTTTCTTTTAAAACATTTATGTTTATTTTAATCATCATTAATTGTTCTTAACAAGACTCATCAATTAATTAAATTTTATATATATTTTTTGTTCAGATCTTAGTATTGCTTTGTTACAAACGATATGTTGATTATGAAAAAAAGACAATTTTTTAATATTTAATAAGTTTTGAGCTACAAATGTGTACTCAATCTGATTACCTGATTAATTTATTTGTACGAACTAATTTAACTAATTATTATTTTCATATTAATTATGAATTTTATTTGCCATTAAGACAGTTTTATGGGTTGAATTTAATCAACGGTCATTTTTAAATTTGAATCTTCAAAATTTCGATTTTAAAACCATACAAATGTTTTCAAAGGTTAACTGTTGAATGGTTTTGAAGAATTTCATTCAAAATTTTAAAATAACCGTTATTATAATAAATTTAATCCAATAAAACATAATTTTAATCACTAGAATACGAATATATAAGTTGATACAACAAGATTAAAAAAAAAACAGTGCAATTAAGAGATGTTCTATATGTGCAAATGATTGCCGCTAAAAAAAAATTATATCAATTACTTACTCTACTCTCAATGAAATATTTATGATAAGCAAGCAAAGGTCTTTTGAAAAACAATGAAAAAAAATTATATTTAAAAATCTCTCCATGTAGTCTTCTTAATCACTGTTAAAAATTTTGCAAATTATCTTTTTTAAAAAAATATATTTCCGATGATATTTTCAATTTCGAATCATCGATCCTTCCAAATACTCCACAGCACCATTTTCAATGACTTTAATTTTGCTGAAATACATAAAAAAAAAATAAATGGGGGTCTTCGGTTTGGATAATTTCAAAAATTTAATAAACCGAAGACTCCCCTGAAATAATTAATAGAATAATCTACCGGCAACAAAGAAGAACATACCATAATGTACCTTACATTTATAAAAAAAAAGTCCCTCAAAAGAATAATAAAATATACTTTATTGCATGAACTGCCATAGAGAGTTGTGTCGCATAGTTGTGAACAATAGGGCAGAAAAAAAAACTAATTATGAGATGAAATTTGATGACAAATAATTTAGGACATTAAGGATGAAGTAGATTATGAGAGTAATAAATAGAAAATATATTAATTAATTAATCTGACGTTAATATATGCAAATTCGTTAGAATTTTAATGAAAAACAAAAAAAAAGTTTTAAAGCTTTGGTGACTCTAAAAATTATTTAATTATTAAATTTACTAAAGCAAATTCCATTCCTTACTCCACTTATTCATATAACACTTTTGATCTAATTGTGTGAATTTTTTTTCATAAGGAATTTTAATGTCGTTTGAACTAGAATCTCAATCAGAGTTGCAAACAGATATCTGTGCACAGATGAAAACCGTACAATTCCTTGATAATTTGTAAGGTTTTGTTCGAATTTGTAAGGTTTTATTTGAAAAACCTTACAAATTATCAAGGAATTGTACGGTTTTCATCTGTACACAGATATCTGTTTGCAACTCTGATTCTCAATTTATCAGTTTAACGGTCATTTAAAATTTGAATTTTAAAACCACAGAAATGTTTAATAAAATTGACTATTGAATGGTTTTTAAATAAGACAATTTGAAGTCTGAAACTATACAAATGTTTGTTCAAACTGACTGTTGGATGGTTTTGAAGAACTTAATAAACGTTTTTTAAAATGCTGTTATAAGGGAGTTCTCTCCTAACCTCCGAAGGAGGAGGTTGTGGAATTTTCTAGTCCGCAATTTTTAATTAATTACGTGTAGGAATAAGTTACAAACCGGAAATAAGTATACATTAACAATCAAGGAACTCGAAAACAATGGAGAGAGCTCAACAAATTCGCGATTTAATTAAAAATTGGGACAAAATCAGAATCGACAAAAAAAATGAGGTTTTTTCGAATCTTACATATAGACAACTCGGAATTTAACTTAAATGGAATATCTTAGCAGCAAGGAGGAGATCAACATTGGAATACCACAGAACATAATAAAGGAACAGTACAACTTTGGACACCGATGGAGCTGGTCTTTAAATAGCTTTTAGCTGATGGACCTTAATAAATATAATTAACAACAACAACAACAGCTGTTATAAGGTTTTAAAACATTTGAATGCGCCAAATCTGTTAAATTAAATTGAAAACCATACAATTCCATGATAATTTGACGGGTTTTTCTACTAAAACCATACAAATTCTATCAGAACATTACAAATTATCAAGGAATTATACGGTTCTCATCTGTTTAAATCTACAAAATCCATTAAACATTCAACGTTTAAAATTCCAAAATCTCAAAATACTGATAAATTGACTCAATTGATTCACTTTTCTCAAAAATTTTTAAAAAAAAATCTCAAAGTGTGATTCATGCGTATTAAATTATACGACTTGTGGTAATTTTTATTCATCTCTAATTTAATTTTTATATATAAAATATTTACTCCTTTTAAAATCTATCTAATTAAATTCAAAATTTACTATAAAAAAACTATGTATGAACATTTCAAGGAATTAATCTATAATGTATATGAATGACTTATAAACATCAAAAAGAATGAAAAGAACGAACAACAAAAAAAAAAAATATATAGAAAATATTAAAAATATATTAATAAAAATGTTGAAATCAAGCAATTTTATTTTCTTCTTATGACTAAATTCTATTTAATAATCCACAGATTTTTTTAGCATTAATATTCCTCTCCAAAATCTTCACCAGCATCATCATCATACAAATCACCAGCAACTTCTTCATAATCTTTTTCTAAAGATGCCAAATTTTCTCGTGCTTCCGTAAATTCGCCTTCCTCCATTCCCTCACCAACAAACCAATGAACGAAGGCACGCTTATTATACATTAAATCAAATTTTTGATCAAGACGTGTCCATGCTTCAGAAATTGCTGTTGAATTTGCCAACATACAGACAGCTCTTGATGTATTTAACATGTCACCGCCTGGAATGAAGCATGGCTTTGATTCATTTACGCCAATTTTAAAGCCAGTTGGAGACCATTCGACAAACGTGATGTGCTTCTTTGACTTTAATGTTGATATGGCTGCATTTACATCCTTTGGTACGATATCACCGCGATACAGCATACAGCAACTCATAAACTTTCCTTTTGCTAAGTCACATTTGACCATTATGTTGTTGTTATCGAATGCTTCATTTGTTATGTCAGCAATTGAATTGGAACCTGTTAAAAATAATAAATTAAGTATCTAATTTGCTTTATAGCTTTATGCTTTATAAATTACCATGAAAAGCTCGATGAGCTGAAGATAAAGGTGCAAAAGACACCAATGGAAAGTGAACTCGAGGAAATGGAACTAAATTAGTTTGAAATTCATTTAAATCGACATTCATGTCTCCTTTATGTCTAAGCGATGCTGTTGCTGATGATACAACTTGAGCAACAAGACGATTAAGGTTTGTATAAGTTGGCAATGGAACATTTAATTTCTTTGTTGAAATCTCATAAATTGCTTCATTATCGACCATAAATGTACAGTCACTTTGATCTAAAGTACTATGAGTGGTCAAAACAGCATTATAAGGCTCAACAACAGCAGATGCTATTCTTGGTGCTGGATAAACAGCAAATTGCAGACGACATTTCTTGCCAAAATCATTAGCTAAACGTTCAGTTAATAATGATGAAAATCCACTTCCAGTTCCGCCACCAAATGAATTATAAATGAGAAATCCTTGAAAGCCATCACAATTTTCAGATAATTTTCTCGTTTGTTCCATGACTTGCTCAATATATTCACGACCAATTGTATAATGACCTCTTGCATAATTATTGGCAGCATCTTCTCTTCCAGTTATCATATAATTTGGATTATAAAGAGCTTTATATGCACCATTTTTAATTCTATCAATTACACTTTGCTCAAAGTCAACAAACAATGCACGCGGAACAACTTTTCCACTTTTTGTATCACTAAAGAATGTCTTCAAATTATCATCGATCTTTGTATTAGACATTAAAGATCCATCGCCATTAATTCCATGTTCGAGTGTAAAAAGTTCCCAGCAAGCTTCGCCAATTTGAACGCCAGCTTGTCCAATGTGTAATGAAAGTACTTCGCGCTTTTTTGGTTGGAATAAATTAAATTGAAATTAAAGTATGAATTTGATGAATAATTAATGAACATTTGACTTTTTCTTACCATTTTTTATATGACAATTCTTTTCAGCTATTAATATATGTAAAAATCTATGTTAAAATAATTATTTTCAATACAAAACTTACGAGCACGACTTTCTCACAAATTTAAACAAAAGAAATGAACTAGAATTTAACGGAATTTTAAATTTGAATAAAATTGGAAGAATGGCTTCTAAATTTAAATCTAAAACGACCGTTAAAGTTGAATCTCCTAAAATTAAATTAAAACCTAATATCAATGAAATTAGAACAGGAATTAGATGAAATTTAGGTCAAAATGAGATAATATGATATTCATCATTAATAATAATATAATATGGATAGCAGCCACAAATGTAATTAAAAGCCAAAAAATTATATTTTAGGTCATATTAGTATTTTATTGTTTAATTATTCATTCAGTTTGATACCATACATTATTCAATCATTTTTTTGTGTCTCATTTGAAGAATAAATGCGTAGATTTCAAAATATTTGTTTTCATAAATTTCTATAAATTTACCACAACCTCCACCTGAACTATAGGACATGGTTTTTAAATTTGCTCCTCATCATGCTTCAATTCCGAAAGAAAAAGAATCAAAATGACGATGCATAAGAAGCCAACTTAAAACTTTTATACTCAAATTGCAGTTTGACTTTGAAAGAACTGCCATTCTACTTCTTAATCCTTCAGATTATCCTCCTTTAAAATTCATTTATTTTAGATAATTTTTCGATATAAGAAAAGAAATCAAAAATCAACAAGAAGTCGTGGAGAGGAAGAAGACTTTTGGAAACAATAAATTGGAGGGATAATCTTTGTTTCTCATTTTCATTCCATTTTATTATGTTCTTTCGTTCACTTCTTATTTAATTTGCCTTAAAAACTGTTTTCATGAATTTTTATTTTTTTTTCATGTTTTGATGTTTTTTGAATTATACTGTAATTTTAATATTGTAGCTAAGTAATAGGGCCTTTGGGTATGGATTAGGTAAATCGTCGCAACCACAAAATTTACTTCAAATCCGTTTAAATACTTGAAAATTTTTGATTATAGAATCATAACCTACAAAGTTGTAAAATTGTTAAAGAAAGTTTTAGTTCTAGAATAGCTTTAGCTACAAGCTAATAATTGGAACAAGATTTTAGATTACAAAAAATCCCCCCTAAATATAATTGAATTAATTTAAGGTCGACCCTAAAATTTTCTAACCTTAAAATCCTCAAAAATTATAAAATCAACTCAAAACATCATTAGACCTCAATTCTATTTTTACATCCCGCAATATTACCCCACATCTGATAGCAATCTATAATATTCCGCTTCTGCCACAATTCTCATGAGCTGAATATCCAGTAAAACTGCTGATAATATGAGATTACGTGTGAATGGCTAAAATCACATAAATTTTGCAACAATATTTTTTTACTCGTTCTATCAGCACATTCGATGCTATATAAAATATGTAGCATTATTGATACTAAAAAAGTGTTGCATTTGTGATGCATCAGCACTTTTCATGAACGTTTATGGAATATTCATGACATATGTTTTTCATGTATTAAAGTTTGTTTCATGAAATTGTTGCGGAGGATTTAAAGTTGACCTGACTTTGATACTTTAAGTGAATTTCTTTTGGAAGCTGCTCAAAATTTAATGAAAGGATCATTTTGATATGAATTATCAATAATCTTTGAAAATCCAAACTTGTAGCTTGACATTCCGCCTAGTCTTCTTTATTTACTAATATTCTAAGATCTTCAATAGACGCCAACTTCAAATAACCTCAAACTACTTCTATTCTTATTTATACTTTATTTCCATTTTTCGAAGATAAAAAAGCATGAAATGAAGACGGAAAATTTATGAATGAGATGAAAAGAACTTTTTTATGGAGTCTAAGTGTCTGATGAGCTTATTTTTTTGTCTGTTAGACTGTGCAATTTATGATTTCTGGCAAAGGAAGTTTTATGTCTGCCATTTTTTATTGGGGTCAAAACATTTTGTAGGCACAACAAAATTTATGTTTATAAAAAATTTTCATTGATTTTGTGTGCATTAGGTTTTTGATTACTTCCGATTTATGTTCAAACAATTCAATTAAATTCTGTAAACTTTTCATATTCAGTTCCAATTTCCTTTGTTTAGTTAGCTTTGACATTTATTTTAATGGAACATTTATAATTCATAAATGTCTAACGAAAATTATTCATATTTCAAAAACTCATTGAAATTGGCAGTTCCAAAAAATCAATGAAAAAATTTCTACACAAAGGAAATTAAATTCAGTCCCTGACTGTCTATTATCAGTTTTTATTAAACAACAGAATAATTTGTATAATTTAAATATTGATTATCAATAATTTTCATTTTAATTATTCATTGAACGTTGTTCGGATCTCTTTCAAATTATTAATGACTGAAAATTTATGTGAGAATATTAAAATGTGAATGGCGTCATATTGAATGAATTCTGAGTAAAAAAGATGTTATTGATAGTCTTTTTGGCTCTGGTAATGAAATATGAAAATTATGCTTATTGTTATCATTATTGCAATGTTATGAAGTCTAATAGAATTTTCGTTTATACTTTGATTGGCTTAATGTGAAAAATAACAAATGTGATGTTTATTGTTAGAGAGTTCAAAACATACTAAATATTTGTATGAAGGGGTAAAACAACTTCGAAAAGGGGAATTCAACTTTTTTTTGATGCGAATATAATTCAAATACAAAACAACCGTTGATGAAAATTTATCAAATTTTTTAGTTTCAAGAACCTTTTGGCAGTATATTAGTTTAGCGACTTAAACTGCAATATCCTATAAAATATAAATAATTATTATTACCTTATTTTCTTGATACTTAGTCATACTTATCTTAACATAATGTCTTTCCATCCATTTAATTGACGTAAAAATTCCTCATAATCTCTTCAATTAAGCTCTGAAAAATGTTTTTTAAAATTTAATGAATAAGTTTATTAATGAATAAATCTACAGTTTCTGCTATATATCACTCATAATTCTCACTAATTTATTATCAATTTATTTTTCGATAAAGATCCATCCATTAATGAATAATTAAAATAATTTTTTTCCAAGTAGAAAAGAAAAAGAAAAAAATAAAATCAGATACAGTCGAGAGTAAAATGATAGAAATGATGAGAAGAAGTAGAAAAATTGTTTCATTAAGTTTTTTTTTTAAATATTTGGGGATTAAAAATTATTATTTTCTGTTATTTTCATGCTATTAAAAATTTTCGAAACATCAACATGAAACTTATTTTTGTGGAATTTGCATTAAAAACATTTTTTTTGATGCTTCAAAAAAGTTATTTTCAATGCAAAATCCACACATAAAAAGTTCATAGATAATTATTATGGGAATAAAATAATAAAATTTTTATTATTATCCTCCAGACTGTGTGCACTTAAGAAGCAATTTCGGGTTCATGCTGTGTAGGATGAAGTTTGTTTTAATTCCCGAGCGGCAAAGGTCAAATTTTTAGCTTTATAAATCTTTTTTAAAAGTGGAATAGAGAATAATTGGCAATTAGGCACCAGATAATAATATTTTAGGTGAATTTTGCTACTTTAGTAGCTACCATATGCACATCCCTACCAAAAACAACCACTCGGGAAAAGCTTCATTAAATTCAAACTCTGAATATCAAAGTAAAATTTCTGACAATACACCCACAACCTTTTTTGCCTTTAACTGCACACATTCTGAAGCTTTTTTATCATTTTCTTTAAACTTGTTGCTTGAACTTTAAATTTAATAAATTTTTTAATACTCTCTTTTTGTTTTTTTGTTATTATCGATACTGAATGGAACATACATTATAAACATTCATGAGATATAATTTTTTTTTGTTTTTTTCTTTATTACTGAATAATTAAATGCTTTAGATGCTTCATGTCTTTTATTCTTTATTATCATAAAATAATGAATCGAAATTTAACTGCTGTCTCGACAGATAAAAATTATGTCGATACCGAGCATTTATTCGTCATCATCTGCTTCTTTTTAAATATTCTTGGTGATGGGGAGTTTTATTGGATTTGCGGAGTCGACTGTAGTTTATAGACTTATTATTCATGATGATAAAATAATTTTTTGTGGTTATTTGTTTATTCTTTGGTTTATTGTGTTATTATCTAGATGTAGGAACACTAGTTATGAGCTATCTTCACCTAGTATATGACCAAGCATATGTTAAATGTAGACTATCAAAAAAAGTTTTTATGTTTATGTTTCTGAAACAGACAGACAGACTTTAATCAAAACTTGCTTTTCTTTGTTTTAAAATTCAAAATTCTCCAATAAATCCATAAAACCCACCCCCAAGAACTTTGGGCATTATATTTTCATTATATAACAATTATAATAATTTTTTGTGTCATCTTCCCGTCCACTAATTTTTTATTTTTTGTTCATATATTATAATAATTTTTTTATACGTTTCGAACTATTTTGTTAAATACTAAAATTTTGTGACACTTTGCAGTTTTTCTCTTTTTTTAAATTTTTATATTTCCTTTAGTGTTATTTACAAGATTTTTTACACTAAAACCAATTGATATTTCATACTTTTTTTTGTCCTCATTCATGTTATGAGTGATTTATTTATTCTTTTTACTTCTGGAGATAAATTTTCAATTATAACAGTTGCGAATAACCTAGAATTAACATAGTTTCCATCTTTCGAGTTTTATTCTTTTTTCAATGCATAACATTAGATATTTTTAAACATAATACTTGAAATTTAGCATGATTACCATAGTTGGGATAAGATTCAAGTCGTCAATGATTTGATAGAGACAATCTCTTGATAAACGGCATTTTATATTTTGAATTAAATTTATTGTTGCATAGTTGATTACCCTTCATAGTAAACAATCAGTTTATCACTAAACTTTGAACAATAAACATCGTATTTTAGTTCTTCCGTATAGATTAACTAATTATACATAATTAAGTTGTAGAAGTGTGTTGAATATCAATCAGAGTTTCGTCAAAAGAAGCAGCAATTAGTCTTCAATTCTTCTATTTTATTAATTTTCTAAGCATAAAAGCAATTTTTCATCTTAAACCTTATTTTATTATCTGTAAATGTCGATTTCTCTTGATATTGACTTTCCCATGCTCCACAAGCATGAAATTGTTTTGATTTGTTTACGAACTTGAATGAAAAATTATGAATTTAGATCAAATTCCATTAAATCAATTGTCTAGCCTACATGGAATATTAATCTTAAGATTTCTGCTGAGCTTGTTCTTTTAAATTAAATCAATTTCCGTGGAGAAGAAAAATGCCAAAATGACGAGACATCGTTAACGACGATGGATGACAATTACGATAAATTTTTGGATGCTTTCCAATATTTCATAAATCGGAAAATATATTGCCAAACTTAATTCAATGTTGTCGAGACTGTCATCCCTTGGATCAGAATCATGACTAGACTATGGTAATCTACAATTTGTATTTTATCCACCATAATTTATTTCACTACAACGATATGACTTTTCTAAATGTTAAATTCCAATCTTATAAATCGCGTCTAATTAGAACTAAGGTATGTCTATGTAAATCAACGAAAATAGAGATAAAAATACTTGGAATTGAAGAAGCTGATGAATCAAAATTATTGGTAATGAGAATTCCAACAAATTACTTGAGAAATTTATGATCTATTCTTCTTCTGGCTGTATGCTGTAAAATTTATTTAACTGGATGATTTGTTGAAGGTTTTACATTAAAGTATTTTAAATCATGAGATCCAAGGTGTTGCTAAGATTATTGTAATCCATAACAATTCTTCGTATTAGATATTTTTAATTTCATATCTGTTCATCACCTTGACACTTTTTTTTGCTGATGAGAGCTTTACGTAGAATTTATTTGAATACAAATTCAAATCTAAAAATAAATTAAATCTAGAACTTCAACATTATTTAATTAAATTTTTGCACACATGAAATTGACCAATGACCCAGAAAAATCGCATCAATAAAGCAGCCAGAAGCGATCATATTTCAAAATTAATTAATTTGTTGAATTCATTTCCATTTTACCATTTTGTAGCTCTTACTATAATTGTGATTATTATTATTAAATGTATATGCATACCTCTTTTATTTTAATTCAATAATGAACAATCAATGGAATTTTTCCTGTCACCATCCTGCCGTTAAATGCCTAATTCGATTCATCATCTGAATATTATGTATATGTGACTGTATATTTATAAATGATTCAACATTTTGTCCTTTCTTCTCTATTTCTTTTCCGTCTTATTCCTTTATGCATCAATCAAAAAGGAGTAGGAAGAAGAAAATTTCATATTGAAGAAAACCTTGGTTAAACTTTTTTTTTATATATATTTATATGAAAAATATAAGAAAAAAATGAAAAGAGACGAGGGGAGGAGGAGAAACAATGTCCATAATTTTTACAGGACATGAGAAAAAATTTTGTTCTATATAATAAATCTTTCTGAGAGATGAGAAAGCTTTCTTGTTTAATCTTCTTCTTCTTCTTAATAAACATCTTTTTTATAGTATTTATTATTATTTTTTTATATATTATTTCATTGTGGAGGAGCTTAGCAATTGCAATTTGCATTAGGTGAGTTCCCCTGAGGCTGATCTGTCAAGCGTTGTCCTTTCGGTGCGCCACCAACCATTGCTGGATCTGAGTCCAAACTCTCTGACATTTTGTCGCATATTATGTCTACTAGGCGCTCGAATACATTCTGAAATCATTGAGGATGAAAAAGGCATTAATAAATTATTTATCAAAGCTTTTAATGATGAAAGTCCATCCACCAAAGGATGAAGATAATTAAGCTTAATGGAATAATTGAGTCTCGGCTAATTGAAATTTACTGACGTTCAAAAGGTAGATTAAAATCATTTTTTTTTGTTGCTGTTTGAGTGTCTTTAAATTGTTGTACAGCAATCAAGGGACTTTGATTAAGTATAATAAACGAACTGAACTGGTTCATCAAGTTTGTGATTTTTTAATGAACTTTATGTAATTTTTGACCCCATTTTTTTATAGCTTCATATTCATTTTTCATCGAGAAATTTGTGAAAAAGTTCTTCAAATGGAGACTAATTAGCAATTAAAAGGAAGCATTTATTGACAAAGTTAATTAAGGTAGTTAAGGCTTCTTAGAAGTTTGTTTCTAAAGAGGGTGAGTAATTAAGCTCATTAAGACATTTCCAAAAAATATTGTAAAGACTCACCTTAACATTGATATTCTCTTTAGCGGAAGTCTCGAAAAACTCAACTCCCAATTGATCAGCTAATTGCTTGCCTCGCTCAAATGATATTACACGTTCATCTTCCATATCACACTTATTTCCAACCAATATCACTTGTGCATTATCCCATGAATATGTTTTTATTTGAGTAATCCTAGAAACATAGAATAAATGAAAAATAAATAATTTAGATAGACATTTTAATGATAATTTTCTTATGTTCTCAATTTACCAATCTTGAACTGAATTGAAGCTCTCCTCGTTCGTGATGTCATACATGAGAATGAAGCCCATAGCTGTTTATATTTCATACAAAAGAAAATGGAGAAAAATATTGTGAAAGAAAATACAAAATGAAATTATTTATAAATTGACTTAAATCATTATTTTGTAGACTGAGGAGACAATCGAATGACGTTTTGTTGGATGTTGACAGAGACGTGAATAAATTATTAAGAAATTTGTGAATAGGTATTTTTAGGTTTTGATGGAAATTGAATAAATTTCATAATGATTAAATTATGAAATGCTAGGTTTTTGCTATGGAAGAGGTAACCACGGTTTTAATTTATTGTATATTAGGTAATTAATTTATTTATAAAAAAAGAAATAAATGATGTTTATTACTTGAAGATTCAATTAAAACTGAGAAAAAACTTAAATTTAGCACATAAAGGGGTAATCAACTTTGTAATAAATATTGTTTGAAAATTCAAATTTTAAATGGTCGTTAAAGAATAAGTAATGATTGAATTAAACAAATCATGTGTCTAGACCTCTGCAATTGCCACCAAATTTTTATTCTCAGCAGTTTTCGTGTGACTGAAGTACCACGGCATATCATGTTCAAATGTTCTGAAACTTTGCCAGAATTAAGTCCATATTACGTCCAATTGCGTCCAGCAAAAATTTAATTTCGTCCTACTTCCTGTGTCTATATATGGCAAGTCAAATTTTTGGGTACTTTTGCCGTCGTACTTCAGGATTTAAAACGGCATGATTTCTTAAAACTAATTTTATGTGACATATTATATATTAAAATTGATCTACTAATAACGTCCAATTGCGTCCAACAAAAATTTTTTGGAACCGATGTCCCTAACGGAAGTTATGGCTACTCATAGTTTTGCTTGTGGACCAAAAAATTTTCTACCTAGAAACTGACGATTTGGTCAAGTTATATATCAAATCACATCTCCTAATTCTCAGAAACTCGAATATAAAAGAATTATTTACGACTATGCTGACGTTTCAGACTTATGGCAGTTCAATTTTTGTTGTCGTACCTGAATATGAAAAAGTTTTATAATTTTTTTAGTGTCAAGTTATATGTCTAAACATATCTACTTTTCTCAAGGATTATAAATATTGAATCATTTTTTTGAATTCGACCATCCATGACTGAATTATGTCACTTTAAAGTTAATGTCCAAAAATAGAAAAAATCATAAAATGCATGTTGTATATCAAAAAATATTTAAATTTGATGACAAATTCAATTATGACAAAATACTTTTTACTTTTAAAATAATTTTAAACTAATTAATTTTTAAAAAAAAAAAAAAAAAAAAAAATTAAATGTTGCTTTTAAAGTATAAAATCTTAAGTTTCTAAACTTTTTTGAGATGCGTAATCCACTTCATTACAAGTTCTAACCAAAATTTAATAAACTTATTATTGATTTATCTTTGTTATTTAACGCTTAATATTATTTTCAAAAAATTTATTAAAATCATGATGCTTAAAAAAATAAAAATCATCATTTAGATAAGCGATTTTTCATCGATTTTCACTCTTTATTTCTCTTTTCACAAATTTTTCTGACCAAAAATTAATAAACTAATTATTTATTTGACTTTGTTTTTTAACGCTTAATATTATTTTCAAAAAATTTATTAAAATCATGATGCTTAAAAAAAATAAAAATCATCATTTAGATAAGTGATTTTTCATCGATTTTCACTCTTTATTTCTCTTTTCACAAATTTTTCTGACCAAAAATTAATAAACTAATTATTTATTTGACTTTGTTTTTTAACGCTTAATATTATTTTCAAAAAAGTTTATTAAAATTGTGATGCTTAAAAAAAATAAAAATCATCATTTAGATAAGTGATTTTTCATCGATTTTCACTCTTTATTTCCCTTTTCACAAATTTTTCTGACCAAAAATTAATAAACTAATTATTTATTTGACTTTGTTTTTTAACGCTTAATATTATTTTCAAAAAAGTTTATTAAAATCGTGATGCTTAAAATAAAAATCATCATTTAGATAAGTGATTTTTCATCGATTTTCACTCTTTATTTCTCTTTTCACAAATTTTTCTGACCAAAAATTAATAAACTAATTATTTATTTGACTTTGTTTTTTAACGCTTAATATTATTTTCAAAAAAGTTTATTAAAATCGTGATGCTTAAAAAATAAAAATCATCATTTAGATAAGTGATTTTTCATCGATTTTCACTCTTTATTTCTCTTTTCACAAATTTTTCTGACCAAAAATTAATAAACTAATTATTTATTTGACTTTGTTTTTTAACGCTTAATATTATTTTTAAAAAAGTTTATTAAAATTGTGATGCTTAAAAAAAAATAAAAATCATCATTTAGATAAGTGATTTTTCATCGATTTTCACTCTTTATTTCTCTTTTCACAAATTTTTCTGACCAAAAATTAATAAACTAATTATTTATTTGACTTTGTTTTTTAACGCTTAATATTATTTTCAAAAAATTTATTAAAATCATGATGCTTAAAAAAAATAAAAATCATCATTTAGATAAGTGATTTTTCATCGATTTTCACTCTTTATTTCTCTTTTCACAAATTTTTCTGACCAAAAATTAATAAACTAATTATTTATTTGACTTTGTTTTTTAACGCTTAATATTATTTTCAAAAAAGTTTATTAAAATCGTGATGCTTAAAAAAAATAAAAATCATCATTTAGATAAGTGAGTTTTCATCGATTTTCACTCTTTATTTCTCTTTTCACAAATTTTTCTGACCAAAAATTAATAAACTAATTATTTATTTGACTTTGTTTTTTAACGCTTAATATTATTTTCAAAAAAGTTTATTAAAATCGTGATGCTTAAAAAAAATAAAAATCATCATTTAGATAAGTGAGTTTTCCAAGATGGTTGCATAATGATCCATAAATTTAAAGTGACATAAGTCAGTCATGGATGGTCGAATTCAAAAAATGATTCAATATTTATAATCCTTGAGAAAAGTAGATATGTTTAGACATATAACTTGACACTAAAAAAATTATAAAACTTTTTCATATTCAGGTACGACAACAAAAATTGAACTGCCATAAGTCTGAAACGTCAGCATAGTCGTAAATAATTCTTTTATATTCGAGTTTCTGAGAATTAGGAGATGTGATTTGATTTATAACTTGACCAAATCGTCAGTTTCTAGGTAGAAAATTTTTTGGTCCACAAGCAAAACTATGAGTAGCCATAACTTCCGTTAGGGACATCGGTTCCAAAAAATTTTTGTTGGACGCAATTGGACGTTATTAGTAGATCAATTTTAATATATAATATGTCACATAAAATTAGTTTTAAGAAATCATGCCGTTTTAAATCCTGAAGTACGACGGCAAAAGTACCCAAAAATTTGACTTGCCATATATAGACACAGGAAGTAGGACGAAATTAAATTTTTGCTGGACGCAATTGGACGTAATATGGACTTAATTCTGGCAAAGTTTCAGAATATTTGGACATGACATGCCGTGGTACTTCAGCCACACCAGTTTTCAACGTTAAACCACTTATTGACATAATTCTTTGTTTCTATTGAGTCAGAATGAACACGAACTTTTGTTTCCAACTTTGTCTCTTGATACTTTTTGAACCAACAACAATTTATCATTGATCGAGTAATTACCATCCGTAAATTGATAAAATGAAATTGACATTAATAGACATATTTATTTGTCGTCACGTATTTACACAAAACGTTGGTCTATCTCCTTCCAAATAGAAAATAAGGAGAAAATTTAAATAATTTTGCCAATCTTGTGGAAAAGAGAATTGAAAAAGTTTTCCTTACAAAATAAGACCTAAAAATTATTCAAACAATTGTCAACCGGAAGTTATCAACCATCCTTCCGACCCTCTAAATCTGATGAATTCATCTACAATCTAAAAAAATTACAGTAATTACGTCTCAATGCACCATAGAAACCTTATGAATTGAGAAATAGAAGTTAATGAGATGTAACATGATCGAAGTCAAAAATTGAATGAAACCCAACAACATTGTGGGCAGCATGGCAAAACTCTTTTTAAAATTAGATAATTTGTGTCTAATGGAAAGGAACAGAAGTAAATTTGATATGATTCAAAGCCTAATATCGCAACCACGTTAGGTGTAATAAAGTAGATCAAATTTCTTGTGTGAATCAGGTTTGTGAACCTTAATATTGGAGTTTTGAAGGTTGTTTGAATGTAAAGGTTGTTAAAATAGATGGAAAAGTTCAAGGATGGAATAAAACTTTCAAAAATTCAACTTGATTCAAAAATAAACATCCAAATAAATTCATTCAAGCATAAAAACCGTCGAAAATTGCTGCCTCAAGCAACAATCAAAAAAATCACAATTTCCATCATCAAAATCGTCCTTTTCTGTAATCATAACAAAGTACTTCTCATAAATTCTTAACATTATGGACTAACAAACTGAGAATATAATCTAAGCTTTAAGATATTCTCCCTGATAACAGAAAGAAAAGAAAAAGGCAAGGTAATTTTTCAATTTTGTCTTACACAATGTACATTAGAGTAAGAAACATATTTGCATACATAAAATATGAAGGAGAAGGTCAAATGAAAAAGATTTTTAAAGATTCTAACTGGGATCGCAATGAATATTTTAGGATCAGTGAATAAATTTACAATAACAAACTGATGACAATGTGAGCTTAAATGTTTTATTATCCAATGATGTTTTGCATCAATTTTGAGGTTATAAAGGTTGAAATTTTCAGTTTAAATTCTAACCTAAATTATTTTGTAACCTAAAATTACAGAATTTATTGTTTTAATTTATACGGAATTCATACCCAAAATATCATCTTTCGTCAACTTGTCTTATTCTTTCTAAGAAAACCTTCAACTTTAGCAGAAAAACATCAACATTCGATTGCCTGAAGTAACTTTTGATAATTAAGGCGTAGAAAACTCACCTCCTCGATAATAGGCTGTTGTTATCGTTCTATATCTCTCCTGGCCGGCAGTATCCTAATAATATACAAGAAAAAAACAAATAACATGAAGAAATATCAGCAATACAAAAATGTCAAAAAGTAGAATAAACATAAAGTGGATAATCAAGAAGCTGAATTTAAACAGAAAAAAAATCTTTTATAGAAAAAGTTTGATTAAATTACTATCGAGCTAAAGTGTTTTATGTGATCTGAGGAGATGGAAACGATGAGAGAATAAAAAGAAGAAATTGAAAAAGAATGAACAACATGAAAGAGGAATCGAATGAGTTGGAAAATTATTTGTGGAATGGGAAATTTGCGATAATTGCCGAGGAATTTGTTATAGCTTTATTGAAATGTGATTCTATTTTGATTACCTTTTTTTCAATCTTATAAATAAATTAAATTTGTATGTTTACATAATCACTTGAGGATTTGAATCGCAAAATTTGTCTTTAATTTAAAGATATTTGCGAGTTGATTTATTGCAATCTACAGTATGAATATGAACACTGAATTTGCTGCTAAATTTAACTTATTAATGGTTCTTAATCATTGCAAATTTAATAATTTAAAATTTCAATATTTTTAACTAAAAAATTTCAAAAAAAAATCCAAAATTTTTTGCAACGGTTTTTTCCTAGCTCACTCAGATTGCATCTAAACATTTATTATTTTTAGATTGTTTGCCCAACGGTCATTCAAATTCAGACAAAATATTAACTTAATATTCAATTCAATGACATATACATATAAGAAGGAGAAAATTTGATCCCTCAACAAAAAAGGCTCAAAAATGATGCTCAAAAAAACAGCAAACATTTTCAAATGTCGGATGATATCCCGAAGGCACTTTGAACATCATCATGAATTTCTACTTCTGCTTGTTCCAAAAAGTAAGTTTAACATTTTTTAAATGATTTTCTTTCTCTCTTTTATTCGCCCCTGTTCTTAGTAACGTGTCTGCACATGAAAATTTGCAGAACGATATCTCTCGTACGTTTCTTTGTGGTTTTGCTTCCTCCTGTCAATTTTTTTTTCTCCATTTCTTCTTTCTTATCATTCTCATTTTATATTCCATATTTTACGCAGGAGTAAAATTCCATTTTATTCGAAATAATGCGTTAAAAAGCTTTGCAGAAATTGAAAGAATTTTTCACACTAAAGCAGCACAAAAAAGGCATTCATCATATAGAGGGAAAAATGTGTAAAGAAATATTCCAGTAAGTCTACTTTGGAAGGCTTCAAGGGTAAATTTACATTAATTTTATTACTCTCATACTAACCCACTGCCACTGACTCTATTCATAATTTTCTTCACTGTTTTGCTTACTACCAGTTCCTATTCTTTTGTTTGTAATTTACTTTTGACATGAACACAAAAAATTTTCACTTTTTTTGTCCCTTTTTTTTTTCATTTTATTACATTAAAAAGTGAACGGGAGGTTTGTGCATGATAATTATAGTTGTGACATGACGTTTAGGAGTGTTATGGAAGTTTGTGGATTCGATAGTGTGAAATGTAGGTAAATATGTCACTAGAAACAATAATAATAATTAAATGAAGTTAGAGAACTATGGATGGAAAGTTTTAATGATCAACTAAATCTGATAATAAATTATTGTGCTGGATATGAATGAAATTAAGGGATTTGAACTCGATTTTTCAATTAAAAAAGTTCATGCACTCTAAAAACGTTTCTATGGGATATTATTGCTGATTGCAAGCTCGATTCTTTAAGATTGAATCATTCGAAAATTTTCATAACTATCTAGTTCTGATCATTGATCCAATTTGAGCAAAATGGGCCATGTCTATGAAAGTATATTCTATGACAACAATCCACAATAATCACAAGCATTTATTCTTTCTATTAATCCCACATTAGTCATCAACAGACTGTAATTTCGTCTAGCAGATTGAAAACTTTTAGTGACATAGAAACTATCAGACAGAAAATTGCTGACCAGAGACTAGAATGTCCGTCGACAAATATTAAGTTAAAGCTGTTTGCTGGCTACATTTTATCGCCATATGGACTCAAACCAATTTATTTTCTGCATGTTATAAAAAAAATTACAATGTTCTGTCTAATGCATAAGGCAAACTACATCCATGCGACAATTTCTTTAATTTTTATGGAGGAAAGTTAGGGAAGATGGGTTTCAAAATTACCAGCTAAGAATCTTCTTGAAATTTTCAATTCCAATGAAACTTCATTAAAAATGAGAAAAAAAATTCCATTCATCATCAAAAACCTTGAATCAGAAAAATATCTAAAAGGAAGTGCTACATTAAGGCATCCTACTTAAGTTCAAGTGACTATTTCCTTTAAAGAACGTCTTGTAGAACAGCAATTTGAAGAAGAAAGGGTAAAAGTTGATGCTTTCTTTGAAGAAAGGTATGCAGATAGAAATTTGAATAGCCAGTCTTTGTGAAACACGAAATGAGCATTTTAGGTCGGAATTCCTTTGAAAATACTGTGAGTTGGTCTGTTTGTTTAGTGAGCTTTAGTTTACAATGATTTTTGAAGGTAGAATCTATTGAAGGAGCTTACGAACTTTTCGAACTAGTCTAATTTTGAATTTAGTATAATAACAAGTCAATATTAATCATTTCAAGCTATCTTTTGTCTGCAGTATAATTGTTTAATGAAATTGTCACAATACTCAGTAAACGTATCACAAATGGATCAATATGAATATCATTCAAACAAGAAAAATGATGGAAATTATAAAAGTCAATAAATTTTCTCTTCCCTCATACAAAAAATGATAAAATGAAGAAGATACTTTATCCTCATAAATCAAACTTTTCACACATGAGCTCGATTCGATGCAGGGCGTATATAAATTTATATTGGAAAAATATATTGGGTTACATAAAAAAACAAAAGGCAGAAAATTTTCTTCATTACTCACCCATATTTGAAGTTTCACTCGCTTATCATGTCGAAAGACTGTTTTCACTTTAAAATCAATACCAACAGTTGAGACGAATGCAGACGTAAATGAATCATCCGCATAACGAAATAGGAAACTAGTTTTACCAACACTTGAATTACCGATGATTAACAACTTGAACATATAATCAAAATTCTGATCTGTAGCATCTTTTTGCCATTTTGGATCGCCGCCGCCAGCCATCTGTAATATAGATAATTATATGATTAATTTATGAGGGATTATATATTATTGTGTTGATGACGAGAACTGTGAAACTTGAAGACTTTTTGTTGAAAATTGGGTTTGAATTTCAATTTAGGGATTAATTTTGTGTCGAAGAGAAATTGATGGTTATTTGTGGATTATTAAATGAATAATGGAAATTATCTGATATGCGACTTTTAATATCATCAAAAATTTCAAATAATGTTAATTTTTAAGATCCCATAAAAAAATCGATTTGCATCCCCAAAAAATTTTGTCACTCCATGTGTTTTTTAGCGCATTTTTGAAAACTTGTTTTCAAAAAGGAAGCTCAATCATGCACTTTGATCGGTCGTTCGGTCGTTCGGTCGTTCGGTCGTTCGGTCGTTCGGTCGTTCGGTCGTTCGGTCGTTCGGTCGTTCGGTCGTTCGGGTCCCAATTATCTCTTGATCTAGACTTCGTAGCAAGCTCGGAATTGTTTTAATAGCTTCATTGAATGTTTTTATTCCCGCCGTTTATATTGAAAAGTCAAAAAACACTCATTAAATAGCTTAATTCATCGATTTTTTATTTAAAAAAAATATGTAAACAATGCAGGGCAAAGCTATGCTGATGATAAGTTTGAATTTTTTCTAACCGTTAAAAAATTTGAAATTTTTTTGACCGTTATTTCGGATTAAATTTTTTTCTTTTACACATCTTAATTAATTAACATTTAATTTTTTCATACAAAACAAATATAAGTGCGTTTAGAAATTTGAAAAATAATGGATGTGTTCAGAAATTTAAATTTTTTGCTAATGGAAAATTTTGAATTTCAAAAAACCGGTAAATCGTAAAGCTATTATTTGCATTGAACATTATAAAAATCAATTTTAAAGGAATTTTGATCTTTAGTTTTAAACTTATTATTGAAATGCATTATGATTAAAGAAACAGCAATAGTTTTAAAACTCGACATCTTTTCTATTTAATCAATTGCTAATCGCTGCGTCAAAAATGCGCTGAAGTCCCTCGATATATACGAGGACTTTTGTAATTTTTTTTCACCTAAATGAGGTTTGCATATGCCATAATCCCATTTTCATAATAAGCATTTGATAAGATCTTGGTAAGTATGTATCTATCTACTCATTCTGTTCATAAATGATCCACCGTACTCAAATAATGCTATTCTATTCTACCCCCTCTGATGATAACTGAGAAGAGAGTTCTTAATATTAAAAAGCACTTAGGATTATTTGAATAAAAAGAACAGGATGTTGTATAAAGAGGCGTTAATGGAGTTTTTGAGTTCATCACTCGATCACTTTTTTAGCACGATTTGTTTGAAAAAGAATGCAATGGAAAATGTGCAGCTTATTTGCAAAAAGAAACATTAGAATTATACTTTGGGATTTCTATGCTGATTTAAAGATTCCATATTTTTAAAGCATTAAAGATACATTCTTGTTCTAAGAAATAAACCAAATGACTCGTGAAGTCTAAAATTAAAAGATGAATCATTTCTATTTATCTTTCAAAGTCTACGCCTTCCTTTTTCTTCAAAATTACTCAGAAAACTTTTCAAGCATAACTCCCACGATTTCTACATTCATCATTTAAAAGAATTTGAATGAAATATGTAAGTCAAAAGTTTTATTCATTCCATGAGTATTCACAGAAATTCCCACGTGATGCTCAATAAAAATACAAGAAAAGATCAGGAGATATATTTATTCAGATGTCGTCTTCCCACAGCAACAGCTAATTTGTTGATGCTTGTGTAACCTTGCAGTCATGTGCATGAGAGAATTTGCCTACGGTTTAAGCAGATATCTTATTGGTAGAACAGTGTAGATTTATTTTTAGTTAGTTGTTTGATTTATGTTTCTTTTTGTTTGATTACATGCCAAAGATTATTGTCAAAATTTAAAATTTATGTTTAATTTTTATTGTTTGAGGTTTAACGAACTTCTTGAATTCAAATTTTAATGCAATTTTTGACAATTTTTCTGTAGTTGTAGGCCCTTTTTATTGTTTACATCTTAATTCTATTTTAACATTTCATCATTATCCAAATTAAAGCTTAAAGTTCCTTTAAGACTTTCCTCTTTGATGAAAATCAAACATCGCCATTCTTCAATCCATTCAGAAAATCGCTTTATACTTATAATGTAAATCTCTTGAAATATGAGAAATATACAGATAAGTGTCATGAATATTAAAGCCGTATTTTAGATTCATATCTTGTCACTTGAAGTCTATACTTGTGTATTCTTATCCCAACATCAGCCATCTAACCATAAATGCAACACTTTAGATATCACAAATAAATCTCAGCCTTAGCTCACAACACTTTCTTGTGTACATTTACTCTCATTGTTTGTATAAAGTGAGCTTGATGGAGAAGTGTTTTTAGATTGTGTCAGGCATGAATGATTCTATATTCTTATGTGGGCGTTTTCAAAAATGGATTTTTTTACTCCTTATTCTTGATTGATGGCGGTAAAGATAATAAAGATGTGTCTGTGATAAGAAATGAGCTGAGGAGGCGCATGCACTTTGTTTATCCTATGTCGAATATGTATTCCATAAATTGGGATGATTGGAGATCTTTAAAAGTATAATTTGCTGCTTGCACGATCATTTTCGTCTATGACCCAGAACAATATTAATGACGTTGCGCTTTCAAAGCAAATAAATAACATATTTAAGAGTTTTTTTCATAATGAAAAGTGGTTCTCGGAACTTTTCATACTGTTGCGTAATTTAAAAAGGTCTTTCTCGTTCCACAAACTTTGATAAATTGCTTAAGGAACCGAAAAATTTAATGAGAATATATGAAGATGTGGGTTGCTTATGAGAAAATTTGTCAGTTTTGAATTTAAAATGAGGCTTCTTTAAGCACTAGAAGTTATTGAATTTATGTTTAGTAAATTTTTTTCATATTTTGATATTTTTGCAATAAAGTAATAAGGGGTAAACAACTACGCGTAAATTAACTTAAAAGGGGTGTAAAACTATGAAATTGTCATGCCAAAATTTGAACAAAATTGAATTAAAATAGTTTAGATGCTAATATATTTTTCTCTATCTACATTCAACAGATGCATGACCTTAAAAACTACATCCTGACGAAGCACTTTTCCTTTCGTCTCTGTCTTAAATGAAACGCCACTCTCATCTCTTCGTTCTAACAGACAATAACACATCATATAATGTCAATTAATATAGCAAATTAATTCATAGGAAAATCTCATCATTTTCTTAGGAAAAGAAGAAGCTCCAAAAAAAATTAAGCATATCATTGTACATAGGCACCATATGTGGATTATATAAATAAAATTATGTACAAAACGAAAAGTGATGTGGATATAGACAGAAGATGGTGACATTAACTTAATGCTACAAAAAGTGACACGACAAAGTTTATTTTTTATTTTTCACTTCCGAATAAAGATTCTGTCTGTAATCTTCTCCTTGCTGCTTTTTTATATCTCAAGCATATGTGGCAAGGAATGGGGGGTCCTTGTAATTAAATTTAATGAAGGGCCTGAAAAAAATTCTGCTTCCATTCATTTCTTTACATTTTTTTACATTTCATGAAAATGACCTTTTTGAAATGGATGAAACTTTTTTTTAGCAAATGCTGCAGGAACGGATGTTAATGCTGCTACAGTTTTTTTTTCATGAACCTTTAAGAATAAGTTTTACGTCATTTGATGATCAGCATCAACATGAAATTTAAAGTCACGTGCAATGAAAAAAGAATAGATTCACATTTTGCATGGAAATGAAGCTTATTTGTACTCTTTTGAAAGCTACTTTCAAGGTTTTAAGGAAAATGTGATGTTAAATTTAAAATATTGGATATAAATAATGTTTTTTTAAGCAATAGTTGTCAAACATTCATGTCACACAAACCTAATTCCAACTGTAAATAATTTATCTACAAAATTGCGCCTTCTACAGTCACTATGGAAATTATGAATGCAAGAAGAGAAAGCATAAAAAATTAAATAAAAGTAAATTGCACGAGGAAGCCTTCATTCATAATGAAAAATATGGAATAAAGAAGAAGAATTGCTGTAGAATGAAGTATTTGTAAATGAAAATAAAAAGGGTACGAAGAAGAATGAGCATTTTATAATTGAAAGTCCTTGGCTTATATTCCTTTTATTATTAATGGGAACGACGACGACGATGATGATTATGAAGAGAATTCACAATCAGAGATTTTTCCTTTATGAATAATGCTTTGCTTACTACTGTGTCTATTTACTAGCATACAATTTGAAAATAGGACGATATAAGATTATTTTGACGTAGTCGTGCATCTTTACAAAGATGGAAGACAGATCACAATTTCATGGTCACATTCATTTCTTGGTCATGAAAATTTTATGCTCAGCATGAGAAACTACAGCAAATCAGAATGAAAAGCATGATAGAAATGAATAGATAATAATTTTATAAGTGACCTACTTCTTGAGTTTCCAGCAATAAGTGGTTATGAACGGTATAATAATTTCTGTGGAAAATTCCCTGCTAAGTGCTTTCCTGAAGCTTCAATGAATATTTAAAATTTATTGTACCTAGAAATGCGATTTGAATGAAACAAAGCAAGAATGGAAGATTGCGAGTGGGATGTGAAGGATTAAGGCACTGCAAATAAACTTTCATGTTGAAATATGCATTTTTGAGAGTATTTGAAGCAGAAAGTAACAGGATTTGGAAAGTTGAATTCACAATAATGTTTGTTTGTGCTACAATGAAATATTCATTCAGCTAACCGAATATGAAAGAGTTTTAATGTTGCAGGCTTCAATTGTTTAAGTTTTAGCTTTTATTCCCCCAAAACATCTTCAGGACGGCTTAATTCAGCGATGTATCTGGAGTTAAAGGTAGCAGATTCTATTTTTCTAAGTATAAAGCTATTCTAGAAGGTATACTTCAATCTTAAACACAAATTGACTTCCATCAATGAAACAGCACATAAACAGTACATTATTTGATAAGTAGCACTTAAAGTAAATGTCTATATAAATAGATATCGTTACTACAATTTGGCAATATCATTTAACCAAACACATCTGGCCCTTTTGCCACAAATACTTCCGTTCAATGTTTCCTTCCTTTAAAATTGCCAATTTCTCTAGCTTTAACCTTTTTACTAACAAACTCTCAAGTCTGTTTTCATCTCAATACATCTCATCCTTAAAGAAGATTCTCACTTTTACATGTCTAATGCTGATCACATGCTGAGTCTTTCCATCACATTAAACTATAATAAAGTGCCTCCAAATTGTCCGTAAATTTTATGCTCAACACAACATAATCACATTTATCACATTTATAGCGCATTATCGTTTATTCTCACTCGTTATATTATTTTTACATTCGCACAATTGCTGCCTACAACAAGTGTAAGAAGGCATGTAACGTATTCGTTACGCTAAGAGAGAAAAGGAGCTTTTCGTATGGAAATAAATTAAATGAGAAAATTTGCATATTTTTGCGAGTCTATTCGAGCGAATGAAAATAGAATTTTATTTTTAATGTAATTAATGTTGAGATTACAAATTAATTGGTATAAATTCATGGGTATCTGTAGAATGATAGTAATCAGGAATTGTTTATACGTTGGTTGCTTCATTTTTAATTAAATTCCGTCAAAAAATTTAATTTAGGTTAGGTTATTTTGAATCTTTGTTTACATTTTGATTTAGTTGATTTCTTTTTAAAACAAGCTGTAAATCTATCAATATATTGATTGTTCTATAGCAGAAAACCCAAAGTTTTGAATTTTATTGATCCACCCTAGCAGCAATTTGGAACGAATCTGGGCGGAATTTTTTTTCCTGACAAATTCGTTTGTTTTTCCGGTCATAAAATGGAAGAATTTTACGAGAAAAATTTCCTGGGGTTTTCTTTCAAAATCTGTCATAAAATTTTTTTTGAAAAAAATTTTCTGGCCGGAAAATGAAAGAATTTGTGAAGAATTTTTCTTTCGTTTTTCTTCCATTTTTCCTCGCAGATTCTTTCATTTTCTGATATCACAAAAAAAAGTTGCAACAGAATTTGAAGGAATTTTAGAGGAAATTTTCTGGCAGATTTTCTCTTGATTTTTTGCACATTTTTTGGCATTGAAGAATTTTAAGAATTTGGAATGTAATTAACTTCTACGCTTTAGCGTATAAGTTATTGGTTTTGCTTTTGCCCCTTTTTTACGTTTTTTGCATTTTTTGAGAAAAGTAAGCATTTTTACCCCATATAACCCGGATACCAAATGATGCAGATTTAATTACGCGTCGAATGGTGTAACTCGTTTTTCCAAAGATCCCACCCTGTGACCCCCCGGGGGGAAACAAAAATGCTAAAAAAACCTCAAATTTTGTGACCAAGGCTGTAGCTTCGGGATTAATATATTTCGATGAGGTTTTGGTGCCATTTTATCAGGCAAGCAGTGAAATTGGGGGAATGGCTATGCGCTTAGCGTGATTTTGAGGTTAAGTAGGTGTTTAACCTCCAAATCTGAGAGGAAGTTGAAAACACATTTTTTTGAATTCTGATGCCTGAAAAAGTCAGATTGAGCTGAAATTTGGCATGTAGGCTCCTTGGACATGCCTAAATATGGAACCAACATCATACCAAGATCCAAGGGGCATGCTACTAAGAAAACCACGTGTTTCTATATCAAAGAGAGTACACTTATTTTGATGCTTAATTAGGTCTAGGGAAGCTGAAATTTGGCATGTAGGTTCCTTGGACATGCCTGAATATGAAACCAATATCATACCAAGATCCAAGGGGCATGCTACTAAGAAAACCACGTGTTTCTATATAAAAGATAATACAATTATTTTGATGCTTGATTAGGTCCAGGGAAGCTGAAATTTGGTATGTAGGTTCCTTGGACATGCTTAAATATGAAACCAACATCATACCAAGATCCAAGGGGTATGCTACTAAGAAAACCACGTGTTTCTATATAAAAGAGAATACACTTATTTTGATGCTTAATTAGGTCTAGGGATGCTGAAATTTGGCATGTAGGTTCCTTGGACATGCCTGAATATGGAACCAATATCATACTTAGATCCGAGGGGCATGCTACTAAGAAAATTACGTGTTGCTTTATAAAAGAAAATACACTTATTTTAATGCTTGATAAGATGAAGTTTTTCTCGTATATGTATATATACATATTGTTTTTTTAGACTCATACAACTCTTCAAAAATTGAGACGAAAAAATATTATACTTACTCAAAATAGTTGGTTAATTCATTAATATCAATTCATATTTGTGGATTGTAAAAATAAAACAAATTCTTTTTGCATTTTATTAAATAATACTTTATTAACTTCTACGCGTAAGCGTATAAGTTATTGGTTTTACTTTTGCCCCTTTTTTACGTTTTTCGCATTTTTTGAGAAAACTAAGCATTCTTACCCCATATAACGTGGTCATCAAATTGTCGGAATTTAATTACGCGTCGAATGGTGTAACTCATTTTTCCGGTGGTCCCCCCCTGCGACCCCCCGGGGGGAAACAAAAATGCTTAAAAAACGTCAAATTTGGTGGACAGGCCTACAGCTTCGCGATTAATATATCTCGATGAGGTTTTGATGCCATTTTATCAGGCAAGCAGTGAAATTGGGGGAATGGCTATGCGCTTAGCGTGATTTTGAGGTTAAGTAGGTGTTTAACCTCCAAATTTGAGAGGAAGTTGAAAACACATGTTTTTGAATTCTGATGGTTGGTTAGGTCCAGGGAAGCTGAAATTTGGCATGTAGGTTCCTTGGACATGCCTGAATATGGAACCAACATCATACTAAGATCCGAGGGGCAAGCTACTAAGAAAACCACGTGTTTCTATATAAAAGAGAATACACTTATTTTGATGCTTGATTAGGTCTAGGGAAGCTGAAATTTGGCATGTAGATTCCTTGGATATGCCTAAATATGGAACCAACATCATACTAAGATCCGAGGGGCATGCTACTAAGAAAACCACGTGTTTCTATATAAAAGAGAATACACTTATTTTGATGCTTGATTAGGTCTAGGGAAGCTGAAATTTGGCATGTAGATTCCTTGGATATGCCTAAATATGGAACCAACATCATACTAAGATCCGAGGGGCATGCTACTAAGAAAACCACGTGTTTCTATATAAAAAAGAATACACCTATTTTGATGCTTGATTAGGTCTAGGGAAGCTAAAATTTGGCATGTAGATTCCTTGGACATGCCTGAATATGGAACCAACATCATACTAAGATCCGAGGGGCATGCTACTAAGAAAACCACGTGTTTCTATATAAAAGAGAATACACTTATTTTGATGCTTGATTAGGTCTAGGGAAGCTAAAATTTGGCATGTAGATTCCTTGGACATGCCTGAATATGGAACCAACATCATACTAAGATCCGAGGGGCATGCTACTAAGAAAACCACGTGTTTCTATATAAAAGAGAATACACTTATTTTGATGCTTGATTAGGTCTAGGGAAGCTAAAATTTGGCATGTAGATTCCTTGGACATGCTTAAATATGAAACCAACATCATATTAAGATCCGAGGGGCATGCTACTAAGAAAACCACGTGTTTCTATATAAAAAAAGAATACACTTATTTTGATGCTTGATTAGGTCTAGGGAAGCTAAAATTTGGCATGTAGATTCCTTGGACATGCCTGAATATGGAACCAACATCATATTAAGATCCAAGGGGCATGCTACTAAGAAAACCACGTGTTTCTATATAAAAAAGAATACACTTATTTTGATGCTTGATTAGGTCTAGGGAAGCTGAAATTTGGCATGTAGGTTCCTCGGACATGCCTGAATATGGAACCAACATCATACTAATATCCGAGGGGCACACTACTAAGAAAACCACGTGTTTCTTTTAAAAAGGTGTAGACTTATTCTGATGCTTGATAAGGTGGGATAAGGTCATACTGAACTGAAATTTGGCATGTAGGTTCCTTGGCTACGTCTGAATATAAAACCTACACCATCTGGTCTCATGAATAGACTGACCGCGGAGCAGCAACTGGAGCGAAGCGGAAGTTTGCAAAACTATCGAAACTGTAATCTATGATAAAGTCTGATCTAACAAAAAGACCAACATATATGAAGCTCTGATCTAATGAATAGACTAACCGTGGAGCAGCAACTGGAGCGAAGCGGAAGTTGTAAAACTATCGAGACTGTAATCTATGATAAAGTCTGATCTAACAAAAAGACCAACATATATGAAGCTCTGATCTAATGAATAGACTGACCGCGGAGCAGCAACTGGAGCGAAGCGGAAGTAGAGCGAAGTAGAGTTCGACACTCCTGTAATCTATAAAAGTCGAACGGAACGAAGCGAAGCGAAGTGGAGTTCGACACTCCTGTAATCTATAAAAGTCGAACGGAACGAAGCGAAGCGAAGTGGAGTTCGACACTCCTGTAATCTATAATAGTCGAACGGAACGAAGCGAAGCGAAGTGGAGTTCGACACCTCTGTAATCTATAAAAGTCGAACGGAACGAAGCGAAGCGAAGTGGAGTTCGACATTCCTGTAATCTATTAAAGTCGAACGGAACGAAGCGAAGCGAAGTGGAGTTCGACATTCCTGTAATCTATTAAAGTCGAACGGAACGAAGCGAAGCGAAGTGGAGTTCGACACTCCTGTAATCCATAATAGTCGAACGGAACGAAGCGAAGCGAAGTGGAGTTCGACAACCCTGTAATCTATAATAGTCGAACGGAACGAAGCGAAGCGAAGTGGAGTTTGACACTCCTGTAATCTATAATAGTCGAACGGAACGAAGCGAAGCGAAGTGGAGTTCGACAACCCTGTAATCTATAATAGTCGAACGGAACGAAGCGAAGCGAAGTGGAGTTCGACACTCCTGTAATCTATAAAAGTCGAACGGAACGAAGCGAAGCGAAGTGGAGTTCGACACTCCTGTAATCTATAATAGTCGAACGGAACGAAGCGAAGCGAAGTGGAGACACTCCTGTGGTCACTCCTGTGATCTATAAAATTCGAACGGAACATCGCCGAAATTCCTAAATAGGCCCATATTTCCAAGAGGCCGCCTTGGACACCGGTCGCCTGAACCAAGAGGCCGCCGAGGATAAGAACTATGGATTGGACCGCCGATTTCCAACCATGATATGGAGATTTAAGATTACAGCTTAACTGATTGCATAAACTGTAATTTTTCAGTAAAAAAATCTATCAGAAAGTAGCGTAGAAGTTCCTGGCTTTCTACGTAAGTCGTGTTTTTATAATTGTTTCTGTTAAAATATTGGAGTTTTCAAAAATTGTTTTTCCATTTTGCAAATTAAAATTTTTGTTCCGTTAAATGAAAAAATTTTAATTTTTGACTTCGTAATACAACTTTTTAAAGTTTTTTATTATGAAAATCATTACCAGAATATAAATTATGCTCTCTAGTCAAGATTATGCTAAAATCCATACTTAACTTTTAGCTAATAAATTAAAGTTACTTTACCGTTATGTGTTCGTTAAACATAAATTTGTTTAAAAAAGAAAACTGTTTTATAGAAAAATAAATACATAGAAATTCATTGAATTCATGGAAAAACCACAAAAAAGAATAAAAAATAGCTTAAAACTATTTTCAAATTTAAATTCTAATTAAACATTTTAAAATTCTCCTATTGAAAAATAATTATGATTGAAATGATTTAAATTCATTTGATTAAAGATTCTTTTACAAATTACTCATATTACTAATAAATCATTTTAGTATTTTACCAAGATATAAAATCGTTAAATTGAAATAATATTAATTTAAAAAAAAAAATAATAAAAAAATTAAGTTCCCTTGAAAGAATCATGCAGGATTTATGGAAGAATTTATTTGGTCCCCCTGAACCCCTTGGACCCTTTTGAAGCAACCCCACTGGAATAAAGCGTTATAAGTGTTAAAACAATCATAAAAATTATGGCAAAAGAAATTAGCAACTTAAATATGTCTTTTCGCCAAACATAATTTATATAATTTCAGATAGCGGTAGCTCAGCGGTTAAGTTCGGGACTTTGGTTTCAGCGGTCATGGGTTCGAGTTGGCAGAATTTCAACAGAAAATTTCCTTACAAAATCTTCCAAAAAAAAAAATAATAATAATAAAAAAAGAAAATAAAGTGGAGAGAAAGTGAGAGAAAAAGAGGAGGAAGAAAAAAAAAGAATTTTTTTTAAATACTTTGAGAAAAATTCCCGCAAGATTCTTTCATAATTCCTGCAAGATTCGTTCATAATCCTCTCATATTCTTTCATTTTCTGTCAGATTAGTACAGAAAAAATGAAAGAATTTGTGAGGAAAAATTCCGGCCGGAAAATGGCCAGAAAAAACGCATTTTCCGGGCACTTCCGTGCAGTTAAGGAATTTTCCGGCCACTTTTCCTCACAAATTCTTTGTGATTCGTGAGAAAAAAAATCTGGCCGGAAAATTTCCTCACAGATTCTTTAAGATTCGTTCTAAATTGCTGCTAGGGCAGAAGTGTTTTAGGAACCATAATCAGAAATATATCTGATAATATTTTATGAATTTTTTTTGTACTAAAATTTAGAACTTGTGTACTAAATTTCAAATTTGTACTAATAATTATCTTCCTTATTTTAGACTTAATATTGAAATTCAATTCTAATTCTACATTATGAATAAATTTCAAATCAATTTATTCTAAAAATAAACTCACTCAGAAATATATAGCCAATAAAAATTCAATTATTTAAAAGCTTTTGAAAAGTTCACAACCCAAAAATCATTTTATAAAATCCTTTAATATTTCCTTTATATTTGCGGCATATAAATATCTTTTTCATTATTCATACAACTTAGTTTATAGAAACCTTTCTTCTTGGCAGCAAATGGAACTATCTAGTGCTGTGGTTGCCAATTTAAATTTACTTTAGAGTTTTGCCAACCGTAATCTCCGCAAAATACAACTAATGCAAGCGTGTTTAATAGAAATAATCAATAATTCATTCATAAAAATGCCAGTCTCTTATACGTTCATATAACTCTTGAATGTAACCATAAAGAAGAAAACAAAAAGCAGACAAAGCTGCAAAAAATGGAGAAAAAAAATTAATTAAATTTTCACATCCTCATCATCACATGTGTGGCAGCCCTTTTTTAACTGGTGTGATATTATGAATGAAATGTAAACACACGAACATGAGAAAAAGTAATAGGAACAGACAAAAAACGAGGATCGAGAGACATAAAGCACAAAAAAAGGAGGAAGGAAGTTTTATGCTAAATTACACATACAGATAATTTTCACCATAGACACATTTATTTACTTAGGTTATGTTATGTATGAATTTCATTCAGCACAGAAACCAATAAGCGTACTATAGTACGTGATATTTTCACGGCTCATGGAACCATTGATATGTCTTCAAGCCCTTCTTGTTTTCGTGAGATATCTAATAAAAAGATTACTCTCACATAAATCAACGTACATTTGTGAGGCGTGAGTGGAACTAATTATTGACGTAATGTCGCAAAAGAATAAAATTGTTGGTCATGCTATGCTGGAGGAATTTCCATATTTATCAAGTTGGGGGAAGTTTTGGTTATGAGATCGACATTTAGGAATGAAGTTGTATGAGACGCAGTTTATTCCCACAGACCCACCCCAACCCCCTCAAATTCAAGATGATTTTGTCAAATTGAAAACTTAATGAGGTGTTTCTGAGGAATTCTAACCTAAAGTGCCCTAAGCTTCAGATTACTACCCCACAAAAAATGCTAAATTGAAATACAACAGGCATTAAAATGTGGCACTTCCGACACATTTTCAACTACTAGCTAATAAATTTTATTGAATTTTCCTGCTGATTCTTATTTAACAATCATGACACATAGCCTTATGTTTACTAAAACTAATTCACAATGGTCGACATTTAATGTTCAATTTAATCTTAATTAATTGTTTGACTACTTGAACTGACTCTTTCATCATCTTTTAGCTTTTTTGTGTATATTTAGACTACGTCCATAACAGCATGCAAGCTAACCAAAACAAAAAAAAAATACTTGATGCGGGTAAATGAGAATTGAATGGATGTAAAAAAAGAGTATTGATTTTTTGGAAAAGGCTTTTCGATGAAATTTATTTTTAATCTACAAAAAAGAGGAAGATTAAATGGCTTTAGGGAGTATTTATGTTTCACTGCACTTCTGATAGCGAAACGTCAGCTTCGTGAATTTTGTTTACTGAAAATGTTTATGTGTGGAACTGCTGTTTAAAAACTGACAGGAATGAAGAAAATGAAGATTAATGCAGTAACTGCAGTATTTTTGGGGTTGTGGTGATGTCAGAAGCAATATCATGACCTGAACTTTTTGCTTCATATAATTGCATGTATATACCCCTAAATTAATTGAGGAGCAGCTTTGAATGACATGATTTGCAAATAAATCCCAAAAAAACCGCATCAAAAACTACTTTTTGTCTATCTCCTATAATCCAGTCTAATCTCTCCAGCCATCAACTTACAATGGATTATTTTTAGTCCACACAGAAAAAAACAGCCCAACTATGATAAGATAATCCATGCGAAAACATACTCATTCATTATGTCACTAAAAAGCTATTAACAAACAGCAATTAGCTGTAAATGTAATGCAGACAACAACGGATAATTTATTTATCAAGTGAATATGAATGAGTAATTTCACTTTCCCTAGGGACGTGAACTTTTCATGCCAAAAACATAAAAATCGATAAATTTATTATTAATCATCATTAATGGAAAATTGTGGGATATTTATTAGCTACATGCTTTATATGCGAATTACTTTATGTTTCGGGACTTACTAACACAAACCAGCATAAAAAGTTGTACAAGTCTTGTTAATCCTTTAATACTTCATTCATATATACATTTTTTGAAAAATGTAAAAAGCTTCAACACGAATATTTTTTTTTTCATTTTCCAGGTCATGAAATGTTTATCATGTGCTGTTTGCGAGTGAAATTTGTTTGCTTTTCTAATTTTGGCAGAGTAGATTGGATGCTGAGTGAATGAATTTATGATTTATTTTCACATTAGAACTTTAAAATTGTGATGAAAGTTTGTAGATTTTTGTTGGGAAAACATGGCAATGCATTGCAATGGAATGCATTTTTTGAGTGTCTGGTAAGGGTAGAATATGGTTTTTAAGATTTAATTAAAATTCCATTTTGTAGCCATTCATAATTTTATGCAAATAAATTTGAGTTCTGTGCATCAAAATGAGATTAACTTGCCATAAATTTCCCATGAAACTCTTCTTGCTTCAAATAAATTTTTATTTCAGCTACTTTTTCTTTTTATCCCATTCAAATCGTGAATTCATTTTTTCAGCAATAAATTTCATATCATTTTATCATGAAATGCAGAGGATTGTATGTATCCAATGCGACGTTATTTGTCGTGCGATTATTAATGGGTTTTTTCCTCGACTGTCATGAGCAACAGAAAAAAAAATTGTCCAATAAATTTTTTATATTAAAATGTTTATTTTTTCGACACAGGTATTAAGAAGAATTTTCCATCGCTTGTCACTTTATGTCTGCATTATTCCTCAAATAATAACAATTTACACAATAAAATACATGGAAATGTAAATAAATTGCAATTGACGACATTTTTATGTTACGTGTAGGTTGGTGGATTAAACAGCTTCGATTTATTTTCAGCATGTCAATTTTTCCTCATTTGTTTGAAGATTAAAGTTTTTTTTTACAAGACACGAACGAGATTGTGTTAAATTTATAGAGTCACAAAAAGTAAACAGCACAAGAGGACAAAAAATCTCTGTTTGCTGGCCAAATAGATTTATGAATGGTGTTTGCAGCTTTTTAAGCTCATTGTGGTAATGTTGATAAATGGGTTTTTTGTCTGTTGCTGTGAACTTTTGTTCTTGGATGTCATTTTTTAAAATAGCTCACAAATTATTTTTTTTCACCTAAAATGTATGCTTGGACTAAACATCCTCACAAAAATAAAAATAAATTTTAGTTCCAAAAAAACTTTTCAAAGCACCACAAAATTTGCCATAAAAACCTCCAGCAATCACAATCATCTACACCCCATCAAATTTATAAGCTTATTTTATTGCCTCAATCAAATCTATTTTTATTTTGCTAGAACTAATGAATTTTCCGCAATTGGCACAGAGGAGCAAAAAAAAATTTTTTTTTAACATTGTCTATAGAAATTTATTGCTAAATTAACTCATTATATCATTAAAGTTATAGATATTGTTCTATAAAAATAAATTATTAATTGTGCGGGATTCTGATGGCATCAATGAGATAATTTTGTAATGAACTTTTTTGGGGTAGCTATGAACCACTTTTTTGAGGTTTTTAATGCAGAGAATGATCACATAAATTGGATATAATAATATATTAGGTTTGAATTTTGAGGTGTAGGGATGGAGTAAGCTTCATCTTTAGTTTGATAATGATCAATTTAAATTAAGATAAATTCAAAGGAATCCGTTCCTTTTCATCATTCCAGTCAATCATTTTTCAAAACTTTATTAATAGGTATTAATACAGGAGGTCCTTGGTTATTCAAATCGAGGGTCCCTGCGCTAATATTTAGTTGCAGGAAACTTATAAGCTCATTCAACAATATTATAATTAATTTTTCACTAAAATTCTAACATCGGAGTTGAGTTTTTCTCTGAATTATTTTTCACTAAAGCTAATGGATATGCCAGACAAATTTCTCAGTATCTGCCTTGTTACACATTTCAATACATTTCTGTTCATGATATTTCCATTTATGAAGCTCGAAACTTGATAACTTTACATTACAAATTTCCCAAAAATATGCTTTCAAATTGCGCACTAAGAATTTTTGTTCATTCAAATTTCACATGCTAAGCGTATCCAACGCAAAAAAAAAAATTTTTCTTATCACACAGTTCCACATATGCATGTGTAAAAATATGTTTCTTTTTACTGTCATTTAATGACATTGAAAATCACAATATTCGTAGCAATAAAAGAAGAAGAATGGAAGAAAGTTCAAGATAAGGCGCAGGACAGTAAAAGTTAGATTGCAGGTAAGAAATTAAGAAGAATGAAAGAAAAACTTTACTTGATGAAATCCATTGAACACACTTGTTGTTTTCACTTCGTTTCCGTAATTATACATTTTTTGTGCATTAAATGGAAGTTCTATAAATATTCACAAATTTTTTTTTCTACTGGATCTGCCCGAAATTCACATTAAAAAGTTTTAAACATCCATCAACAATTGTTTTATAAAATAATCCAGTTTGGAACAAAAAAAAAAAAAATTCTCGGATAATTTTCACCAAGCATACAACACAACACAACACACGACAATAAAATGAGCTCTGAGATTCCGTACCGAATGAAATTTCATTTCCAACTTTATTACTGGAAAGGTGAAGTAATTATTAAAAAGGGAGAAAATTCACTGAGCAATGTTTGGAATTTTTTTCTACATTTTCAGTGTGTGCCACAGGCATATGACAATCAGGCTATTATATTACTTTGTTGCTACTACAACATACATATGCGGAGTTCTCTCTCTGGTTTCTTTTCATTATCAATTTTCTTTTTGTTATTTTATACTCGGTTGGTTTGCTGCTGCTTCATTAATGTTAAAAATAAATGTGAATTTTTGTAAATTTAATGGAGGAGTTATACGGGTATGATGGTGAGTATGAATAGTGAAAGCGAATTGATAAGGAATTCAAAGTGCATTGACACATTTATGTATTTAAAACAATAAACAGCGCTTAAAAGAGATTAGAAAGTGAATTGTTTGATTTTGTGGTAATTTCAAAAATTAAAATAAGTGAATTATCGAAAATTTTGGAATAAGCATCTAAAACTTTAAAAATAATAATCAGGTTATGAACTTATATGTTAATAATGCTTCTAATAGAACTGATAAACACGTTTCTACTTTTTAATTCAATGTCAAATAAAGTTTTTTTATAATGCAAAATGCGTGTTTTCTGCTTGAAAACTTGAAAAATACTGAACAAAAATGCAGGAGAAAATCTATTAAATGTAGGGGAAAAACGACTGAATTCAATATAATATTTGAATATTTAAAATACGTTATTGTTGAAGTATCAAAATTCTTCAATTTTTTGCTTTACAATGAAACAAAGCAATCTCAGCATCATCATATTGTCTGTAACTACGCCAGATACTTATTAAATTACTCGTTCCCTAATGTACTGCGAGAAATTTCTCTGTTTTCATTTCACCCACTTTATCGACCAGATCTGGTTTATTTAAGAATCTTTAATTGAAAAAAGCTTGTTTGCAGATGTTGTTAAGTTTTCAACATCCTGAAATATTTTCAAAACTTTCTCACATCATCCAGTTAACCACAGGAAAAAAGCAAACTAAATAGAAACTTTTCGTTTAAATCTTCCATCTGATTTTGACACCATTGAACTAAAAATACCTAGCAAGTAAACAGCCACGTCAATAGAGAAAAGAAAAACAACAAATTAGAAGTTATGGCAACATTTCCTTTCGATAAAAAATTGTAAATAATGAACTTTTATGGAATTTCTCATAATAAAATAAATTAGACATGAAAAAACAACAAGACTGCATAAATGTGAACTGTTTACTCTTTTGTGCTGTAATTCCGTGTGTAAGAAATTATCGTTTCTATTAATCTGCCTATCCATTATCTGTTAGAACAAAAAAAGTACCTCCACAGTCACAATGGAATCAGCAATATCAATAAATAATGGAAATTCTTTCATTCAATAAAGTCAAAATTCTTTTCTTGCCGTGGATGTAACTGTAACAGTCTTGTCTCTCAGCTGCTCTAGATATGGTCCATAACTAGTTGTTATTATCTTTATGATGGTTTCAATCCATTTACACATAGTGCTACATGACCAGTTGTATTAATTTTCTATTGATACAAGCGATAAAAATAAAATTGGAATTGGATGTTTTACGAGCTTTTTCCTCTGCCGTTATATTACTTTCATTGAGAAGTTGTAGAAGTCTTCTGTGTGAAATATGTTAAGGATCCTCCCAATAAGCTTTATTGTTATAGAAATGGATAAAATCTTGTGTGTATGTGTGGCTTGGTATTGAACTTTAATCAGAACTTAGTGGTCTGAATTTGTGGTTGATATAAAACTTTACAGCTGTGACCTGATTCTATTGTATCTTTTTTAGGTGATGTGAACTTTTTGACATGTAATTTTAGTGAGTCATTGGAAATACCACATTGAATTTTGGTAATTATTATGAATTGGAAAGTGTGTGTTGAAAATTCTAGAGCTGTAAATGGATCTGAGTTGAAGGGTTAGGGATGAAATATCAAATTTATGCTTTAAAATCTAAACAAAGGTAGTAAAAATCCCAAAATTTACAACATTCAAAACTTCTAGTTCCACAAAGTACCCAACTCAAACTTTCAAAAAATATTGATTCCAACATCCTAAAACAAAGCAGTTGTGAACATTTACAAGACATTCGATAACAGCATTGTCACTTAAATATCGATTTTTATGGCAACTTAAACCCTATGTCTTGAACAGAAGACATTCATAAGAATACATCTACAATAAGCTTACATCTTCTTCTAATTTCTAACAAAAGCCTTTTGTTGCCATTTTTCTCTTTTAAAATTTTTCTTCTTATGAAAAGAAAAGCAATTCATCCGAATATAATTATCGCAATGAATAATGACAATGGCATTAAGCTTAAAGCTACAAAAAAAAAGTCATTGAATATTTTTTGTAAAAAATTAACTTTTTTTTTCAACATTGATAATAGAATTTTACGATGACTAGATTTATGCTACTTTTTACATACATAAAATTTTATGTTTACATAAATTCAACCCAAGTAACTGAACAATGGAAAGTTAAACGAAATTCGACTTTGACTTCCTTTTTATTCATTATGTAAGCAGTACATTACACTTTTTTTTTACAGATATACATGTAAAAAATAGGAAACGAATAAAGGCAATATGTGCGTTAACTCGTGTGTAGGTGGATGAAAAAAAAAAATCAATGGCAAAGCAATTCCTTTTTGCTCCTTTACATTCATATGTTAAAAGAGTGGGTCAAAATAAGGGTAAAAAAATCCACAGGTAAAATTATATTTGTTTTCTGTTATTTTTTTTTATGCGTATTCAATCTTGTCACAAAGCAAAAGTTAGTCAAGTGACGAGTGGGATGTTTGGTATTTGAGATTTTTTTCTGAATGGATATATTTCGAGCTTTTGAATTTAGTAACGAAGAAAAATTAAGTCAATTGTTTATCATATCAAGTTTAATCAAAATTGACTTGTTCTCGTTATCAAAGCAACATTTGAAATTCCAAAATTGTTCAGTATGAATTCACAAAAGTCAAATCTCAAAAAAAGATTCTCAATGTCTGGAAAAATGAAAATTTATCGAACTTTTAAAGCATTGGATATTGATGAAGAGTCTGAAGTTGAGTATAGGATTCAAGACTTGCCAAAAAACAGAATTAAAGACGCAATCAAGTTTATTGAGGTGGGACTTTTGAATAATGAATCAGAAACAGCTGATAAACTTTTTCTGAATATGATGCGCAAAACAATGAAAAAAGGATCACTAGTAGCTTGTTTTAAGGAAAATTCTGATGAAATTATTGCTTTGAATATTCTGACGGTGAAGGATGAGAAGGAGTATAAGGATGAACTTGATGTGAGATAGCAATATTTATATATGTCTTCATACAACTGAGCATCGATCAAACGCCGACCATAGCTCAGTTGATTTGCTCAGTTTTTTGTACTGAAAATTTGATAGTGTTAGTGATTTTTTTCAAAATTTGAAAAAAAATAACTGTCACTTTTCTTATATGAACACATATATAAATATTGTGAGATAGTTTTAGTGAATTTTGAACTCAATATTTATATATGTCTTTCATACAACTGAGCATCGACTAAACGCCGACCATAGCTCAGTTGATTTGCTCAGTTTTTTGTACTGAAAATTTGATAGTGTTAGTGATTTTTTTCAAAATTTGAAAAAAAATAACTGTCACTTTTCTTATATGAACACATATATAAATATTGTGAGATAGTTTTAGTGAATTTTGAACTCAATATTTATATATGTCTTCATACAACTGAGCATCGACTAAACGCCGACCATAGCTCAGTTGATTTGCTCAGTTTTTTGTACTGAAAATTTGATAGTGTTAGTGATTTTTTTCAAAATTTGAAAAAAATAACTGTCACTTTTCTTATATGAAGACATATATAAATATTGTTTGAACTTAACCTTAAATTCATCTTATTTTAGTTCCCCAAAAAACCATTTAAGGACATCTTCGGAATCATTAGCTATGCAAATATGGATTTAAATCCCTTCAAGCACTACAATATTGAGCACATTATGTATGCAATTGCAGTCGGAGTAAAGCTTGAATATCAAGGACGAGATGTTGCTTATCAAATGTTTGAATGTCGACAGCTTATTTGTAAGACATTTGGTCTAAATTTGATGACTATTCTAAATACAGAATTTGAGGAAAAATATTCAATCAAGTAAGAAAAATTTTGAATTTAAAAAGGCCGTTACAATTTCTAACCTAAAAAATCTATTCTAATTCTAGAAAGAGTGAGGTTCATGAAATCAACACAAAACTTATTCTTCCTAATACCGATGTAGTTGTGTGTCTACGAATGTATCTCATCCTACTTAAAATTCAAAAAAAATGTATAGATTCATTTTCTCTCAATTATCATATAAAAGATGACGAATAAAGTAAAACTTTAATTATTACAGTTGATAGCAGTAAAAAATTTATGAATTAATAAATTTTAAATAATTTTATCTAGTCAAAAGATTTAAAACTTAATTTTGACATCCACCCCATTCTCTTATGTTCTATTTAATGATAGAAAAATACAAAAATTACAAAAGTCCTCGTTTATATCGAGGGACTTCAGCGCATTTTTGACGCAGCGATTAGCAATTGATTAAATAGAAAAGAATGTCGAGTTTTAAAACTCTATTGCTGTTTCTTTAATCATAATGCATTTCAATAATAAATTTAAAACTAAAGATCAAAATTCCTTTAAAATTGATTTTTATAATGTCCAATGCAAATAATAGCTTTACGATTTACCGGTTTTTTGAAATTCAAAATTTTCCATCAGCGAAAAATTTAAATTTCTGAACACATCCATTATTTTTCAAATTTCTAAACGCACTTATATTTGTTTTGTATGAAAAAATTAAATGTTAATTAATTAAGGTGTATAAAAGAAAAAATTTAATCCGAAATAACGGTCAAAAAAATTTCAAATTTTTTAACGGTTAGAAAAAATTCAAACTTATCATCAGCATAGCTTTGCCCTGCATTGTTTACATATTTTTTTTGAAATAAAAAATCGATGAATTAAGCTATTTAATGAGTGTTTTTTGACTTTTCAATAAAAACGGCAGGAATAAAAACATTCAATGAAGCTATTAAAACAATTCCGAGCTTGCTACGAAGTCTAGATCAAGAGATAATTGGGACCCGAACGACCGAACGACCGAACGACCGAACGACCGAACGACCGAACGACCGAACGACCGATCAAAGTGCATGATTGAGCTTCCTTTTTGAAAACAAGTTTTCAAAAATGCGCTAAAAAGCTTCATGAAAATGACAGCAATTTTAAATTCAAAAGACAAGCTAATCAATATTCTCATCGGAATTTCCCCAGGTCTCATCATTTATCTAGCATAAATTTCTGTACTTGACAGAAAATCAATGAATAAACTTTGTAAAGTTTAAGTTCAAAAGCCATGGAAACTTATAGCTTCACGACTAAGATACTAAAGTACACAGAACATAAACTACATTATAATGTAAATGAAAATTTCACAAAGTAAATAGATGATGACGGAATCAGAGTAAATCGTTAAGGTATGATATAGTACATATCCGTACATATAATTTTGCTTTTATTGAGAGAAGAACAAGCACAAAAGAAGTAAGAAGCAAAACTTTTCTTTACTTCAAGATGAGAAGGAACAAAACAACAAAGAAAAAGGAACGATGAAATTAAAGAAGTTGAAAAGTTATCTATGCCATAGGAAATGGAAGACAGGAACAGCGCATTATTATGAATAAAGAATGAGTCGAAAGGAAAGAAAAAATTTCTCGTTGACCTAAATTAAATTTATTTTTAAAAATGTCAATGGAAGTAAGAACTCTTAAAAGTTTAATATTCAGGAATACTTGTGTGTCTTACAGATTGGAATTGAACTTGAAGACTTGTTTTAGATACAAGGAAAAAGTTTTGTGTGCTGAGTTATTCCTAATATCAGGACAGATCGAAGAAAAAGCTGCAAAACAGCATTCTGTCTCCTTCGGGACTGACTACACTTAAGAATTTTTGTCTATAATTCCTTGCTTCCACTTAATACTTTATATCTTGACATTCCTTTATCATGTCTAAGATGTTTCAACGCCTCTCCATTTCCATCATTCTTAATGGCTCTTTCAAAAAATAATAGGAATGAACCTATGTGCATGCTATAAATTTAGAAGTCAGCAAATGTGTGGAATGCCCCACATAATAGGAACATTAAGGCTAATTGGTATAGTGCTTTAATGGCTTATCCAGAATAAACTTAGTATGTTCTTAAAAAATAACTTGCGTTAAAAGAAGCAGAATAATGAGAAACATCACCGTTAATCAGTAATACTTCAACATATGTTCATACTTCCATGATACCCCCGCAAAAACTTCACCATCAACATCCATCAAATAGAGATCATGCCTCACACATCTTCCATGTATCTCTACAGACCTCTTCTTCAAAGTATCAACAAAACCTTCAAAATAGCTTTAAGTTTTGCCACTTACACACCACTAATGATGACACATTTCCATTTCACAAGATTCTCAACGAGACAGACAGACTCAAGTGACTCTCGAAATTCATATCCGAGAGATTAAGAAGCAGAATGAAAAGTTGTGATTACTCTTGTCATTAAGTTAGCATTAATTTACTTTCTGTCTAATGAGAGTTGATTAAACTTTTCGCGAAAAAAAATGGAATAGAATGAAGTAAGAAGAAGAAGAAATTTTAATGACATTTGCTTTTTGAAGATTTCTGAACAGAGAAAAAAAAAGTTTTGAATCTACTTGTAGATGTGCTTTGGGTAATGAGGTGAACATAGCATAGAGAATTGAGGTAAATTTGTGTGCATTACATAAATTAGGGTAGAGAAAAGTTCAAGTTTTTGTGATGGAAATGGTAATGGATGTTGATTTGGTGCAGAAAATTTACAAATTAGGTAAATTAGCATAAAATTATGTTGAAATACAGATTGATGTTGAAAAACATTGCAATTTATTATATTTATTGTATCAACGTTCACTTTATATTTGAAAATTTATTTTTGAAACTTCAAATAGTTGTGTTCCCATTATACAAGTTGCTGGCCCCTTCATACAAATATTTAGTATGTTTTGAACTCTCTTACAGTAAACATCCACTTTGTTTGTTCATTTATTATTGGAAGTTATAAACTATACGTAATATTAACTTCTAGAACATTTTATGATGCAGCAAACAAGCAATATTACCTTTAAAACAACAGAAATTTATGAAAAATTCATAAACTCTATAACTTAACCCTAAAAATACAAATCTTGCAGCTAACTCGTGTGGAAAATTCATCTTTTAATTTTAATTACTCATTCCAAGAATTTTCCCACCTTCATTTTCTACCGATGATAATTTACGTCTACCTAACAACTGCTTAGTTCTCAAGGCAGCTATCACGCACTCATGATCAAATCATAAATATTTCCCCACATTATCAAGCAACAGGATTAACACGAAAAATATAATTTACGTCACTGAGAGTAAGCTAAGAAAAAAGTTGGTGAGACAACGAATATCTTATCGCATCTAACAAATCGTAAAGATGATGAAAAGCTCTACGGGAATTGATATTTCAAACCAAAAGTGTCTGTGATTTCAACGGTAAATAAAAATAAAGAAGAAAGTAAAAGTTTTTTTTACTCTTCTTTGACTTTCTTTATGTTTCTTTGTGACTTGTTCATGTCGGGGAAATAAAAATGACGAAAAAAATACTTTTTTTGTGGAAATCAAATTTACTTCGTGCTATGATAAATCGTGTGCTTGATGCTAGAAATAGCTGGGAAAAAAGTTAGACGAGAATAAAGCTTCTTTGGGGATTCTTTGAATGGAAAAGATTTTTCAGGCATAAAATTTCTAATTTAAAGTTTTGTTCTTAAAGAAATATATGCTTCGAAGAAATGTAGAAGACAAATGTCAAGAAGGTCATGTTGGATTCTAGATGTTTGTGGAAGTTAGACTTTATCTATTACTGATTAGATTAAATTGTGTTAGGGCATGAAACAGGATATTTCAAAATATGACTAGTTGTTTGCCCCTCTAAATTTTGTTTACACTACAATTATGAATTTTAAAAGTTTTTTTTAGCAAAACTATTTCTGTATTTTCCATCAACGTTCTCAGCAACAAAAATATCCCTTACAAAATGAAGTTCCAAAATCAGATACAGTTAAAAACCACAAAATTTGACAAATTGAAGCTTTTAGTTTCTCACCCAAAAGCACCACAAATCATCTTTTGAAATCTAAGCATTTAAATCCACAAAAAAAGTTTCCTCATAATATAAATTAATTCCTAATTTTATTAACACAAATGAGAGCCATAAATTTGCACTTTTCATTCGTACTTTCCCGTTGAATATTACATTAACCATACCACACTAGTTCCTACTTGAACAATGAATTTATTTCCAACTTGTTTAAGGTGAAAGAAAAGTATTTTAGTAAATCAATAAAATTGCACTTGAAGGCAAAAGGAATTAATATTTGAGAGGAAAGGAAAAGGAAACGTAAATGTCTGTTAATATAAATTGTTTCATAAAATTTTCACGACTATATGCTAGTTAGTAAATTGGGAATTTTTGACGGGTAAACGCTGTAGATATAAAGGCGTTTGTTGGTTTTTTAATGAATGGAAGGTAGTTGTTTAATAGGGATAATTTGGTGCTGATATATAGTTAGGAAATATAGGAAAATTAGGAGGTTTATTATTTATAGAATTTAATGAGGTATTTTGTGGTTCTAATGCCTTTGAAATTACCCCTAACCTAAAATTCAACTATTAATAATCCAATAAGTTAAATAAAGTCCCATAAAAAAGTCAAATCCATCAAAACACCCAAAAAATCAAAAATAACATATTCAGACGTCACTAAGCCTTGTCAAATCTCCATTTTTAACACCCCATCTACTACTGACCACCCTTACTAGTAATAAAGTCCTGCATTTATCACATTTATTATCCGAATAAAATTTTCTCCCTTTTTACGACCCACACATCCTTTGTCATCATATTTTACGTAGTCCATCAAAAATATAAAAATCCTCAAAACATTTCTATTTTCATTACAATGACGATACCTATTCATATATTATGATTAATAGTCCACAGACGTTCGCACAAGACGAGCTTGAATTACATTATGAAGATGAAACATTTCATATTTTTATTTTTATGGATGTGCAGATATGACATTTTATAATGCTTGTGCTGCTCATAATTAAACTAAACTCTTTTCAAGTTTCTTTCCGTCTAACTGCTTTTATATAGCTCTATAAAAGTTAATTTATTTCTGACATAAGCAAGCCGCAACACAAAAGAAGTAGGATATAGAATCTAATAAATCATTTGACGATCGTCTGGCTGGATGAGTGTCTTAGAATTTTCTTTTTGTAGGAGAATATTGTGTTCAGGCAGTGTTGTTGCTTGAATTTTGTTGTTTATTTGTAACTGTTGTGTAGGTTTGAATGTGGGTGTTTCTAGATTGCCACGTGGTTTTAGATGTTGGATTCTTTAATCGCCGTAGGAGTCAAAATAAAAATTGTTTATTAAGGTTTGGTGTAATTCTAGGAACTTAACATGCAAAAGATCTGCTGATCAACAAATTTATTCCTACTACCCCATTTAAAAATCATCTCTCTCCACCCTCCTCCCAACAGACATTACAAAAAATATGCACATACAATCAAACCTCATTACATATTACATAATGCTCACAATTTAAACGAGAGCTTTTGTTTAATGCATGAGTGAAGATTCGTCAGGAATAAAAAAACATCAAAAGTCGTCATGGAACGACAGAGAAAAATAAGCGAGAGAAACGGAACGACGAGAAGAATAAAAAGGGAAAGGAAATTTAAAATATGATCGCATATTGATTTTCGTTTTTACATTTCGTATCTTACTGATTCAATTTTCAAGCTTACATTTTTCTAGTGAAATACATGAGATTGTATAATTTTTTGCATAAAATAATGCATGTCATTCAGATTGGGGGAATAATACTTTTGATGGGTTTTTGAGTAAAAGCTTGAGAATTTTATGTTGTTTTATGGAAATTACATGATATGGAATTTATATGTGAGATTCTGTTTTGTAAATATTAGAATTGAAGATTTTTTTTTTTATGTAGGTGTAATTACATTCAAGGACATAACAAGTATTCTTTACTGAAAATTTAATACTTTTAACCTTGAAGGCATGAAATTTTGTGTTTCAAAATTTTTCTCGGATTTTGTGGGTTTAAGATAGAATTATTGCGTTTCTTTTGAATTGTGATCTTTTGAAGTTAAGAATTTAAATCGTAAGGTTAATAAAAAATAACTTTTGTAAGGGGCCGTTTACTTATTACGTAACGCAAAAATTCGGGTTTTTTACCCCCCCCCCCTGCGTAACGTTTTTAACAAAAGAATCAGATGCGAGAACAATAGACCGTAACAAACTCTCGACCCTCCCTCCCCCCTCAGCGTTACGTAATAAGTGAACGGCCCCTAACTCAAAAATTTGTGAGCATGTTTTATGGTTTTTCACGAGTTAAATCTTATTTTAAATAGAATTCTAACATAGCTGATTTTTGAAAAATTTATTTTAAGCCAATAGTTTAAGGATTTTTTTGTAGAGCTGCCCATGCAAAAGAAAATAATCCAAAAATTCCAAATACTAGGCAAATATTATACTGATAACAGAAAGGCAAAGTATGTGTACATATGTACAAAATTATTTTCGATTATCAAAAAGATGCTATATTTATTATCATCATCACTTGTTATATTTTTGAGCATTTACCTAACCGGCTTTTGTGCGCACTTTGTCTATTATTTGTCAGGCATCTCATCAATAATCAGGTTTTCGCTTATTTTATTTTGATACAGTTCTTGGTTAAAAAAAGTGTTGTGCCATATCTGCTAAGAATAAGAAACTATAAAATTTTGATTTATTGTAGATTATTTAATAAATACTAAAAATGCTCTTTCATCAGTTTCGAGTGGACACGCTTTTACTAATTTTAATCCGTTTGAATTACATCAAACTATTATGAAGTCAATGCCGTATGGTGAAATCTAGTAGTATAAATAATTCAGGAAGATAATGTTTTATTAAATCGTATACTGTTCACTAATCACAAGAAGATGTTGAATTTAAAGTTATTTACGATAGTTTTACTTGGTTGTTTTATTTTTTGGCCAATTTATTGTGAGTCTGATCAGAAAAGCGTTGACTTGAGAGCTAATTCTACTAGATTTTTTATTGAGAAATATGAAAAAAAATCAAGGAAAATTCGACAAACTACTGAAGATTTGAGATAACTATATCTACCATTTATTGGTCGTATACCTATAAATTGGTTCTTTGCCGTATAGAACAACAGGTGTTTGGGTAGCATGGAATAAATATAAGGATGCTGTTCCATCAAATTCTGTAAGAAATAATTACGAAGATCAAGATAAGTACTATGTCATTAGAGCATATCATAAAGGAGAACTGGTTCCTGGAAAGTATGCGATTAATGAGAAAAAAGCCTACATTAGTTACGGTAGAAAAGAGCATACTAAGGAGCATTTTGAAGTAAATCGCCATTTATGTTTTAATTCTAGTTCAAGATAACCTTTTTTTTCTAATAATTAAAAAAATGTTTGCTTACAGATTCTTACTCACACAAACTATTTTTAGTCAGATGACAAAAATGACGAGCTTCCATTGATTAAAGGTGGCTACGATAGTTGGATTGGAAGCACTTCATTTATATGCAGAGTTGCTTATGATGGAAGTTATGTCGGAGGAAAACTTATTAATGATTATTGTTTTTATCCTTCTGGACACTACGAACATAAAAGTAGGATGTATCAAGCTCTAAGGCAAAAATCGTGGATATAATCATATAGTCATCTGTATATCGCAGCAGTCACTTTAATCCACTTTCAAATGATAATTTAATAATTTTCACTTTTGTTTACTAACTTTTACAACAAGTTTACAATATCTAAAAGTTCAATTTTTGAACCTCGTTTGTAGAGAAATTTCAAATTTTAACGGTTTTTGTAGACTTTAAACAATTTAAATTTTAATCTAACGTTTTATTTTATGACTTTTCTATGTTATCTCTTTTTATATAAATACGTATAAACGTACGGTTAATAAATATTACATACATACATACATACATAAATATTTTTTTTTTGATTCATTGCTTATAAGCAATGAAATAAACTTTCTTAGGGGCCGTTTATTTATTACGTAACGCGTGGGGGGGGGGGGTCTGAAGATAGAATAATAGAAATTCTGTGAATCTCGTTATTCTTATTTAAAAAATGACCGTTATTTTGTTATGTAATAGAGGAACAGCCCCTTATACAATAATTCATAGAATTCACAATCAATACTGTGACATAGAAAATGAAGTATTTTTTATGAATAAAAAGCTTGATTGAAGTTTACTGGATGGACTGTATGCTATTCATTCATTCAAAGAGCTCATGTTGGAGATTTCCAAGAAGGAAAAAAGCTTTTATGAAGTTATAGTAAACTAGGTAATTTAGATTGCTCATATTTTGATGCTTGTTTTGAAGATCTAATTAAGCTTAAACTAACAAACGATTAATCATGCAGTCTCTATGATTATTGACATGATAAAATGATAAATTTGCCATATTTTTGGCAAGATAACAACAATCAGTAAATAAATTCACATTTTCCTCAATTTCCACTCCATTTCAAGCATGAATCATAGGAAGAAGAATCAAATCAAACATCTAATTCAACTCAACAGCTGGAAAATTTCCTACTAATACTGCCTCGAACAGGATAATCATTTACATTTATTTTGGAAGCAATTTAACTTCTTGATTTTATGTTGTTTGTCTGTTTACTGCACCCCCATCCTACACAATAATTTCAAAGCTATCAGTTAGAATCCCAAGACATTCTGAATTGTTTGAAAATTTCATTTCCATCCATTAAGTTACAAATTCCCATTAGATGACTCAATAATTGTTATGTAAAGACTAAAGAGCATTATTTGTTCTAAAAATAGATTTTTTTTGGTAAGGGTAGAAGGAAAGAATCCGCAATTTATGGCAGGCATCATCATTATAAACATCAGAATAATAAATTATTATACAAAATAAAAAGTGGAGACATTATTCATGTCAATGTCGCGAAAAGTATGTACAAAATATACAAAAGGAAATTTTCCAATGCACGTTCAACAACTTGTCGATGTATATGTGTGTCGAGTATGTTTATTAAGCATACAAAATTCCCTCATATTCCCATATTCTATAGTTGAGTCACTATTGATAACAATGTCGCACAATTCAATACACAGACTATATTTTTCCTCGAGTGTTCCCATCAACCCACACATACACATTCGATGCGCATGTTTGGAAATTCAATGCTTATCAGGCAAAAGTTCGAAGGGAAGTGCAAAAGAGAAAATGAAAAACTTTTTTTTTTACTTCCATAAATTACGGCTCTGGATTATTTTAACTTTCTTTTTCTTTTAAATATTAACCTAACCCCCCCTGTTCAACCCACTCCTATACCCATTGTGCACTCGATGATGATGAATTCCTTTTTTATGAATGGATAAACTTGTTCTCGTCATATTGAAAATTTTAAAAATTATTTAAAAATTAAAATTTTTTATTCTTACATTTTTAATTTAATTTATTTTCTCCTTTTTTGATGATTGTCCTGAAATTATTGTTTTAAATTTAATTCACTCTTCGTGAAATTTCACAATCCGTAATGTAGCAACACACAAATCAATATTAGCTGGAAGAAAAACTTTTTTTTCTCTCACACGAATTTTTTTTCTTGTAATTTTTTAATTTTTTTTTCAATGCTATCTTAATTATTTTTTAAATATTATTTTTCAATCACTTTTGATTTTTTTATGAACTTCAATTCACTGAGATTTAATACAAGTTTTAAATGGATAAACTTTATTTTTTCTTCAATATGAAATCAGAAAGTTACACAAAAATCTTGTGTGTGAAAAAACTTTTCTCACATTTGATACTGTTCCTATTGAAAAAGGAAAGATATGGGAAAGGAAAATTTCTGAATGGAATTGGAAAGTCGATAAAAAAAATATATTGAGGGAAAGAATGAGAGAGATGGAAAGTGGTGCGCATGAAATTGGAAAGAGGGAAATGCTTTTGGTATGTTGTAAGCTATGGTAAGGGTTGAAATGAATTTTGAACGTTAATTTTAATTTTAAAAATTTAAAATTTTTAAAGATCTTTAAAAACCGTTAAATTTGATTTTTGAAATGAAAACAATACAAATGTTGATTGATTGATTATTATATTTATTATGGTCCATCAGCTAATGCTATTGCAAGACCAGCTCCATCGGTGTCCAAAGTTGTACTATTCCTTTATTATGCTCTGTGGTATTCCTATGTTGATCTATTGGTGTATAAAATTCCAAGAAAAAAAAACCTCATTTTTTGTCGATTCTGATTTTGTCCCAATTTTTAATTAAATCGCGAATTTGTTGAGCTCTCTCCATTGTCTACGAGTTCCTTGATTGTTAATGTATACTTATTTCCAGTTTGTAACTTATTCCTACACGTAATTAATTAAAAATTGCGGACTAGAAAATTCCACAACCTCCTCCTTCGGAGGTTAGGAGAGAACTCCCAATACAAATGTTGTTGTTGTTGTTAATTATATTTATTAAGGTCCATCAGCTTTTCGCTATTTAAAGACCAGCTCCATCGGTGTCCAAAGTTGTACTGTTCCTTTATTATGTTCTGTGGTATTCTAATGTTGATCTCCTCCTTGCTCATTTTTTGTCGATTCTGATTTTGTCCCAATTTTTAATTAAATCGCGAATTTGTTGAGCTCTCTCCATTGTCTTCGAGTTCCTTGATTATTAATGTATACTTATTTCCGGTTTGTAGCTTATTCCTACACGTAATTAATTAAAAATTGCGGACTAGAAAATTCCACAACCCAACCTCTTCCTTCGGAGGTTAGGAGAGAACACAATACAAATGTTTTTTGAAAACCCTTCAAATCCTTTCAAAATCTATTCATTTTTTTTAAAAAAAAACCTTCAAATGCCCTCGAAAACCTTTTAAATTCTCTTGAAATCCATACAAATGTTCCCAAAAACCCTTGAACAGCTCTTAAATCTGAAAATTTAAATCAAAATCAACCGTTAAATCTCCAAAATAACATTTTATTAGATTTCTTCAATTCCACTTCCAATTCATCATCTTTTGAGCAACAAAATCTCTCTTTGCAATCCAATACTTGACTTCCATACGACTTCTGACTTGAAAGTTCCATCCTTCTCCAATAATTTACAAAAATCTAATACATTTCCTCCAACACCAAAATAATGACTTTTTGCAGCCACAAAGATCTGTCCATCGTCTTTTACTCGATTTTTGAAGAAATTCAGTAGCTTTTTGTAATAACTTGAATTGTAGATTGTCTCGGATGTTAGGATTATGTCATATTTCTCATCATTGCTTGTTATTTCTCTAAAACTGTCCCAATCACCAGAATAAAATGAGCATCTTGGAAAGTACTCGGACATTTCATTTTCCTCACAATAAAGTACGACATTTGGTATTGTAAAGGTTTCAAGGACTTCTTCGTTCTGTAATGAATTTTGATTCAATATAAATATAATTTTAAGGATTTTAAGTAACTTACATAATCCTGGAAATGAACAGCTTTTGCATCCTTAATCAAAGCCAATAAACCAGCAATTCCAGCAGAACAGCCAAGATCACAAACAACCTTCCCGGCAAAATTAATTCTTTCTGAATTTTCTGTGAAATAATCAACTAAATCTTGTGTACATTCCCAAATCTTATAGCCTCCTTCATAGACACCTGATATTAGGTCAGTATTATTCATTTCATTTATGTTAACATTATTAACAAATCCAATTTCAATGTCATTTGATGAGAACATTTGAAAACTTCTTTCAAGCAATGATTTAGCGATTTCATCGTATTGACTTTGTGAGATTTCTATGGATTTTGATTCTTTTAATGCTATTTGGAGTTCTGGTTCCTCAATATCATCCTTTTTCTCTTCATCTTCGTCCGTTTTATTGAAGTTAAACTTGAACATGCTGCAAACTGTTGTTGACAAAATATTGAACTAGTAAGGAAGTTTAATGTGCTAAGAATGACTTAGGCGTATTTTTGATGGTTCATTCTTGATTTGGCTCCATTAATTTGCTAAATTATTTTTGTTCTGCAGAAAAAATAACGGCTAAAATAATTTTGAAAAAATAACGTTCAAATTTTTTTCAAATTTTATGCTTTTATTGTTCAAAATTTTTCTGAAATTAAAGTTCTTCATAAGTTTTGATAAAATTAGACAGCTATATGCTATAATTTCCTTGGGTTTAAGTTCGTGCTATGGAAATCTACCTAAATTCTGAAAATCAACTCATAAAAGTCTGAAATAACAAGAAGAAACATCTAAAAACATTTTTAGACGTACAGACAAAGGACAAGCAATTGCACATCATGAAAAACCCCAAAAAATGTTACGTAAAAATACTCTAACCCGATTCCCGGTCCTAAAAATTCAAATATTTCTCCCGGTTTTAAGAAATAACAAATTTCAATTTTTTTATTCTTAAGCTCATAAATGAACAGAATTCAGTTTTTCGTTAAGTAATCAATTAAAATTCAATAAATGCGGTTTATAGTGTCGTGATCAACATAAAAGTAGTTTCAATCGACTCACAAAATAATTTAATAAATGAATTAATTCAAATTAAGGTGTAAAAAAGTAGTTTTAATGTTGCAAACATCAAAATTTATGTGAAAAATGATGAAAAACAAAGAAAATTCTTTAATTTACGACAACAACGGAAATTTAATGGAGAAACTGTCTTATCACATATCATCGAGTATAGGAATATTTTTCTACAAGTAAGTCACATTTATTCAATTATTATTAAATTAAATAAATTTTCAATAATTCCGATGATTTCAAGGTCAAACTTTCGTGTTTATTGATACTTAAGATCTTTTTTTTTTCTTCATATATGCATGTCAATAAACTGGAAATAACGACTATCGACCTTTGGAATAATAGTTTGTTTTAAAGATAATGCAACATACTTTTTCATCTGTTTCTTTATTCACTGCCTGTAATTAGTTCATTCCTTGTTCCCATTACACATTTTATTAAAAATTCTTTATGAATTATTATTATTGCTATTATCAATGTGTACATTTGGTGGATGTTCAAGTACTTCATCAATTATTCCTAATTGTTTCGCTTCCTCTGGATCTAAAAATGTATCACGCTCCATTTTGGCCTCTAATGTCGAATAATCTTGTCTTGTATGTTTCGCATAAATTTGAGTTAATTTCTTCTTCAACTTTAAGATCTCTTCTGCCTGAATTTGAATATCAGTTGCTTGTCCATGAGCTCCACCCGTTGGCTGATGTATCATAATTCTTGAATTTGGTAATGAATGTCTCATACCTCGTTCACCTATTTGAATATAAATGAGTTTAAAAATTAGCAATTCAATAAACACTTGTCATTTTGACATTTCTTTTTACCAGCTGCAAGCAATAAAGATCCCATTGAACAAGCTTGTCCAACACACCAAGTTGCTATTGGTGGTTTGACATATTGCATCGTGTCATAAATTGCCAATCCAGACGTAACACTACCACCTGTTTGATAAAAAAAGAATGTCCAATAATCAATTTGACCTTCAGAAAAAAGCAAAAAAATATATCTTGTAAAGTATACCCGGTGAATTGATATACATGTGTATTGGCTTTGTTGAATTCTCTGATTGTAGAAACAATAATTGAGCAACAATTAAAGAGCTTATACTGTCATTTACCGGTCCCATTAAGCAAATTATTCGCTCTTTTAATAATCTCGAAAATATATCATAACTTCTTTCGCCGCGACCAGTCTGTTCAATAACAATTGGTATTAGACCTAATCCTCTTTTATGTTGCAGCGATGGATTAATAAGTTTCTGAAAGATAATGGCAAAAAATAATATTTTCTAATTCCTTTATGAAATTGATAAGAAACGACATTGTTGCAAAGGGAATTTCGATAAGTTTAATTGATAGCCGTACGCATTAACTTACCTTTGTGCTGCTCAAAGTAAGAGATTTTATTAAATTCATTTTGTTTTAGAGATTTTTTGATAACTTTTTAACTTTTTCTTTGTGTTACACAAATATTTTATGTCAACAAACTGATCGAGGAACGTGAAATCTGAAAGAATTTTACTGGAAGTCTGCTTATGTTTGAATTGTTTTTAGCCGTTAATGCTTCGTTGAATTGGAATACAATTGAAAATGTTTGAAATTTGTACAAAATTTAAGCAGAAAAATAAAAATTCAAAAAAATTTAACGAAACTTTTAGAATTTTAAATTTTAACGAAACTTTTGAACTTTCATAAAATTTGAACTTCTGTTTACCGTTAAAACTGAATATCTTGATTTTAACACTAATTTTGTACTTTTATCATTACAGTTTAGGACTTCGAGTGGCTAGAAATCCCTGGAAAGTAATTGCTATCTGTTGGCTCTCAGTATTAATATTCTCAACAGGATTTATAAATTTTTATCAAGAAAAAGATCCTTTTAAATTATGGGTAAGTCTAGCTGAACTTTTTAGAATTAAATCTCATTAAAACATAATTTATTCTAGGTTCCAGACAACATCGACTTTCACAAACACACAAAATTAATTGTAAATAACTACAAAGAAGGTTTAAAGACAGAAAGTGTCCTGTTTGTTAGCAAAAATAATGTACTTACAGAAGAAGTATTTTTAAAACTGAGAAAAATAACTCGAGAGATCAACAATATTAAAATTGATGGAGAGGATGGAAGAGTAAAAAAGTTAAACGATTTATGCTTCAAGTGAGTTGAAATTTGAATTTATAACGTATTTCTGAAATTTAAATTTTTAACTATTAAAATTTGAATTTTTAATTAATTTTCAAAATTTTAAATTGTAACGAATTTTTTAAATTAAAATTTTTAACTACCTAATATTTAAAAATTGAATTTTTAACGTATTTCTGAAATTTGAATTTTTACGTATTTTTCAAAAATGAATTTTTAATAAATTTTCAAATTTTTGGAATTTGTAACGTATTTCTGAAATTTGTATTTTTAACGAATTATCATATATTCTTTCAATTTTAGAGTGCCTTTAATCACAATTTATTCAAAATTGATGGACAGTATGGGAACAAATAATAAACAGCACAAACGTTCAATTGACGATAACACTGAAGATCTAGGAGAAATGATTAATAATAATCCAGATGATTTCATCAAAAAGATGTTTGACCCGTCCTTTAAAATCACAACGAAGCAATATTGTTCAATAGTCAGTAAATTAAAGCTCGGATGTATGCACGAAAATATTTTGGAAATGTGGAATGCTGAAACATTAAATCTCACAGCACACGAGATAAAGGACAAAATTGACACAACATATATTAATCGAGTTACTGGACATGAAATGAATTTTACAAATCTTTTGGGTGGAATCGAACGAGACACAAATGGCCACATAATATCAGCAAAATCTCTTCTAACTAGCTTTAATCTTCATTTAAATTTCACGGAAATAAATCTTGATAAGACGGGCAATTCAGCTGGTACTGAAATGTGGACAACGGTTGATATTATGAGATTTGAAGAGAAATTTTTGATATTAATGGGAAAATTAAAGCGTGAATTTGAAACTGATGATATTAAAATTTATTATGCAGCAGGTAGAAGCTATGGAGATATTTCTGAAAGGACTCTATACACGGAAATGTCAAAGATTCTTTTAGGAACATTTTTAATGACAATTTACATGGTTTTGATTTTGTCAAAATACAGTTGGGTGGAACTACGAATAACATTAACAACATTTGGTGTCATGAACATTGGCATGGCTTATTTTAGTGGATGTGGACTTGCTTCAACAATTCTTTTCTATACACCCGTCCATTCAAGTTTATTCTTCATTATTCTTGGACTTGGTGTCGATGACATATTCGTGATTATGGCTGCATATAGAAAAGTCACAAGTAGCAGTCTTGAAATGAGTTTGGAAGAGAAAATAGCAAAAACAATGCAAAAAGCTGGTGCATCAATAACAATCACATCCTTAACAGATATTATAGCATTTTTGGTCGGTTCTTTTACAATTCTTCCATCCTTGAGATCATTTTGTATTTTTGGTGCTTTATGTATCTTAATGACATACATTTATGTCGTGACATTTTTTGTTGCTGTACTTACGATTGATGAGAGACGTGTAGCTAAGAATCGAAATGGATTGGTGCCGTGTACAACACATGAGGATAAAGTACCAAGCTGTGAACCAAAATTAATGTGGAATTTCTTGCATTTCTTTCATGGCAAAATTATTCTCACAAAAATTGGTAAAACTGTCGTCATCTTGTCAGTCATTGGAATTACAGGATTTTCCGTCCATCGGCTGCTACAAATTAAGCAAAAATTCGATCCAATGTGGTTTATTCCATCCAACACTGATTTTTTTCATTATGTGACAGAATATCATTATTTCTATCCAAATCGTGGATATGAAGCTGGTGTCTATATAAATAATCTAAATTACACTGCAGAGATGTCCAAACTCATTCAAATGTCAAAAGAAATTGAAAATCAAAGTGAAATTCTTTCAAAGGTTCAAGCATGGCCGTTAAAATTTCAAGACTTTATGTTGAGTCTCTATGAGATTGATTTGATGATGTATCGACTTAATGAGACAGAATGGAAGGATTATTTATCAAAGTTTCTGTTTAGTGTCGATGGTGGAAAGTTTCAAGCGAATTTTAGATTCTCAGAGAAACTCATTTGTGGACAGCCTGCAAAAGATATTTTAATTTCATCCATAACATTTACATACTATAGATTTAATGGACGTGAAGAATTTCTTCCGGCAAAAGCAAGAATTGAGAATATCGCAAAGTCAATGAATTTCTCACGAACTGATGTCTTTGTGTGGGCTAAAGTTTTCTCAAATTGGTATACGGACGAGATCATTGATTCGGAGATTTATCGAAATATTTCATTGGCATTGGTTGGAGTGTTTATATGTACAGCAATTATGATTGTCAATATTCAAGTGTGTGCTTACATTTTTACGTGTGTATTGCTGTCACTTGTAAGCATTGGAGGATTTATGCAGTTTTGGGGATTGACGTTGGATATTGTGACGTCAATTGGATTACAATTGAGTGTTGGACTTTGTATTGGTGAGTATTGAGGCTTTAAATGATGATTGTAGTTCTGAAGTCAAAAACCTTACAAATGTTTTAACGGTTTTTTGAAATTTGAATTTTTGAAACATTTATATGGTTTTAAGATAAAAACATTTTTATGGTTCTAATCAGAATAATTTGTATGGTTTTCAACAGGAATTGTAGATCAGACTACCGTCATAACTTTTCGGACTTCTTCGACATTAAGTTCGAATTTCTTCGACATTTGATTCGAATTCTTCGAAATCCCAAAACAATAGAAAATTTTTTTAAGCAAAATTTTGCACTTTAATGACATTAATACTAATGAATTAATGTTTTAAACTAAAGATTAATTACTATTAAACAATTCTTTAAACATTATGATCAATATTCTTTAGTAATTAATAAGAATTTAGTGAATATATTTTCAAAAATTTGGTTTCACTAACACATTCTTATGTTTTCGTTTATGTTTACATTTTAAATTTAAAAATTTGTTTCTTTGAAAAGAAGTATTTTAAAGCATTTTTATTGCTGAATATGATTCTTTATAGTTTCAATATGTGTTTATAAGTCGAACTAAATAGCATAAAGCTTAAATTCTATTAAATTTCAAAATGTAAACAAAAAAATTCAACAGCCAAAAATAATTTAAACTTTTTCAAATTTTTCATTTAACGGACTCCATATCTTATGACGGTAGTCTGTTGTAGATTTCTAGAAAAATTTAGTGTAAGGCTTTAAAATTTTCAAATTCGTAAAAAAAACGTTTAAATTTCCAATTTTTGAACTTCAACGGAATTAAATTAAAATGTTAATTTAAATTTATTCTTTCAGACTACGCAGCCCACATTGGACACACATTCTTAACAATATCAGAACCAGATGGAAACAAACGAGCCCTAATGACAGTTGAAGAAATTGGTGGTGCTGTTTTGGAAGGTGGTGGATCAACAATGCTAGCAATTGTACTTTTATCAACTTCAGAAGCTTATACATTCAGAACATTCTTTAAAATTTTCATAATTGTCGTGATTTTTGGACTTTATTTCGGTGTGGTTTTCTTGCCAGTTATTTTAAGTATTTTCAAACCGAAGCCATATTCAGCTTGTGGATCACATCACGAATCGAATAATGAGAAGGAATTAGTACTTTTAGATAAGGACTCGAAGAATATTAAAATTATTAAGCAGAAGGACAAAAATAGCAACAGTAGCTGTGATAAAACTGAATGTTAATTGACATTTTCATTTGCAAATTTAGTTTTTAAGTGCAGACTTTGACTTTCAGGTTTGATGGCTTTTTGACAATAAAAGCTATCAAAACTTGACTATTCTTCTTTTTAGCCATAAATTGTATTGATATTTATTTAATATGGTGATATTGCACGAAATAAATTGAAATTTTGTTATACTTTCTTCAATAATTTTTTTGGATTTGTAACGGTTTTTTGAAATTTTGAATTTTTAACGAAGATTTCAAAACTTTGAATTTTCTTTTCAAAAACAGCTTTTTAGAATCGATTGATTGTAATAATTTTTTTTAAATTTAACAGAATTTTCAATTTCATAAAATTTAAATTCCAGAAAACCGTTAAAAATTCCATTTTAATGTTTAGTTTGTATATATTTCATTTATCGATATTATTTATTATCATTAGTATAGAAATAAGTTTTCAGTACATTTAATTAAGCATTAAAATGCCTTTACCTAGTCTGTCTTCTTTTCCTTCGCATCTTTGACCGGCGAATCAACTTTTATCGGCTTTACTTCAACAATTTTTGCCTTTTCATCCTCACGCTCTTCTTCGATAAGCTTTTTTGCTAGGAAATAAATTTCTGCTAAGGCTATGACTAATGCACAGATAATACCCAATAAAAGTCGAAATCCAAAGTCTAATTCACCAATAATAAGTTCAATGCCAAGAAATCCAAAGAAGAATCCAGAAATGACGGAAAATATGAATTGTGCTACAGCGATTAGTTGACGATTAATCTGTTTGACTGCAACATAAAAGGAAATGAGTTAGTCAGGTGACTAAAAATGACAATTTTTTATTGGACTTACTTTGATACGAAATTGATTCTGTTGGCTCATTTACTTTTCGTCTGGCATCTACATTTTTTGTCATATTATTGTATTCCAGATTTGATTGTTGTGCCTTTAATCGTTGAATCCGTTCCTCTAATTCAGGATTTCTCTCAATAATTTCATTTTCTGGAAGTTTTACTTCAATTTTATCCAGGACATCACACAAATACTTATCATCTCCTAATTGACTCTTGATGGACTTTAATTCATTTAATGTCACTTCCTTCTTCTTTCCTCGATGCTTTTTTGGTGACTTTTTAGGAATTTCATCACTTTCTGGTTCCTTACATTCTACATCATTTAATTTCTTCAAAATTTCTAGTTCCTCTTTGCTAAATTTTACTGAATACTGATTTGTTTTGGTCTCTAGCTTCTTCTTGTCGAATTTGATGACATTATTGTCGCTAATTATGAATGTTAATTCAGGATTCTTAATAAATGACTGCATTTTGTGCAAAAAAATTGTTTCTAAATTTTGTAAACAGAAAAAATGTGAAATTATAAAGGTGCGAAAAATTTTTGAATTTTAAAAAACCGTTAAACTTTTTTGACACGTGCTTTTTGATTAATCTCAAAAAATGGTAAAATTCTTGAAGATAACAACAAAATTAAGCTTTTGAATCGTAAAATTCAAATAAATGAATCAAAAATCTTTAACATCAACACAATCAAACTCCCACAAATTGCATAATTTCTCACTAAAACAATCATCCAATGCACTTTTGCGAACGACACCTGATAAGATACAGAGCTACTATCTGTATTGTTATCATAAAATACCTTTATTCCTACATATTATGAAATTTTGATTGTTTCTCAGTTGTCGTCTTTCTGTTCACAGTAGTACAACTGGTCTGTGTCACTTGTAAAAGCTCGTGTCTAAAAAAAATTGATAAAAAAGTCATAAATTTGATAATCAGCGATAATGTTGAGGAACGACAAAAGAGACACTCAATTGTATTATACACCGGGTAATAAATAACTAAACATCTAATAATTGGAATTATGCAATAAAAAAAAGTTTCGAAATTTTTATAGCTTCAGCACCATGTCGTGCTGTATTGATGGTCGCAGCTGCATTGAAGCTTAAATTGAATTTAAAGCCAATTAATTTGATGGCACGAGAACATTATCATCCAGGGTTTTTGAAGGTCAATCCACATCATTCAGTGCCTGCATTAGTTGACAATGAATTTACATTGTCGGAATCAAGAGCCATCTGCATCTATTTAGTTGAAAAGTACGGAAGAACTGATGCTTTATATCCAAAAAATCCAAAAACTCGTGGACTTATCAATCAACTTATTTACTTTGACATGGCAACGCTTTTTTCGAGGATGTATGATTACTACATTGTTCCATTCATGACTGGAACTGCACAAGATGAAAAGAAATTGGAAGCATTGAATGAAGCTGTTGGATTCCTCGAGAACTTCCTTGCAGACAAAAAGTATCTTGTTTCGTACCGTTTGACAATTGCCGACTTGATTCTTTTTGCATCTGTCTCGACTATTCAAGCTTTTGGATACGATTTTTCAGTCACATATCCAAATATCACAAATTGGATTGAAACAATGAAGGATGCTCCGGGTTATGACCAAAATGCTGAGGGTATTGAGCTGTTGAAGTCATATTTGAGCAAATAAAAAGTGTAAAAAAATTAATTGTGGTGGGAAAGTTATTAAATAAAAGTGCAATGGCATAATTATTAAAGATTTAGTGGCTTGTTGTTGAAATTAATGACTCTAATGGACAGGATTCAATACCTTACAAAAATTAAACAGAACTAAACTGTTAAAGTGTTTTTAAAAAAATTCAAATTTAAAATAAAATCGTTACAAATCTCAATTTCTACAAATTCCATCAAGATAGTCAAAGAGCTTAATGAAAAGTCACAATCCTCTTATCGAATTGATTAGAAACCACAAACATTTATAAGAAGATTATTTATGCACATGTGTGGATTTATGGCCAAAAAGTCAATCCAATCAAACCTAAATTGCTTGCTACTCAGATTCATTACTATTATTATTTTAATAAACAATTACCTTCTTCATTATATTCGGTAATGGATTGATAAACAATCGTGATATCCACCTGTTGACTAATGGCATAAAAATGATAAGAAAAATAATACTGAAGAAATTGACGTAGTAACCTTATCAAATCAGTAGGTAAATAAAAAATTTGTAAGAAATGTTTTTATCTTTAAAATTATCAGTTGAGGAATTTATTGGATAGGTTCCGTGAATAACAAATATTAGGAAGTCGATGTTTGTTGACCTTTTGAACTTTTAGGACTGGAATATTTGATTTTGAATAAAACGGTCATTTAAAGTTTGAATTTTATTAAGGTAAAAAAAAGTTGATTTCCCCTTAACTAAGTTGTAATCCCCTTCATACAAAAATTTAGTCTGTTTTGAACTTTTAAACAATAAACATCTTATTTATCATTATTAAGTACAGATTCGTTGCATGAAAGCTTAACAAGTTATTGTGGTTATTGCAAGTTTAATAATTGTTATTTTCAAATCATTTGCAGCAAAATAGCTAAAGTAATTAAAAAGACTGACCGTAAATTCCTTTTGACTTGAAACCACGACCTGAAACTGACAAGAAAGCTCAACAAGATTAAGTAAAACAAAAATATTTTTTATTAATTAAATTTATGTCACCGTTAACTCGTTTATTTCATCAATATGTTGACTTTTTCATTATCAATTAAATCATTACATAATCATTTCATTAATTCATTTTTATTTTTTAATCAATAATATCAAAATGCTTTCTAATATCCTTAACATGTTTTTTTTCATTCATTCACATTTTTTTATAGTAAAATGTTTCACTATCGTTAGATTAATTTTTAACAACTTTTACCACATTGGGATTTTTTTATTTTTCATTTTTTTATGTTGATAATTTGTTTTTGTTATTTAGTGTCGGTTCTTCGTCATCATGTGTGAGTGTGTCTGTATTAATTGTTGATTTCATCTTTTTTTTTATTAATTAAGGGATTTTCTTCTCATAACAAACAACATTAGGAATTACATTTTCTATTAATTTAATTTTTTTATTCTTTTTTTTATTTTTTTTTTTCAAATCAGTTTTTATTAAAAGAGTTGATGAGTTCGGGGAGTATGTGTATGGATGGATGAGATTTTTAAGAATCTGAGGAACGATTTATGCTTTTTTTTAGGTTAGAAATATTTTTGTCTGCAAAACTAGATTTTAATTTTAAAAGATACCAAATTTAATGAAGGTTGAAGAACATTCATTTTTTTGGCAAGATTTAACTCAGGCTATAACTTTTGAACCCAAACTTAAGACAATATAGTCACAAAAACTCAGTATTAATTTTTAGGGTTATGAGATTTAAAAATTGCCTTATTTGCTTTTTTTTAAACGTTCAATCAAAAAATCGATTTAAAATTGAATGCCTTACAGCACTTCATCTCATTATCCTCTAATTGTCACATCCAATTCCTACACATACACCCATACACTCAATAATACTTATCGTAATGATAAAATAGATGAGAATTCATGAAATGAATTAGTTTTTTTTTCCGTGTATATTTATATAGAAGATGAATGGAAACTAAATGTAAAGTAAAATAATTAAATACATAGCATTTTTTTTGTTAATAATTTTAAAAATATTCGAACATGAGCGAATGTGGGAAATGGAAAGGAAATGAACATTTCATAAAATTGCATTGGCGTTTGAGAGAAAATAGAATGAGTTGCTATGCAAATATCAAACGGAAGTTAATTTTCAGTTTTCCCTGTAATTCTGATGTTTTATATCCAATGCATTTCATACTTCTCCTTTTTTTTGTATACAACACGTAACATTGATATTAAAATAAAAACACAAGAATTGAAAAAAAAAAATGATTTCTCATCTCCATTTCACACTTCACTGATGCTACTGTCGATATAGAAAGGTAATTAATTTTTATTTAGATTACAACATTTTTTTTTCATCCATTTATTTTTTTAGTTTACTTTTTTTAATTTTTTTATTTATCTACTACAATTAATTGCAACTTTTCGTCTTTATTACTTTTTTTGGCAATTTATTTTTCTCGTCATTTTTTTAAACTCATTTTTCGGTCTTATTCGAGTTTTTTTATTGGAAGTACTGGGGAAGGATTCTTGTGAATGATAAATTTTTTGGGGTTAGCATCAATTGTATGTTGTTTTCTGATTTTTTTTTTTCTAATAATAATCTTGTACCAAGTCGCATCCATAGTATGAACTTTCTATTTTTGATTTTTGGTTCTAATTGATTTATTTTGAATTTATGGATTGAAAATTCTTCATTAGCTTGGCTTGTTTAATTCAGCAAAGTTATGCCAAAAATTATTTAATCAGCAAGTTCAGCTAACAATTAGTTTTAGCTTGCATTTAATTCAGCACAACTTCAAGATAACACAATGGTCTGAAATCGAAAAAAATGTTCAAAAATTATATTTTGGTGTAAACTTAAGAGGTCGCAAAGTTTTAGTTGATTTTCTTAATTTTGAAAGTGTCAATAGCTTTTTCATGCCTTAATCATCCATCTCTGAAAATATGAGCTTATGACATTAAGGATAAATATGATTTTTCATTAAAAATTTTATATTGTTTCTCAAAAAATTTTGTGCACAAACAAATTTGTATGGAAAAATTTAGAAAAACAAGTGAAATTAAAATGCAAATATCTCGATTTGCGCATATTTGCGCATTGCCAGAGTATGATTAAAAGGTAAATAAAGACTCAATCTTTCGATTTATGCTAGTCTCGTGAAGGACTTTGGAGGACTTTTTAACTTATGGGCATTTAAAGTTTTGGAAATTTTCAAAATTTTAATTGCAATTTCCCTAATGATAAAGCATTTGGCTAATATTTGGTAAGCTTTAACATAAAATTTGTGCATTAATTTAGCTATTGACAGCAATTAAAATATAGAACAAACATCAGAAAGTAGAAAAATTTACGAAAACTTTTTCATGGTGTTTTTGTAAACAAATTTTTCGTGACTTTGGATAATGATTGACAGAGTTAGACAACGATTAGAAGCTTGATATTTTCACAGAAGATGCGTCAGTTAATGTTTTATAAAGCTGCATTCAAAAGATGAAGTTTAAAAGACATGACTTTTTTTAATTTTTGAACAATTTTTTCGATTTCAGACCATTGTGCGATAATTTTTACTGAAATTCAGCAATGTTTAATTCAAATTAGTTCAATTCAGCACTATTCAGCTCTACTAAATCTCAATTGCGCTGAATAAAGTTAATTCAGCACTTTTCAGCTTTATTAAATTAAATTTAGGTAATATTTTTACTCAAATTTGTTTGAATTATTTTGAATCAAAACTTTTGAATTATTCATTAGGCTTCAATTAAAATTGTTAACAAACATAAACTGCCAAAAATTCAATACCTTAACTCCATTTCAAACCAATTTAAATCCATCAAAATATTTCAAAAATAAAAATAAATTCAATAAATCAATTTCTTCTTATTTATCATCCTATCAACTCAATTTCGTTCATGAATTTTATCTCAATTCACTTTAAATCAGCTATAAAATCACATCAAATGTCAATTAGATGGCAAAAAAGCAGTATAAATCAATAGAATTTTGATATTTAAATGATTTGAAATTTCTGCGATTTCTCATGAGAATTTTAAGGACGAGGTTTTAGTCATATTTATGACATCAAATTCCGTTTATGATTATAATTAGCAAATTTAAAGGAAAATCATGTTTTATGCTAGAAAAGACATGCAAATTAATGAAAATCCGCATCCGCTTTTGTTTCTTCTTCCTTTGTGAGACTTTGGATGATAAGTACACACGAGTTGATATCAAATATTTACTGTAATGATGGCAGCCATTTAAATCCGATTTGCTTGACTTAAAATGAGTTATTTTATGGTATGGAGTTGTTGTCTGTTGATAAATATTAAGGTTAATGAATTTTGGAATTTAAATTTTTGAAGCTGAATAAGTTGACTAAAATTCATCAATTTTTATCAAATATGCTGAATTTCCTTCTTTAAAAAAGTTGAAATTCACAAGCTACAAAAATATTAAAATTTTTGAATACTTAAAAATTATTCAGATCCAGCAACTGAAAAACGTGTTTCCTGATTTTTCAACCTTAACTTCAACATAGCACATTATTTGCTTATTGTAAGCTCAATCAAATTCAACAAATCCACAAAATCTTCAAAATACTCAACATTATTTCCAAATCAACCCCAACATCCTCATTTTGAGTCTTGAAGCTTATTCTTATTTTTTCTTTTCATCTCTTTCAAGCCTCATCATCATCATCTCGATGGATGTTCAGCACATGGATAATATTACTCGTGAGTGAAAAAAAATTATCGATTTAGGAAAAAAAGTTTCAAGCTTTTTTCAATTCACAAATTTTCATCCTTCCGCAATTTTCTGAGATTTATATGATATTTAATCGAGTGTCATACTCATGTTAGGTTTCTTAGTGGCTAGATGCAAAGTGTTGTGCACGTCCTGTGTGTGTGTATTTTATTGAACTTTTTTTATGAAATTCTTTTTTTTTGAGGTTTTTCTTTGTTTTTTTATGCATTTTTTTGTATGAGTTTGTGATTTAATACTTTTTTTGTTTGGGATTTTAAGGAACTTTAAGGCTTGAAATTATTAATCGAGAAAATTTTATTTTGGGCAAAATGCAAGATTAGATTTTTACTCATTAATGGATAAAATTAATAAACTTCAAAAAACAATTAAACATTAAAAACCATAATGTACCAAATAAATTCATTAGTCAAATAGGATGTGTGATATATAGACGTGATTAATAATTATCAGTTATTAAAGTATAATTGTATTTCATCCTTATAGAGTACAATCGATGAGTGAGGAGGGAAACTTTTTTTTAATAATTCTTTTCTCTAATAGAAAATAAAATTTTTTGTCTAATTTTTTAGTCAATTTGAGTCAAACGAGGAAGCTTAACTTTACTTCCTTGTCTATAAACAACTAGGTTTGGTCTTGGTGAATTGGAAGGATTTTTAGTATTTTGTGAATTTTTTTTGGGTAAGAAATTTGAGTTTTTTTAAAAAGGATTTAATGTTTAGACAGTGAGAAATTATACAGAGTAGATTTTAAATACTCTCAGAGGAGATTTTAGAAAATATTGAAAAGTTTAGGCTTTTATTGATTTTTGGAAAAAAAAAATCTAGTACTTAAGTTTATGAATATATAAAAATAATCAATCATAAATTTTAATTTAATCTAGCATAAAAAACTAAATTCATTAAATTTTACAAAAGTTCTAGGGGGCCGTTCACTTAGTACGTTCGCTTTTTAGGGGGGAGGGGGGTCTAAGATTTTGTAACAGATTAAACAAAACAAAAGAATTTTTATACAAAAAGCGTAACGAGGGGGGAGGGGGGGTCTAAAAAGTCATTTTTTTGCGTAACGTACTTTGTGAACGGCCCCTAGTCTTTCATAGTTTTTGAATAAAAAATCTAGTACAAAATAGACTTTAGTACTAGAATGCTTAATTCTAGTACAAAATCTAATAAAAACATATTTTTAATATCTCTTCTAGTACTAAGAATTTACAACTTAGAAAGGATTGTAAATCTAATACCTCAAAATATAGTTAGATTTGATAGTACTAGATTAAATAAATTAAAAAGCTTGAAATAAGAATTTAACATATTTATTTAAATTTTCTTTAATCTTCATTTAGATTTCTTATAAAACCTCTAAAAATCTCTCAATTACTAGTATCCAAAAACAATCTCACCAGAACAAACCCACAATGCTATTAAATAAATTAAAATTCCTTCCATTTCACTAAAACCGACCCAAAATTTTAATTTATTTACTTTTTTTATTTTCATAAAATTTCATGCTGTTGTTGCAATTACGAGTACAAAAATTTGTATATAATTTCTTTCATGTTTTCACTTCATTAATTTTTACTTTTATTTATTTATTTATTCTTTCTTTGCAGTAAATTTAATGTTAATTTATTTATTTGTTTTATCATCATCATTATTATTATTTATTATTTTCATTAATGAATAGTTGTTGCTGTTGTTTTTTTTTGTAGTTGGTTTTGTTGTTGTGCATTGATAGATAAGAAAAATTACTGTTATACGCTTTCACCATTTTGCAATTGCATAACATTTTGATAATAGTCATTAACGGATGTATTGGCGTTGGGATTTATAGTGCTACTGATATTCATGTAATGGTTTACATTATTACTATTGGTATTTACGTTATTACTCATAATATTGTTTGCATTTATACTCATAAACGGATCAATTGTTAAATCTGCATCCATAACATTCATATCGTCTTTCAAATGGATTTGACATTCATCATTGTCCATCATGTTTTCATCGTCATCTTCGTCATCATCAAGTTCATCATTTGGATCATTCATGTCGTCTATAATACCGCCACTAATGCAAACATGTGGTGGTGGTGGCGGAAGTGATGTTGGTGGTGCTGGAGCTGGTGGAATTCTCAATGAACCTGTAAGATTTTAACCTTAATTTTAGTTCTATTCCTGCAAAAAATTTAAGCAGTTTTAATGCATACCTGAACTTATTCCATGAACACTTCCTGATAAGCTGCTTTGTAAATTTCTTCTACTTGAATTTAAGCCTGCAAAAAAAGGAAGATAAAGAATTATTACTATCTATAAACCTATTGAATGAGATAAATTGGGCTAAAGGGGATTTAGCTGTTGATTTTTTTTTTTTCAATGGAATTTGCGAATCTGACAATAATGTTGAATTTTATGTAAAATTTAATGCTGTTTGACGTAAAAATTTAAGTCAGTAAAAAAGGTAAAATTTTATGAGCAATGAGGATCTTTTGGGAATAAATTTTAGATTGAAAAATTCAATTTTATGCCTGCAAGTATAATTGCTTTTTTTGTTGGATGGGTTTTTCAATAATAGGATTTTTGGGTTCGATATTTTTGTTTTTAAAAAATACGTTATTTTAAAAATTTGAATTTGTTCTATAATTAGTACAATTTTTTATTCATACAAAATGGTGGACATTAAAATTGAAAAAACCTCAAAATTTTGTACTTTACGGTAGTTTATATGCTTTATATTAATTTGGAAACTTAACTTTAAGCTCTAAGAGCTTTTTTGGAAGCTTTAGTAGCTTTCAGAACTATTTTTGAAGATATAGGGACATAACCTTAAAATATTTAAACTATTTCAAGACTTTTGAAAAGTTTTAATTTTTAAAATTAGCAGCTTGCAATTTCTCTAATCATGATCTTTCTTCTTTAGGGATACAGCTAATCAGACTACCTATATATAAATTACTAATCCTACTTACCAGTAGCACTAGTTGTTGAATCATAATGCGCATTACGATGCAATTGCCTATGGTGTCGACGTTTTCTTTTTCGTTGACAGAGGATGCATAGGAGACAGGTTAGGAACGACACGACGGCTGCCGCTGAAATAATCAGCACTCCGTGATCTTCCTTGGGCATCTCGACGGTGCCTGTTTTTCATGCGATAAAAAAGAGAAAAAAAAAAATTTTTTTCCACTAAGAAATTTTCTCTCAATTAAAAAAAAATGCAAATTGTTTTGCATTCTATACATAAAAGTGAAATTCTGCAACGAGGAATGAAGCTTTTTTGTTTTTATGATTTGAAGTGTAAATAAAAATAATGATTTTTCTTATTTTTAT